>CM067377.1:122136885-123336885 GCA_034510155.1 Eucriotettix oculatus
TAGACCTGAACATGCTTACCTATTTTTTACTAAATCACATTTTTCACTGCCTAATTTTAGGACTTGAATGAAGAATGGATAATATGTAACTATCAGCTCAAGGACATTTCAGTGCATAGAGTTACCGCTTAGTAAGCTATGAATCTGGGTTCCATTACCGGTGCTGTCGATATATTTCATTGTTTATATTTTCTTCACTTTATAAATTTTAGAGCTGAACTTAGTTGATAGGATTTATTTATTAATGAAAAAAATAAAAATACACATAAATCTCTCAATAATTAACGTTAAAATATAATTTGGAGATTTGTAGAAACCGGTTCAGTTACGAATAATACAATTATTTAATCTCTATGCTTTAAATTTTTAAGTTACGAAAATTAGAAATAAATTTGACTCTGGTGGAACAGAAGCGTTTAGAAGCAAAGTTAACGCCGATTTTCAAACTTAAGTTACTGATTATTATACACTCGAGCGTTAATTCACTAGATTGATTTTTGTTGCGTATTAATATCAGAGGTGGGTGAAAGTACCGAGAATCGATCCAAAAGTCGATTCTTACTTAAGAACCGTTCTCTAAAACTAGCCAGTAGACAGTTAACGGCTCACAGTTCACCTTTCGGGATTTCCTAGGGACATATACCTGTATAATAAAAAATATCCCGCGTTTGACGGAGAACTCACGATGATTCGCAGACAAAGGTCACGTGTGATATTTTTATCCCTTGGAGGTAGAATATATGGAAGTAACCTGCAGAAAAAAGGCAGTATAATGTAAGAATTGACAGATAGGGGAGAGTATGAAGCGTGTATTGATCATTGGAGGAAGCTTGCAGACAGTCCAGGAAGCAGCAGCATGGTGTGAGACATTCAAGATAGCAGCTAAGGATTAAAGTGTTACTATCCGAGGTGTTAACGAGGGAATAAGAAGGAGGAAAAGGCTCGAGTTTTCCTTAATTTACCAGCAGCTCCAGGATCATCCAGAACAACGAGAGAAGGAAGTCCAGTCGCCCGTTAATCCATACCAAATCGCACAGGCAAGCAAAACGGGTTCGTTTAGTGAACGGAACTGCCGCACGTGGTTACCCAACTAATAATTTAACCCTGAGAACTTCAAAATCGTCCCCTTTAATTATTTATTTTGTACTTGTAATCTTCGCCAAAGACGCCATTTAAAATTTTCATATTTTTCTTTAAATAAATTTATATATTAAATCCAAAACTTAAATTTATTAAATTATTAAAATAATCCCCCCTATCATTTACAATAGTATTAAATATTGATCAAATAATCGTGACAGAAACTTAACTTTGATTTACGATTTCTCTAGTTAAAATATTTTTGTCTTGGTTATTTTCTCCTTTCGATGTACATTGATTTGTTCCACCCCTTGAATAAGACAGGGTGCGGCAGCAACTCGGGTAATTTTGAAATAACTGTCAAAAATAAATTAAGTAGTTTACAAAAAAATTATTCATACCATCATAATCTACATAAAAACCATTTCAACTTCACATACAAAACATTATTCAAGTCATTAAAATGACTTGAACTAGGTGACGTCCTTTTCTCACTAGGCAATGCACTGATGTTCCCAAGAACCCTGAAGCCAATCTACTTGCATAAGGAACTGCTGGCTTTTTTCGAATGTACTATTGGAGAATTTACTTAGAGAGGCATGAAACGTTAGTGTGGAAACATTCGACTAAACAAGAAAACTTGACATCTTGGAAGACATTAGAACAAACACTCCTGATTTCACCTTTATCATCCGTTCTTCGCCTTCACCAATTCATAGTGGTACAGGAAGTGGAATTTCTATTTTGAATCAACCGTTCAACTTTTAAAGTAGGTTTTTTTTAAATTATTAAAGACGAAGTTTGTAAAAGGTTACTGCCTGCCGATATTTTTGGAATTTAAAATTATTAAAGAAGACTATATTTTATTGATCTCATGTTTCGTTTATATATTAAACGTCCCATTTATAACACATATTATTCGTTAAGTATCTTTCAAAATTATTACAGCCACGTTACCGCGTTTTTCTTTTTTGATGTTATCATAAATAATTTCTTGCATTTATAAATGTACTAATTTACGTATTCTTCTTGATTCAAAATGAAAATACAATGTTAACTTTTATCCAACCATCGCCATTACTATAATGTCCTAGTTTTTATCTGGAAAACTATAACATTAAAAACCACGTGTCCTGTGCTACCGAATAATAAAGAGGTATCCATAAAACACACAGATAATACAATTTATGTTCAACAGTCATTTCAATCAATAACGGACATAAAATATTATAGATTTGACCTTCTTTAAATTATTACAATTAAATAAAAATTAAGGGTCCTAAAACGATAATGCTTTGGACACTCTGAGCACGACATCGTACATAATTTTAATATAATGTTTATAGATGTGTATGCAAACAACAAAAATTTATTATTCTTTTCATTACCGATGTTAGGAAAATAATTCGTATTTAAAGAAGATGCCCTGGACTATTAGTTACTTTCGCTTGCCCCAAAAGCTGCAATATTTCCCTTCTACTTGTGGTTAATGGTCGAGTTTCAATTTCTTAGAGATCTTCGTAAGTGAATCCGTAAATTGCTGATGTTGAAATTCAGCCAAGTGTCGAAGATAAGTAGCGTAGCATCTTCTCTGCAGACCTCTCTCTCTCTCTCTCTCTCTCTCTCTCTCTCTCTCTCTCTCTCTCTATCTCTATCTCTCTCACACACACAGTCTGTCGCTCACTTCTCCTGTTCCATTCCTATGTCAATCGAATATGCTTTCTCCTAGCTGTTTCTATCCCAAGGTGATAATAAAAATTTTGAATAAGACTGTATAAATACTATTTTCTCTATTAGTGAAACCTTATTTTTGAGGGCCCGAGCAATGTCTGGTAGTTGATAGCTAATAAACAAATTTCATTAAGATGTGTAGGAGCCAGCCGAATTCCACCTCAATGCAGCACACGAGACTTCAGCTACACCACGTTATGTCATCACAGCTGCAGCTGATTGGGACGAAGAATACTCAGCTACATCGCTGACTAATTATCTCTGCACATCGGGAAAAGACAAAGAAGAGAAAACGTCACACAGCAGCAAAACTAATACATACTAGCTTTTGAATTGTATAATGTTCTTTGCTATAAATACTCAACAGTTGTTCTCGTCTTCAAGTCTAACGCATTGCACTTATGTAGAGTCGTTATCGTGACCGCATCTAAGCGAATATCGCTTAGTCATATTCATCCCTACATATGCAAGCACTTAATATTAACTTGCATATCCACATTATAATTACAAGTTTAGTAAAACATTTCTTGTTCTTTTGTCGTATTCGATCATGAATAATATTTATTTTTTCCCTCTATAACCAACAAAGTAGTGTCGCCACAGGTTTATTCCATCTTTGTGGTTCGTGTATGAAATTAGAGATGAGAAATTTAATTTTTATTGAAATTTTAAACACCAAAAGTCATTTGTTTGTTTTCTATTATGCAATACCATACATTCTGTTCATTATCAAAACATTACAGATTGGTGAAACTAATGAAATGTTTCTAGCGATTCGAGGATATTCCATGTTGCCTTTCCCAGATATTTTATTACTTATGTAGCGAAATTCTTTGGAATTTAGCGCCACAGAGATTGTAGAGTATAGAGAAGACCGATATCGCTGTTCTTTGTCATAGTAATGACCAGATAAAACAGTGTACATTCCGCAGTTTAAGTAAACAATTTTATAATACTTTTATGTATTTAATATAACAACTTACTTATAGCCTACGTGACTAATAGCTATAATTGGTGACCCCGACGAGCAAGAAACGGCAATAACTGGTATCTCTGACAAGCAAGAATCGTAAATGTTGTGAGTTACACCGACGTGGGATTGCTCTTGATTTCTTCCCTCTATGATGATGCAGTTTCTCCCGCTCTGCTGGTCTCTTCAGCAGTGACCTCAGATCCCTCTGTAGCAGTGGGAATGGCCCAGGTGGAGCCCGTTAAATTATTTACTTTTTGGCGGAGTGGTCCCGGAAAATGGTGTACTGTGGTAGAGACGGCTTTTCATCTACGTCGCATTACTTCGGACTTGACTGAGTATAACTATGTATTGGTGAACCTAGATGCAGCTACTCTGGACTCGGTTGCTGATACTGTGCAGTCACCTCCAGCCCTGGATAAGTACGACACACTAAAACGTCGGCTGATGACGTCATATGGTGAGTCTCCAGAAAGACGCCTACGCCGTCTATTACGAGATCAGCCGGTCAACGAAGGTAAGCCTTCTTTAATTCTTCATAGAATGCGAGCTTTGGCGGACGGGCAGTGTATCGAAGATGTCCACAGAACCTTTTTTTCCGAAAATGTGCCGGATAGGATTCGTGAATTGTAGGCCATGAGTCAATCTCAGGATTTGGACGTACTGGTGAGTATGGCAGATGAGGCGTATGAGATATTTCAGTTTCAGATCGACTGTTTTTCACAATTCTTCTTCCAGAAATGTGCGGTCACTAAATCCCTCCTCATGCTTCATTATCGCGTTCGGAGCAGTTATTAGAAAATCTTAACATCGAACTACGGCAGATGATGGGTAATTTTGTGAAACAATTTCGAAATTGCAACACCCGTAGGTCATCTACTCATGAGTCCAGCCTTAACTCATCATCACGCCGCTCCTCATCAGATTCAGACAACAAAGGCATGTGTCGGTATCATAAGAAATTTTCATCTGATTCTCGGTGCCTGGGCGGAAAACTAGGTCTCCCGTCTTCGTTAGGGGCGGTAGAGGGCGTGGAGGATCTTGTCACCCGCCTGGTAGTTTATGATGTCCGCAACGACCTGCACTTTCTTGTTGATACTGGTGCCGACATTTCAGTTTTTCCTAAATCCAAATTCGCGCCACGTGCGTTTTCTGCTCATTTAATATTGCACGCAGCAAATGGAGCTCTAATAAAAAGTTATGGAAGTATGATGCAGCTCAATATAGGTATGAAGAAAAAGCTTCATAGCTGACGTCTCGGGACCAATTTTAGTCTCAGCCTTTCATCATTCGCACAATATTCTAGTGGACATCCGCGGCCGCAGACTACTCGACAGGTCAACTCTTACGTCTGTACCCGTTGCGGTGACTCAATCGCAATCTTCCATTAGTACTATAGCTGCCGATGGTAGTCTTTTCACTAGCTTACTTCGACAGTTTCGTACGATCACGGCGTTCGAAAATCAAAAGCCAGTTATTCATGGTAAAGTGCAGCATTTTATTGCCACGACTAACCCACCAGTATAACATTCCGTCGGATGATAGAACTCGGAATCAGCAGTCCATCAAAGAGTGCTTGGTCCTCTCCCATGCATATGATCCGGAAGAAGGATGGGTCTTGGCGCATTTGTGGACCGACGGCTGAATAGTGTGACAATATCTGACAGGTATCCTCTTCCTCACCTCCACGATTTCAGTTATAACTTTCATGGCTCTACTGTTTTCTCGACCATTGACCTTGTTCGGGCGTATCATCGGATCCCTATGTCGGAGGAGGAAACAGTAGTTATTACGTCGTTTGTGCTCTACGAATTCCTCGTCATGACATTTGGTCTTCGAAACGCTACGCAGACATTCCAGTGGTATATAGAAATGGCATTACGCGAATTGCCGTTCGCGTATATCTACATTGATGATATTCTAGTTGCATCTAAGGACATGGAAGAACACATGCATCATCTACGTTTAATATTTCAGAGGTTGTCTCATTTTTGGTTCACTATCAATACCAAAAGTCCATTTTCGGAGCGGACATGGTTCATTTTCTCCGTTACTTTGTTACCTCGGAAGGAAAATCAGCCAAATTGCAGGCACTTGTTTACTTTAATCAGCCTGACACGTCCGAGATCTCCGACGTTTTCTATCGTGTATATATAAGGTGTACCTTATAGGAAAATCGAAGAATCATTGCGAGAAAGGAAAAATATTAGCACGAACATCAGAACAAATTAAGAAAGGAGGAAGATACGATGCAGTCTGTTGCCCATTCTGTTTAACTTATACACAGAACAAACGATGAAGAAAGTTAAAATGGAATATGAAAAAGGAATCATACTGCAAGGAGAAGAAAAAACCTACGCTTTGCCGATGATATTGTAGATTAGGGGAATCCGAAGAAGACTTGGAAACAATAATAAATGGCATGAACGTGAACCTGGAGAAAGAGTTCAATACGAGGATTAATAGAGAAAAACCAAGGTAATTGAGTGTAATATGTGAAACAGTGGAATAACAAAGGGTATTAGATTAGGAAGAGATATTTTGATGGAAGTTAAGGAATTCTACTACTCGGGAAGCGTAATAACTAGGATGGTAGACATATAGTAGACATAAAGACTAGAATAGCACAGGCAAGGAATAGTTTCATAAGAAACAGGCATTTATTAACGACTAATATAAATAAAGATAATATAAATATGAGTATTAGTAAATCTTTGCTAAAAATGTTCGTATGGAGTGTGGCGTTATATGGGTTTGAAAAGTGGACGGTAGAAGTTGCAGAAAGGAAAAGGATAGTAGCCCTTGAAATGTGGTGCTATAGGAGAGTGCTCAAAATCAGATGAGTGGATAAGTAACAAGAAAGTTCTAAACAGAATAGGGGAAGAGCGAACAATATGGAGGACATGGACCAAGAGTAGGTATATACTAATAGGCCACGTTTTAAGACATGAGGGTCTTGTAAAATTAGCATTCGAGGGAAGTGTGTGGGGTAAGAACAGAAGAGAGAGGCAAGGAATGGAATCCGATAAGCAGATTATGGAGGATGGTGGATGGGGTAGTTATGCAGAAACGCACAGACTTGCGCAGGTTAGCATGGACGGTTTTATCAGACTAATCTTTGGACTGAATATCTCAATAACATTCATTTTCAACGTTCCTAACCAGCCATCGGCGCCAAGAATCAAGGCCAGATTCAAGAACGTTGCAAAGGATCGTTTCATTCCTTGTTACAGACTCTCTGGATATTTACATCATCAGACAAACACCTTATCATAATATGCTAGCCAAATTATATCACTGTTCACGAGTAATATGAAATCAAAAAAGTTGAAGGAATATAAATAAAAAAAGGAATAATATCAAGCACATCTCAAGCATAGGGTTTAAATAATTAAAATGTTTTTGAATGCATTATCATATTTTTCATTCCATTTATTTATTTTCATTAATAATAACAAATTATCACTAACTTAAATAACTATTATGTAATAAACGATTGGAGAATTTGAGTCATTAGACTAAACACTGTAAAGCCAACATAAATGGTTTTGAAAAGTGGTAAAAAAAATCAAAATGTACACACTTTAGTAATCTGCTTGCCGTCTGAATTCAATTTTTTTTCTAAGAATGTGTATCTCCACAATAAGCTCAAAATGTGTTATTTAGTCGGACAACGCAACAGATATTCCCTAAATGTCAAGTCTTTGATCGAAAGTGTTCCTTAAGTGACACATTTTGTTAATATTAAAACTTTGACATAATTATTTTTATTTTCTTCATTATATTTATATATATATATATAAATATAATAGTAGAATATGTAACTTTAATAATGAAATTAAATTTGCTTCTTTATGACCTTCTACAAAATATATGTAAAATCGGAATGCCGCTCTCATTATCATCGTGTGTGCCCTCCCTTGGGTTGCACTATACATCAAAGAAACAAAACATGCGTACTACTGACAACTTGTTCGTAAATAACAGTAAGCCAAAACAATGTTCATAATGGTAAGCGTGCCTCTCCGTCATAAATATACAGCGCAAACTTTTAGAAGAATAATCGTTCTTACAGACAAAAGTAATGTCGAATTATTAATCTCCCCGCTTAAAAGGCGAGTCGCGTGCAAATAACTAAACGGCTCTTTACGAAATAATGAAAATGAGTGAGGTAAAGGAGAGAAAATGGAGTTTTTCCTTCCGTTGTTTCTTTACGAAACAGAAAAAATTATTCAAGACATTCTTTTATGATGTTATTTAAATTTGTTATTTGTTTGTTACATAATATTATTGTGCAGAATCGCAGATAAATTTACATTGAATTCATGTCACATAATTATATTATAGAAAAATATTTCAAGATAATATTACTGACAAAAAGACCGGAGTTAAGTAAGGTTCTTTTAATGACAAAAAATCTGTTCACGGTATAATTAAAAAATTATAATTTTATTGTCTTCCAGTTATATATTTTTTTAATATTGGAAGGAAACAAAAATTGATGTACAGAATTATAAGATAGTAAGTATTGATTTGTGATTCACTGTATTCATTTTATTAATGTTCTTCAGCTGAATATGACAATTACATTTGAAAAATTCAATTTATTAGATCCGGATTTCCCAAACTGTGTTCCGCAGGGTCTGAATAGGTGTTCCGCAAACATTTGGAGTGATTCTCTCTATACCATGGATTCTAATATGTTATAATACCACTTAATCAGTTCGTATGACAAAAACTCAGTTTGCATCGTTGCGAAACAAAGAAACCCAATTAAAATGAGGAACAATGAACAAGTGTGGACGTGTTCAGTCGATCAGAATCCTGTACGAGTGAGACGGAGATTCCATAGCCCACGATTATACAGATATTTTATTTAACTTGACAATGAGCAGCTTTGATCAAAATAAAATAAGCCAATCTTATGCACCTTCGTTTGTGGTATTTAATTCAATAAAACATAATTGCCTTGTCAGGATCATCTAGTTCTGCGGTTGTCAACCGGAGGTCCGTAGGAAAATGTTAGTGGTCACTTCAATTTAAATTATTTAAATTTATGTGCGATAACATGGCTAGTGAGCACAAAACACTTTTATTACATACTGAAGTGAGATGGCTATCCAAAGGAAAAGCACTAATGTGACTTTTTGAACTTCGAAATGAGTTTTTAGTCTTCTTGAAGGCACAAATAATTCAGGACAGCATTTTGTTCAAGTTTCACAAAATCCTACACGGGTGATTACACTCGCATATCGGACAGATATTTTTACAAAGTACAATGAACATATCAAAACCAGGAGAAAGTATTATAAATTATAATACAAGAGATAAATGGGATCTTTTGATACAAAGAATACAATATTAGATTTCATGAGTTGAATCTTATTTGGTTTCCTGCCATTCACGAATGAATGAATTAAATTTCTAAGTAGATGAAGACGTTTCCAAAATGTTATTATAACATCTATACAACTTTAAATAAACTATTTTGCAATATTTTCCGAAAACTAGTAAGGACTATTCCTGGGTTCAGAATCCTTTTTCTATGACAGCTAAACCTGTAGGTTTGGGTGAAAGTGACTATGAAAATCTAATTGATTTAATCAGTGAAAGAAAAATACAATGATCTGTCTTATTACTGCGTTAGTTCCAAAGAGTATTCCAATATTTCAAACAATGCTATTATTCCTTTACTTCCGTTTCCTACAACATATTTATGCGAAGCTGGGTTTTCTTATTATGCTGCAATGAAGTCTACCTTCAGAAACACGCCCGATAGCACAAAAGATATTGGAATTCAATTTACAAATAAGATATGCAATTCAAGGACCTTAAAATCTTCAAAGTAACTAAGTACTTCATTTTTTTATATTTTATTACCGGTATATATTTAAAAATAACTACTAATTTAAATAATGTTTTACTTTTTACGACTAGGAATCACCTATCCTAAAAAATAAGTCAAGTGTTGCGTTAGAATGTCCGATTTTACGAAGCGTTCCATTGAAGAAAAAGTTTGGGAAACCCTGTATTAGATGAATGGTAGACGATTAAGACATATGTTGCGATTAAAATATAATTATTTGCCTATTTTGGAAAGAAAACAGTGAGATATAACAGTTCCATTACTTTTCTTAATTCAAAACTCGGTTTCCGAAAGTTAAGAAAACGGTAAATTCATGGCAAATTAATTATTATTCACCAAGCCCTGTATAGAATACACGTATTTTTAATGGCTTTAGATTTTTAAAAAATTATAATCTTATGTCGTCATCGTAGCATTGCATGGCATCGACGAATATTTATTGAAAAATTAGAATATTAAGTTTTTCCATTGAGTGAAGGAAGCTTTTAACCGCCTATAAAGAGTCAGACAGTGCAATTAATTATAGATAAAAACTTTGTGAGGGTATATAATCGAGTTTTTAATACCTTTAAGTGTGATAATTAATATAATACGACAGACGATGCCTCAGGAAAGGGGAAAAAAGAACAATTGATGCAAATTTTCCTAAACTGTAAAATTTAAAACAGATGCAACTGTCAAATTTTACATTGCAAATTTAATGAGTCATGCGTTCAATAGAAAAAAAACAATGTTTTAATAGTGCGAAGGTCACTGTCCATCATTGGCCTAGATATAATCTTCACACAACGTTCTGTTCGCAAAAATAAACACGGAGTAAGATTCAAATTCTGTAGAGGGTTGTTTTCAAGGTAATTGGACTCGGCGCACGAGCTCAATGTAATCAGTAGTCGCCATCGACCAATTTGCGATATGGAAAGCTGTAATAAATCAGTCTTAATGACAGCAACCTACGCTATGTAATTGCATCTAGAACACGAAATCCAAAGCTCTGCGAACTTGAAGATTTCATGACCAGATTATTTGCCTTCGCTTGTTTCCAATCCAGTGATATATTTGTAACATCAAAATTCAGCTAGGTATATTTTTCGAGACTAATATTTATAACTATTTATCTTTTTGTGTATTTGATGCGTGTTTCATGTACTCTGCCTCGCAAAAGCTCAAAATCACAACAAATGTTTCATTGATGACCATAGCAGAACATAGGCTCAATGTTCCGTATGAAATATTACTGCTAACAGCTAACACATTGTCATAAATTCAGACGATCGTCGCGAGGTAATTCCACCTCTGCTACTACGTAATAATATCATGACACAGACACGGAAAAGAGAATGCTGCGACCTCGCGGCAAACCCATCTCCCGTCATTCGGAAGGGCGTGAGAATACTACCCAATAACCCGAACTACCTTATGCACGTTTTTTAGAGTTTACCCTACATATCTTTAGCTGAAACACCATGGTAGGATCCTTAAAATCCCGGGGCCACTAGTAAATACTTGGCTACTATACTCTACCTTCCATAATCCTCATTTTCAATTCCCTTCTTATGCTTTTAAAGGGGAGTTGCTTGTTTCAGTATCACCACCTTGTAGTCTGTTATCAAAAAAAATCATTGCTGAAATCAATGACAAAAATGCTTGTACGCGCGATATCAGGATTTTTTAATTGCAGTTTTATTTAAATGACCTGTTTTACAGTACTCGTAGTGTTTCCAAATTGAGAATTTCCAAGTTCTCGTCACACTTTGAAAATTAGGAACACATTTAGTAGTTCGTAATTATTCATCCGCAAAATACTGTAACTGATTCGGAATCGTTAAGTATTAATATTGACGAATAACAACGAACTAACTCAATCAACAATAGTACTGTCACTAAGCCTACGATAAAACTAACACATAAATTGTTATAATTTGGTGAAATATATTAAATACAAACATTGCTAATCACGATCTGGAATATTGACATACACGTCTCGTCTTTTAGCCCTGCAAGTTGCGTATTTAAATTATCGTCTCCATTCAAATTTACTTTGCTTCATGGAATTAAGTCACTGATTATATTGCTGTTTATAATTAACGACAAAATTATTAATTTTTTGTATTCAACCATTATAAAATATCATATCAGAATACTCAACGAAAAATATCATTATGTGACCAGAATAATATCGTGACTGTTGATGAAAATTTCCAGAATCAAATTCACTGCTTGAAACGTGATTCCTCCTTTGATTGTTAATTTACTGTGGTAATATTTTTTACAAAAATAAAAATGTTGTTTTATGTTTAATTTTAGAATGTTGACATAAATTAACGAACGGTTGCTATGGTCAAAATTAATTGCTGTGGAGCAAGGATCGCCATCACAGCACCACATTACTCCATTTAATTACAGCTCGTTACGTGTGTAACACGAGCAAGTCGTAGCGCGCCTCGTCGATGGTTTTTTTTCTCAGTATCGGACTCATTTATGAAGTGTATTCAACAGGACATGCGCTTTTAAAGGTGTTGAACGAATATCAAACTAATTACTTTAAACAGATGGTACTGATTTATATACTGTATTTCATTTAAAACATTCAAACGAAAGATATAGAAAATTCAACCTTTAAAACTCACTTCGCATAAATATTAAAGTTGTAATTTTTATTCTGTATCTGTAAATAAAGTCCCGTATAAACATATTTAATATCTATAATTTCAATTCCGTTAAACAAGAATCTATAGCATTGAAATGTGTTGGCGTGGCTAAAACTTGAGAAAATCAAAATAAGATGGATGTTCGAATTTAAGTTGTAGCCAAGTTCAGGAGTTATTCAGACTGAGTGGGAGGTGGACTTAGGATATATCCATCGTCGTCTCTTCTTCAGCGACCGAAGAAAGAAGGATTCAGAAATAGATGATAGGAAAAGGATTCAGGACTTAAGTTCTTTTGCCAAGCCGTCCAAACCTGAACGGAATCAAGACGCTAGAATGGATTTTGAAGATGAAGATTAATAAACCAGAAACAGATTACTGAGCTGAAGAGAGCCCAGGAGCCTAGACATGATTCCAGAAGGAAGCCCGAGCTTAGACTGATCCGCTTTGTCAGTGAAATAAAGTAGGAGAAGAACAAATGGTAATTTAGAATTTAGTCAAGTGGAGACCTACTTTCTAGTTCAATCCTACTTTATGCAACTGCACCTTTGTAACCGAATACTACATTGTTTCTGCACATGTCATCATGAAACAATACGCCTTTGTTGTTTATTAAGGCGCAATTCCACATCCTGCTATGTGTCTAATGGAAATTTACAGAACTTGAATTTAAGATATCGAAAAAATATTGGGTACCATATAACAGCATATTTCAATCTTCTGACATTCAGAAGATCGATTCCAGAGGATAAATGATGCCCATAAGTAATTGAAAAAGTTTTAAATAGACACTGAATTAATTGTACAAGAAAAATATGAAACTACTGTCATTCAAAAATTAAGGACACGTTTCTGTGGTCAAATAATATAAATCTTTGTTTTTCTTTCTTTCTAATTTCTCAAGCTTTCTTGACTGTTGTTATTGTTGTGGTATTCAGCCCTAATACTGGTCTGATACAACCCTCCATGATAGCCTATCTTACTCTTTTCATTTCCGCATAACTACCACATCCCATATCTCCCTAATCTTCTTAGTGCATTCCATACTTGACCTTCCTCTTATGTTCTTACCCTACACATATATGTCTAATGCTAGTTTTTGAAGACCGCCATGTTCCTAAACGTAGCCTATTAATCTATCCCTTCTCTTGTTCTCTTGGTCAACGTCCTCCATATTAATAGCTCCTCCCCTATTCTGCTTACAACTTCAACCTCCCATCAGATTTTTAGCATTCCCCTATTACAGCTCATTTCAAAGGAATCTATTCTTTTCCTTTCTCCAACTCCGTCCACTTTTCGCACCTATATAACGCTAAACTCCATACGAACATTTTAGCAATGATTTCCTAATATTCCCTCATTATTACCCGTAAGAAAATTCTTATTTTTTGCGAAAGCCTTCCTTGCCTGTGGCATCCTACTCTTTATGTCTACTATACTTCCACCATCCTTAGTTATTATGCTGACCAAGTAGCAGAACTCCTTAACATCCTTTAAAATATCTCTTCCCATTTTAACACAATTTCTTATTCCACTGTTTCTCAAGCCTTGGTTTTCCTTCTATCAATCCTCATATTGAATTCTTCCTCTAGGACCACATTCATGTTATTTATTACGGTTTCCAAGTTTTCTTCTGACTTCCCTAATATTAAAATATCGTCGACAAACCGTAGGATTTTTATGTCTTATACTTGCAGTATGATTCCCTTTCCATTTTCCGTTTTAACTTTCTTCATCGCGTGTTCTATATAAGTTAAACAACATGAGTGACAGACTCCATCCTGGCCTTACTCTTTTATTGATTTCTGCTTTCTTTTCTTGATCTTCAATTCTAATTACTGCTGACTGCCTTCTGTAGAGGTTATGGATAAGCCTTCTTTCCCGATATTACTCCTGTCCTCTTCAAAATCCTTAATAGTGTGTAACAGTTCACATTATCAAAAATATTTTCTAAATCTATTAATACCATGATCGTGGACCTTTTTTTATCCTATCTTATAAAATTAGACGCAAAATTTTCCCCTTTACCACGAAAACTTCAATCGCTTTACATTTCTTGACTATGACGAGTAATTTGAACCCAGCACCTCTGTAATATGAATCAGTGACGAAAACCACTACAAGCAGGTAGTCTTCTGGTCACAGCGTTTCGAACACAAAGTTGTGTTTTCTCAAATGGGAGCCAAGGAACTCCTCTATGTGAAATCCAATCAAAGTTTTCACATATTATTTCCCACGCAGTTGAAGTAAGACTTTTGTGAAGGGGAAGTGTTTCTCTTTTCTAATTCGCTAAACGCCATAACGGCTCTCATTTGAAAAACGTTATTGGAAAGTGATTAGTTACTACTTTGGCGCTATGACATAGCATGCGTGATTGTAGGTATTGTTTGACCCTATCATCGTGTTGTCTTATTATTCTCAAATCTTTCGTTATCACGTGACTAGGCTCAGCCCACATAAGGGTTACGTAGATTCAATAACAGCAAGTGCCCGTTTGCAAGACCGCCTTATATATAAACGAAATAACATCTCTAGATGTGACATTACAAAAGCAACCATATCCCCCCACTAACCATCAACGACAACAATTCTGGCTATCAACACACGTGACAAATTGTATCTATCTAGGTTCAAAATTGACTTAGCAAGAACATATCTCTGTAATAAAGTTGACTTTATGTATAGGTATATACTGGTTAAGTTATTGGTTAGATCTTGGTAGGAGAGTCGAGGATGAAAAAGTGAGAGACAAAGTTCTACTTACAATTGGAGAAATGTCTACCAAATTTTGTATATGTCGCTTTAGATCTATTTCAAACATAGGATTAATAAAATACGCCCAGGAGGAGGTGGGGATAGGCGTGCCTTCCTCTATCCTACGGTACCGGGGTTATTTACTACTCTCTCTTAAGATACCCAGAGTAATTGTGCTTTCCTTAAGGAACTGTGAGTTTACTTTTCTCTAATAAATTGCAGTGAATATTTTTTGAGTGTCTTGTAATACAGATAATTATTTTTTAATGTACCGATATTTATCTTAAAGTGCTGTTTTACTCTATTATGTTACCGAGAGTATTTCTGACTCCCTTGTGTTAACGGGAGTATATTGCACTCTCTTAATGTATCTGTAATGTTGTCACCACTAGTAACGTTCCGAAGAACTAAATGAAGCGGATCATTAGGCCCTTTTAATATACTGTGAACCTGGGAGTGGGGGTGTGTGGGCGCTTATGGTATCATTAAGTAGCATTTATTAGAATATTAAACACTTTTAATTTTATTTTGCTGACCTGGTGCCTATTTCTTGATATCTTGATATCCACATTTTTCAAATATTTTTTACCCATTTCGATTTTTGTCGATTAAAAAACCATCTGTGACTCGAATCGTAAGTCACATTGGAGTAATTTTTCTGGAAAATTCGAATCTTCAATAAATAATTTAAGTTCTTAACTCTTCCCTCCCCCACCCCAGGGGGTTGGGAATCAAGTTTCATTTCATTAGATTCTTTGAGACGAACATTTTTCATTTACACTTTTTTATATCCGATGTGTGGTTCTCGAGATATTTAAATGTCTGCAGATAAACTGAACACACTGTATAATGTTTTGCAAATTAATATGGGATGTTTGTTTTGGAAATATTTTAATAAATTTTAATTTCTTTATATAGTGAGTTTGTAACAATATTCCTAAAGCTGCTGTGGAAAAAATTAACGATGTTAATAAGGGTAAAATTCAATCGGATTTAAAACCTAAGATTATCCTATAAATTTTCTACAACTTTGACTCGTCTTTATATACTTAAAATAATGGCACTATATGTTTCTTTACGTCTGTTTGATTAATTTAGATATCATATTCAATTTTAATGTATCGTTTTTAAATTCAGAGTATTTAAATTAGAACAATTTCAAACGCTTTGAAAGCATTATACAGCATTTTAATTTTGCCATAAAGCTTTTCTACTTCAATTTAATTTCGTTTTACTGCAGTGCTCCAGAGCCCTGTCGCACGTTGGGCATTTACAAACAGCCAAGTACATCAATCAGTAATAGAATGTAAATTTGGTCATTAAATTCATGTCTCTTACTGTGTTCCAAATATATAAGTTTATAGCATTTTTTTCATTTAAGCCAATGTGCGCTGAATGAATTTTTAGTGGTTTCGCGGATTAAGAATGATATTGCATATAATCCGCCGGCGCCTCTGGCTTTCGGTGGGTGGCGTCGGCTCCCATCTGGGACCAACAGCGCAGTAAGAGCCGGGGCGTGTTTTAACCAGATTACTGCGACGGATATAAATAAATCCCCCTGGCGGCTCTCAGATGCAGAGAGGCTTCCGACCGATTTAGTGCCGGCCGAACGCCTTTGGGCCTTTCTGTTGCGCTTCTAGAGATTCGATAAGTTTAAATCTGTTTACTCTTGTAATAGGGGTAAAGGTCGCTTCAACAAAACTAGGCGTAACTCAGCAGCTTGGCAGAGGTTGGATCAGTTCAGATATGAATACAAACAACCACTATAAAATAATGGGCTTAGTTAAAATAGACGTTTCGTATTATAAGTTTAGTGCATTAATGAAAGAAAAGCGAGAATGTGAGACGCAAAGAGGATCGACAAGAGAAGGGACAAGTTTGAATTTCAGCTCATGATAAACATTGGTGCCAGATTCTTCTCATGAATCATTTTCCCTGCACACAACGGCGCAGTTTAAATATTTTATGACCTGAAAATGGAAACGACAATACGTTTTTAAAACTTTTTTCCCAGCATAATCACCTTCATTAATAATTTCATCCTGTGGTGTTCCAGTGCCCTTATTGTCTCCGTAGTGTTCTGTGTGAAGTACTGTTAAGTAAAAGTAACAAGAAAAAATAAGTCGTATGAGATACGTAGTAGCAGAAAGGAGGAAATGGAGGGAAGGATTTCGTCAGAAGGGACATCGCATTGATGATACAAACTGGCGTAAGCCTACTACGTTCACTCTGTTATAACCAACGGCGACACGTTCTATAAACCACACTTATCTCTAAATTTTAACGCATTCGATTTTTGACGTACAATATATTTTCTTACCACAATGTTATCAGAATAGTTTTACACACATCAAGTAAGGTTCAGCAACAAAGGTCAGTGGACTACTCCGCATAGTATTTTGAGATGACAACAAGCTGTTTCTCTACAGTCATATCCGACTGCTACAACCGTACAATTTTCTTGATAGGTCGAAAAATATTGACAATCAAGAAAATTGTAACGTTCTCCTGTAAAGCAGATTTTTTCCCTCAATACAATTTCATATAGGACACAGGTTTCATTTTTTGAAGTCAATTCCAGCCTATGCTAATCTTCTTTTAACATCCTCTTTACTAAATATACAATGCGTGTTTCTTTTCTCAACAAAACAGTAAACTGTGTACCGTATCCTATTTTACGTGGCAACCAAATTTTAATGTGTCTGTAATTTACTATTAACTGTTATTCATTAAAATACTTTCCTCACTATTTGGGTCCGAATATCACTTCTAGCATGTTGTTCATTCTGTGCAACAATTTCCATATCTTTTCAGATCTCTTCTAAAAATAGTTATATTAATCTGAATTCAACTGATTAAATAATTAATGAAATAATCTTCATGTTAAATTTTTTTTAATAAAATAAACCTGAGAACATTTTAATGAAATTAAAATTGCTACACATCGCTCCTGTTTTGAAACATCGTGACAGGAACAAATACAAAACTGTTATACTGAGTTAATGCTTGCAAATATGAATATATTTTTTTAATATTGGTAAAAATTTCAATTTTTGTGGAGAAATTTCTAAAATTGTGTGTTTCAGAAACGCAAAGTTTTTCTTTTAATTGTTTCTCCAAAGTACAAAGTAAATAATAGGGATATTAATCTTAAAAATTACTTAAATTCTTTCTATAATCCTCTTACTTTTCATATTGGTTGTATATTATACTTCTTTTCATTAAAATTCTGAATGTAAAACAAAATATTTTGCTGTTTCATTCAAACTCATATTATTACATTACCTGACGTCAATTTACGCCTACACATCCCAACAAGTTATTATTTTACTTTCAAAACATTTCGCCCCTCAAGAAGTTATTGCTTGAGTGGTTTCAATACAGCTGCTTCAAGTTTATTTCTAAATACTAATGCCATTGACAATTTCTGATTCATCCATCTTTAGAGTCAGTTTCCCATGGCACTGGTAAGAAAGTGTCTTCCAAATAGACACCTGGCACATGTTAGAAGTAGGTTTCTAGTCACTGCAGTAATTAGTTCTTTAAACCCTTGCTAGTAGAAGCATGATGCGAAGTGTACATTTGGAGAGAAGTCATGTCCCAACCTCCTATACTCCATTAACACTGTTATATGTGTTCAAGACGAGCTAACTGGATAAAGAAATTATAAAAGTCAAAAACGTGCAGTAAGTCAGTGAAAAATTTCGTGTTCAGCAAACCATATGACCGTCAGCTGTCCGTTCTCGCACTGCGGGACGAGGCGATGTATCTCTGTCGAATGCGATCTGTTCACAAGCACCGTCGTGCAGGGCTGATACGGGTGGGCGCAGGAACTAGGTGGTCATGGCGGCATTGCTCTCCCAGGTTTGGCCACTCTCGTTGACCGGAGCAGGTGGTTCTCAATCTAGAGTCGGTGGGCGAAGTCGCGCTCTTAGTTGGCTGCGTCGTCAACGTGACGGCCGGCGAGGGTTGGTACGGGGCGGGCACGGCACATGGGTGGCGACGGAGATCTTTTTCTCTTGCTCAAGCACGGCGCGTCTCAAGGAAGAACGAGGCAGGTCCGTCACGTCTCGTGGCGGCGGCATTAATCTGCGTTGGCTCAGGAACGGCGTGTCTCATGCAGGTCACTTCCGTATACCTCGACGCCCCGATCGTACTTCTGTTCACGCTGACGACCCGATGGCAAGTGTGGAACGTTCACTTTGACGTCCCGACCGTAGGTGTCTTTCTGTCCCTGCTGCTCCGGGTTCCCTCGACTTCCTCGACCAATTGCCGATGATTCCAGGAGAGCTTACCATTAGATTTAGCGTGGTTCTTCGGAATAGAAAAACCGTGAATTCGGAGGCAACGATTGGCCAAATTAGTTGCATGACGAGTATTTGGAAGGCACTCGAACACGGGCATTGTTGAAAAAGATTTTTAGTCAGTTAGTCTGAGTGAAAGCAAGGAGACGGAGGATGAACAGCTGCGAAGAAATTACCATTCAGAGTGTCCTACTCTGCCCAACGCTGTTTACTACAAAACATCCAGGTTCTGACGTCACCGTACGACCCAGGGACCTACGAGTAAATGCTTAGTACGTTTCATCTTCTGTTCTTTTAAGTGCCACAATTTTGTTACAATCAACTTGACTCTGTCTCCTTTAAGAGAGAAGTCTCATTATTCTTTTTAAATTTATATATTTTAAAGTTTGTATATAAATGGAATGTCGGAGGTTTTCAACTCAGTATTTAATGTAAATATATATTTTTTCAGATAGTAAACGAAATTTTAATTTAGAAGGTAAACGCTACAATTTGAGTATATATATATATAACTCTGTACTCTGTAAACGTAACATTTAGCATCAGTATATGTTGCCACCGGACTCAGCCCATTGTAACGTAATAAATCTATCATATCATATCTCTTAACGTTTGGTACTTGTGACAGATTAATCACCCACTTTACTTTTAGAAGGCGCTTGGAACGGAGAAAATCCCGCCCGATAAGTGTTAAATCGCTCTTTCAATGATGACTGTATAGGTAGAAGTGGTCTGGAAAATTAGTCTGCCAGATCACCGGAATTCTTTCGTTTACGTTAAAGGCAAAGTGTATGTAGGCGTTCCAACTACTCGTCGTGATTTATGTTTATAATAAAGAAGTTTAAATCAAGAATAGAAGAAATATTTGTGACCAATTTGCAAATAATATCCATTATTCACTAATTTCATATATTAGGCTGTGAATAATGTAATTCTGTTAACTGTATGTGAGCCTGAGCTTCAGGTTCATACATAGGATGTAGATCAAATCGGTAAGTGGAAGTCCGGTCTCCATCCGTTCCAGATTATTCCGTAATAATCTTTTAAAAGTTAAAATTTGTATCGCAAATGTACTGCAGGAATCAAACTAATGTTTTCAATTTCCAAACCAAAACAATGAACATCGACAATTAAAGCGTTATTATCCAAACGCAGAAAAAACAATTCTAATAAAAATTACGCATTTTTAACGTATTATCAGATTCTGAAATTTTAAAGGGAACTTACATATGCTTTGCATAGAGGCTAATTTGGCAAAGACAATGTCAAATTGTTAATTTTCATTTTTCTGAATTTTTTCTAGTACGAAACGTAATAATTCGTTGCAAATTAAAAGTTTCCATGGAATATATATATGTATGTATATAATATGCGGGCATGCAACCTCGTGCATATATAACTGGAAGATAATATATATATATATATATATATATATTACTTTATTCATGTAATATTAACGTAAAACAATAAAATATTTTTAATGTCATGTTTGGAGCGATTTGAGTCTGTACTTAGAAGTGATCACTTTTCCAGCGTTATATAAATAGCCGGACATCATGTAGTTATCAGTTGGAAATATTGAGAGAGCTCATTTATAGAACGCAGTGCTACTTTCTCTACACTCGCGTTTTTACGTACCGAAGCAATTACAAGCCTGAGTGTTTTTAGTGTAATGATTGCTTGCCGCTGTGTAAATTTTAACTCTTGTTGTCAGTAATAGGCTGTCACCACAGTAAACAACAACATATCGTACTGAATGTAGGAAGCAACAGGTTACGGACACCACAAATGTATCAAGTGAAGCGGCTGAAATTGGATTATATTACCTAAATCATTGAATATTAACAGTTTGGTTTCCGTGAAATGTTACTAGTTATTTCATTACACATAAATTGCTTTTACAGTAAACGCTAGAACTGGGCCGCGTGCTTTTAACCGAACTAATTAATTATAACCCTTACAATAGATATCAACTTTGTTAAAAAATTTACATTTAACTTTAAAAATATAATAAAATAAAAGTGTTAAATAAATAATTATATGCACTGAATAATATTTCTATATCAAATTCTTGATTTAAATAATATTTTGGATTAACGTCTGATATGCTGCATATTAAATGGAATTTTTTATGTAATTAGTCAAACTATCACACAATTTCAACAAAACTTACATTTCAAATTTTAAATATCTATGGAAGGGTAGCGTTTATATCTTCATTGTAGTTCATAACAATGGAGAGTGATGGTGTTAAAGAATGTATCGAATATTTTGAGAGGTAGTAATAACCAAAAACCAAGAAAAAAAGAGTTCAGCAAATATGGGTTTCGCCGACTTCCTATGGTGCAATGGTTAGCGTTGCTGCCTCTCATCACAGATGTCCTGGGTTCGAATCCTGGCTTGGGCATGGATGTTGTGTGTGCGTTTTCATACTGTGAAACTTCAGATAACGAGTTCCCTCCTACCATAGTCGCTAATAGCCATAGATATGATGCTGCTTTAAATAGAAAGATAAAGAATATGGGTTCGGAGCCAGTTGGTTGTATGTTTTAGGGACTCTAGAAACACAAAATGTGAACAGTGAACGGCCTCGGTCAGTCTACAGACTTCAGATATCAAAGGCTTTTTCTAAATCTACGAATGCCATGAACGTAGGCGTGTTATTTTTTTAAGCAATCTTCTAAAATTGGACGGAGTCCATATTGCCCCTTTTCTCCCCACATTCTTCCGAAAATCAAACTGATCTTCTCCTAACTTGTATTTTAATTGACGTTCCAACACTATTACAGACCGGTTAGCCTCACATCTGTGATATGCAAGCAATTTGAACACTTGATAGCTGAATATTTGAGTAAGCACTGGGACGAAAGGGGGTGGATTTACAGTGGGCAACATGGCTTCAGACCTAGATTCTCTTATGAGAGCCAACGGAATACTGACAACGGTCTACCAAGATCGGTCGGACGGAGTTGACAAGGGAGCCTGGAGAATAGACGCTATAATTATTGATTTTTCTAAAACCTTCGACATCGTGCCGCACGATCTATTATTAAGTAAGTTAAAAAAATACTGGTATAGATTTTCGGGTACTGAAGAGGATTCTGGAGTTTTTAAAAGATCGTTCACACAGAGTTCGAGTGAATGACAAATTGTCCGACTCGATGAAAAACACGTCAGGAGTCCCGCAAGGAAGTGTCATCATGTTCCTTGCATTCATAAATGACTTAACAATCGGTATAAAATCACAGATCAAACGTTTTGCCAACGATTGCATGGTTTATAGGGAAATAGTAAACGTTGAGGATGCACAGATTCTGCAGACTGATTTAGACAATTTTTGCTAAAGGTCAGTTAGAAATAAAATGCAAATAAATACGACGAAGAGTAAGGCAATCGTATTTACAAAAAAGAGATCTGTCCCTACCACTAGATATAAAATGGGGAACGAAGTCGTAACGGAGTCAAATAACTGTAAATATCTTGGGATCAGGATTACAAAATATTTACATTGGGGTAATGAGGTTAGCGAGGTCCCTTGCTGGTAAAGGGTGGAGGGCGCTGCTGCTGCTTCACTTCAGGGTCTTGAGGAAAAGCACGAGAAAAAAAACAAGATTTCTGCTTAAAAACGCTGGTCAGGCCAATTTTAGAATATGGGGTAACGTGCTGGGATCCATATCGAAATGAACACACTCAAGCGTTGGAAAAATTACAAAAACGGGCTGAAAAAATGTTTGGGGGTCGATTCTCGAACAATCCTCACGAGAATTTAGAAGGTCTCAGTAACAGAAGGAAACATGTGAGGTTGTGCGCAATATATATCCTTGCCAGAAGGTTTCTTTAATTTTTAATTACATAATTGACTAGAAAAACGTAATAGATGTTTTCCTGGTAGACAGTTGTTATGCACTATTAAATTTTTCACACAATTTACGCATTTTTGTGCTCTCAACGATTTGAAATGGTAAATAATTTCCGTCAATTTTCTCTATTTCTTATATTAGAAAGAGGTTTGTTAAAGGGGTATTGCATGTAAAAGTGCAGAAAGCGTCTCTGAACGACTCTCAGTGAACGATTCTTCCCGTTTTCCTTGATTTTTACTTTTACGCAACGTTAATTACTTACATAAATACTGCCTGTAAGTGTTTAGTTTATTGTTTCTAATTTTTCGTTTTTGAGTATCATTATTGTTGGGTTAAAATAAAATATTTTTTCTTTTAAGAATATTACTTGAAATTATTTATATTTATACAATAATCTAATAATAAATCGAAACAATTCAATTTATATTAAGTAGACGCTTTATCATGGCACCCAGAAGAAACAAATATTTTTAAGCAAACTTTACCAGAAGAATTTCCACTTACCAAACAAGGAATAACGTATAGTGACGTCAAATTCAATTAATTTTAGCCATCTTTAATATTGCGAATAGGGGCAGACCAGCAATTACACATCAGAAAACAAAGAAGTGGCCATCCGGGTTTCAACAAACAAATATTTAAACTCAATTTTCGTTAATAATAATTCCTTTGGCATCCTAAAGGCTTAATCACGATAAAAGGAATCCTTGTGTTATCAGTCAATACAACATAACTTCATTTCGTTCAAAAGGCTGCTCTTCTAAATTAATGAAGAAACGCTTTGAAGAAATTATTTTCGAGCAAGAACGAAAACTGAAGCATTCATTTCTAATGTTTTCGTTCATATTCTTTGGAATCAATTGGTAATACTAAATTGTTCACAATTCTGTTTAAATATTTTCACCCAATTGCGGTGCTAGAGTAAAAATTTTATATTTAAAAAATATTTCTGGATAAACTTCAGATTATATCAATGAATCACTGTCAAAATTGAATTTATAAATAAATTCTTCGCTTTATGTGGTGGTTCGCAGACACACATAAAATGCAGCAATCAAGTAAAAATAAACTAATAGGAGTTATTTGTGCTGCCAACAATTCCATAAGCGCTCCTGAATATTGTCTTCCGATAGAAATTGAAATGAAATTAATAAACATTTATTCACATTTATAAATTTATAGAAGAGGAATTTAAGAGTTCAAAGAATTTTTGAGACTACGCAGATGTACAATATGAAAAACTTCTTGATTACAGCAAAATTCACAGGCTAACTCTTAGATAGAATTTAGATAGAATTTTACGACTCTTTAATCCATTAAAATCATATTTTTTTAATCTGGAAAAATGTCCCCTGCGCTTTGCCAACGATATCAGAAGAAGGCTTAGAAACCATAATAAACGACATGAACGTGGTCATGGAGAAAGAGTTCAATATGAGGATTAATAGAGGGAAACTCAAGGTGATGGAGTGTAGTATGGGAAACTGTGGAATAATACAGGGTGTTAGACTAGGAAAAATTATTTTGAAGGATCTTATGGAATTCTCTTACTTGGAAAGCGTGATAACTAGGTATGGTAGAAGTATAGTAGACATAAAGAGAAGGATAGTGCAGGCAAGGAAGGCTTTCGCGAAAAAGAGTGATTTACTTATGGGTAATATAAGTGTGCATTTTATGAAATCGTAGCTAAAATGTTTCGTGTGGAACGTGGCGTTATATGGGTGCGAAACGTGGACGGTAGGAATTGCGGAAAGGAAAATAATAGAAGACTGAAATTTGGTGCTATAGGAGAATGCTGAAATTCAGATGGGTGGACAGAGAAACTAACGAAGAACGTTGACCAAGAAAAGGGATGGATTAATAGGCCACGTTTCGAGGCATGTGGATCTTGAAACATTGATATTAGAGGGAAATGTGTGGGGTAAGAAAAGAAGAGGGAGGTCAAGGATGGAATAGGCTAAGCAGTTTAGGGAGACTGTCGGATGTAGTTGTTATTCGAAAATGAAAAGTCTTGGGCAAGGTAGGAGCGTTGCATCAAACCAGTCTTAGGACGAAATACTACAGCAAAAACATATATTAAAGTTGAATCACAAGAATACACAATGTTCGAAAAATCCATATTTTTAAAAGAATTAAAGCTAAAATTGGATAATACAAAAACGAGAAATTTCTTCCTATTGCAAATTGAAAAGATGTTGTAGCATTATAAAAATTAGAAAATGTGCAAGAGAAATGAATTAATGATGGTGTGTAGACCTTTTATGAAACGTGCATAGATTATCTACATAATTGTGACAAGTGTTGTATAGAAATAGCGGCGTTTTCATCGGTTACATATTGCGAAATCCGATTGTGGAAGCTGCACTTTTATTTCGAATGATTGGTCCATAAATATACTCCTTGATTAATTATTTGAGAAATTTCGTGTGTCAAAAAGTAAATCAGAAACGAAAATTCAGATTGTTTAAAGCTTTAATGGCTGCATTGTTGTTTGCTGCTACTTTCGTTTTTAAATGTTATAAACTTATGAATTTAAGGCACACGGGGACTGAAATTGAAATTCCTGTAACATCAATTGCTACTGAGCTGAAAATTTAACTGGGTTTTAACAAAACACTCGTCTAGCAATGTACAATTTTTTTAAGTTTGGTATTTCTTGAGATACTTTAATAATTATTATCAAAATGTGTCAGTTTTGAAAATGTTCAGTGGATTACGTATTTAAATATATTTTAATTTTTTTACATTAGTACGTAGGTCTGATTATTGTTATAAATTGTCAATATTATTTATAAATTAAATGAAACTGTGTGGAGAAAATAATTTTCTGCTAAAAGCTTCATACTGTTACTTAATAATTGGCTCTTTTCAGCACTATGAATATTTTTTTCATCTGAACTACTCAAATAATTAGAAAAATAATAATTTTGTAGATATTAACATTTAGATTATGTACAAAAAATGAAGACAATATATTACTATTTGTGACGCATAGGTTTTTGGTACCAGAAATCATGAAGCTGAGAAAAACACATATTTTGAAAAAAGTAATAATTGAGAATCGTTATTTGTAATATTAATTAAAATTGCCCTGCAGCATATGTTACACCTTTCTTCTTTTATTTCGCAGCTTCTTTTATGAGTTTACTGGATTTATAGGCATGCTAATATGGAAAAATTATAAAATAAGTTTTTTCAAATCGTGTCCTTTTAATCTCCTATTTCCTTCTTTTGCATTTTTATAGATACTGTAAACGAAGTATTTAAAAAATTTAATAAAAAATATATATATTTAATAGTATAAAACTATAAAGTTTATTGACAATATTTGCCATGATTTCCAGCCAATATTTTATATAATCCCCAAGATAATGTATACTTTAATTAAAGAGACCTGTAATAATTTTTCTAAAAGAAATGAAAAATTCGTGCTTATTTAAACATCATACCCACATGCCAATATTAATCAAGCCACAGCTAATTCACAGTTTTTATTATGTAGTGTTAGAATAATTTACCATACTATTTAAATACATTTGAACACATTTCAGTACGAATCACATATGTTCCACGTTTTACATTACTGTGGTAATATGAACCACATGTAATATCAATCACATTCAATTGATATGAAGTGTGTTTTTATTTTTACTGCAGCAGTGTCTGAATTGTAAATGAAAATGTTTAGAATTCATATTTTATTATTTTGGTAAAAAACATAGTTACCTTAAATTTTTAATAAAACTTACACGTACATTTATACGAAAATACTTAAATCGAATAAATTTACAACGAATTTCAGAGAAATCTTTTATTATATTGTAGCGATGTTTCGTAACAATATTTCGGTCTTCCTCGGTAATGTTAAAATTTTGAAATTCTGATGTAAATCAATACAAAAATCTAAACTTGACTGCCTACAAGGAGATATTCAGTAAAAATCAAAATTTGACGCTACCCGAGTAAGTTACAAATACGTTTACCAAACGTCAGTTTAACCTTTTCTCTATTTGGTCGTACATTTATACTATTTAATACTATATTGTGAAAAACAGACATTAATTGATTTACTATTTTTCCCGACACCAGTTGTAGAACAAGGACGAAGCGACTAAACAGCCTAAAGAAAAGTCGTTTTTCTTCTCAGCTGTTATGTTCAGGAACATATAGAATATTCTTGTTAATGTACTTCACAAATTTTATCGACGATTCACAGTATTATTAGTACTATAACTGAGTTGTTGGTTTTTATATTGTACATTATACTTCGAATCGAATGCATTGTAAATTGATATAACACATATTGTTGTACTCAGTCCTAATACTGGTCTGATGCAACCCTCCATGCTAAGCTATCTTGCGCAAGCCTTTTCATTTCCTCATAACTAGCACAACCCAAATCCTCCCTAATCTGCTTAGCGTATTCCTTGGCACCCCTCTTCTGTTCTTACCCCACACACTTCCGTCTAATGTTACGTTTACAAGACCCTCATGCCTTAAAACGTGGCCTATTAACCTAGCCCTTCGCTTGGTCCATGTCCATATTATTCGCTCTTCCCCTATTCTGTTTAGAACATCCTTGTTAGTTATCCACTCATCTGATTTTCAGTATTCTCCTGTAGCACTACATTTCAAAGGCTTTAATTTTTTCCTTTCTGCAACTTCTACCGTCCACGTTTCATACCCATATACCGCCACACTCCATACGAGTACTTTTAGCAATTATTTCCTAATATTCACACTTATATTACACGTAAGTAAATTCCTCTTTGTTACAAAAGCCTTCCCATATATCGCCACACTCCATACGAACATTTTTAGCAAAGATTTACTAATACTCATATTTATACTATCTTTATTTATATTAGTCGTTAATAAATGCCTGTTTCTTATGAAACTATTCCTTGTCTGTGCTATCCTACTCTTTATGTCTACTATACTTCTACCATCCCTAGTTATAATGCTTCCCAAGTAGGACAATTCCTTAATTCCTTCAAAATATCCCTTCCCAATATAACACCCTTTGTTATTCCACTGTTCCACATATCACACACATCAAAACACACGAAACACACAAAGTTTTGCTGTTGTGAAAGAAATGGTAACTTAATTCGTACGAATATCAATCTATCAATACTGTATGAATAGTCCAGTGTTTAAGATTGTGATCGCTTCACGGTAAACCTTAAGAGACGCAGTTGATTTGCAACAATAGATGGATTGATACTATTCGCCATCCCCCTTCTCTCTTATCTTGCCGAAATTACGCGTATAATAACACAGTAAGTGGGAGGAAAGAATAATAGGAGTTTTTACTCGCAGTTGAATTTTACGCCACCTTTGGCGCGGCAATTCAATTGATTTGTAAATATTTACATTAATATCTTCTGAAATCTGCAAGATATCGAAATGAAAAATACACTAAACTTTAAGTTAAAATTCCTGTTTCAATCCCTGAAATTTTCATTTTATTGCGTTGAGCAGTTTCGGAGAATTAACAGATCAATAGTATAGGCAACCTGCATTCTATTTTAGATTCAAACTTGCGGGCGTAAAGAGCCTTCTCGTACTTAGGTTTTCTAATATTTTCCAATTTTCTGCGCAATTTTCATCAATTTTATTTCCCTAAGAACCTTGTACAAATTATTAGAAACCTTAAAAAAGATGAATGAAATCGGTACAGTTGTTCTCCAGTTATTGGAAAATAGGGATTCATTTTTATATACATTGATAAGGGTGGTTTTGAATCGAACCCTTCAAATTATGCAAACTTTGGTTCCCAAGAAATTATCTTACTACGTAAAGTCATTAGCAACAAAAGTGCTATTTGAGGTGAAGAAAGAATTCTTTAAATGCAAATGTGTAGACCTGAATGCAGAGTAAGTGAAAAAAATTCAAAATCAGAGTCAAGTAAAAGAAAAAAAACTTCCTTCTGCTCTTTTTCCTGAACAGTATTTATTTCAACTGGTGGAAGAATCCAAAAATGTCTTCCTATGCGGCCTATCGTGTGTAACAATACCTGGAAGAAACCAAATTTAAATTTAAAAGTTGAAGATCTTGAGATCTAAAAATAAACCTCTCAACATTCCGTGATGCCACTAGCAACATTACTACAAGAAAGTCTGCAATAATTGTTTGTGGTTAGCTTCCAAATTTTCATACGCGAATTACTATTAATTATTATATAAAAAAAACTTCGCGTTTCAAGTAACGTCTCGTTACAGTGTAAAGTAGCAGGAAAATTTTGCTCTCAAATTTTCCAGTTACATAAAATTAATTCATATTCACCAACCCTGCCTAAAAGGTCATGGGACTTGATGTACATTTGGCAGGACGTAACGTCTTAATCGCAAAGTTGGGAAATTGCTTCTGAATTGAAGTCCACGTCAACAAGTTCATTTACATCTGACGTTTCAATATAAATGTACCTGTATAACCGACCTAAAACCCTTAAACAAGAATTATGTTTCGTAGCCTCTTTGAATATTTAACAGCTGAAATGTTAAAATTATTGTAACCTAGTATTCTGATAGTCTTAACTGAGGATAATACGAGTGAGTTTTCTGTGTAAATGTTTGTAAATATAATTATGGTTACTGCTAAGAGAAACACTAATCCCCGCAGTTAGCTAAAAGCGCCTTATTTTTTCCCAAAGATTAAATGTAGTATAGTTGGGAACCTCAGCTTTTACAAACGAGCTGAATGAAGGGATCTGCTTTTGTACATAAACGCTGTTATCGTATAATCCTGTGCTGAAATACTTCGCAGCAAAAAAGAAAACGGTTCGCTCATTCCGTGAAAATAGCTGAATATTTTAAATATCACAGTATTTGTGCATTATCATTAACTATCACTTAAGCGTAATTATGTATCTTTCCAAATCCCAGATATTACCGTATTGTTTCCTAGCTCGCCTTAATAAATGGCTTCCTCCCAGTCTAAGTTAAGCTAATTTTGAAAACTCAGCCCTTGCGATAATACTACATACTAAACCAATAATTGTATTTCAATTACAGATTAACCGTTCAAAATTAATTCCATCCAACTTCAGATACGTCTACTTACAATATATAATATACAGTATTAACAACGGTATGAAAAACGTTTACGTAACATCAAACTGATACAGAAAAGTCTGATAGCACAAGGTTTGAAATCTTTCGCAAAAAAAAGGTTGCTTATACTTGTATCTAAGTTTGAAGTGTCCCTTAAATATGCATAGGGTTATATGGGACAAAACTTGGACAAGTAGCAGAGCATAACAGAAAAGAATCCAAGACTTTAAATTGCTAATAGATTTATGCTTCAAGTCAGATAGGTTTGTAATCTCATATACGGAAGTCTTAATTAGAATTGTCGAGGAGAGAACAATATAGAGGAGACTTGCTAAACATGGGCTAGACTAATAGAACACATTTTGAGTCACAAATAACTCGTTACATTAGGATTAGAGGTTATTGCGTGAGGCAGGAAATAACAAGACTATAATTTGCTAGGCCAATCAGATGTGATCTGAGCTGCAGTGGTTATGTGGAGATCAAACGGCTAGTGCAGGATAGAATAACATGGAGAGCTCCAGTTTGTTAACTGACTATCACATTGTTATACATTTAAAATTTTATTTTGAAGCCTCATGCTGGAGTGCCAAACTTTGTAATAGTTTAACCGTCCTTTCAAATTCGGCCGACAATTTTGTAATATTTTAAACGCCTTCACTCCCACAATTTGACGTCAATTTTGTAATAATGAATGTTTTACATTTATGTCTGGCGTCAGTGACCGTAAAAACGACCAGCCAAAGTCCTCTATTGCGTTATGATGATGCTATATACACATGATAATTCTCTCTCAAGGGTGACCATGAACCATGAACCTCTCATGGTCTGTCATGAGATGCTTAAGATATACAACCAGATGTCTGCACCCTAACGGCAACTCGATCCTGTTCCCTTTTCGGAGGCTGTAGACAGAATGCTTATTAAGATTGAGGGACTTCCAACCGATCCCATTGATCTTTGGATTCTATTACAAAAAGCATATGAAAGAAGGGACGAATTCTTAAATATTAATTCCATATATGAGGATTTCGTGAAAATACATGGTAAAAAAGCCTTTGATCCAACCAAGACAGGCGCGGCATGTCACTATGTGACCTATAATCCGTAATCTAGTAACATTAAAATCTTACAAATTAATGCCATGAGAAGTGCTATGGTACTTCACGAAATCAGGAGACTAGTGGATGAACGGCAGATTGACATTGTATGTGTACAAGAGCCGTATACTAGAGGTGGGTGTATACCAGGACTGCCAACTACGGCTCAGGTTGTTGTGAACGGGGAAAAACCAATGGCGGCGATCATTGTGTATGCGACGGGAATTACATCTGTGAAGCTCAGTCAGTTCTGCGACGAGCACATGGCATGCGTAGAGATCATATCCACCCAACGGAGGTTTATTCAGTATCTATTTTCAATTTAGTCATGATATTGAGCCATACCTTGACAGAATTAGGCGTGTCAACGACTGCTATAAAAATGTGCCGGTGGTGTACACGATGGATGCCAATGCCAAATCTGAACTGTGGCATAGCAACATAACTGATGACAGAGGAGAAGACTTAGTAGATCTCCTTCAAGAACTAAAATTGGAAATTGTGAACAGACCTGGTAGGCCCCACACTTTCGAGAACAGAGCAGGAGCAAATTCGAACATTGACGTCACGATGGCAAATAGACATGCGGTAGAGTACTGCTGCAACCGGGAGGTGGAGCAGAACTTGACTACCAGTGACCATAACGTCATAAGCTTCAGGTTCGAAAAGCAACCTCGTATAAACCTAAATCTAGAAACGGAGAACACCACATACAATGTCAAACACGCAAATTGGACCTTGTTTAAAGATAAATTCACTCCTCCGGAAGTGGTAACGGAATTTAGCGACGTGGATAATTTGGCTATGCTATTAGAAAACGCAATTCATGATGCCGCGAAAGGGGCAATAGTGATCAAAAGAGGGAACGGGAGGTCTAGCTTAGGCTTCTGGTGCGATGAACTCCAAGTCAAGAGGAAAGAAGTAAGGAAAGCAAGGACAGAATATCAGCGTTCGCAGCCAAACGGGGACAGGCAATGGCTTCTAGAAAAGTGCAGATTAAAGAAAGAAATATACAAAGCAAGAATAGAACAACTTAAACAGGAAAATTGGGAACGGTACGTGCGTGACGATAGACCCTTAGGGGAAGCCGTACAGGATTATTTCCAAGAAAATTGGAACCCGAGAAACCTTTCAACCATAATGGACGAAGAGGGTCAGATGACCATAGACTGGCGGTCCTCAGCAATGCTATTGATGCGGAGACAACTCCCAGATGATAATCCTGATCTAGAAAATGATGATCAGAAAAGGATCAGGGAAGATAGCGAAAAAGAAGGTGCAAACAACTTTCCAGTAGAACCTTTTAGTGATTCCGAGGTAAAAGCTATAATCAAAAATCTCAAAAATGGCAAAGCACCTGGCCCAGATGACATCTACAATGAGATGCTACAAGCCATCTCGGACAAACTGGTTCCATACCTTATTAGGTTAGCCAATGCTTGTTTAGCCCAAGCCAGGTTTCCTGCTACATGGAAGGAGTCAAAACTCATAGTGTTGCTGAAGGACGAGGACAAAGATAAAACTGACCCTAAATCTTATAGACCCATTTGTCTTATAAATACCCTAGGAAAAATATACGAAAAACTAATATGCTAAAGAGTTACGGAATTTAGACTTCTAAAAGGAATTTGCGAACATCAGTACGGCTTTCGGAAGGTTAAATCAACGGAGGATGCCATTAACACAGTATTAGAGACGACAGATATCTCTAATAAAAAATACGTACTTGCCATCTCAATTGACATTGCTGGTACTTTTGATAATTTGTGGTGGCCCGCCCTAATAGCTAGATTAAAGTACTTGAGCTGCCCCAACATACTGATAAATTTTGTCAAAAGTTATTGTAATGATAGGCGAGTCACTCTAAGCTGCCCGAGTAACTCGATCGAAAAAACAACCACCAAAGGTTGCCCGCAGGGATCCGTGTGCGGTCCCATATTTTGGGACTTGTGTATGGAGAACCTGCTAACAAGTCTTTCACAAATGACCGAGAACGCGGAGGTAGTGGCTTATGCTGACGATATTATGATAGTTGTTGAAGGCGACTCAAGAACGGAGATCGAAACTAAGTCAATGCTTTGCTTGCAGCAAGTTAACTCGTGGTGTAACCAAAATAAGCTTGAAATCTCCAGGCCCAAAACGAGATATCTGGTATTGAAAGGCACACTCAAGCTGAATCCCGTTATAAAAATTAACAACGACTCGATTAAAAGATCTAAGACCCTAAGATACCTCGGGGTGTGGTTGGATGAGGACAGAAACTTTCGCCAACACATAGAAGAAGTTAAGATGAAAATTTCAAAAATAATGAACAAAATCACAAGCATAGCAACAGCCAAATTTCAACTTCCTATGTTCATGTTCAAACTATATCATGAGACCATTCTAGCAGCGATAACGGGATATGCTGCTAGCTCATGGGCACACAGATTGAAACTGGCAAACTCAAGTAGGAAAATCCTCCAAATTCAGAGAAGAACCTTGATCAGAATATCTGGGGCATACAGTACTACATCGACAGACGCACTAACAGTTCTGCTGGGTATAGTCCCTCTGGACCTAGAGGTGAGAAAGAGAGGCGCTCAATTTTGGCTGAAAAGGAACAATCAAGGAAAAATAAATGATATATTAGGCAGAGAAGCTAGATGCAAGAGAGAAATTGTTGAAATTATCCTTGATATTTGGCAAAAACGATGGGATGAATCTAGCACTGGCAGAAGAGTCCATGGCCTTCTACCAGATGTTAGAGAACGACTAGCCATGTGTCACCTCCAACTAATAAAAGGGTTGATGCACTTCCTCTCAGGCCATGGACCATATGGGCTGTACCTTAGTAGGATAAAAAGAAACAAGGACACCCTGTGCAAGTGCGAAGAGCTAGCCTCTCCTGAACATGTATTGTTTGATTGCCCTGGATATGACATAAATCAAGATGAACGGAATGCCTTAAAGGATCCGTATTTAATAACAGTGCTCGAAAATATAACAAACGAGATATCCCGGATTGAGCTAGTAAGATATAATTGCAAACAATCTCTGTAGAATCTCACACAACCTTAGATGGAAGCTCCATGGTCATAAAGGAAAAAAAATCGATTTTCTCTGAAAAGCGGGTAGAGAGGAAGACGGTTGTAACTGCTTCAAACAATTCGACACTTCTTTGGGTCCCTCAAAGATGTTGTGAATGACAACACCACTCTCCTGGACCGGTAATCCCAGGAACCGGAGAGTAAAACAGATATGAACAGACTGTTATAGATACTCAAGAAAACAGGCTATTAGTGTAATAATTAAAAAAATGGTCTGTCATTCGGAAAGGCGTGAGAGTATTACTCAATGCCCGATCTACCTGATTCAGGTTTTCTACGGTTTTCCCTGCATCTCTTTACGTGAAACACCGGATTCTTAAACTACAGCCCGGAAGCCCTAGTCAACCCTTGGCTACCTTGCTCTACCTTCCACATCCCCTCTTTTCCCTTCCTATGCAATTAAAGGAGAGTTGCCTGTTTCAGGATAATCCTCATTTAGCCTGTTAACCCCAAAAAATGAAGAATTTAATTTAATTCAGCACCTGCTTACAGAAACTTAACTTACTTAATTTAATTATAGACGATATTCATTCAACCGAACAATAATCTCCATTACCCTAAATTACCTCATCATCTCTCTGGGTTTCTCTTTTTGCCTCTCTGGTTCTCAGCTGTTCTCTGCTTCGTGCAACCGTTACTCTCAAAATTCGAATGGCAACGTCATGCGGGTTAATCATTTCAATATCAATCACAAACCTGCAGCTGAATGTGGGCATACGTTAAGAAATAATCTTGAAAATCGCACAGAATTTAAATAAATTGTATATAATGTCCTGTTCCAGAAGTAGCCTCTTAACCCAAAAAAAGTTATCGAAACTTGAAATAGTTTCTTCCCCTTAACATGCTTGAATAGAAACTATTTTTATTTAATTAACAATTCATGAGTTAATATATAATGTTATTTTTCTGCATACAACGGCAGGTTTACCGCATTATACTCCACTTTCATAGTAGTATCAATATGGTCGTTTAGAACCTTTATAGGCGCCCCTTCAAATGGTATTTGTGACAATAATTTGCCATCTTATGACTATGCTATAATAAGCACGACATTTAATGATAGAGTTGAAATTTTCAATTTTAAAAGAATCTATAATAGCGAAAACTTGGAAACTTCCTCATGGTTAAATGAAAGCCGTAAGGACCTTTATAGATTGAAACGTGTCCAAGTGTTTGTAGATGCGGACATTAAAAGCGTATCTACCCAATCTCAAAACAGAAATTTCCTAAGTCATTATAAGAACTGTGGCAAGTTATTCAGACCTAAGTGAAGTACTCGTCCCGTTGCACTGGAGGGGGAAGAAATAAAAGTTGCAGTCGCATTTGCTCAAATTATAACCCGACACATTTTCAAAGTATGTCGTTTACAAACTTTCATGATTTTTTAGAATTGTGTATTTATTTTATTATGATAAATGAAAATATTGACTGTATAAAACTCTGGTAGTGATTTGTTAAAGCCAATCCGCTTCCAATTTCCGCTAAGCGGTACTCCTGCTGGGATATTACCAGGAAGGGGTGTAGAACACAATTTCAATAATCCAGCTTTTCCCCCAATATACTATAGAACTTCAAAATCTCTTCATGGAAGGGAACATTTATTTTAAACAATATACTAATTAGTTTCCGAGTAAAGATTTTTAAAAAATTTGGTGTGTACAAATTGCTCAACATAACGGAACAAATGATACAGTGTGTGAAGGGAAAGCTTTTTTAATGTGGTATCGGCAAGTTAATATGGACAACAACGCCGTCGTCTGTAGTGGTTGAAAATTCTTCAATTTTGGATCATTAAAAAACTTGAAACTGATTGTAGGGATTTCATCTTAGAACAAGAATAACCGAGAACGAAAAATACTTCTGGTAAAAAGTGTTTCGGGTTTCTTCTCCAATGTCCGGTCTCCGCATTTGAAATTTTAGTGCTGTGCAAGTTGTGGCCGTGATTGTTTCATTCTCCCCTTTATAACGCGTATAAATAAAAACTGAAAAAAACTTGTTCTCACATGCCGAGACACCTTTCCCTATTTTGGGAAGTTTATGTACTGGGGTCGAAGGCATAAGACAAGAGTTGTCCGCTGATCTCATTGGATTAGTCGGCATACTGCTTACTAAAACTGGCGGATACACGGAGAAGGGAATGCTGCGACCCCACAGCAAACTCGTCTCCCATCATTCGGAAGGGCGTGAGAATAGTATCTAATTCCAGACCTACCTGATGCAGGTTTTCTAGGGTGAAACACCGGGTAGGACCCTTAAAATATAACCCGGGGCCCCTAGTCAGCCCTTGGATATATTTCTCTACATTCCTCATCCCCCCTTTTCAATTCCCTTCCCATGCTATTTATTAAAGGGGAGTTGCCTGTTTCAGGATCACCGTCATATAGCCTGTTAACCCAGATAAAAAACAGCATAAAATTGTAGTTGCCACTTAGTGGTAATCTCCTCGTGTAAGATCGATGGACTGTCAGCGTAACTACATAGTGAGGAACCCTTCCTGTTATTTTTCTAGTTCCGGATATGCAGGGGTGAAGTGTCTGCTTTGTGCATTTCTTAAAACAAGCTTCTGCTTTCGAGTTGGGACGTCGGACAAACAGTTAGGCATCCAGGTCAAGTTTCTTCGTTTCAAGGCTTACAGGATGTAATTTTATCTCTTGTATTAAAATTTTAACACATGCTTGTTCCATGTAATTTAAGTTAATTGCATTTTGTAAATACCTGTCATATATTCAACTTAAAACTTCAACAAAATATTAGCCCGAAATATTTTGTACCTTCAAGAATACCAACCATTTCGAAGTTGAAAAGGTCTTAATAGTGCTTTGTGTTCACTACCCATTTTATCACACAAAATGTTTATTTAATCTGGATTGAAGTGGTTTTGATTTTACATAGTTTAACACTTTCACGGATTCATTCATAACATTTTTTAAATTTGTGGAAATTTTTTCTAAAATATATTTTAGATCCTCATTTGCTCCACTTTCTTTGTTTTGATGCTTTGTGATCTTACCTACCAATAGAAAACAATTAGAAACAGCGAAATTTAATTAATATAATTTATATGGTTGGTTTATTTGTAGACTCTTTGTGAAGTTATATAAAATATTCCATTATAATTTCTGACTTAAAAATAAATATTATTTGTGTAACTCTGGGCTATGGCAATCTCTATTTCACCAGTACAGGGTTTTAATTGACTGAACACGTCCACACTTGTTCATTGTTACCAATGTTTCCTATTGTAGCGGGAAACAAGGATTGGGGTTTCTTTGTTTAACAACGTTGTTGAATGGGTTCCGAAACAAGAGTGGTATTATAACAGTATATTATAATCCATAGTATATATGGAATCACTCGAAATTTTTTTGCAGAACACCTATTCTGGGCTCGCGGAACACAGTTTGGGAAACCCGGTTTTAGACGAGTGACCAGCGAAACGCAGCTTAATCTAAATAAGAACTGCGTCTGTAAAAGCTAGTAATTATCTGAATAGCAAACGTTAGTTGATTTACCACCTATGTAATGTGCACAAATGTATAGTCGCTAATAACGAGTTGCTGTTGATGTGAATTAAAAAAATAGAAAAGAGTTATAAAGAATCATTAAAGTCAGTTCGACATCTTCCAAAGGTATTTACGGGTTTTACAGCGCCCGGGGAGAAAGAAGTGAATTATTTTTTGAAAAATGAATTAAAGACGGTAGTATTTTAAGAAAGAAATTCATTTATAGTAACTTTACGATATGTATAAATTGGTACATTCTTTTTTCGGTACTTTAACAAAAGGTAAAAATACTCCAAAACGTTTTAAAAAAAGTCAAATATTTTCATGGTACCCCGAGAGAGTTAAAAATACTTCTGGTCCCGTAATTCAGCCAGAAGTATTTACGGTACCTTAAGAGAATAAAAATACTCCTGTTTCATAAGTCGGACAAATATATCCCTGGTACCCTTAGATAGTGTAAAGTAACAGGTGTTTTACCCATCCAGTGTTTGTCCTAGATAAAAAGTAACATGTGTACAAATTTTGATATAAGTTGATCCAATTGTATGCGGCACTTTGTTTGAACCAGATTCTTGTTTGAATGTCAGAATTAAGCCCAGTGACTTCCAGAACTATGTTTCGACTTTACGCTTTTGTATTAACAACGTTTTATGAAACCAATATTCCTTTCCCAACTATAGAAAGTTTAATTAAATAAACAGAGCATTGGTTATATTATTATTTTTATGAATTATAAATAGTACTTCTGATGCTGCGAAAGCCTGTATTCAAAAAAGAATCTATAGAGTCTGACGGAAATTGCAAATTACAAACGGGTTTCACCGATATGAAAGCGTATTGGCAAACAGTTAACGATGCTGCAATTGCTCTGAAGGTTATTTAGTACTGGACCCGGATAATGGAAACGCTGTACTCGCTAATAGGAAAATTGTGTCTTCATTGAAAGCTGTGTATTCGAAAATTCTATAATGCATCACGAGGCTCGTACAGTGACAATACATCCAACATCGTTCTCAGACAAAACTCAATTCAATGTAACAGGTTACGCTTTCATGTGTCATCCTGTCGCGAAATTGAGTCGTGCTTCACTTAGTCCGCCGAAATGGAAACAGAATCGTTCCAATGTTACCAACACAAAAAAAATTAGCGATCTGAATATTATGCATTGTCCCATTGATAAATTTAGAATTAATTTAAAACTATTTTTTTATAAAGTTTCAATTTCAGGTCCTGAAGGAAACCTTTTTCTTCAAATAAATGCATCAATCTTGGCCACGTAACGTGCTTATTGACGCCCTCTCACAATTTATACCGGAAATTAACTGTCACGTGTCTGAAGTTACAACTGATCCCTTCGACGGATCTGTCGATTTTCGATCAACCATCTCCAATTTAATCTTCTCGCTAGATGTCCTTCTTCCCATTTCTTCAGAAGGAAGATAAAAACCATGTACACTTTTATTCCTGTTATTCCTTTTCATAAGCGACATTTGACTAAATTACTTTTTTCACTGATATTTATAACTAAACACATTTCAATTATAATAATTTTACATAATAATATTTTATTTTTAACTTTCATTGAATAATAAGGTATACATAACGACCCATTATGTGACACATTTTATAAATTAAAAATTTAACAAAGTTGCGTATAATCAAGAGATTTGTTACCGTAGTAGTCTATCTAGTAATATTCATAGATTGAAGAAACTTTTATATCATCAAGATAAACTTTACGGTTAAACACCAGACTTAAGAGGGTGCAAATAAGTACCAAAATGCAGATTGTTAAATACGTAAATAAAAAATGCAAAAATTAAAGAAAAAAATCAAATCGGAAACCGTAATAGCAGTCGATAAATTATTCATCACGAGCCGTGGAAAAATACTGGACCCCAAACGTCATAACACACATTCCCAAGAAAGTGATGAACAAATTGTTGGCTCATAGGCACATCCATAGGTTGAATCCAAATAGACTGACAAAAATATCTGTGACTATTTCCGCAATAAGAGAAACCAAATTGAGATTGTTTAAGGTAAATGATTTAAAATAACAGAAAATATGCTCATAGATAAAACTACCAACTAAATAATCAAATACATTTCAAAGAGAATCCAAGTCAACATGCAAACCAAACCAAAACAAGATCAGAAGGAATGAAACAATACTGTGACGTGACAAGCTACACCCCAGAAGTGGGGCAATTGACGACTTATAAAGAGGAGAGAATGTTGTTTTTGGATCAATTGTGGGATCCTCTGAAAACTGTGAAAGTGACGAGTTTGTGACACGGGAGGCTGGAATAACGTTGGAAAGTGATTATAAAACCTGTGAAGTAAAAGAGAGCACTGTGCAACGTGGATCAATTAATGACGATTGGAGTCGTGACCGGAAGTGAGGTGGTTAATCGTCCAGGAGTGTTCGAGTGACGAGGCAGGAAAACACGTCACGGCACGTTATGTTGAAGTATTTTATATTGGGCATTAGCTCTGTTTCTGTAAATAAGGTATGATTTTGGTTCAATAAATGGGATTTGTGAAACTGATGAGTTTTACACGTCATTAATAAAGCGTGAGCTTTTACAAGCACTTACTTAGCAAAATACTTGAATTGTACCTTTATTTACAGTTAAGCGCAATAAAATCTGTTATCCCAGAAGGAGAATAGCAAATTACAATACTGGCAGAGAACAAAAAAACATACTCATCTAACGAGATGCAAAGTCGGATGAAACATAAGAAAATAAAGTAATTGTATAGTAAAGCGTCATGTAATCAGTCCTTAAATATATATCATTAGTTTTTCTAAGTTATCATCATTTTATATATTACGTGTAAAACGTACCCAGAAGACGATATAAATTCCGGCCATAATCTGCTGATTATGAAAAGGCTGAAAATGAAGAAACTCAAAAAAGGAATTAAAACAAAAAATGGGAATTAGAAACACTGGAAAAACAGGATGTGCTTCAGAGTTTCAAAGATATCAAAAGTAGATTAATAAATAACTAAACAATACAGAATAGAAATGGGCAATCTTGAAGGAAGAAATGACTAGAGCAGTCAACGAAAAACTATGAAGAATAGTTCAGACCAATAGGAAAATAAAAGAAACATCCGGAGAGAGGAAAAATATTAGCAAGAACACCAGGAGTGACAATGGGGTGCCAGTCGTGGAACAGAAGAAAAAACAGAAAAATTGAAGGTATATCCAGAAAATATGTATAATGGTGGAAATCTAGATCATCCAGTAATATAAAAAGAGGAGGAGGTGGAGGATGAAGAGATAGGGGACAAAATTTTAATATCGGAGTTTGACAGGGCTCTGACAGACCTGAGCAATTGTAAAGCGTCTGGCATTGATAACATTCCAGCGAAATTGTTACGATCATCCGACGAAGAAGCAATATCATGGCTGTTCAGGATAGTTTGCAAAAACTACGAAACAGGAAGAATACCAGAATATTTTATTAAAAATGTAATTATACCCATACCGAAGAAGACTGGTGCTGATAGATGCGAACAGTACAGGACAATTAGTTCAGTATCTCCTGCGTGCAAAATATTAACGAAAATAGTATATAGGAGAATGGAACGACAAATAGAATTCAAGTTAGGGGAAGATCAGTTTTTTTAGGAAGAATATAGGGACAAGAGAAGCAAAATTAACTTTGCGTCTAATTTTAGAAGACGATAAAGAAACAGAAATTTGTAGATTTCGAAAAAGTCAACAGTCAATTCAATAATAGTTTAGCCAGAAATTCATCCGTCCCGTCTACCTTCTGTGGTCAGGCTTTTGTGGTACAGTAGGCATTAAATGTAAATTGTATTTTGGTAGGTTAAAATGGCATTTGTAGATTTAGAAAAAGCGTTTGATAATGTGAACTAAAACACACTATTAAGGATTTTGAAGAGGACTGGACAATATATCGAGAAAGAAGGCTTATCCATAAATTCTACAGAAGGCAGTCAGTAGTAATTAGAATTGAAGATCAAGAAAATAAAGCAGAAATCAAGAAAGGAGTAAGACAAGGATACAAACAGTCACCGATGATGTTTAACTTATATACAGTAAAGGCGGTGAAGAAAGTTTAAACTAAATATGGAAATGGAATCATACTGCAAGGAGAAGAATTAAGAACACTGCGGTTTGTCGATGATATTGTAGTATTAGGGGAGCCAGAAGAAGACTTGGAACCATGAACGTGGTCTTGGAGGAAGAGAACAATATGAGAATTAATAGAGGGAAATCCAATGTCATGGAATGTAGCTTCGGAAACAGTGGAATAACAAAGGGTGTTAGATTGGGAAGGGATATTTTGACGGAAGTTTAAGAATTCTGCTAGTTGAGAAGCATAATAACTAGGGATGGTAGCCGATAAGAAGACATAAAGAGTAGGATAATACAAGTAATCTAGGCTTTCGCGAAAAAGAGGAATTTACTTATTGGTAATATAAGTATGAATATTAGGAAATCATTATTAAAAATGCTGGTATGGAGTGTGGCGTTATTTGGGTGCGAAACGTGGATGGTATGAGTTACAGAAAGGAAAATAATAGGTGCCTTTGAAATGTGGTGCTATAGAAGATTGCTGAAAATCAGATGGGTAGATATAATCACAAACGAGGAAGTTCTAAACAGAATAGGGGAGAAGCTAACAGTATGGAGGATTTTGACGTAGAGGAGGGATAGATTAATACGCCACGTTTTAAGACATGAGTGTTTTGAAAAATTAGCAATAGAGGGAAGTGTGTGGCCGTCAAGGATAGAATACGCTAAGCAGATTGGGGAGAATGTGGGATGTGATAGTTATGCAGAAATTAAAATATTTGCGCAAGATAGGTTAGCATGGAGGGTTGCATTAGACTAGTTTTCGGACTGAATACCGCAACAACAACAAATATTACGTAATTACCGCCAATAGTTTCCAATTTTCTTTAAATGTTATTTATTAGCCGAAATTTTCTCTCTTGTGTGTAATTCAGTTTTACCATAAAATTGATCTATTTAAGATAGATTTTGTTTCTAATGAATAGATTATAAAATTTGTCAATCTTTCGAAAATATTTAATGTCAATGTTCTGCAAATTACTTTCAGTGAAGACATAAATAATATGTAATTGAGACAAGTTGTCATGCAATGTTGTCGTAATTTCACCACAACGAAAAACGGACATGTCTCTAATTATTCTGCCGATAAGCTGCTCATACTTATAAGTGAATGTATAATATAAACCATTTATAGTGAGAAAGTTGTGTTCGAGCACTGTGACGATGTCTGGCGTAAAATTAAACTTTTTCTGCAGTGAAAAGGTAAATTTTTGATTGTGTTGTTGGAGAGTATTCAACACTTAAATTTCCAGTTATAGGAGGGAAGGAAGAGGAGCTTCTATCGTTAATCTCTATTTCCCATCGCTCAACGAATTAGGTGGCTTGTGACAGCGAAGGCAAGTCTGCACATTTCAACAATCATTAATCAAGCAACAATGTCCTAGATCACATTTCCTGTCATTCCGGAAAATATTAAATCACTTCCAACGTCATAGCGAATATCGGTCATGAGATAAAGTAATTATTTTATAGTTATTAGCATAACTAGTTTTGTAAGGTAGTCTAAAAAATGTGCGTTTGTATTTAATAGTATTTAGATGCTTCAATCGTAATATTGCCCCCACCCAAATATTCGAAATAGTTTGATTAACAATTATCAATTTGTGGTTATATAAACAAACTGACCATTAACATTCAAAGCAATGGCTATGAAAATTTTTTCCGGTTGTTTCCATAATTTATCTCGATGTACACGACCACAGCAAGATTTACCAATATATTTATCAAAGGTTCCTCGTGGACATACATGTTTCATGGTTAATTAACAGTTATTAAATATTTACAAAATGGATTTTCAGACGATTCTGCATAATATGTATTACAATGTTAGCCTCATTTCAGATTTCTGCTGATTTATTAATTATAATACGAAATTTCGAATTACAAACTCTTAAAAATTTAAAGCATATATAAATTATATAATTCTCTTCCAAATACTAAAGGAATACATTATGACAGAGAAGTGTCAAAAGTTTATATTTCAATAAACAATTCATCAAATAGCATTTTCTTACTACAAACCGCTAATCATACAACTATGTATAAATAAATAAAAATACAATCAAATTGTACGTAAACAATTTTAATTAAAATTTATTTTATGAATTGACGACGTTTAGTCAATATTTTTGGTAAAATTTAAATCGATAACTTGTATTCCGTAATCGTCGCATGACACATTCCATGAGAAAAATCATCCATTTTTAAATAGTTGTTTTCAATTTAATATTTTCATGGCTGAGTCCTCAAATATGGACGAAAGGTTCTAAATATATTAAATAAGTGTTAATTAATTTTTTGCTGACGAATTGCCTGTATTTTATTTATTTTGTTTCTTAATAGGTATGCATTTAGATTACTGAGAGTTTTATAATGTAAATTCTAAGTTTATTATACTTTAAATTCGTTTTTTTGTTGGTAACGGGTTGCATGAGGGGAATCCTGAAACAGGCAACTCCCCTTTTATGGTATATGAAGGAAATTGAAAAGGGGGAATGTGGGAAATAGAGCAAAGTGGACAAGATTTTACTAGAATATATTTCAAGGATCCTACTCGGTGCTTCGTCTGAAACAGATGCATGGAAACCCCTAGAAACCATGTATCAGGTAAGTCGAGCTATTGGGTACTATTCTCACGAATTTCTGAATGACGGAGATGCGTCACAGCATTCCCTTCTCCGTGCTTCGTGAGGCAATTGGTGGATTTATCAGATGGGACTAGCGGATAATTATTGGAGTATGCCCAAGGTCTTCGACCACAGTCTCAAAAGATATGAAGGTGCCTCGGCATGTCAGAACTTTAAAATCAGAGTAAGAACGACGATGCATCCCCAAAGGTAAGCCACATCTTCCCTCTGTATAAAAATAACGTGCCCTATTAATCTATTCCTTCCCTTAGAAACGTCCACCATATTGTTCACTTTTCCCCTATTCTGTTTGGAACTTCCTCGTTCGTGATTCTATCCACCCATCTGATTTTCAGCATTCGCCTATAGCACCACATTTCAAAGGCTTCTATTCTTTTCCTTTCTGTAACCCCTATTGTCAACGTTTCTCACCCATATAACGCTACACTCCATACAAACATTATTAGCAACGATTTCCTAATGTTCACACTTATATTACCCGTAAGTAAATTCCTCCTTTTTCGCGAAAGCCTTCCTTGCCTGCACTATCCTTCTCTTTATATCTACTATACTTCTACTATACCTAGTTTTCACGCTTTCCAAGTAAGAGAATTCCATAAGATCCTTCAAAATAATTTTTCCTAGTCTAACACCCTTTGTTATTCCAGTGTTTCCCATATTAGACTCTATTACCTTGGGTTTCCCCTATTAATCCTCATATTGAACTCTTTCTCCAGGACTTACAATATATTGTTACTTAAATAAAACGCTCATTAAATTTACAAAATATTTTGCGCTAAATATATCAAATATGTGGATTGATTATTTTATTCCTACAGAGGAATTTTTATGAGTAAGAAAATTCAAATTTCCTATGTATGGCATGTACGTTACGCATTGTAATCTAAACGCATGAGCAATTTTGGCCAAATTTTGTACACTCTTTGTGACTCGGAAATCAGCACTGTTGGAGTAAGACACGGCTACCACCCCTAGGGGCGCGAGTAGAGGGGGCGCAACTTTTTAAATATTGATTCTCGGCCTACAAAGATGAAGGACGAATGCTGTGTATAGTGAAGGATGTTCCAGTTTCGTGACAGTGCAAAACGAGTAAGCCTCAACAATTTAAATTATAGCGTAAAACAAGCTGTATCTATGAATGATTATTAGCAAAACAGAAAACAATTTATATATTTGTGTGAGCAATTAACGGAATAGCCTCTAGAGGTAGACTAGCCCATGTACTTATTATTATTTAACTATTTTAGTAAGTCAGATACGTTTGATGATGTATTTAGCTTCTATCAATGATATTATAAAAAATAATATTTTTCGCAAATTAAAGTTAGCTATACACGTTATATTTTGATAGTCCTGAGGTAATAAAATTTGAGTATCTATTTGTAAAAATATAGTGTTTATTTCATAACTTATTCAGGAATATCGTAATACACGTTCCCGTAACGATTATTCGCAATACATTTACAATTTAACGTACCTATTTAATTCGTTCTTTGTTATTTAAAGTAGGTCTTAATTCGCGTGCGTCTATAAGTCATGAAAATAGTTAATTAACGCGGATATTCAGTTGTGAGATAAAGGACATGTTTTGCAATTATACACAATGAATTTTAAAATAGATCACCATGCGCATAAAATGAGTAATTTCAGGAATTTTACATTAATAAAACATAATATTGCTGTAGGAAAAGTTTTGTGACTCTACAAATGCAGTTAGCGTGTTCATAAAACGAAATTGCGTCAGTAATGGTCAGTTCTGAAATTCCGACGACCGCAATTCCGATTCATAAAATGAAAGTGCAAAGCATAGGCACCGATGTATTTAAATATTTCCCATTCACGCTGCATTACACGGCACTAAAAAACTTCCGTAAGACTCCTCGAGAGTTATAGACAGATCAATAATGATAATAATTTATTGATCATTAAAAGAATTTTCAGAGCAAGTTTCCAATTTTCTCGTAATATTCCAAAGAAGTATCAGGGGAATTTTTTAATTATTGATTTGATACACTAATTGTAAATTTAAAAGTAGATTTTTTTAACTGATTTTAGCTAGCCGTGTAAGTAATAAATATAAGAATGCATACAAATTAAACAATAGCAATATTTTTTGTATTGAGGAAGACTATTATTCATTTAATATACTTATAATAAAATTATATTCATTAAATAGATAGTTTAAATGTTGATGTAATAAGTGATAAAAATTCCTTTGTGGTCACTGTTTTGCAAGTTATTATATTTAAAAGAGGTAGCTTTCGGCAGTTATACTGCCATATTCATCCTAATAATATACAAATTGTTTATAATTCAATTATTAAAAAGCTTTATACAATATCAGATCTAAAAAATCTTAAAAAGGATATAAACATTTTTACTATCCATTACAAATAGATAGTTGATAAAACATATTTTTTAAAGTTCAAAATAGAATTTCAGAGATAAATTATTGGTCTGCGTGGAAACAAATATTATTATTATTACCATTGGAAATTTAAGAAAAAAAATCCCCGGCAGTTTTTCAACATCACCACTTCTTTACATAATCATAATAACTCCTTTACGTACCAGAAGGGGTTGGATGTCTGGTGGTGCGTAATTCTGATATCCAAACGACTAATACAATTCTAATCTCTATGAAACTTAGCGATAAATGAGCTAAACTACTATTCCAACTGAATTTAATGAAAATATTCACAGTTTTCTCAGCAGAAACATGCTTTATGCTTTAATTTTAAGTAACACATACTTCTTAAGTCAAATTTATGTTTCTTCGTTGTTCTCTCTCAACCGACAATTAGTCTATTAAATTATACAAACAATTTATTCCGTCGACAGCACGTTGTTCTAGAAATGACCACGAATGAGCTGACTTATTAACCAATGAAGATAACCAATGATTCACCTCGGATAAATTACATCAGTTAACACTAAACCTACCACGACGGGTCAAATGACCCATTTTAAATTTCTTGTAAATAACATTATTACATCGCCATTTGCCTACATTACTTTTATTTTAAAAATATGGCAAATGTATTTTTCAATATTTATTCCTCTCTTGATATTTTTACCGATAAATATATGTAATCTACCATAACTACCGCTCATTTTATTAATCTATAAGCATCTAAAAAGCTATAAGCGTATACCTGAAACGATCAGATTCTACAATTATACAAAATACGATGTAGACATGACGAATCAAATATCAAGAAATTTTTATTCCAATTAGTTGAAGAACTTGCCGAATATTTTAAGCATGAGCAACTGGAAGAAAAAGAAATTATACAGAAAACGTCAACAAATTCAAGTTTGGAGTCTCTTGTGCAAATGCGAAAAATCTGTTCCAAATAAAACAAATATGTGCCTTCGAGAACCCAATAATTTGAAAATTATGCAGTGAACATGAATAAAGTTAGCATATTATTTATTTTCTAAATTTAGAATTCAATTGAAGAATATTTAATTTTTTCTGGTAATATTTTTGTTTTTTAAATTTAATAAATACACAATTTTGAATCGTTATTTGAAAAAAATTGTTTTATTCATGTACCATATTGTTACTTAACAATACTTCCCCACGTATCGCCACCTAAATCTGGGGTTGATTCTATAGCCATTGATTATCACGTGGCCGCAAGGATTCACGGACCACAGTACCTCGGTGTACGAGGACATTCTCGCCTGTACTGCCTGTACGCTTCCGCTTTCTCAGCCACTCGACAATACGTCTTCCCCGACAACAATGTCTGTGTCGTGGCGTGGAAAGTGGCCCAACAGGTTGCAACTCGCAAGCTACAATCCTGCTCGTATATTTTTTTTCTGGAATGGTAACTTTGACATGTTACAATATATATTGTAATATTTTCTTCAGGGGAAAGGTTAAATTTTATTTTAATTACAAATTTAAAAGGTTTGACAACTTTATATTAATGAATTTCATCTGTACAATATTTACACAAAACAATATCTCAGGGGATTTTGGGTCTCTCCAGAAATGAAGTACGCAGTTACCAAAATTATTGGGTCTACAAACATTCGACACCACGTATGCATCCACGTCGTCTCAGTCTCTACTAGGACGCCTTGTCTGATTCTTTCCACCCAGTTCACTCCATTCCAGGCTCAAACTTTCATCTCAAATCAAACCGTTCCGTATGCTCACTAGGTCATCGTATCGATCCCCAGCGTCATCTCCCCTTCTCTTTTAAACTTCTCGCCTGCACCTTCTTTGAGTCTCCGGTCATCTCCCCAAACAGGCCAAATACGAACTTCCGTCTCCAGTGGAAAATTTTCTTGCAAGTTCCTACGCCACTGGCCTTCCCCTGCGGGCCTTCACTCACGCCACTGGCTTTCCCCTGCGGGACTTCACACACGCAAGCATCTGCGTTTTTACATTACATATATATATATATGTATATAATATTAATAGATACAAATAAAATTTCAAACTTTCTGTTTTTAGAATCAATACAGTTCTATTAGTAAATACTGTCAACAAAGATTGGATAAAGGGTTCATAAAATTAAATAAAATTATGAGGCGTAAGCTCTTACTTAAACTATATTTCAAAGCCTATTTGGTCAAGCTTTGTTGAAAGCATTTCTTCTGTTCCTGAATTGAAATAATTAACTCCTCGGTAAATTTACACGTAATATGTATTATTTCTTTTATAAAGTTTTAAATTTTTAGCGTTTATTAATGTGATTCATTAAATTTTAGAATAATACAATGGATGGAGAAATCTTGCAACTGGGACAACGTAGTGGTAAACATTATCTCGTAACAAGGGGAGTTCGATTACCGGTCCGATAGCGATAATTACATCATGACAATTTAAATCTTTATAGCTTATATAATTATATTTGTTATATCAATCACAAAACGAGAAAAGTCAAGGTTTCAATCAGAGACACGATTAAAATATTGATATCGTGTAAATTAGAAGATGACTTTAATCATGTGTTGTTTCTTTTGCAATCACAATAAACATGATTGATAAACGAGCCATTTTCTATCAAAGTAAATCATAGTCGAATAAGCAATGAGCTGTTTGTGTGTTGGGTGTTGTATTAAAGAAGGGACGCTTATTTTTTGTGAGTTAGAGTACCGATTCCAATTTAACTTTCACGTTATTTAAACGGGATCATTTACCTACTCGTACGAATCAGTATTCAGTTTTGCTGTTTATATATACTTAAAATTTGTGGAAAATATTTTATACGCTAATTTCTGAAAATTGAGTAAGTTTTGAAGCGTTTATTTTGCTTCGGAGAAAAGTTAATAACATTATTTCAAAACTTCCTAATTATTATAACTGGCATAGATAATACAAAGAAATAATTTTATTTCATTTGCATTAATATAATTTTAATATATACTAATTTATAATCCTTAGTGAAAGGAATCCGTTATCGTTCAATTCATTTCCTGTATATACACTTATGTGAATCGCTTAGGCCAATAGACATTTGCTAAACACTATTCAATATCCCTATGGTGTATCTTTAGGCAACTAAATGAGGTTGCTGTAAACTATAGATTTCTCCTTGTCTTCCTTTCTAATAGTAAAACAGGAGAGGTTAATCTACTGCTTTAATACGCCATCTCCAGGAAGAAGAACTCTCACTTCAGGGAAGAAGAATGCGGTAAATATACTTCGTGTGCCTCCACGGAAGATATATTTTTCCGACTTTTATATAAATTTATTCTGGATAAAAAATATAAAAGCAAAAGATAACTGTTTAAATTATTTTAATTTCTGAAAGATTTTGTCATGTTGTTAAAGAAGTGTATATCAAGTATGTATTTGTTTATATAACATGGAATTAATGAATTGAACTGCTTTTAGAACCCTAAAGAAAAGATTCTTCAAAATAATGAGAAGGAACAAACCTACTGTTAGAAATAATAAGAAACTTTAATGTACCCCTTCATAAAAATCATTTCGCATATTCATATAATTATTTTCCTCTTCATTAATATGGACATTTTAACTTAGCAAACGCTTGAATTACGGAAATGACACATCTTCAAAAAGTTAAATAAATTCCCAATTGAGAGTCCGTCAAGCTAAATACTCCGGAATACCATTACAAATTACCAAATATATGTAATTTAAAATGGCATATTTAAAACAAAACAGTAGTTTAATGTCGTAATTCAAAGTGATGATTACGAATTACCATTATGGCGCTTTAATAGTATGAACACTCCAGTGAATGACTACTTTGTATTCAGATTCTTACATTTACGTTTACAGAATTATTTTCCTTGTCCCCAATATCTAACTAGCTATGATTGTGACTGCCTTCTCGTGGAACTTGGATAAATGGGCTTTTTAATTTGCCATAAAAAACGAAACAACATGTACAGAATTTTGATAAAGTTCAATTTATTATAAAAATTAAGGTATCATTTTGTATCTATTTTATTTTTAGAGTCTAAGTAGTTATGCGGAAACGAAAAGGATTGTCCAAGATAAGTTAGAACGGAGGGTTGCATCAGATTGAATAAAGCAACAACAAAATCTAAGCTTCAGAGTAAATCTTACAACTTACAGTTGGTTTTTAACAAGTCCCGCAGTTTTATTTATTTATGTAGATGAGTCTTTTTAATATGGGTAAGTGCAACATCAAAATAATTTTAGTTACTTATTGTATAAAACTTTGAATTTACGAAGTTACCAAAAATTACAGCCAACTAGGTCTGTGAATGAAACCATCTAAAACCATTACATATAGATTGCTTGTATAAACGGAAATATTAAGAGCTGTAGGTTTTCTAGGGTTTACCCTTCATCTCTTTAGGTGAAACACCGATTAGGATCCTTATATCATAGCCCGGAGGCCTTAGTCAACCCTTGGCTACCTTACTCTACATTCCGCATCCCCCCTTTTCAATTTCCTTCCTATGCTATTAAAGGGGAGTTGCGTGTTTCAGGATCACCCTCATGTAGTCTGTTAACTCCCAAAAAAAGAGCAGTTGAGGACTAGCCACTAGACCATAAAAAGTACGGTATCATTTATTTATTATCGTTTCACGGCAAACATTATAAATCGCAGTTGGTTTTGAACAGGTCCTACTTTCACACGTTTTGGAGCCAATTCGATACAAACTTCCAAACAGACAGAAGCTTCAATCTATATATATATATATATATATATCGGGATAAATTATATTTTTTGCTTTTAAAAATGAGCAATTACTGATTATTAAAATTTACCTGACGCGAAAAATAAAACCAATATACGTAACTTATACATCGTATCGTTGATCCAAAGAAATTTATTATTTCTCAGGCAGTTAGCTCTCTGCCAACACGTTAATTACAGCGCGAAATGTTTATAATTTAAAAAATAGTATTACAGATTAGGAGTAAATGCAAACCGCATTCAATTTTGGAAATCTCAATGCGCGTATGAGCCACGAAACATATCCCGTAGAATGTTTTTTCACTTTTTATATTTATATATTTATCTACTCTCATATTTTAGATGTACTATGCAAGAATCCTTCGCGGGAGTGTACTCAACAACTTCCCAGTTTATTTCTTCCGGATTCTAACCAATAAAACGAGAGTTCCCAATTGACGCTGGCCTTAATATAGTTACAAATACACTGACCATTCATATTTAGATTAATCCGAATAAGTAAGTCTTTCAATGTGACGTTTGTTATATATACTATGCTGATGTATTGTTTATAACTTCATAATCTCGTATATATTTTTCTTGTCGTTTAATAATATGTTTTACAATACGTAAGCACATAAAAATGTCTTGCCTCTGTGTAACTTGGGAGGTTTTCTTGTGTAAGTCACTGTGTTAAGTCCCTCTCCGGTGTACAAAGCAAAAGCCCACTAGGGTCCATCAACTAATTTATGCTGGTCTCAGCACGGACGACCTTTGTAAAGCTCTTCTTCACTGACGCTTTACGCCCAACATACATGTTTTACAAAGTTCTCAAACATGTTATAACCAAATTGAGTTTTTTTTACCAAAACTCGGTGTGAACAATCAATATTCCAGGGTTTTCATAATTGTGACGTAAAAACTTTAAACAACGCATTAATGATTTCAAGTTTGTTTCATTAATACCAATTAAAATTATTTATTTGTATTTGAAAATAATGCTATTCCGATGATTCAGTATGTATTCATTAAAATAAATCTGATTCCAAACATGAACTTCAAATTGTTTGGCATAGAATAATGATTTCATAGTTATAATAGTTCAGCGATATTTAATAAGCTCTAGCACACAAAATATTTCCGCTTTGCATGTCAGATTTACTCGTAATACCAAAATATAATACAGATCATATTAGAGGATGAGAAAGTTTATTGACGAAATGTTGACTTCGGAAAAAATTATAATCATTTCCAATTTTACATAATTCTTTAAATAAAATGGTCATTCTCCTACATACGTGTTGTGACTGATTACGTTACAACAATCTGCCCTTCGGACAAACACTAAATATGACCAAATGTATAAATATAATCATTAATTGGTCAAATTATAAAATAAAATTCCTTCACATTATTTGATTTTAGAAAATCAGAATGGAAACATTTAGTCCGCACCAGGAATTTCCAGGAGGAAAGATTCTGTTGTTCAAAAAGGATTTTAAACATTTTTTAGCATACTCCGCTAAGCAGATTAGGAAGGATGTAGGATGTGGTAGTTATGCGGAAATGAAATGGCTTGCCAAGATAGATTAGCATGGAGGGTTGAATAAGACCTGCATTAGGACGGAATACCACAACAACAACAGAATACTCCGATTAGCAAACATTGTATTGTTTTCAAATATTGTTTTGATTTTGAAAGCATTCCTATTTTAGACCGGGAAAATACTGATCTCATTCTGAAACCGTTAATATTAAGCATGACATATATGACCTTAGTAAACTTTACGAAGTGTTATTTATCGATCTTTGGTCTCCTTTCAGGTCTACATTTGGTGTACCGGTTAGTTGGTACGACCCCCTCCTTGCTTGCCCTCTCGCGGGCGAACTGCTTTTCAATTCCCTTCCCATGCTATTAGGCTGTTGCAGCATCACCCTCTCTAGCCTGTTTACCCAAATATATATATATTATAATGAAAAGGATTTTTACTGTTAATTTAATTTAATTTTTAATTAAAATGAATGGGATTAATTAAATAAGTAACTCCAGTTTACTAAACAAAACGTTAAAATTTATTAATACTAATTACACCATAGTCAAATTATATACAGAGCAACTTAATATATAGGGTTCTAAATTTATTCTTTTTCCTAGGCGATTTTGGGCCAAGTAGCAGAGAAACGAATAAAACGAAAGATATGGTCCGACAATGCATGAAAATGAAGTTGATAAATTAGGTGGATCTCACCAGAGTACAAATTTCAACTGTCCGTCAGGGCTTCACGCAGCCGGCAATGAGAGGTGTGTCCGGGCGTCGACGTCGGTCACGTGCCAATGGTCTCTCCACTTTCATTCAGAAATATCAAATATTTTGAAAATACTTAATGTCGGTCGCCTTCTGCGACGTACTCCAACTCAACATGTCGCAGCCATCTCTCTCCAAGTAAATGTCTCCAACCCTTGTGTTCACGCGTATTAATTTAGCCGCCTTTTTTGTGGAATGTGTCCCCCAGCATACGCTGTCTTGCCTTGGCGAAACATTAAACATAATAATTTTATAATTGTGATAATGCAGACTACCATATATATATATAGTAGCCGATCCGTCGTTCCTCTGTATTCGTGATTTATAATTCTTTTGGGCGCCAGGTATTTTTTCTTAAAAACACCAAAAGATGATTTTTAATAATTTATTCAGAGTATGAAGTTGGTAATCTACAGGGCGTGGTCACTCATTCATTCACCGCTCACACACTCAAAATTCTTTAACGCTGTTTTTAACTACTTCCCGGCGTATCACCACCTAAACTCAGGGGTTGTTTCGATAGCCATTTATTATCACGTGGCCACACGGATTCGCGGACCACCAACGCACGGTACCTCCGTCTACGAAGACATTCTCGTCTGGACTCCCCAACCCCACTGCTCTCCCCCATCACCCCCTGACAACTGCCCCCCTCCCTTTGCGGACCACCCAACGTCTCGCCAGGCCACATGTTGGCCCGGGTTGCGTCACTCCCTTAACACGTGCAACTCGCAAGCTGGCCTGCATTGTTCTTCGTAACTTTTCATGTTACAATATATATATATATATATATATATATATATATATATATATACTTCTGATAATCTCGAGAGGGAAGGAAGAAAAAAGCAGGGAAACAGACGGGAGGGAAGAAAGGTGATTTTGTTTATTTTTATGACAAGCTGCAGCTTTGCTCGGTTGTCGAGCGGCGTGGACGGTGTGGGGAGCCTGCCCGATACGCATGTTGTAGAGAACTACCTCCATGCGTCAGCATATGTTGGCAGTTGTCGGCAGAAGAAGAGCTGGCGAACATTTGTTAACTGTCTTCTTGAAAAACAAGGATGCATTAACAAGATCACATTAGTTTTGTGTTATAATAAAGTATTTATATGATTGTAAGAAGGACCACGGTAATTAATTAACCACCCCTCCATGCGAGATAAAACTATCTCGGGGTGGCATTCTTTCCAAAATGCCCAGCACCATACATCATACCAACCACGAGGTAGTGGAGACGACGCGATTACAGCGGTACATTGGTATTATATCTTTGTATTGCTCCCCGTTCCAAATTTGGCTTTTTACTTTAAGCCACTTGAGTAGGTTGTAAATTGATCATCGAAACGTTGGTATAATTTAATTTGGCAATTATTTCTCTCTGTTTTGTAACGTTTATTTTATCATTTCATGAATTACGTATTGTGTGAGAATTGTCGTACGGATAGAGGGTGGAAATCTACTACGTATGGAGAATCTTTTTTAAAACTTGTGTGGAGTAGGTTCGAAGTTGAGCTGACCGAAGTTCAAAATGCGTAGATCTTTTGAAAGTTTTAAGGCGATTAAAATTTGAGTCGGGAGTAACAGATCAGAGGTTGGTGGAAGAACAGATTGATTCAGTAAAATATTTGACAGCGATCCGAATTTTAGCTAAGCGAACGTAGAAACTGTATGAAGCAAAGTTGTACGCACAATTCTAAAAGCTTTGAATGTCTTAGAAGAAAGGAAAGTTCCAGAGATATTACGATGAGAAAGTTTCTTTCATTTAGCGCCTGGAACGAGGCGACTGTTCTAACTGTGTGGGATCCAGTGCAGTAACGCCTGAGGTTAAGAGAGAGCGACACCCCATTAGTGCCGTATTTGGAACAGAAAAACTGTAAGCTAGAAGAAGCCATAACATAACTGTGTAAAGAATCTCAACCAACTCCCAATACCATGATGATTGTTTTCCATTCTATTAAAATCAGTGAATGTTTAAAAAAATGAATTCTCGTAGTAAATTCCTTTTCCAATTTAATTATGTTGCTTCGATTTAATTACGTTAAAAATTACAGACCGACTCTATAAATATTTTAACAAAGCCTTTGTATTCCTAAATTTATGAGTGTTTTTAAATAATATAAAATTGATATAAATGGTAACCTTTTAAATTAACAATAATTTATCCGTTAAAAAAATTAGTAGTAGAAAATGAATTTCATAATTATACCTTTCATAGCTAACATACAATATAAAATAATTGACATGTTTCATAATTACGGTGTAGATGTTGTTTTCAAATCGATAAATATTTCAATTTTCTTCAAAATATTAAAGACAAAATTAACTTTCAGAAAAGACAATGTTATCTACAAAATTAATCGTTAGAATGTAAGCAATGTATATCGGACAAAATAAAAGAGCTTTAATTACAGCCATTAAAGAAATAAAAACAACATCAAATTAGACATTCAAATGTACGCAGTTGGGTCCAAACGCATATATTTTAATAATCACAATTTCGATTGGCAAATGTGAAAAATTTAGACGTAGAAAATAGTTACTTCTCCAGAATTATGAGTGAAATGTATATCAGGTGCAACCCTCGTGCAAGCAGTGTTAAAATTTACACGAATAATTTGAACAAGATTTACGATACTCTTCTCGTAGAGTAGTTGAACTTTTTAATATTCTTCTCCATTGTTAAAATTTAACTACCGAAGCACTCATTGTTACTACATCATTTCGGTCGTAACCGTTACTGGAGATAGTATGCTTAAATACATTTAATAATATTTTCAGCTAAGGGAGTCAAGAAGTAAATGGCATGAATTGCTAAATTTGTTAGTTTTGAACTGTGTTTAAATATATTCTAATGAAGTCGTCGTTTCCTCGGTCAGCTCAGCTCTGTGTTGATGATAAATTATTCCTCAAAGCAGGAATAACTTTGGGAGGCAGGTATTTTTGTAAGAAATATTACACAAAGTTCAAAGAAATAATTTAACTGAAAATCAATTATCAAGGGCGTATTCATCACAATTTATAAATCCATTCATTTTACTCTCACTCAAATACTGATTACTTCGTCGACATACAAGTATTTCTTCCTAACCGCGTTTTATTCTGGCCAAACGCCAGGTATTCCGTGGTTGTTTTGCTATTCGTCTCTAAAAAAAAAAGTGGTCGCGAACCAGCTCGAACCACAAAACACATCTTGATAACAGAATATTCTATCGGCGACTGATTTTTGTCATTCCTACCTGTCTTAAGCCATCTTGCGGCTGTCCGGTCACCTGACATCAACCACCAATCACGTGCGTACAACTTCCCGCTCTGGGTGGGCCATTTGCAGCGCCGAGTCACGTGTACACGTCATGACCAGACGTCTATTCGCTAAGAAGTATGATTTCTCTCGTAGTCGGTCGGAATAATCTCGATATATCACGCGCTCGTAATATGCACAGACAGCCTTTATTTCCCGCTTACAAGTTGTAGCTTACATGTTATAATATTTATATATTAAAAATTGTAACACAGAACTCATAATTAATTTCTTGTAATATTATGTTTGTAGTAAATGTGAGGAAGTGTTAAAAGGGAGACGAAATGCCGTATTTATATTAATTAAATATCAATAAATTAGTATGATAACTTATTGGTCGTCTTTTTATTTATTATAAATGATAGCCGTTTAAAGCTAGAACTACTATATCATCTGTTTCCTATGTATGTTATGTCTCATATATAAATGAAGGAGAAACTTAAGCAGTCTTTTTCAATTAGGTTCAAGAACATGATTATTTGTAATATTTACATCAATTTTATGTCTTTTCTGTCCTACAATCTATCATAAGGAGCCATATCTTACTTTCTGGCGAAAGATAACTTATCCACTTCATGATGGTTGTCACCGTTAACAAAATGAATTGCTTTCTTTACGAATTCTCTGACGAGTTCTAAGTAATCGGAAACATATTGCTGATTTCCCATCAATTACTCCTCTTTTGAAACTCGGACTTTGCTCAACAGATATAATGAATGTTCTAGTCGAGATGGATTGTGTGAACGATTCCATGGCGAGAGTTCCAGGGGGTAGTTAGTATTTGGCGTGCTAATGGAGTGCTTTCTGCAGGACGTCCGCGCACACATGATTGAGGTGCTTCCGATATCCGCTGTCTAACCACCGACGTGATGTAGCGCTCGCCAGGGAGGTGGACCGCGCTCTCTGGAGGCCGGGGGCTGCGGGGGCTGCGAGGGTCACTAATCCCAATTACAGACTTTCAGTTCAGACATTACAAGTGCCAAATAGTTTCCAGAATGTGATCACTTTCACAAATAATGTACGGTAATATGTCATTAAAATGTATGAAACTTGAATTCGTGTTACTGGCAATGTATTACAGAAATCCATTGATCAGTGTTCGATCATTGGGTTATACCTCATAATTAAAGCCTCACCGACTAAATTTCAACAATCAATAGACTTGATTTTGGTATATTTCATACTAACGCATTTTCCATTTCGTCTCCCCGGTATGCACATAAATCTCAATTTCAGAGTACCCTGTATCTATTCGATTAAATACGACGTATTCAGACAACTGAATTTTCTTTTATTATTTACAGTCGTTGTGGCTTGATATTTTATGAAGAAAAAGAGTGCTTTCTCACACTAAAAAGGCTGCCAGGTAGAGACAAAAGCATAGTAGTCCAATTCGTAACGGACAGTAACTTATTCACTACTAATATTTATGTATAGTCTACATATTTTTAATAAATATATTATATCTTACATTATAATAGCTGAACACTCGAGGTTGTCGTAGGAAAGTAAATACTGCAAATTTACAAATCTTCGGAGGTTTATTAAAATTTTAAGAAACAGAAAAAAAGGGCACAAGAGAAATTTTTATGCAAAATTCTAAACGATAGCCATACGAACAACTGGGAAAATCTTCGTTCGCAATGACTCAGTGGCGGTCTTAGAGAATAACGTCTGTAGAGTAACATCGGATGGGTAAAAGGGAAATCTACAATATTCACACTTCATTTCAGTATTTAACGTTAGTACTAACCAATTTCAGTAAGAGAACAATGATAGAAGTTCGAATTTTTTTGAGGTTAAGACGAAAACAATCAGACATAGACGATATATCCACATGATTATTAAAACTTGGAGGGGAGGCAATCATTCCGCCTTAAAACTGCTATTATTATACCAATTTATAAATCTGGTAAAAGAACTGACGTTATTACAAAAAAATCTAGATAAAGTCAATACCTGGAATCAGCAAAACAAAATGAAAATTAATGGAAAGAAAAGCAGTTTAATCTCGTTAACAAAACGCACCTTGTTAAATGAGACAGAAAGTAACAGGTGGGAAACTAATTTTAAAAGTAACAAAGTGCAACAATAGACTTGGATGGGAGGAACAGGTGAATTTGCTGTAATATTCGTATCTAACAACCCCAGTATTATGTTTTTACTAAAATTACTTGTATTTTTCCTTTTTCTTAGAAAGAATGAAGTACTTTCATGTTCTTATACATAACTTATGGCCAAAAAGGTAAATTTAAAATGAAATTCAAACCTCCTTGTTTGGACACTTTATTATTTTAATTTCCAGCCATTTTTAATACCTTTAATTGTTGATAAAGACATTATTTTAGACGAGCAATTATCATTTAATGATTGATCCTTCAGGTGTGCATCTAAAAATAATTAAACGATAATATATTTTATTCACGTAAAGTTATGGCATTCAAACATACAGGCATGTATAAAATATTAATTTTCATTATGCGTTCAAATAATAAATCATCACTGCGCACCCTTGAAGGACAGCCTCTTTGCAGTGCCCTTGGAACACGATTTGATCCTGTATCTTCCTTGCGGTATACATTCAATCTAGGATTATTAGCCACCGAGACGCCTGCAACGTGACCTGTGTGCCGATTCTCCTTATATTCTTTGTTTTCTGAGATCATTCTTCTTTTCTTGTTGTTGAAATATAGACTCATTGAGAGAAGCATCGCCGTTAGTTTCGTGATGTTGAAGGGGGGGAAAATAGACATACAAGCCAGTGTCGGGATTGGAAAACTGTTGTTCCGCGCTGCGCAATAATAACGTAGACAATTTTCATCAAGTAAGATATAATAAATCTCAAATACTAGGGATGTTTTTAAAGTAAATGCTGATACTTAATTTAAAAATAACATAAAATTATTTTCCTGATAATTTATTATCACTTATTACGATACACCCAGCACTACTTCTCCACATAGTCTTCGAAGTTTTCAGGAGCTTGCCTATTTGTATGCCTTCGTCGGAGTAATGTGCAACCTGTAATCACAGATGGTCGGCCGCACCGCTGCTCATCGTGTGCATTTTCACGATCTTCTGTCAACTGTTAAATCACTAACTCAGCATTCCAACACTCGCTATTGCCTCGCCATACACGTCACGAAATTTCCAATGAATTTTTACTGGCGTGGCATTCCTACAAGCAAGAAAGGAATTACTCATCTGGCTTCACAGTCGGCGGGTCGTTCAATTGTTTTGGACAGTTCTAGAAGCTCTAACAAACAAAAATTTAAATTGACGATGTTTCACAGCTGCGTCTGTATTTCTAATGAATGGAGTATGAGAGCGTGCATGCTCAAAATCGCAACTACAGTGGTACTGCGGAAACATGTTTAAATGACCAGCTAACCCCCGCGACCGAATTAGCGCCGAAATAGTTATTCTTATTTTGTCCTAAAAATGAAATAACAGTCACAGAATTTTTATAAAGTTGAATTAATTGAATCTATAAAAATTACGGTATCATTTATTTCTGATCGTTTCAGGGCAAACCTTATAACTCGCAGTTGGTTTCAAACAGGTTATCATAATCTCTCCGGCTTTTTTATCGAAGTTCTCACATGCCGATACACCACCTATTTTAGGAGGTATATGTACTGGGTTCGAAGACCTTAGGCATATGTCAAGAGTTGTTCGTTAATCCCATTGGATCAGTCGGCCAACTGCCTCCTGAAACTGGTGGAGACACGGAGAAGGGAATGCTGCGACCCCACAGCAAACTCTTCTCCCGTCATTGGGAAGAGCGTGAGTATAGTACCAAATGCCCGATCCACCTGATGCAGGTTTTCTAGGGTTTTCCCTGCATCTATTTTGGTGAAACACCGGGTAGGATACTTAAACCGTAGCCCGGGGACCCTAGTTAACCCTTGGCTACTCTTGCTCTACCTTCCGCAACCCCCTTTTCAATTCCCTTCCTATGCTATTAAAGGTTAGTTGCCTGTTTCAGGATCACCCTCATGTAGGCTATTAACCCCAAAAAAAGAAAAATTCGCGCGGAAATTCAATGGGTTAACAAGTATTTATATAAATATATTCTGAACTCGTCAAGATATCGAAATGATAAATACACCAAAATTTAAATTAAAATTCCTGTTTCAATCCCTGAAATTTTCATTGATATCCGTCAAGCTGATTCTGAGCATAAAGAGATCAAATTTATTTATTAGTATAGATATTTACTTTAAAAACAACCTTGTATTAATGCTGAGCTAAATACGTAATATCTGCAGCTAATTTTCATGAGTCTGTGGGAATATTTTAAAAACATTTTGCTGAAACACTACGTCAGTTTACTCATTAATATTCGATATTATCTTTAACGTAAAGCGTCTATTCCGTATTTCATTTGTGTAAAATTGCTTGGTTATATTAATTGGCAATATTTAAAAGCAAATTAATTACATTTTTAAAAAGTTGCAGTTTAGTAATGCTCGCTATTGAACATATATTTTTTAGAAAATATTCCTTTTCCGCGTTATCAACGCGTCAAATTTTGTTGACCGATTTTAGTTGATCAACAAAAGTTGAAAGTGACTTGAATCAGTTTTCTTTGACACGTTTCAAATATAATCGATTAAACCATTTCGGTGTTTAGTAATGGCTTTGAAGGTAGTGGTGCGCGAAGCGGTACATACTACAACAAATATTTTAGTTTATCTTAAGTCGTATCAATAGCGACTACTCTACGAATTTGGGGATCTTAATTTCATAGCAAGGGTTACTCGATTTGGGAACACAAAGACGCACACAAACATCCAGGCCCTTGACCGCTACCGAACCCGGAACATCTGTGGTACGAGGCAGTGACGCTAGCCACTACACCACGGAGGCCGGGAGTTTTCTTACAAGAACAACTGCCAACAATTCTATCAGGTAACAATTGTGGATTGCGTCAGTGAGGATTAGGAGCTTCGGAGGTACTGTTTAATGATAATTTTACAAGACCGTCATGTCTCAAAATGTTGCCTATTTATCTATTCCTTCTCTTGGTCAAAGTCATCCATATTGTTCTGTTTTCTCCTATCTACTTTGAACTTCCGGGTTAGTTACTCTATCCACCCATCTAATTTTCAGCATTATTCTATTGCACCATTCCATAAGAAGAATTTTAGTAATGATTACCTAATATTCATACTTATATTATCCGTAAGTAAATTTCTCTTTTTTGCGAAAGCCTTTCTTGCCTTTGCTATCCTACTCTTTATGTACATTATGCTTTTACCATCCCAAGCTATTACCCTCCCCAAGCAGGAGAATTGTTTAACTTACTTCAAAATACCTCCTTATTTCACTATTTCACATACTACACTCCATTACCTTGGTTTCCCTCTATTAATAATCATGTTGTACTCTTCTGCCAGGACCATGTTCATGCCATTTATTGTGTTTTCCAAGTAATCTTCTGACCCCACTAATACAACAATAAGATCGGCAAAGCGTAGATGTTTTAATTCCTTTTTAACTTTCTTCATCGCCTGTTATATATATATATATATATATATATATATATATAATTCAAACAGCATGGGTGGCAGACTTCATTCTTGTCTTACTCTTAACTCGCATCGTATTTGACGCGACATTCTCTTATATACTATTTTCGATAATATTTTGCACGCATGGAATATTAAACTAATTGTCCTGTGCTGTCCGAATCTATCAGCCCCAATCTTCTTTGGTATGACTATGATTATCTTGTTACTAAAATCTTCTGGTATTTTTTGTAAATGACATAGAAATCATTTGGAAATGTAGGAAGGAAAATTTGAGGAATTGCCATTGAAAGTTCAGTAATGAAACGTAACACAGTGTTGCTACAAGCTATTTCTGAAAACTTGATACTCATTTTTTTAGATTTTCGAAAATACGGCACCAAAAAACACGACAGAAAAAACAGTGAGCCTTGATACGAGTTGACTGCAGACTGAACAGTCCAGGCGATCCAGAAGATTCCGGAATCTCAATAAACATTCGATTCTAAGATGACGCAATACTTGAACGATAAGGTTTGACTCGGTCAAACTGTTTTTGATCAACTTTATTGAAACAAAGGTTTTTGATTCAACATTTGTTGATCAACTAAAATCGGTCAACTATACTTGACTCGGTTTAAATGAATTTAATTTCAATTTCAAGACAGAATATAATGTCATGGTTCTTCCATCCCCCGCCGCCCATTCTAGATTGATTAAATTAGAAACATTACTAAAATTCGGAATAATATATGCTTGTTAAAATCCTGATTATAGATATTCATTCATGGTTATAAATAGTAATAAACTGTATTATTACGGTTCACTGATCGGGAAGGTAGTGTCGGATTAGCAAGGTAAGTTGGAAGTGAGGGATCATACAATTTATGAGGAGTCATTATTCATAGCACGTTTAGCAGGCACATAATTGATGAAACACTCAGCAACGTGATGCTAGATGGTAAACAAACCTTGGCCTCCAACATAGATATTTCACTGCCGATTACAACACTAAAAGCTAGTGATGAATTTCGTCCATTCTAAACGCCAAACCAAAACAGATTTCTAATTTTCGTTTAAGTAGAAAGCCATACAGTGTGTCGTTCGCAAGAAAAGGAATCAGATATACTTAATAACAATTAAGAGACATTATTATTGATATATTTTTTCATTCCAAAATAAATTATTCAGCAGCATAACAACGTTTCTGTACATACTTCTACCCTCTCCAGTCTGACAGAATTATTTGTCATGATATTATAAACGTTTTCCTAAATTTTATTTGTTGGGTTTTTGCGGTAACGAAACAACGAGTATAGCGATACTTGATAATTTACATGGAAAAAATATTATTTTATTTAGCCCGATAAATCAGATTGCTAAAAAAATGTAAAACTTCCTAGTAATAAAAATCAATGAATATTTATATTTACAAATTTATATAAATAATAAAAATATTAAACAGCAGTATTTTTTATCAAGTGACATAATAAATAAACATAATATTTCAAATCACACATTTATACAGTTTTATTTTATTCTTAAAAATTTCTCTTAAAGAAAATCCAACAGTTTTTCTGTCTTATATGCTGTAAGGAGCAAACAATAAATTATCAACAATAAAATACTACAGCAAAAATCAAATCATAAATAAATTATAGCAATTTTAATTTTTCAAATCAAAATTCCAAATCACAAATTTATACAAATGTATAAAAGTAATTAAGCAAAAGTTAAAAATAATGCATTGTAATTATTGATTAATTTCAATGTTTCGTTGTGTGAATTTGACGTGTTAACGTTTATATTTAAATTTATGGTGTACTATGTTTTAATTTTTTTTTCAATCTGTTAAATTTCAACATTACTTTGCTATACCTGTAATAATAACTTTTTTTAACATAAAGATAGTGACGTAAGTATGATTTAAGTTACACTTGTTGCATTCTCCTAATTTATAATTAATGGCACGTTTAGTTTGCCTTACATAATATTCTTCACAATTATGGTGACCAAAATTAATTTTACATGTAACATTCTGTTGTTCCTTTCCTATTTAATGGTTCCTTTACTTTTTTAAATTATTTTTTATTAACAATCAAAAAATTAAATAAAAACGATAAAAATTAATAAACAAATACAATTAAGATTTAGTACTCTTATATTATTATTTTCTATTATATTAATGTTCAGATATTATGACTTGTCGTCACGTTTCACTGTACAGGAATTGAATTGGAGGTCAAGAAAATTTTGTGTAAAGTCGTAAGGCTCGAAAATTGTGAGGAAACAGGCAACGTCAATGCAGATGCAGAGAAAATACTTCACGTAATAAGGAAAAAAATAGAGGGCAGCATCAAATAAAATTTGGGGCAGTAATAATTTAATAGTAAAAGCAATAATTTGAAGTACGAAGAGAAAAGTAGTAGAAGGAGAAAGACAATGAAGATATAAGTTTTACATATGTATGTATGTATTTAATTAATCTACAAATTGGCATATGTCCGATGGCCGATACTTAGGACTTAAAATGAGTTCACAATAACTAATAAGCTGGTCGTAAGGACCCTATTTAACCTATAAATAATTAATATAATTACATTACTTCAATATAAATTATACATAAACCTAATAAATTATACATGGAATGATATTAGAATATAAATTTTTAAAAAGGAATAAATTTGTTTCTGCCTGAAAAAAAAACACTGGAAATATATCCGAAAACATGGAAACTATTTTATTATTTCACTTTAGTATATTGTTAGAGATTTCGGAGCACTGGACAAATCAATTCTCTGTACGACACTCTGTCATTAATTGCCCTATTTAGGAATGAGTATTTTCCAACTGAACGAGGAGCCTGCGGGAGTTTTCTCTCGCAGGCATTTCCCCCCAGAGTGACTACGGGGCTCATCTCACTATGTCGGTAATGCCTCGTACTCTCTGTTTTTTTTAAAAAAAAGTTCTAACATCCCATTGGATCAGTCGGCCAACTGCCTTCTAAAACTTGTGGAGACACGGAGAAGGGAATGCTGCGACCCCGCAGCAAACTCATCTCCCGTCATTCGGAAGGACGTGAGAATAGTACCCAATGCCCGACCTACCTAATGCAGGTTTTTTTGGGTTTTTCATGAATCTCGTTAGGTGAAACACCGGGTAGGATCCTTAAACTAAAGCCGGGGGCATAGTCAACTCTTGGATACCTTTCTCTACCTTCCGCATTCCCCCTTTTTAATTCCCTTCTTATGCTATTTAAAGGGAGTTGCCTGTTTCAGGATCGTCCTCGTGTAGCCTGTTACCCCCTCTCCCCCCAAAAAAATTCAACATCTTTTTTTTGCCATCTCGCATTTAATTCTATCACTTCTCCCGTGCCGAGTCCATTTTTTCATTCTATCTCGAATTCCTTGCCAAGGTTTTTGACCTGCAAAGGCTGGATAGAAAATGTGTAGACTAGCTTTTTCTCTTCTTTTCCGTACGATTCCCACCCGTTACATTTTCATTTCCATGCCCTGGACCTATTTGTAAGAATTTTGCAGCCCTTATTTTCACACTTCATAAGGATCCCAGCTTATTCCGTAAGTGAGGGCACTATTGACAAAGATGCCATTTCCTTAGATTTCGGATTATCCTTCTTGAGAGTTCTCATTGTAAAATGTTCCACGCATTCCTTGTAGTTCCTCTTGATAGTTTCTCTTTTTTAAGATAATCAATAAAATTTCTTATGAGACCAAATTCTAAAAAACTTGGAGGTAATTTTTCCTTATCAGTGGATTATTTTGACTATTCCTTCGTCTCAGATGTGAAATGATGAATCTATGTTTCATTCATGACAATACATTGACGCCAGAAATTGGCTTTATTGCTATGAAACATCACCTCCAAACACTCGACTGAAACATTCTCACGACGCTGTTTGCGCACCATTGTAAGAAAACGTGGGATACATCTTGCTCACAGCTTTCTCATGTCTAATTTTTCAGTCAATATGTGATGTACAACACTTCACAAAATGCCTACCTTGTCTGCTATCTCGTGGTCTTCCATCCGACGGTTATCCAATACCATTTTGTGGCTATCTGAGACAACATCCAACGTAGACACTGTGGTGTTAGTTTAGGCAGCTCGTAAGACCTCATTTAAACTTTGCCACACTACATTATATAGTTTTAAACGAAGGAGCAGATTGCCCCAGAGTAGAATACAGTTCGACTTTGATATTGTTTGGACTAATGGAAGTATAGTATCACATAACTTTGACCAATTTTTTCCATATTTATAATTCACTGACCGCTTTCACTATTACTGTCAAACAAACACTATGCAATGCAGTGTTTTCAAACTTGGGCTTTATAAGGTTGGTCCTTAAGACCATTTCGTTTTCAAATAAAAGGTTATCATCTAAACGTCAAGTCCAGTACTTCTGGGACTACCTACGTGTAGTAAATAATCTGAAAATGTTCATATAAATGCGTTTACGTTATTCATGTATAAATCTTCACTAACTTTTAGAATTTAATAAATTTATTTTAAAAAATTATACGTGATTATATTAATTTATTTTATAAATTACTAAACGATCTTTTAAAATATGTATTACAGTTAAACTGCTTTCTATAGCAATACATAATCAGTGAATTTGAGGGAAGTTAAATAGAATTCATTGAGGCTATGAACATATAGTTAACAATGATTATGAACAAACAGTGAGAGGCTTAACAACTCTAAATTATTTTCAGTGTTGAATTAACCGTAACCAAGGTCTGCGCTCTTAAATGACGATAATTGTTAGTACTGGATATTAACTTGTACCGCTAAATTACAAAAGAAAAAAAAGGTTCAATGTTCTTCGTCACCAAATGTCATATAATACATTTAAGAGTAATTTGGTATTTGCAACTGTAATGAATTTATTCATTTTTAATTTATAAGATGTACGTTCCATCCTTTTAATAGTGATTAAAGCTGAATAAGCGAATTTACGAGCAGCTATTTTCGACCATGTAGAAAACAATTGCAAGGATATTGATCAGTGAAAAATCAATAGTTTTTGCAATTGTTTTTTCTACAGCTCACTCGATGAACAGCAACAGAGTTTGTCGGCTCAATTCTCGCAGGTCCACAGGAGCAGCTGAGCTGAGAGATTTTTAACGAGACTCCCGGCTAATTACCTGTAGGGCCCTGATGAATTGGGCACCAGCATTTCCAGTGCGTTCGGCTTTAAATAATTGATCCCACACCGTGCCTCTTGCTTTCGGAATATTGTATGACATGCGCAACAAAAGTAGATATTCATAAAAGCGTTCCAGTAAAATAAATATCCCACAAACTAAATACTAGCTCAATTCTAGTACGTTTAAAACATATTCAAAAAATCATTAAAATGCTATGTACATAACCTGGGATGCATGAGCAGCATATTCAAGACTCACTAGAAGCAGTATTCCCAACTGAATTAAAAATATTTAAAATCAACTGTTGAATTTTAAACGTGCAAAATAGTTCTACCGAGCTAGTAAATATCTAATATTCAGAAATGGTTCTCTTTAGTTAGAAGCATCATAAATAGAGTCAAATTTTTATCTTCAATATTACGTCCAGTTTCTATCTAGGAGACATGTCTTTGATATGTAATCACTTTGACCCAGTAGGGAAATTCTATCCACACAAGATCAAAGGCGACGAGTTATGGAACAGCAAATGTCTTTGAACATTGAGCAGCTGACACACAAGATTAATCTTCAGCATCTCAACACGTGCATTACTAATTATTCATGGATAAAACCTTAATTAATGAGTATCTGAACATGAATGGATGATTTAAATGAAAATATCATACTTTAATAAATTGAAAAAGCCATTAACATTTTTCCCATTCGTTCCAAATGATTGTTGCTCACATTTCAATTTTGAGAGTTAGCAAGAGAAACCATCAGAGATTTGAGGATAATATCCTTATTGTAATAGAAGGCTGAAATTACACTTGAGTAGTATTATATTTAAACTGATAACTCAGCTAGGATTTCAAGGAAAACAACGAAGTAAAATCTAGTTTCAACATGCAAATTGAGGTTAATTATCAATAATAGTCATTCCCATGTATACCAGAAATGTTCTTAAAGAAAATGCCGTTATTTATTTAAGAAATAACAGAGTATTTTTTCCATTACTGAACACGTAGCCACCACCACCGCAATTCAGGCCCTTGCAACGCGAAACGAGCTTTTGTATGCCTTCGTCAAAGAGAAATGTCGCCTGTGATCACAGATGTTCGGCCGCACCGCTGCTAATCGTACGCATTTTCACGACCTTCGTAAAACTGTCTAATCCACTTCCTCGCCATGCCATCCCTCATTATTTCCTTTCCTATACACATAACACAATCGCCGGTGAATGTTTGCAGGCGTAACACTCCTTGCATTCAAGAAATGAATCATTGATCTGACGTCACACTCTGCGGGTCGTACAATTGTTCTGAACATTCCGAAACGTTGTTACAAAAGAGTAACAAAAAAGTGATGGTGCTTCATAGCTGCGTCTGGCTTCCTAATGAATGGAGGATGTGATCTTGCACGCTCGAAATCGCCACTGCAACGCTGCAGTGACAAAATATAAAAGCCGTATTTACTTTAGAAACAGCCCTCGTATATCTGAAAGAGTAAAGTATCAAATTGCTACTTGGATTTGATGGCCAATACCTTCCAGGACTAATTTTTTTGTTTTTAGTAATATTCCTCAGACTGAATTTATGTTGGTAAACTTACAAGGGTACAAATTCATGAAGGCATCAGCTATTGATATACCAAGATTGCCTTCAACAGGCCGAAAAAATGTTTCGTTAGATCATGCCAAAATGTAGTATATATTCCTATTTCATAAAAACAGTGCGGTGTAGGTTAGACACGCCGTATAATCATTTTTTGGAAACGTACAATATGGAGACAGTCAGACGTAAGCAAGTTATGCTCCACAATCCTTGTAATGGCAATACATTATTATCCTAGGTCAATTTTCGAGAACTACAGTTTACAAAAAGGCGCCCGCTCTTACTTTATAGAAAGAACAATGAATCCATGACAGCCTCGAATGATCCAACGTCCATAATGACTTCCCTATAGAATGTACTGCCACCACTATTAGATTTATTATAATCCAATTCCCAATTACCTTGACTATTAATTTAAAATACACATTTCAAACTGGACCTAGGTTTCTGATTTTATTTTCATTAATTATAATGTCCTAGTTTATTGTTATATTATATTATGTATATTATACAACTATTAAGACTAAATATGAAAATTTTGTCGAAATCTTTTGAATAATGAATACATAATTGAAAATAAAGTGTATTTGGGTATGGAATATAAGGCTTATTCAACTATTTTTCTCAAACTGTATTATTATTATTAGTGCAACGTTATCGGGTCTACAAACTGATTAAAAATGTATCGGTATATAACGTCTTCAAGACGTCGTCGCTAAGTGAAAAGAAGTTATTTGTTTTAAACGTAACAATTGTTTACTGTTACCGATTTCAAGTAATGCCAAAAATCTCCAAGGAGCTGATGTCCTTGATGGTCAGTTCAGACATAAGTTAAGCAAATCTCGTCGCTGATTGGTTGTGACCATGGGATGTTGGGCTCACGGTCGGGACGCAGGTAAATGAAACACTGTTCTTTATTCGCTATCTCTAATGTTTCTTCTGATACATTTTTCTTCAGCAGTTTGTAACTTTCATAATTTTTTTCAGCGTTGCAGGTGGTCATGAATTCTGTAGCATATTTGCTTTGCCTTTTGTCTGTAGTGGTTTTATACGGCGACTCAGGCTATCTCTGGCGGAGAAAAGTAAATTGGTGGTATCGGCTTTGGTTATTATATGCAATATGCATTGCTTTTGACGTTTTGAAAGGAACTAATGAAAACAGCTGAGTAAAACATTGAGGAAATGTTTTGGATAAATTCGCTGCGTTCTTTAGTCCCCATTTTATAATAAAACATTCTGATTTGAAATTCTATAGCTTTCCGCATCAGCCGTGGAAAGCCGATCGGAAAAAATCGTGAATTGCTCGCGTATTTCTTAGTCCGTAAGTATAACTTTTTTCAACAATATTCGATAATATTAATATAATTACACATGTTTTTGATCAATCTATAATATTTAGTGAATTTAATTTTTTCCTATTAGACATTAAATCAAACATAACCTTAATAATTGATGTACTATTGGATCAAAGATATTGGGGATAAAATATAGATTAATATATTATTTAAATACGTCAAGTAATAGATTTTATTATTATATTCATAACAAAAATATGTATTTTTTCATTAACCTATAGTGTAACAATTAGTATAACAATCAATTGTAGGTATATTGATTAAATTTATATACATAGTATAATTACAATTTTTATTCCTTTAATAGAAATTTATAAAGATATAAGAAATATTAATTACACGTTAATTACAATTTGAGAAAATGCTTAACCAAAATTATTTGTTTACTTTGCTGTTTTCTTATTTAAAGTGTATATCTGCACAATCGGTTTTCAAGTATTCTCGTAATATTTAGAACTATGTGTCCCAGGAGTAGATCGCAAAACCATGCCGGTAATAATTCACAAATCATCCCTAGTACATCACTAACGTGAAAACTTTCTAGCAATTTTCGTGCTTTATATAAGGTTTTCTTCCTGAAAGCACTCGCATCTACTTCTTGAAACCCTCATTTAATAATAATTAGCATTATCAATCAAAATTAATTAATGTATTTACTAATATAGCAACGCAATGTAACTTTTCAATTCTACCACTTTTCTTACACAGTTTACCGATAGAGCGGCGCTACCGTCGCATCGACACGGCATTAGTTTGGCGTATTGTGGATTAGTCAAAGCTGCACTTCACTATACGAAACTTACTTACGAAACATTCGACTTTCGTGAACTCGAATATTTTAAATATGAACAAGTAATAACCTTAGAAGGATCAAATTTAAATAATTAATAAACTAAAGTGGTTGCCTGTATTAAGTAGGCTGCAGGCTTATGAGGAAAAGTCTTGAGGCTTAACGTATTTATAGCAGCTTGCTGTTGGGTTCTTTGCAGAAAGGAATTTTAGAGTAGCAATGGACCATTGTTTGTAACGCTCGCCTCCGCTAGAACTTCTCCAGAAGCCAGTGTTAATGTCTATTACGCGTGAGGAGGGAGCGTGGAGCATGAATACTAGATGTTCCCACTATCTTGAGGGTAGACTGTTCATGAATAACATTAAGTCCTCGTCTCATGGCAGTGAACTCGTCGTCATATAGATAACCGCATTAGCTTTGTCCTGGTCTCGCAAACTGTTAACCAGAAAACATAAAATATATACTAGCACTTCTCATTTTTCCATGGAAGTCTTGGCCAATATAAACGGAGAATTGGTTAGTTAATTAAGCTATTTTATCATGTAGACAGTAGAAATAACTAAATTTTAATTAACTGATTAGGAAATAAAATCTCAACTGAACAGACAATCGAATCCAAAATATTCACTTAGAGGAATCTATTCGAAAAGATATAAGTTTTACCGATATTAAAACATGACGTAAGCCACAAAGGTTTCTTGTGATGATTATTTATAAACTAATTTCGTTGGTCCATTATTCATTTCTTATTTTAAAACGGACATTCTTGAGATCTGAACGAATTAAAGCTTTTGGGAGATGAAACTAACTGATACAGACTAAATATCTCCTAAACATAAATTCAGGAGTTTCTAGTGTTAAACTATGGTCCAAGATGAAAACATTTGTTATTAAAATATAAAAAAGTTTTCTTGCGTCCACAAAAAATATTTATCTTTTTTAATTTATTATTGACAATTATAATAGAACATTCCACAGGTCAATGAGTATACTTTAGAGCAATGATGCTCCTTATTGGCGTTGAGAGGCATGCTGCAGCGAAAAGCCCTAGTAGGTCGGCTGAACATAGTTTTATAAATCTGAGGTTCTAATAAAGGTTGAAGTGCGACATTTGTGTGTCTTTGTAGCTGGCTGAGGTGCAAGATACTCTTTTCCTGATGATGTTATTAATGTAAGGTATTTTTAGGTCCGTATGTTACGTTGGTTACGTATCACGGTACGCTTGGAGAATTTTTGTAATATATGACATTTTTGCTCATCTACATGAGTTTGATCATCGTTTTGTTTGGAAAGATTTATTTTAAATTACAAATTTCTTCTATAAGTAAACCTCAGCTGCCTCAATATTAGCACGTAAGAGGATATTCCAAAGGAAGTGGGAATATTCTAGAACGTTAGGTCTCGTGTTTGTGGAAGAAAACTTTTTGTCACGTATTGAAAGCTGTGAAGGTAGTAAATGGCTTGCTATTGGCCAAAGTCACTGAATTATTTTAAATCTGGAGGAAAAACTGTGCTTTCGAAGGACATGAGTAGAAAAAGGTTGAGAGTAGTTATTTTTGAAGAGGACGTGATTCAGTAGTGCTGTTTGGAAGGTGATACAGACAGTGATAACGATCTAAACGGGAAGAAGAATCTACTTGCCAAAGACTGTATATAGAAAGGTGATTAGAGAAGACAAGGAATCTTAAGAGTTGGGAAAAGGAGGGAAAGTCAAAGCAGTCGGCGCTGTTAATGATAGAGGCGGCATAAACAATAAAGAAAATCGCCGGTTTTGCAACAATCACCATCAACCTAAACAGTCAGTTTCCCGCAGCTACAGCGATAATGAGTTCTCAAACAAAATATCCATCAAAGCCGTAAGCGTTAAAATGGCACAGTTGTTTTGATAAACAACTATGTTTACAAATATTATGGCCTAGATATTTGTGTCCACCATTCCCTAACAAAAAGATGTAAATTGCTTTGCTATGTTATAACTCGTAAATTCATTGTACTTTCTGTATCAGAGCAATCATATAATATCATTTTCTTGTTAAAAATGTAAAAGACTTATTGTTTAATTCTACCTTCCTATTTCATTGAGTAAATTAAAGTATTCCCCAAGTCGAAAACATAACAACTGTAATGCACTATATATCGTTCAAAGAAAGAGAGCCCTGGAAACAGAGATGAAAGAACATAAATTGTGATGTTCAAAAGTATACAGTTGTGTAAAACCGCATTTATCTAAAAATAAAACACAATTTCGATTAGCCATACTGTTCTCCTTTGGATAAGAAAATGAATTATTTCTCAAGATTGATAAGTGAAGTGTTACATATACGGAGTAATCCGAATGATCAAAAGTGATACAAATTATTTGAAAAAAATTACTATATCCTTTGGTTACAGTGACTGGATCTTATGTATTATTTCATTATGTATCTAAGCTTTTATTGTCTAAATTTTAAATATCTACAATATTACCACATTATTAAATAACCTTTCTACCTTAACAGTCTCTCTACGCGGCACAGGAGTCAAGATTTCTCGTGTACATTTAAAATTTCTTCTTCTTCTTCCAATGGCTCAACAGCCCTCTTGAGGGCCTAGGCCTACCGAGGCGGCTGCGGACTGTCATCTGACGTGACACATTCCGAATTTATGGTGATACGTTGTCAATGTATCAATTCCTCCATCAGCCTTAATCCCGGTCCTCGCGACCATGGCGACACAAACATCCAAGCCCACGCCAGGATTCGAACCCGGGACCCCTGAGTTTTGAGGCAGCAACGCTAGCCACTACACCACAGGTCAGCACATTTCAAATTTCTTATATAATAATTCAAATTCTGTATATTTTATATTTTAACGTAATTTCGTATATAAGATTAATTCTTAAAAACAAAATGGCTATAATTAACGTCTGTCAGAAACCTATTAATTCTGTACCTGGACGAAACGTAGTAGAACTCTGTAATTTAGTGTCAAATAAAAATCTGGTGTATTCACAGTTTTGTTTGTGTACAAAAACCATTTGTTGACCTATGCGATTATATAAGTCGTTCCGGTGGAAATCTAAAGCAGAAGTGTTTTAAAAACAACTGGCAACAACAATGAAGAGTGCTCATCAAATGTCATTGTAAGTCGTCCTTTGTTATATCAACAACGAAACAATCGGATTTGTCTGTTTTGTTTTAATTAAGGACTGGGGACGAACACAACCGCACCTGTACAAATAGCTGACTCCGCGCTTTTTTCCAGTAGCTCCTAAACACAGCATCGACGAACGAAACCCAAGTTGTCCGCGAGAGGCAATAAATTCTCAGCCGAATTGAGATCAATAGAGCTGAGCCTCATAATCTCCGTTCTGTCAAGAGAACAGGCCTGGATGATATAAGTGCAGCTCATAATCTTCTTTGCCGCCGGCCTCCGTCCTAACGAAGGCATGAGAGCGAGCGACGAAGAAACGCCAATGGAGAACCAGCGTTCGTACGAGAATTGCAATTTCTGTTAATTCCATTGTGACGCGCAAGGGAAATAGAATAGAATGCGGAACGTGAAGATACCAGGCCAGCTTGACTATTCCACAGAATAGGATAAACCCGAATTAAGATACTCGTCCAGAGAGTAAATCCCGGTCCTTCATTAAACAGTGTGCATTACAAAAGCGGCGCTTCGTCGGGGATTACAATGAATTAACTCAGTTTCTACTGACGTTATTCGGAGTTTGCTACTCTTCTAACCGTGAAAATCCTGTACATGTGCTGAGCATTTAAATAATTAATTTAAAAATCTCAATATGAATTGCTCCTTCGTATCGTGAGAAAACCATAATTTGTTTCCTCACCTCTTTTTATACGTTTTTAATTACACTTTTATTAATAACTCACTTTGAGCAGCGATACATCAGGAAAGTAGGAAATCACGAGAGTGGTCTGAAAAGTTACTGACGGAACAAAGAAGAGATTTGTTCTACTAATCTATTTTTTTACATACTGCTCCTCCTCTTAACACGTCCAAACAATACTCGGCGTCTTTCTCTGCAAAATAATAGTTTACGAAAGTGATGCCCACGGAGGATAGAGATTTTCGTCCAATTAGGAAGCCATTCTTAAGCTTAGGGAACAAAACAGAAGTTACTTGGGGTGAGTAAGCACGGTGATCAAACAGTTCAAGCCTCAATTCGTGGATTTTCGCCACAGCAACGTCGAGTTGCCCTGAGAAACAACTGTTTTCTGTTTTCTGCGTATAGCTTGTCAATTAATAATGCGTATTATGTTCCTGTAATGGGTTTTTCTTTTTGAAGACAATAAATTCAGATAACTCCTTGACTTTCCCAAAAAAACACTCGCCCCAATTTCCCCTGCCGATAATCTTTTTTTGCTGATTTCGTAGCCGATTCTCCCTTTGCAGTTCACTGTTTATCTAAACAATCTTTGCAGTTTGTTAATTAAATCATTAATAGCTTAGAGAATTTTAAGTATTGGTATAAGTTATTTGAAATTGATTTTTCATTTTAATACGTCTTATAAATTGTTATTAATTATATTTCTATCAAACATTGCATGTGCGTGTAAACGAGTGGTAGCAAACTCGTCCTTATCTAGTGACCGGTAACGTCATGACGGAACGGGGCTCTGATTTTTTTTCCTGATATTCGATCAAAGCACCAGATCCTCTCCTGTTTCCAGCCTAATCTAAGTGCGGAACCAACTGGAATCGGTAAACATTTATGAGAAGCTGCTGGCAAAATATTAAAAACCAATTAGGCCTGAGTTTGAGAGTGCTCGTTCTTTCTTCACGCATAACAAAACGGTCGAACAATTTTGTTACAATATAAATAAAAATGTTTGTTTTTTGTTTGATATGAATATCTATTTATGCAATTTCGCAGTATAACTATTTTGTTGTAATATAAATAAAAGTTACGGTTTTCGCCCAAAACACTCTTGCCCCCATCAAATCCTTCATCACCACCTCTATTGGCATCGAAAAAGCTTTTGATAAAATCCACCACCCTTCCCAACTATCCAAAATTATAGTCTTCCTAAATTACACCCACTACATAATACTCATAAACTAGCTTTCACAACAGAACCTTCTCTGTCAAAATAAATAACCACCTCTCCCAACCACAATCAATCGTGACAGGCGTCCCCCAAGGAAGTGTCATCGCCCCCTTCCTATACAACATCTTCTCCCATGATATCCCACAACATCCCAACACTAGCACAATCTTTTTCGCAGACGACATAGCCATCTCCTATGAAACCACCTCTCATCTCCAATTACCAACCACTCCAGTCAGCGCTCAACAACCTAGAACAATGATCCTAACAATAGCGAATTAGCATAAACCCCACCAAATCAATAACCGTCCCATTTAAACTAACAAAAAACCCTCCTCCCCAAATCAACCTCTATCTAAACAATTCATTAATCACTACAAAAACAAACCACCTATCTAGAAATCATGTTTGATTAAAAACTCTCGTGGAATCCTCATATTAATCTTTTCCTCTCCAAAAGCAACCATAAATTCAGATCCCTGTATACCCTCCTAAACAGAAAAGTCCCTGTTCTCATCAGCACAAAACGCCACCTATACCTCTCCAACCCACCTGGTCCTATGTCTCGTCCATATGAGCAACAACAGCCAAAATCCATTCAGCCTAAATTCAAACAAAACATAATTCTACGCATCATTACAAAATCTCCCTGGTACCTTTTAAATTCCGTCATCCACCATAGCATCAAACTTCCCAAAGCAAACTCCGTAATCTTCAAATACATAACCACCCCAATTAAAAGCGCCCTCAACCACCCAAATCCCACGACCCTGTAATTCCATGACAATCCTCCTCCGTCTCTACGCTTCAATCTTATCAAAAGAAAACTCCCAATTGACCTCATCCTTCCCCTTGAACATTCAGGCACATTCTAACCCACCTTACCATCATACCCATACCCACAGACCACAACCTCATATATCCTGCAATAATCAATTCACTGCTTGTCAACCCTCACCCACCCGCATCGTATGACTCTCAGATACACATACACAAAAATCTCAACACATTTTCTAGAGTAGGCTAACCATAGGATTAACCTACCTTCAATTACAGGTGAATCATGTACACTATTTTAATTTTGTATTCATTATTTTAATATTGTATAAACTGGATCCATTATTGTACTAGCTGATAATCATTATGATAAAAGTTATTATATGGAGAATAATAAATAAAACTAGTTTGATTTTGGTTTGATACTAATATGTATTTATACAATGTCGCAGTATAATAACATTTTTAGGAAACTTCATTACCTATCCACAATTTAAAATACATTCATTATTTTTCTAAATTGACTACAATAAAAATCTCGAATTTTAGCATGGCTATAGCAGGGACATCCACCTTATTTGTGAACGAGGAAACAATGGTTTTTTCTCTAAGGTTGGAAGATAATTATCAACGATGAATACTTGAACAAACTCTGATGGGCGACGGAGGGGGAGAAAAAAGTTCACAGAAAATAAATAACTCGTTCAGAAACAGTTCCCAAGAGAATGTCGTCGAGACATAATGGTGAACGACCGGGAGCGAAAGAGAACAGTTGATGTGTTACACGGAGAATAGTTTAATTCTGTGAAGTTACTGGAGCGAGGGTTTTGCAATTTTAGAGAGGGAAGATCAGCATCGCTTGGAAGACACGTTCCGCTTTCGCCCGGGGCCGCCAATTAAGCCCGAAACCAAGCATCATTGTGCGCTCTGGCGTCACACTAGTACGATAATTCCGTAGTTTATATGTATGTACTAGCTGGGTGGCCGCCGTTGCCAGGGTATATTTTTTATGGGCCCGGAAAACGCATGAATTCGATAATAACCTCTTGGTCAACACGCTATTTAACTGGCATCAAGTCCGGCACATTATTTGGATTCTTAACCCCCTGATTGGTGCACACCAACCTAAACCGATTTGGGGTTAGCTTAAAATTAACATGGAAGATGAGAATCAGTACTTTTCTTCTGGAACATTAAATAAGTACAGTCTAAAAAAATCCCGGTGCTTTAGCAAATATCCCCGGCGGTTTGAATGTATCCCTTTCTTGAGGTAACTAAATAATAATCACGGTATCTTAAGGAAATGGATCACTACCCAATAATAAAGTCATGAACATATCGGGTATCTAAATGGGACGAATAATACATAAAATATATGTATGTTTAAACATAAAAAGAATAAATATATATTAGTTTTACATTGAATGATGCATTTTGGTTGGAGATTTACTGTATAATAATTAAATAGCTTCATTTGTTTATCTGTTAGCCCATTTGGCCGTGAAGTCTTCATTCATATACATTGTTTTAACTTAAAGAATATATACAAAGAACTATGGAAAATTAATGTATGTCATCTTGGTCTACAACACAATGCGCGAATTATATTTGGGAAAAATATATTTATTTCAGGCTGACAAAGTATTCTCGGTACTCCATCCTGGTAAACTCGTCATCATCAAGAAAATTAGATATATTTCCGTAATTAAGAGTAAGAATTTAAAAATTATTTCTTTTCGTGTCTTAGAATCATGATAATTACCTGTGAATGAGAAATAAAATTCCCTTGTTACATGTCATGCATTCCAGCCGTTCATGTTTTAACCTAACATCTAACTCATAATAAGAACTGGTAAATTATTCAGCCAGTCTTAGCAACTGAAATAAAATCTATTAGCATATAATGATTAAAATTATTAACTATTATTTTTATCACTCTATGATATTTCCGAAAACTCGAATTGAAATATATTTCATGCGAAGTTTAAACTACGACTTATTGCATAAAATAAACATATAAAAATAGAGAAATCCCCTATATTTTCAATAGAAAATATTAATTATAACTAATGTCATTTCTTTGAAATAATTTCCCGTAGTTTATCAATTATACATAAATAAAATTCAGTACACACACATAACCTTACGTTCTCTAAACTTCTAACTAAACTTATTCCGAACGTTTTTAAATTTACAGCAAATGCAATAATTTTATAATGTTACATATTGTTTCTTCATTTTCATGATAATTGATCAAATGTGGCATTAGCAGGAAGTAAAAAAAGCGCCCATATTGCGCGGAATGTAATACGGCGCATTTCCCAGTATTCTCTTATTTAATGCTCCGATTCCTTTACTTAAGATTTTTATGAATGTGTGTACCAATTTGTCAACGCATTTACATTTCTATTCGTACTGGTCAAAAACATACATAATTTTTATTAGATTTTCACGCGTATAAGTTTTATAAATGACCGAAATACTCTAGGACAAATTTTTCACTGTAACAAATATATAAAAGAAAATTTTTTCAATTGAATTAAATAACAAATACTTTTCATATTTAAATTAAAATATATTAACAAACGGTCAGTGGTATAAAATTAAATGTTAATAAAAAAATTTACTACAACAGGACGAAGCGTTCCATGAATAAAGCCTCTCCGGCTAAATTAAAATAAATTACTATAAAGCTAAAAAGTGGAAAGAAAACCAGAATTTAATAACATGACATATAATACAATTATCTGAAATTTTATGGATTATTACTTACAAAGTAAGAATATATATTCTGTTAAAATCTATTTGATCAAAGTACAAATTCTGCGGTCTTAATTACTGTTAGAAACATTGAGCAATTTAGCGTATTTTTGAAGTTCAGAAATTAATAATACGACGTTTAGTTACCAATAATGTAAGAAAAATTTACGATTCCTTTATTTTTGAACAGTTTAGTTACTCATCAATCCAGAATAATATTACATAGGAGCAGTATATTGATGCAACTGCAGAGTAGCAGGAAGTTGGTAAACGGATTACCTGGTGGAGCTGGCTCTGACAACATTGTACGTTTCTCAGATTAATGGCTTGCTTTGAAACACAAGTACTATCGAACATCAAGTATTCCGTTACGGCCGTTTTCCACACATCAATAATTATTGACATAAGATTATTATCGACTGTACGGTAAATTCAGAAGTCCAAAAAATAATGTGTGTTCAAGTGGAACGAATAATTCACGATCAACTCTAAAATTAACAGAATTTAGTGTAAATTTATATCATTATATATTCGTAAATAAAGTATTAAAATTAATAATAAATAGACAAAAGGATATTCAATTAAGGTTAAAATCGTATCCCGGAATTATGCTTTTATATGTAACTGAGCTTATTTGTTTAATCTTGGAGAAAATTAACCTTCAGCCTTGTTTAGAAGTTCCTCAGCTGAAGCTGCTATGTGGAAGTGCTCTCAGCTGATTAAGTTAGCCTGGCTTGTATCACACTGTCGCTTGTAGTTATAGTTGACAAGAAGCGGAGTATAGTTTGTACTAGAAGTGCTAGAAACAACACATAGTATCTACATAATTTATAAATATATTAACTGGACAAAATACTAAGATGGACTCTCAACAGTGGATTTAAGCCATTCTAAATCTGTATACGAAATTATTGACAATGGTGTGACTTGTGCATACTTCTTCCTGCAAATCCTTTGTCTGTGTTATGGATAGTTAGTGAACGATATAATAAGAGTAAAAGAGAACTGAATGAAACTGAAGAAAGGAAAAAGGACCCAGGAGGATCACGAAGTGAGTGAACTGAAATATCAAAAAGCGGACTCATTGAAATAATCAGTAAAGAAAAGAGAACCGTAGAAATTAATTTGTAATAAATGAACTAAAATAAGCAACCACATAATTGATGACGAATCGTACGCTGTATTTTCCAGAATTGTAACAGAATTTGCATAAGTTATGTTTCTCTCGAATTCAAGACTCAAGGTTGCAACTACCAAAAGGAATTATGACGTAATTTAGGTACGACAAAGCATACTAATGTAATCAAAGTGAACTATAAAATGTTATTTGTTTGGAAAAAAATCTATTATAACCCTTTAATTTAAAAAAATGGTTTCTGATCTTGGGTCAAGTATTTATAGCCAAAGATATATTCAAGGATTTGAAGTGTAATTATATAAGCCTATGACTTCCAACAATTTCCACCAAAATAAGGCAACTTCCCATACATATGTTCCTAATGCAGTCGTCGAAACGAGAAGAACTTCTCATAAATGAGTTATAATGTGTTAAGTATTCCATAGGACTATGAAATCAGGAGCTATAATTTGGAAAGAAAATCAAATTATTAGAAGGAAAAATATGGGTGAACTTTTAAAATGAATAGTAAATAAAAATTTTGTTTTCTTTTATAAAGGCAATGCGAGTGGCAAGTTCCGAGGTTATAGTGGCGTTTCTATGGCATTCATCCGTTCACCAAGAAATTGTAATCTTCGGGCCAAACAATGTTTCTGTTTATCGTGGAAGAAGTTATAACCCTTCCTTCCTCTCTTTCAGGCAAATAAAGGTTCTAATAATAAATATATATAGAACTTGCAACAGGATAGATTATGCCCTCACGTAGTCTGTCAAAATGGATTATTAAAATTATGTTAAGCGTAAAACAATATAGATTATGTAAGTAAATTTACGTTTTGATTAATTAATAATAATGCAAAATGTTTTATAAGTCGCAGTTCAAATGATTCAGAATTGCAACCCTAGCGCCCGAGACGGTTATCTCTGGAATTAAGCATCGTTTATCCGATGCGGCATTCACGTAAAGCAATTAAAAGGTAACATTCATTGAACAAAATGTAATATTTTTCTTAGCAGATATAGTATCATATGTAGTGATAATTTTTATTAGTTTCTAAATATTCAAAATATTTTATAAGTCGCAAAAGATTGATAATATAAAAATCAGGGACGGACGCACGCACTCAGTTTTAAATTTCGTAGACTTGTATTTCTATCTGATTTCATGGTAATCAGACCGCAGATAAGTACAAATATCTTCTTGTACTGTTTCAGTGTATATGTTTATGCTGAATACAAATCTAAAAGCGTGTAGCAATTTGAACGAAATGTTGTACATATATTCCTAGCGACTCGGTAGCAAGCTAAGACTGTAGGGCGACACTAATACCAACTCTGGGGATGGAAATGGGCATTACAGAAATTTGAAACATACATAAACGGTAGATATTTGCATGAGAATAAATATTTTTTGCAGATTGATAGTGCCTTTCCATATTTCGTTGCTATTTTATATTTTATCAGACTTTTTTAAGATACTGTATTTATTTAAGGTACCAGGAGATTTGTTTACTCAATTATGTTTTTGATTCATCGCGGTTGTTTTGATAAAATTCAGCTTTCAAAATGTAGGTGTCGTGAAAAGGTAAATTTTCATAAAATCTGACGCTCTCGTTGACAATCACGTGTTGACAAAGATATTACTGTCGAATTAAATACTGCAGCGGGCTAATATAAATGTATTCCCAGGCATATACGGGCACCCATCTAGTATATTATATTTATAGTGATTAAAAGAGACCGTTGTGAAAATTCTCATTTACATTATTCCTAACCAATTATTCATTTATCGCTAAGAATTTCGTGCTATAATGGTGCTCATTTATAAAAAATATGTTTTGCATAACCTATAAGCGTTCTCATTCAAGATATGAATAGACAATAGATTTATATAAATTGATCCAAACTGTTTTTTCTAACTATAGAAAGAAAATAATTGATTAAAATGTCAACTAGATTACTTTTAGTATTCAGTATTGTTAAACTAATTTCGGAACTCATTCCAAAAATATTTAATGTTTGGAAAGTTGTGAAGAACGAATGGTGTTTTTTATTGAAATTTTTTGCTCAAAATATTCACTTACTATTTGAGCTACTACCGGATGGAAATATGCAAGTATCGTTATTGGTTAGACGAAAAAATTATATTCAAATGTTAAATGGTGCACGGTCTGGGTCTATATTTATAAAATATATACAAGGGAAGATTATAATTAAGAAAAAACAAAATGTATTTGTTGATAGCCGTTAAGATTGGAGTTAATCAATGACATGGCGTATTGTTCGACAATTAATGAACTCTGTCAAATGTATGTTGCAGGTGCATTCGGAAAGGGATACTGCATTTTTATTGCATATTCCTGAAGATAATAAATCATTTTACAAAATGTTCCCAATATTTATTAATGTTTTATTATTTCCACTATTTTAACATTTTTGGAAAGTATTGTACGTAGCCAAAGCAGTTATAAGAGCCCAATGTATCGATCACAAAAGTAGTTTGAATATCGGCACTAAGCAACATTCTCGAAATATTATATTGAATCATAGTATTGTAATGTTTAATATTATATTTCTCACATTCTGTTCGAATTGTCAATCATTTCTGAGCTTGACATTTCATCACTCAAGCTCAAAGAAATTTTTGTGCTTATTATTTCGCTTATGCCAAAGAAGTCCTTCCACTACCAATCGCTGATGTCATTCTGACATAGACTGCGCTTGAAAACATTCTTAGCCACATTGTTCTTGTTTCACGAAGAACCGTGTTTCACTGCTGCGAAAACTGAATCAATGAGGCAACGACATTGTGTATAGTGTCCTGTTTCTTTGACTGGTTTCACCTCGGTGCTGTTTATCGATATACCATCCTTTCAAGCAACGTGTTTCACTTCAGTTGACAACGTACTGAAAAGCTGGTGCAATGGCACCTGTTGCCGCTCCTTTCTGTAGCTTGAGTCTTGGATGAAACGTGCAGCCTTTAAGTCGGGGTGAGACTCGACACAAGTGTATCTCCTTCACCTATCATGACTCATTCTAGACTTCACTACAAGTATCTGTCCGTAATACATCTTCAACAACATGGTGTGGTGCGAGTTCTATAATTTAATTAGGAAGAGGAAACATGATGTATCTAAAAAATTATTATATAAATGGAAGCATTTGAATAAAAACTATTTCTATTTAATTAACAAAATAATTTAGTTAGTCTTGATTTTAAATTGAACCTCGCAAGCTTTTTCGAGAACGTGATTTATTACCTCAGGAAATATGAGTGGTAAATAAAGTGGGTCTTAAAAACACTTAATAAAGAAATTACCAGAGGCGAGAAATACCTAGGTTTGTACACCACTGATTTACTTTGGTCTTCCTTCCTGACGCCATTTCCTGGATGTTATGTTGATTCAATGTCGGACGGATAACTGCTTCCCGACCAGGGTTGCAGGTAGGCTTGATGACTTCATTTAATGTTGACTCGTCTCTCCCGTCCGTCGTGTGTAGAGTGCTCATCATGTTATCACTCATAGCGCACAAATTACATGAGCCTCTGAATGAGCGTAACTGAATCTGTTTCTCCAAAAATATACTTGAACGAAATGATTGAATCTCTCCAAAGCAACTCAGTCTCAATGAATAATGATTGGCCCTAAGATGTTTGAAATTGATGAATGCGGTCTCCATGATGTGCTTCAGTTATTTTCTGCAAGCTCCGCCCCTGAAATTTTACCCCCGTGCAAGTTGTGGGCGTGATATTTTTTTCACCCTCCTTATGGAAAGGGAAACTTGAAGCATAATTTTTCGACGTCTGTCAGCCAAATTTTGGAGACAGGTTCCGTGGAATATCTCTTCCTTCAAGACGATGGATTGAAGGCGTAACAAACGGTCACAAAACTTTTTTTTGTAAAGGACAAATGTTTGTTTTGTTCCAACTTCCGGACATGCAGAACGAAGTATTGTAAACATCACGTATAATAAATAAAAAATACTTTAGTGGCTCTTTAGTTGTTAACTATTCCCTGAGGATCAAAGTCAGGAGGAGGCAATGAAATATTTCACAACCCCGATATAAGGTTTTCAGTTTACGACAAACAATGATTTGTTAAATTTATGTAATTTTGCGTCATTTTATGGAAATAATCTTGTTGTTCCGATCTTCAAAAACTAGATCTGTGTAGAAAAAGAAATTATACATAATTATGAGTAAAGCTTGTGATTTACTGTTACAGTCTCGCCGCTCTTGTTTTCGAAGATTCGGGGGCCAGTAACCCCTGGAGCTGAAATGTCTACCCACATTTTAAACTTCAGAAAAGTACAGGTTTTGCGTGCTTTGATTTAGATGAACCCCAAATTAAAGTTCCGATTTAAATGAATATGAACGTCGTTGTAGCATATATAACATATGTATATACAAACAAATCAACATAGATTTGATAAAAATCATGGTTTGGGCAGCAGCAATAATTCAATCTAAGAACACTTTTTAAAATTTGACCTTAAAACATTCGTGGCATTGCAAGTTAATCTGATCTTATCCGAATTACTGTTTCAGAGTCGGGTTAACCTCCTACTTCACTTCAGTCATTTTTTATCTGGTCGTCACGTAGGATTCTGATTCAGCTGTTCCATTTAAATTCATGGCATGCTACCTATTAGCATTTTCAGAGGTAGAATGATTTAATCATTAATCTGTGAACATTAATGCCTGTGTGATAATTACAACCAGTGAAAAAAGGGCATCGTGAAGGGAATTGTGATTTTAAAATATATAACCTTTATGGTCCACAATATGCAAAATAAATATAATAAAAATGAATTTTATCAATTTATTTACATTTATATTTACATCAAAGTCACCGAGAAAATCTTCGTTCTCTCATTCTTTACTGTTCTCATAGACTCCCTAAACATGTAAATGGTCTATCAATATAGTTGATAGTTGATATTACTCCACCCGTTCAAGATTGTACCCAAAAATTTGTTTTACCCCTTTCCACCCCCCCCCTCCTGTTAAGGACTGAAATACAATGTCAACGGTACGTTGAATGACGTAAATAATCTCAGCGACTCCCATAACTCAAGTACAAACACCAATCCTAATTTTCTTTTCTACGTTGGCCTCTCCACTCCTATCATTTATGGAAATTTCCCTCCTATGTCGAATGGGGTTCAAATCAGACACAGACAGTATGGAGAGAACCACTATCAAGCTTAATGATTCCAATAATAGTCGTTTCTTATATCGACAGTGTTTGCTTCCGTGTCTCAAGAAACACGTCTACAAAATTTGACCAAGATTGATTCGCGTGTTTAGATTCGTATGCAGAATATACATCCAGACAAAAATTATATTCATAAGTAGTAGATATTTGAAGCATCTCTACAGTATATTTAGCGTGAAATAGTTAACTAACCTCATATTTAAGTAATAATATTTTCTAAGTACTTAATAAATATGTCAAAAGTTTTTCCAAGTCGCAATGCAGATGATCAAGGCCCACTGTATACAGAATCGCCAAGATTTCACACGTTACTTTATTGTATTTTAGATTAGAGAAATGACGCTTATAATTAAATGAAAAAAGCCATGAAAAGGAACGAAATAACTTCAAACCATAAGTTCATATATCTAAGTTGATGTTGCAACAATACTAGCTGATCTAGATGTCGAAACGACTTTCCACTGTAATTAAAAAATACTAGCCCCACATAACTTTCCACTACGAAAGAGGTTGCTAAAAGAAATAATTTTTTACTTACAGGAGTAGTTGGCGAGGTTAATTTCATGGTTGCTAATTTCAGTTAAATTAAACATAAATATAACGGCAGTTATGATGCTTAATTATTAAAGTTTTAAAATTATAAATCAAAAGACGCGTTCAGTGTTAAAAATGTTAAACATATGAAAATATATATTATGCTCGAGTTATAGGAATGACTAAACTGTATCTAATCATAATGTTTACGTTGTTTTAGTATGTTATATTTTTGTTTATATTTACTACAGTTGATAAGATAAGGCATGAAAGTCCAGATTATTTAAGATTTTGCTAGTGAGTTTACGTAAACGATCCGCCTTAAATATGCGAAAAATCGACGTCGCAATAAGTGTTACGAAGTTCCTACGACAAGGCATCAGACTGTGATTCCCCTTCAAACACCGCCGCTGAATAGCTTCCTCGTAACTAGTGAAACAGTAAAGTTTGCCTCGCTGAGCACCCAAATTGTTCACTCGTGTGTAAAATGAACAGGCGGGACTTGAGATTCTTAACACCGTCGTAGCTATCCATCCTCAGCATTCAATTTACGAGAACCTAACCAATTAACTGACGGAGGTATGAAATAGAAGTCACAGTATTACCCAAGCCGAATGCGGAATTTATCCGTAGCGGAACGACGATGTATAATTGATATAGTCGTTTATATACAGGTTTATCATTTCTATGTTCTCTTTTTAATGTGCCTCATTACTTAAATTGCCCTCCCAAATAACAAAAAATATTTCAGAAATAAAAAAAAATACATTCTCAAATAATAATCTGAAGCACGCGCAGATTAATACCTATTAATTTTCATGTGAAACGTTATACTGAATAATTATGCACCTGGCAGATTAAGTAAATAACTAAAATAATAAATATTATTTTGTTAAAAATCTTAAATCTCTGACCGTTCTTCAACAGTTGCTTTGAATTTTTGACCAACGTTGAATTCCTATATGCGCGTTTTTTCTGTATTACATACTGTATATATTATACTATATTATTATATATTACAATATAAATGTCACACCTTTTTAGATTATATATCTGGTATTTTTGGAATTGAAACATCAGTGTCGCCTATGTATAAGTCAAGTGGCAGTGAAAGTTTAACGTTAGGAATAAAAATTGACAGTTAATTAGGGGGTTGTATTTTGATTATCTGAGGATTGATTTTTAAAGTATTTATTTAATCACACTTCATACTGCAAAAATAACACAAGGTTTACTTAAATATTATCAGGATAAAAACTATGATTTCCATTCTCTTAGGGTCTAGTTTCGCAGAGGTAAATTACTGTTTCATATGAACAAATTTATGAAACTTAAAAGAGTTTTCTGTCATTATCTTTTATATATGCTGCTATGTTGGAATCATTTAGAGTAGAGTGGGGTAAATGTGTGCGTCTGCTAAAATGCGCAGTACAGGGTTCAGTTTTTTTTTCAAATGATGTAAGATTGGCAACACTGACTCAGTCTGCAAAGGTGTCATTAACTGTTGACGTAGTTATAGCCGGCTTATGAGAATATCATTGAACCAATGAGGTAATATTAATTTTTTTGTCTTTCTGACGTAATATTTTGATTTCTTAAAAACTATATTTGATAACTATATACACATGATTAAATAATTCCCAATACATTTTTTTAAATTCTTTTGTGACGTGTTATATGAGACATTTAAAGTTATGTCATTGATGGCATAATTTGCTGCTACTTAAAAAAAGTGCCTCATTGAGCAAATGTTCGCATGCGCACTTTTTTCCCCACAAATGTGCACGTTTACCCCTTACCCTATTAAATTTAAGTATTGGCTGCTTCAGAAACTGTCACGTGCTATCGATTCCTCATCAAAAAGTAGTCACAAACTTCAGCCACTGGACCGTTGCTTTTTTAAGGCAATCAAGACGTACTTCGCAAAAATAGCCAATAAGTGACTAGTAGGTAATGCAGGAAGAGTCATTCCAAGTAAGCAAAACTATTTGTTATGGTCTACTGTAGATCTTCTTCAGCGGAAAAGTCTGTTTGTGCTTTTAAGATGTGAGGGATTTTTAATCCTGGCTTGTTTACGGACGAAGACTTCGCAGTAACTGATATAGCACCTACAGAAACTCATCATCTGGAGCAGCAGATGCAGTTTCGTCTACTTCTGTCACACAGCATGACAGGGCGGATTCGAATACATTGCTTTATCAAAACTATTGATATCCTGGCTCAGATTAAGAACCTAAGCAAGACCAGTCTCCCCAGCAGAAATCAGGCCACTCCCAAAAATGAATAACCCCTAGCAAAGAAGGAAGAAAGGAAAAAGTCTGGAATAATTACAAGTTCACCTTTTAAGAATAATCTACAAGCTAAAGCTGATGACATGATGAAGAAGACGTCAAAAACCCGGGGCCTATACTACACTGGGTCAATGATCACTTACAATATTTTACTAAATCACATTGTAAAATAGCAGCACGTAGCAAGTGGAGGTGCCAGGTTCGATTCTCGTTCCGGCCGAAATTTTTCAATACTGATCCCTTAATTCAGTTTCAAGACCTTCAAGGCTGAGCGCCGTTTGGAAGGACTTACTGTATTTAATTTACACATTGTAGTATTTTCATCAAATTTAAAGATTGGTTTAATTAGTTTCCTATTAATAAGTAATTTCATATTGTAAGAAGTTTTTTGCCGACGTCGTTAATAATTACCTGATCCAAAAGATTATTATTAATAACTCTATTCCATAAAATTCTGAAGTTACTTATTTCCTTGTAGATCCTTTGTTAACTTTATGGCAATATTTTGACATATTTTTTAGTAATATTTTTTACTAAAGTGTGTCATTATCAATCACTGTATATTTTCTATATTTTGTATTTAACGTTTTTTAGTAAACATATTTGTACGGAATATTCCAAACGATTTTATGTGTACGAAAACACCTAGCAATTGGAATGTAATTAGCAATAAAACTGGTGTTGGAGACGAAGAAAATAATTCTATAATTCTGATATCCTGAATGCAAGGTCTTCATTAACCGGAGTGGTCTCGTTCAATATCATAACCGTACGACGGCATACTTACATTTACAATAAGCTCAGAGATCTCAATATTCCATGATCTTTGACCGTGCGACGTATAGTAAAAATTAATACCCGCCATTCGCATTTTAAATGTAATCCGATGAATTAAATTGGTTGTTATTAATTGCAGTGGCTACATTAATATAAGGTTCACAATTTCTTTGAAATGACCTTAAAATTGATGCAACACAATCCGAATTTGTATATATTCGTTGTCCGCAAACGTATAAAATTTATTTCTTGAGGCTCTAAAATAAAAGTAGCTCTGGGGAGCGAATGTAATTATTTTTAATGACTGCAGCGTGGTTTTTGTATTTTTACAAGCTCATTGTAATTTAGTTTCGCAGAAATTTCGCCGACACAATTGGCAAACAAATCTTTAATTCTGCGGCTTGCATCCCGTGCTCTTTTTATTTGTTCGCTGGAAAGGTGGCGCTCTGGAGAGAGTTATTAATTGAGTTTGCGCCTTTGGTGGGCTCCGCAGAGCGGCGACCTCTTTCTGAGTTGTAATGAAGCCGGTCGTCTTTGTCGTGAACCTGCCTCGAGCACCGGACAGAGAATTAATTCCACCTAACGTTTTGTTTGCTCGTTAACACAGCCCCCATGAAGCCGCTCTTTGCACCTCTCCGGACTCGGCTCAGTTGGTTTACCGCCGGTACTTTGCCGAATTTCTACCACCATTATTTTTTTTTGTCTCTGTACTGAGCCTCGATCGCTCTGTTTACTTTGTTGATACGCGAACAACACAACTCGCGCCTGAGTGAAGCGGAGCGCACTCACACTACGGCGATAAGAAGTGTACACGAGTGCATCGTACAAGCTATGTGGCGAATTTGTAGCCATCTGCATGCCGGCTACAATCTCTCGTGTATTAGTCAGTCTCCTGCATAAAACAAGGCCGTACGGCACAAACGTGTGTGGGTGTTCCGGTTGATATCGCGTGGTTTCAGTTATGATTACACTGGTTCCAAATCGTTCTTTTAAAGTATTCATTCATTTCATTCAACTATTTCAACTGATCCGAGGCAACCTACATCCACATCGGAGATTCAAACGCTAGAATATAAGGCAGCTTTTCCATACAATTTTAACAAATTATGAGATTTTGAAACTTTAACATACGTTTTTATAAAAAAATTTCGTTCATACTAAACTTTTCCTGGCAATAACGAACGCAACAAAAACAATAATTATCCAGTTTGGTGCAGTCGTTCGGTAGTTATGCGCGTACATACACTACAGCGATTCATTTATATATATTAACACTAATTTACTTGGTTAAAACACGCACACTACGAGTTATTCGTATTGTATTAGAAGTGAGTGAATACGGACAAGTAAAGTACTTAGTGTAGTGCGAACTGTCTGAGAGGTTGCCACTGTGCGTGCACGGTGAGTTATTAACATTTATTCAAGTTTGGGTAACTCTGTAATTATGTATTTCCGGACTCATGTTATAACATAGTTTTTTCCTTCCCCGAATATGACAGACCCATTCCTGAAGTTTTGCAGCTGACTTTTCTTACACTCTGTATAATTCCTACATTAAAATATTTGAATGACTGAATTAGTTTGGAGAATATAATTGCGTCTTTGAATTACTGAAACGTTCTCACGGTTCTGTACAGCGACGAACAGAGATCAATCGTAATCATTCGGACAATATTGTTGGTAAAAACGAACATGGTAATGTTAACAGATCCCAATTCTTGTTTGAATCCTAAAGGTAAGCTAAAACTGCTTGATTAGAATTCAAGTATGAAGAAAACTATTTCTTTACAAATATTAGCTTATGATTACTATTTCCCTATGACTTATTTTATTCAGGATATAATTGCACTACCCAAATTTCAGGACATAATATGGACATTTTAGTATATATTGTAAAAGCAATAAGAATAGTGGGCAAAAACTTTCTCAGAATTTAGTCCCGTCGTCCAAATTTTCTGGTTTCAACGAGAGTGTATCACTATAAAGTTCATTTCATTTTAATAATCGTACTGATACCAGAAATAAATTATTTTGTTATTTGCGAATCTCACAAGACATGCATCATTAATGTTTTTAGGATTTAGACACAAATGCTTCCTCAAGTAACTTCCTTAGCAGTAAGAAGTTGAAACATTATAATTATCCTATTTTGTCGCCCAGTTAAAATAAGTATCGAATTTCGTTACTATCAATTCATAAATCCATTTAGAAAGAAACAATTTCTAAGGAAATTTTTGAAACACGTGTTACCAAAAAGGTAAAGATACATAATCGAAGAATTTTGCAACAAGAATAGGCAACTATCTGTCGAAATTTATTTCGCCGTATGCTCATAGTATCTACAAAAATATGCAGCATTTGGTAAAGTTCGTGTTCTTTCATTACGAATTTTATAATATAGGATCATAAGAAATAGTAAAAACACAAGCTATCAGTATAGAATATGTAAATTTCTTTTCTGCGAAATAAAGTAGGGTGCGTTAATATTTTACTATTACAGTGATGTGTTAATTTGAAATTATTCCTCTGAGGTAATTCGTTAACATAAACATTATAGACTGTGGAACGTAATTTGGTATAAAGAATAGTCTCCCATAGTTTCAAATAACCAAAAGCCTCTGTAAATTTTTCGAGCCCGGAAAATAGAAACTGGCCTGTTTTGCGACCTTTTCATAATTACCATATGTCTTAATTAGTTAAATTTTAGTAATAACGCGTATAATAGTGATTTTCCCCCATTTTTATTTATTGCGTATATTTTTTAAAAAGCTGTGCAGCTTATGTACTTATAAATTTGCTAACTTTGCAATAGAATAACTCCTTTTCTTTACTATTTAAAAGCTATTGTGCTTGTGTTTTTGCTGTCCGATATGTGCCAGTAACAAACATTTATACTCCGCCAGCGTAAATAGCCCGTGCATTGACGGATTAAGTTTGATTGCCAGATGGGTTGGACTCGCAGAGCGTGTGTAATACCTGCAACAGAAAATGTTTTAGTCTGCCAATAACGCCTGTGGCTGATGGAAGGGCGGCGAATAATAAACATTGTGGTGAAATTTTACCAGATAGCAAAGGTTGGGTAAGGGATTAATTGTAATTTATTTTATCGACTCATTCGTTTCTCTCAAAATGGCCTTTTCAATTTCAATTTTCGCTCAAATGTTTTCCTATGATTTGGAATTTATGGATTATATTTACGATTTCAATTTCATTCAGCACGGGTCATACAATGACCGCCATTATAACTTTAAATTGCAATACAAGTGTGTAACTATAATCTGTGAAACACCAGTGGCAGATAGTTGATGCAGCAAGTATAAATTCAATCTATTATAGAAAAATGTATATAACTCAATAAAAGTTAAATAATTTGTAAAAGAAATTCCTTCAAAATGGTCGAAAAAATTAGCCAAATGCAATTATAAAATCGAAGAAAATAACTAAGAAATACCGATGAAATAAAAACTTGTGAGTTAATGAGCATTTGTGGACCTACCGACGGAATTTGTATTATTTTTTCCCGTCAATTTTATGAATCCCTTCAAAACTAATTTTGCATTTGTAGGTCTTTAACAGGAAACAAGCAATCGACTCGCACGTGTATGTCACACAAGGGATATAAAATGAAAGAATAACACGAATGTTATTGCAGCAATAAAGTATAATGAATCGACCAAGCCAGACAATAAACTAGTTAGCATCCGTAAATACACGCCGTTATTTATTTCTAAAATATGAAAGTCAGATCCATTTTTTCTTTTATATACTCAAAATAACAATTATATATGTCAATATGTAGTTAATCGATGAGTTGAAAGATATTTCATGGTCTTTATTTGTGCAAACTGCAATGTGCATTGTATTTTAATGTGCAATGTGTTTTAATTGGAATTGATTTAATTGGTTCAACTTCGTTATGTCGACAGTGTCGTCCCTTTAGTAGTACATGATGTATAAACTTACATTAGCAGCAGAAAAATAAAGTATTTTAGTGTAATGCTAAAAATTAGATGCGATGTTGTTGTTGCAGTAATCAGTCCTTAGACTGGTCTGATGAAACCCTCCATGCTAACCTATTCTGCAGCAAACCTTTTCATTTCTACAGAACAACCACATCCCATATATTCCCAAATCTTCTTAGCGTATTCCATCGTTGGCTTCCCTCTAAAGCTAATTTTACAAGATCCTAATGCCTCAATCGAAACGTGGCCTATCCTTCTCTTGGATTGATGCGATAAAGCAAAGAAAATATTATGCTTATTCCCTTCAGGTTCTCTGATATGCCTCTCTCTCTCTCTCTCTCTCTCTCTCTCTATATATATATATATATATATATATATATAATGACGTTACATTCGCATCACACGTCCGCCTTTTCCACATAGACCGCCGTTTTCTTTCCTACGAACCTCGAACTCTAGTCCGTCGCCACGATATAAGAGGCGGAATGGTGCTCTGCCGACCGTAAATCGAGACCCCCACGACGTAGGAGGGAAGGTGGAGGGGAGCGAGCGTGTGGCGAGAACAAAACGAGAAACAGTCTTCTTCTGGATTTGGACGTCGGCTTCGATGGTCGAGTGCATCCCTGTCTACCGGGCTTCCGCCGGTAGAGGAAATGTGTACTAGTTTCAATGAACTTTAAATATTTTTCTTTCTTTTTTTCATAAACCTTTGTATATTTTTGTATTGTGCTTTTAGTTTTTTGCTTATCCCTGCCTGCCACGTGGCAACCCAAAAGGCCAGAAATAAATTACATCGGCGTTACAGTATATTAGGGTGTCATTTACTCAAAAACAAAATTTCATCTCAATAGGATGATATTAACCTTTGCGGACTTGAGCTCGAAATTTGAATGTTAGGAATATATTTCTTTAAGTCAGAGGAAAACTATTTTTTCTTCTCTAATATCTTATTTCACGTTACAATTAAAACCATTCCATCTATAACTGTATTATAAGTTTTAATTTTCTTGTGGGTACTTTGTTTTTAGTGTTTCTATCTTGCAATTTGGGCACAGTGCATGACGTTTTGGAACGCAACACAACACAAACTACTTGTGCTCCTCATCTGCAGTCAGTTGTCCATGAAAAACGTACATTAATTTAACATCCAATTCAGCACAGCCCTTTACAGCTTGCAACTTCATAACTACACTTCGAGCTATTCTATATGAAGCAATACTCTTCTATGTCGGACATTTTTAAATAACACTATTGCCCATCTCAAGCACGAGAACACATCTCTGCTTTTGATTGACACAGAAGTGGTCTATTATTTTCACTGAAATGAAGATAATATTTTATTAGGAAATATATTTTATATTAACGAATTAATAATTATGGAATGGTAATCAGGATAAAATTATACTTATAATATAATTGTCCACACAATTCTCTACAAAAAGGAAGAAATCTCTTTTCTATATTTATATCTTCTCTGGCTGAATTTGTTACCATTTTTAATTTTGATTTATACGTCTACTTCATCATCAAACAGTTATAAGACAGACGATTCTTCTGGTAAATTTGCTGGTGTTTCGGATCAATGACTCTTTCCTCATAAATGTGGCAGTTAGATCTGTACCTTTGACGTGCCTCTTTCCCCCATTCCAACGCCAAGGTATTGTCTCCTGCGTCTACAAGCATACTAATTTTACTTTTATCCACAACCGTCTGTTTGAAGGAGCGTAAAAATAACACCTTATTTCACGCGTTATTTTGTACGTGACGGCCAATCAATACAGCTCTGGCGCGATGTGACATAAATCGCTCATATTTGGATCTCACATGCTCGCTTAAGATTGTTAAATATGGAAATTTTTAACCTCAAGTGATGTTTAATAGTGATTGATATTAACTTGAGTAGAAAATTTGATACTCCCAGTCGAATTATGCAGTCCGCGACAAATGGTGTGACATGGATTTATGGGACACTTGTAAACAACGGCTGTTAAATCCCAAATATTCCCATCGCTTGAATGGGCAATGGATAACAATAAAAGATAAACCATCTGAAACATTAAAATATCTCAATTTTACAGTATTTTGACACTCCGCCGATTGCAAGTACTTTTATTTCTACCTACCGCTATACGCTGGGTGAATTGTTCTGATTAAATATTCGGATTTTTTTAAGCCTGCTTTTTTATCAGTAGTTTTATGTAGAGGATAGTTAAGGCTGTGATTTTTATTAATTACGTTGTTATAAGTTCATTATTACATTCGTAATGATACAGGAAGCATTACGTTTTGCGCAGGTTTGTATTTTGAAAGTCTTGTAGCAGTCATTCGCTAGTACTTGACGGTATCTGTTCGTTGCTGTTTGTTGTTCATTCCTCTTATAGAAGGTGGAGATAATAAGTAATTATGCAGTTTGCGCTACATTAAACACATAATTTAACCGGGTAAGATCAAAATGCTACTTCGTCTGGCGGATTGAAACAACGTGCGTTTTGGTGAGGCGAAGTGCACATAATGTATTGCGTTCCTCGTGTCTTATCTTCTCCGCGCGCAGTCTGGTGAGCTAAATTTCCCGCGCTCTTATAAAGCAAGATTAAGAGGGTGGAAGGGGGTAGAATGCGAGGGTGGAGGAGGGGGCACTACAGCTGCTCAAGCTCTTAAGTAGCCGCAGCCAGAGAAGCAGCTGCATTTACCCACACATTTCGGAGAGGTACAGTTCAGAGTTTGAAGTTGAATTTCATTGCCAATTAGATCATAGAAGAGAGGACAATGTGTTATAGATAAGAAACGTTAAAGATTAGGACTAATTGTATTCAACAAATATCGATATCTTCCGATGAACTGAAAATATAATTTATGATTAACTTTAAAGCAGATAATGACAAGAAGTGAGCAGACTTTTGTAATGGCGCTACCATTTCCCTGGAAAAAAATTATTTGAAGTCTGCAATTAGTGTAAGTCAAATAAAAATAGGTATTATAGGTGTTGTAGTTGATGTACGAGAAAATTTTTATATAGTTCGTTATATCGCATTAAGTACAATCGTTGACTAGCGGTGGATTACCAACACCTTACAAATCATTCGTTTACAAAGCTTGAACCAATAATCGATCCAATGCATATTTTTTAAGAAATATTTTTAAAATTGGTTAAACGTAATGAAAATCTGCTTATAACTAACATAGAGAGCAACGAATATAAAACTAAAAAGCTGTCAAATTTCGGCTTAATCTTTTTCAATACATCATTCATTATTATGTTATAAAGCAATTTATCGACTGATATTTAAAGGAAAAATAATTTATAATATTTATTAATAAATTAGTAACGATCGCATTGTCTGGTGTATACTGTTCAGTTGACGAATTTGTTTTTTATTTGTCTTGCGAAAACGTTTATCTGCAGATAGAACAGTTATTATTACAAGGTATATAGATATTTATTAACTGAATAAATAATTTGCATGATTACTTGAATAAATTGTAAAGTCCATTGACAATCAATTTAAAATGAGAGAAACGACAGAGCTGTGAACATAATTATGTTATTGCAGTTAATATTTGATTGGCATAGTGTTGACGGTGAATATTAATAGAGTTTAGGGTAGTAGAGGGAATCAGATGAACAGAAATAAATAAATAGTTATGTGATAAACGGAAAATGAGGTGCCAGCTAACTGTGAGAGAAATTAGTGTTAGGTTAGACCGGAGTGAGACAGTGGAAGGATGTAGTCGATTGGTAGTTTTCGTTTGAGTCTGCGGTTGTATGGAGGAGGAGGTGGATTGCTGTGGAAGAGGGCTATAGTGTCATTGGAGTGATTGATTTGATTAAGAACGATATGTATTATTTTATTGTGGTGTATATCAGTCGAATTTGGATGTCATTGTGAATTATTGAGTTTCGAAGGTACCACGGGGAATTAGAAATGATTCTGAGGATTCTGTTTTCCTTGGTTTGAATTCTAGTTGGCAGTTAATTCTCAAATGGGGCACACTTATGACCATATGGGGCGGATAAGGGAGAGGTAAATGAGTCTTCTAATGGACATGGAAATTGGTGCATTTCTGTTGAGGAGTTGATAGAGTAGTTTGATTTTGTGTTAATTCAGAATGAAAGGTGGGTAAGATGGTTTCCAGGAAAGTTTGGAGTCTAGAATAAGTCCAAGCTAAGTGATGGAGTTCTTTTAAAGGGATTTGGGAGCCAAGAAGATAGATTGAATGAGTTTTGGTTTTGAGGGTGAATGGAAATATTGCATACTTGGAAAGGTTTATGCCGACCTTCCAGATTTTCAGGTCGTTTAGAGCTATTTGCACGCTGCGAAAACCCGAGATGAAGGAACAGGTTTGGTGGAGGATAGCTATGTCATTGGTAAAAAATATCGTTTTAGTGGATGGTTGACGGGGAGTAAATTTTAAACAGGAATGGGGCTAATATGCTACCTTGTGAGACGCCAGAGGAGATGGAAAAGGTTTTGTAGAAATGATTGTTAAGTTTGTCTAAGTACGAGCGGTTAGTAAGATAATTTGAATGGATTCTGAAGAGTGTGGTGTTAAGTTCATTTTTTATTTTGGATAAGAGGGATGGACTTTGTCGAAGGCTTTCTCTGCGTCAATAAGTACACCAATGTAGGAATTTTGATTTTAGAATGCATTATTGATGAATTTGGTGGCAGAATATAGTTGGTGAATGCACGAATGTTTAGGCCTGAAGCGATTTTGAGCATATGGGATGAGTGATGATTATTGATTAGAGAGGAGAGGAAGGAATAGCTTTTCGAATAGTTTCGAAATGGTTGGTAGGAAGCTGACGGGTCTGTTACTTTCTGCGAGCGATTTTGGTTTGTTAGGTTTGTTTATAATAATTATATTGGCATGCTTCCAGGCGGGAGGGTTGTAGGATGTACGTGGGATGACATTGAAAATTATTGTAATGAGAACAGTGTTTTTTTTGTAGGTGTTTTAAATGAAGTGCCGATATTATATCGTCTCCTGGAGATAATTTTCTTTTGAGTTTATTGATGGTGGTACGTATTTGGCACGGAGTGAATAGTTTAGGTAATGGGGAGAGTTGTAGTGGTTCAAGAAGTTAGTTATTTATTTTGTCATTGAGATGAAAACTCGTGATTGTGTTAGGGAAAAATTGGGATTTGAGTATGTTGGCAAACATTAGCTTTTTGGGAGGGGGAAGTATACCAGTGGTCTTCGTGTTTGAGTGGGGGGATCTCGGAGAAGGTTTTTGTTAGAGTTTTCGTTTTGCGCCAAATGGAATTATCTTGGGAATTAAGGTATGTAGTTCATGTCTCTGATATCGCGTAGGTGAAGATTTAACTGTCTGGATATTGAGTTGTACGAATTAGTTAAGCGTTCTATCATTGCCCGCGAGAGTATGTGCATTATCAAGATCAAGATTGTAAGACTTAAAAATATTTTTGTGGATAAAGTTAGTAACCAGGAAGTTCTACGCAGAATATGGGAAGAGAGAACTTTGACCAAGACTCTGTGATCTAGCGCTAACGTCACTGAATGGCATTACAGAGGTCTCAGGTTAGATTCCTGGCTAAAGTCTGGGTGTTTGTCTGTGTTTTCAAGTACCCTTACTGAGTTCATCCGACAGTGAAACTGAAAAATAATTACCTATAAAAGCAAGTCACTATTGACCTCATTGGTTGGTGCGACTATAACCTATATAAAAAAGGATAGATTAATAGAGTAAGTTTCGATACATGATGTTGAAAAACTAGCATTAGACTTGTGTGGGTAAAAATAAAGGATGGTAGGTAGGTAAGAAGGATGTGATAATTATGTAGAAAAGGAAAGGCTTGCGTAGAATATATTAGCATGGAACTTGCATCAGACTAGTCTTGGGACTGACTTCAACATAACTCATAATTTCCTCTTCTTTTCTTCCTCTATTTCATTTTAAATTTCACCTGACGTAAGCCCATCAATACTCTGACATGAGAAAGGTTTCCTGTCGCCCGAAGTAACTTTTGTGAAATAAATCAAAACAGTGACCTTTTTGCTGTGCTTCTATGAATAATAATAGTAAAATGTTAAATTAAAAACCAATTTGAATAATTTTATGGATGAATTATTTTCAGGGTGAAGACCCGCAAATATATAAGAATATGTTTACCAGTAATCTTGTTGAAGGGGGGCGGAGAAGCAGTTAAACCATGCACGAGAACAAATTTTTATTTATTAATCAAATTTGCTAGCATAATGAAAGTTTCACGTAAAATACAATTGTGGACAATGTATATGTCGAGCGGATTGCATTTCGAATATTGGGCGCATTAGTAGTGCAAAAAAAAAACTAATTATGTATGTGAAAGTTTAATGAAACACAGTCACTTTGCAGATATGTATTATAATACATTTATTATTGCTAAATAAATTTCAATTTTTTATATTTTTTCCCTTGTTACACCAGATGATCAATTCCATTCTTGTTAAGGTTTGTGGATGTCTATATAACTAAACTCAATTAGCAACCTTTAAGTAAAATAACTTAGTATTAAAAACAGAGATGTTGACATCTTGGAACTAATACTGGTCTGATGCAGCCCTCTATGCTAAACTATCCTGCGCAATACTTTTACATTTCTATATAGTTACCACATCCTCCTTAATATGCTTAACGTACTCCATCCTCCCCTCCCTCTTCTGTTTTTACCCACACACTTCCCTCTAATGCTAATTTTACAAGACCCTCATGTTTCAATACGTGGCCTCTGTTGGTCAAAATCCTCCAAATTGTTCTCTCTACCCCTATTCTACCTAAAACGTTTCTGTCTACAACTCCAATCGTCCACGTTTGGCACCCATATAACGCCACACTCCATATGAATATTTTTAATAATGATTTCCTAATATTCTTATTTGTATTAGTCGAAATAAATTCCTCTTTCCTGTGAAAGCCTTCCTTTCCTGTGCTATTCCACTCTTAATGTCTACAATACTTCTACCATCCCTAGTTATTATACTGCCAGAGTAACAGAATTCCTTGACTTCCTGCAAAATATCCCTTCCCAATCTAACACACTTTTTTTTCCAGTATTTCTCATACCACACTCCATCACTTTGGTTTTCCCTCTATTAATCCTCATGTGGTACTCTTCCTCCTGAATCACGTTTATGCCATTTATTGTTTTCCAAGTCTCTTCCTAACTCTCCTAATTCCACAATATCATCAGCAAACCTTAAGGTTTTATCTATTCTCCTTCTAGTTTGATTTACCTTTCATATTCATTTTTAACTTTCTGCTCTATGTATAAGTTAAAGAGCGTGGGCGACAGACTGCATCCTTGACTTACTCCTTTCTCGATTTCTGCTTTCTTTTCTAGCCCTTCAATTCTTATTACTGCTGACTTCCATCTATAGAGGTTATGTATAACACTTCTCTCTCGATATTTTAATCCTGTAATCGGCAAAATCCTTAGTAGTTTGTTCCAATTCACAATTTCAACGCTTTTTCTAAATCTACATATGCTATGAACGTAGACCTATTTTTTCTTATCCTGTCTTCTAAAATTAGACGCAGAGTCAATATTGCTCCTCATTCTTGCTAAAACCAACTGATATTCTCCTAACTTGCATTCTATTTTATGTTCTATCCTCCTATATTTTAGTTATTATTTTTCACGCATGAAATACTGAACTAATTGTCGTGCTATTCCGTATACATGACAATAGCATTGAATTCACCGTGAATAGAAGACATGGGACGATTAACTTTCGTCCTTCTCCTTCAGTAGTCAAAAATCACTTTACTCCTCAAATAAACCTCCAAAAATATTATATACAATGTAAAGTAACATGAATACAGAAACGAAGAACATAAGTTATTCCTAACTTCAAAGAATTTACCTATAATATCAAACAATTAATGTAAGGTAATATTAAATAAAAACGGAAGAATGAGTTTCTTTTAAACTACTCCGAATTTCTATATCCATGGCAAATTCTTAATTAATATTCAAAATGATAAAATTTTTGTCTCTATTACCAATTTTAATTTCCACTCTATTATACAATTTGATACGGTCTCATGTATCACTTTACCTTCTACTTCCACCATTGACGTCGAACAATGTATTCGTCGATTTATTGACGCTAGTAGCCTACGAACATCCCAGTACTTGTTTACATGCTGGTTGAGTGACGCCTGACGTCTTTTGTAATAGACGAGAGCTATCACGCTCTACAAATGTAACTCAATACTTTTATATAATTGGTATATTTTTTGATTGTCATGCATCTTATGGTTACAGTTTCCTTTTTCTTATGTTTTGTTTTATTAGACGGATATGACACTTATGTCGAAAACTGCTGTATTACAATTAACGAATAAATAAATGAGACTGAATTTACTGGTTTTATTAATTTAGCAATATATAGCAAACTAATCATTAGCAAAAACCGATAACTAAGTACGTTACAAAACTATGTTAAATGAAGATATGTATTAAAACAAAAACGTGAAAAACATTTCCAGCTTTCATGCTTAATCACAGGTTAGACAAATAAAATACGAGTATACTGAGTTGTTTTAATGAATAACGAAATTGCTCCGACTGCTCTTGCCATCTAATTAGCAGTATTTGCAAGTACCGTAACTATTTAAATCTGATTTAGCTGTTATTTACAACATTGATAAATTTAAAAACTCACAATTAATGTCCTCTCGAATTCTGACTCGTTAGTGGCCCCAAGTTAGCACTTTTACTCCCTAAGGACTGCAAAAGAAAGAAGTAGGGACACTGGGTGGGGAAGATGGAGCACGAGAGAGATCAGTGCGAGGTGTGTGGGGGGGGGGGGGTAAAGGGGAGGTCCCAGGGAGTTGAAGTAATTTGTAAGGTTGTGCCTTCTCCCTTTTGATGGGAACGTAGCTTGTTTGTCGATCTACTTTCGAACCGAAACGCAACCAAGAGGAACTTCTGTAGTTTGACTAGTAACGTGCCGTGAATGAGAAGGCGTTGACTTCATTTATGTGTAGAGGCGGAGTTACTAGCCTCTAGCCGAGATGCCAAATACAAAGCTCACAGAGGCATTGTTCGCAAGAAGACTTTCAACATCGCCGTCGCACGCAGAGACCATTCATCAACCTGTTGACTGAAAGAGCTTCACGGCCATGTTTATGTGACACGCCGCGGAAGGGCTAATGAAAGGCGGCACAAAAATATATAGCTCCGTCAATTTTTCTGTCCTTAAAGAGGCACTACGGGAAACTTTCGTGGACAAAGCGTCCTTCGTGCAATTTATTGCTGAGCTTTTAATTTTCTCTCCCTTTTTGAGAGAAGGAAACGCTTTCATTAAAACGAAAGAGTCCGATGCGGTTGATAACAAGAAAGCTTCCTTTTGAGATTTGATTCGGGTTTTATTCTCTTTTTCCCATTGCTAAAAGAAGCAATTAACGTATAGAGTACCGTGGTTGATATTCACGTCACCATGTTTTTCATTACCTCTAGTAATTTATTAATTTATTATGAATTATTACATGTAATATGGATTCTCTTACTCTTATTTTCACTATAACATTTTCATAAATAAATTAAGAAAATTGGAACCAATTTCTACCTAATTTCTTTTTTATTTTGTTACAAAAATGATGTGACGATACTATAGTGAAGACTTATAAAAAGTGGAAATATTTATCAATTTTATGGAACTGATACTTATATACTAATTATCGTCACTTAAAAATATATGTTTAAAATTTTTTATCTATCATGTAAAATACTTGTAGTTGTATTTACACTTAAATTCTTCAATCTACTGTCTTTGGATTTTACAAATAATTTCATATTCTAATTGGATATTTGAGTAAAAAGTTACTATTCCCCTGAAATATTTAAAATAATTTATTTTAGAAGTATTATTTAGAAAAATCTAAACTGTTTAAAGTCTTCTACCGGATGATGTCTATGTAAAGAGTAAGTACCTTCGATCATCAATAATTAAAACAGAAGTTACTAGAACACATTTTGTATTTGTAAGTCATATATCTTTTAATTTGTGCATGAACCTTAAAACGTTCGCAGACGATATAAATGTCATAGAAAATGTATAAATGATATAAAAAGGTATTACATTTATCCTATTGTTATAAAGATGGACCACTGGGAGCATATCTTAGCTTTCGCAGGTGTTTCTTCCCAGAGTGAGAAAGGACACTACCGTTGGGGTTTCCGCGTTCTCTCTATAGTTTTTCACAAGCAGTCACCTCGATATTATTTATGGGATGTAGTTCCGGGGTCGCAGACCTTGGGCATATGGTAAGAGCTGTCTCCTAGACTGGACGAGGCACAGGGAGGAAAATGTTTTGACTCTACAGCAAGGTAGTCTCCCGTCATTAAGAAGGGTGTGAAACAAGTACCAAATAAACCGACGTACGAGATGCAAGTTTTCTATTGTTGTTTAGAAATAAGTGATCCTAGCGTAATTTCCAACCAAAATCATCTACATTTCTTTCTGCTGTCACGCTTTCTCAGTTTCCTTTCTATCTATTTCGGTTTAACTTTATATTATATTCATATTTAGTGAGCTCCTATCGATTCCATCTGTAATAGTGAGACGAAGAGGTGGAAGATACCAAAACTTTTTCTAACCTCACTGGGTAAGGATATTGTTCGGTTTTCAGAAACCTGATGACTCAGGTTGACGCTGTCTTCAATTGTCATCCGCATGTTGAAAATGTTAAGACTTTTTATTTTACGTATAATTTAAGGGACTTTTATTGATAGGTAAACAAAAACCATTGTTGTATAGAGTACACAGAAAAATAATCATTCGGATAGAGCCAAAAAATAAGTGATCCTAAAAAGTTAACATTGTAGCAATGATTTATAATTAACATCAAAAAGAACAATATAATCTTAAGCCATATCCTACCGATAATATAAAGTAAACAGAGATCGTTGTGCTAATACCTAAGTGTGCACAATTGTTCGAATAGAAGGAATTACACCCAGTTCGTAATAAATGAATCATGGAATGAAAAATATTAGAAGACCTAAAAACCCTATGGTTCGCTGATGATATTGTAGTATTAGGGGAGTCGGAAGAAGACTTGTAAAACCTGTTGAAAGAGTACAACACGAGGATTAATAGAGGGAAAACCTGGGTGATGGAGCGTAGTCGTTTTCCACAGCTGTAATAGAGAACTAAATGTAAGTTGGAGAGAGGCGGGGGGGGGGGGTTATGCGAAACAGTGGGAATAGGAAATAGCGTCGCAGCAGTAGGCAGTGTAGTTTTCGTAGTTGACGATGGAGAAAGGAAGAGATAGCGCGGCTGCTGGGTGGCGCTAGGGATTAACGAAACAGTCCTGTCCCTCCGTCTGCTAAACCGCAAAGCCCTTAATGCAACGCCCGTTGATCTATTGCTGCAATTAACTAAAACGTTTTAAAAGCGGGAGTGAATCTAATTTGAAAATTTTATTTCTAAGTTGTCTGCACATTGTTTATCTTAGCCACTTACTGAAGTAAATGGAAGCATAGGGAAGAGATAGTGGTCTAGAGGTATGAGAGTGGAACTTAACCTCTAGAAAATCGTGCATCACAAGAGCACGCGCCTAATAATTCCGTATTTCTGACAAATCTGGCCATCGACAGTTCAATAATATAAAAGTCCTGCCGCGTGCTTAGTCTTTGTGTAAGACTCAAGTGGGCTTTTATGAGGAATTTCATCTAATAATATATCAATCGACTATATTACATTTCTTTTGAAAACCTCATATCAAATGAATATTGATCAATGGGGTTTAAAACCAGAGAAAATTTATCAGCAGCAATGATGAATAGCACTTTCACTTTTAAAATCTAAAAATCTATTTTATTTATGTATTAAAAGTGTTCCATTTTCAATAAAATTTACTCAGCAGAATTTTCACGAGATACGTCACATCTACGTCTACATGTTGATACAGTATCTCCAATCGGGAAAGTGCCATGTCGATGTCTTCCTTATATCAGGCATGTCAAACTCTCAGTCCCTCGAGAGCCGCATTGTCACATTTGAGTAACGATGATGGCCACACTCTCTTGAACTACACATGTTGTTCAATTCATGTAACGAAAGTATAAGAAAATAGTTTTCTTAGAACAGTGTAGAAATATAAATGGTTTTATCACATTCAATAATGTAAATTAATGGCGTACCAAAAGAAAGAGACTTAACAAATGCATAATACTCATCCAGCCTTCGCTCTTCTGAGAATTAAACGATCGTTTAATTTCGTTCAGAGGTTTCACTGTTTCCCTTCCTCTTTATGTAACATATACATATTTATGCCTAAAAATTGAATTACTTCCTAATTTTTCAGTACAAAAATTTTGGTTTTAGGAACATTAATAAAAATTAAGTAAGTAAATTTTCAAAACATAATAACTAAAATTCAAGTACAAAATAATTGATATGAAATATATTTTACAATGTTTTAATTCCTAGTAATTATTATCCAATTGTTTTATAATTCCAAAAATTCTATATGATACTCTCCAAAAAAATTGTCGTTTTATATTAATCGAAAATTTCAAGTGTGCCTCGAAACCTTTTGTAAAAATTGAGATACCAAACAATTTTTCTTTTTGTTCAAGTACAATCATAGCAGGTGGTTGGTTCTTGATGAGCTCATTTTTGAATTGTCCTGAACAATCAAATTACTCCCATGTGGGAAAATCGTTACAGATAAGACTTTTCACAATTCAAAATTTTTTGTTCTGCTGACGAAAGGACGTACGTTATATTTCTCATTATAATTAGTACAGTTTTTAACAGAAACCGAACAATAGTTATTTATCCAATATTTATATGTTGAAATTATCAAACCAATTACATCATTTCTATATGGATTCCGAGAAATTACTCATGAGAGCAATAATATAGGGTAACAAAACTGTATGTCGTCGTATTATAATTCTTCTGAACTCTAGGGTTGCCACGTGTTGGACAGGGGTGTGTGAGAACAAGATCACTTTAAAAGATTAACAAAAGTTTATTAAATTGTATAGAAAAAAATTGAAGAAGATTTTAAAGTTCATTGAAACCAGTCGTCGTGCGGTACAAATTTCCTGGCTCGCTCAGCTTTTCCGCCCAAAAGCTGCATCAATGGCACTCTCGACCGTTCATATTGATGTCCAAATTAAGAATAAAGCTCCTCGTCCTCGCGCTCACGCCTCACGGTCGTTCACATGGGATTCACCGTGCCTCCTACGTCACGGGTACCGCGGTCCGGGCGCTCAAGCGCTATACCTCGTGAAATATCTTAGCGACGGAAAAAGGGATCCCTTGTGCGTACATGGAATAAAATAGCGGATAATGAGGGCTAGGTGAACGTGTGACACAAGCTTAACGTCACAGTAGGTAGAAGGGTACTAGCAAGACTCGGAGCATGGCAGCTTTCCCCTCTCCTCCCGGTCCTACGTGCTCGGCAGTCCATAGTCAATCATGTAAAATCAGAGCTATTTAAATTCCGAAAAATCTATCTTAATGTAAAAATGAAAGAAATTAAAGTAGATTATTTATTTTCGCAATAACTAAGTACTTTCAAAATTGAATTGTACAAATATAAAATTATACGGAAGATTAACAAAAGTGGCTATGTTACAAAATAAATATTTCTAGTTAGATACGAAGTTTATATGTTTGAATAAAATACTAAAATGTTTTATCACACAATGAAGATGATGCTATTTATATAACTTAATGTGACAGTGTTTCATTTTTAATATTTCATTCAGACCAAGTGTATAGGAAATATTTTATTTGCAGAATTTAGATGCACGAAAAAGCAGTGTATATTTTCCTCCAACATTTTCTAATAAAAGTGTATTTATTTTTAACTGCTTCAGAAATTTATTGATATAAACTTCGCATCCAAGTGGTAATATTGATTTTAAAAGATAGCCGCTTAAATGAATCTTACATATAATTTTATATTTGTATATTGAAAAAAATTATATATAAAAAATATTTTATAATATACCGACTTAAATAGGAATATAATAATTAACATAATATAATATCACATAATTATGATAAATTACTTATTAATGTTTCACAAAATTTGTTATATCCTTAAACAAAAGACCTCTCTGAAGCAGATTACTCTACGATTATTACTCAATATCATTTCGGCGAATTGACGGTTAAGATCCTTAAATTATACCTCAGGGGTGCATGTGAGGTATTTACTGCTTTTATTTATGACGTCTTTCTTGGCGCTGCCGTTAATATCTCACGATGCCGCGTTGGTTAACTTAATTTCTGGAAGAATAATTGCTTCTGTATAATATTCGCTTTATTGTATTCCCAATTAAATTAAAGTGTTAATTCAAACGAGCGGCACCTTCCTTTGTTAGTATAATCCTTGTGTTTCGTAGACATATCGGATTATAGGTATGCCCTTGGCAAAGTTCACGTTTCTGGTCCCTAATTTATAGCGTCAGTTCGTTGTAATCATGACGGTCATTAATTAGGACAAGTTTCAGAGTGGTTAAGTGAACCTTGTAGTTTACGACTTTAATGCAGATACGAAAGCCAACACGAACACGGGAGCCACCACAAAATTAAATCAAAATACAAAACGTATACGTAGTTGCTGTGAAATAAATTATAATGAATTCCTGACGATGGCTTTGACAACAAGACTGTCTGTCACAACATTATCTTTCGTAAGTTAGAATAATATGTTCAAGCTAAACAGACCATACAAGCCATCATTCAAGTCAAGGTAAAAAGAAGCGTCTAAATGTGAATAACCACAATACCTATCAATCCCATAAACAAAATATTATTAAAATAAATTTTCACTGAGCATACACTGAAATAAAAAAAATTTTAAAAAATGATGTCAAGTAAACACAAATAAATATTAATAATCCTAAATATTTCAGGTTTATACTTTACCTTCTAAAGCCTAGATCAGTACTGTAATAATTATTATATCTCATACATATATCAAACAGTCATTTTATAAATCTGAGGGTTTTATTTCTTAGGCCACATAATAAGACAGAAATGAGAAAATAACATGAATGAAAAATGGCACGATATCTGAGAAGAAAAGACTAGACAACAGTGTCCCACAAGGGTCTATTTTAAGCGTAGAATTACTACAGGGTGCTTAGGTAGCATTCTTAATGAAGCTAAAGAACCCACCTTACAACATCGCAGGGAGATTCAAATTATGAAATATGCTCTCAAAGCAGCTACATCAAATAACCCGATTATTTACCATTTATATATATACGCTAAATATCCAGTTAATATCGACCACCAGCGCTACATACCCATATATGCTATAGTCAAGAGAATTCTCGAGGAGCTAAATATAAAACATATGGAAATACAATCATACACTCACCATGGATAATTCAGACTCATTTATCATATAGCACACAAAGGAATATGTTAGGCGACTGCTACTCTGCGCTAATAAGATCTCATACCCTGAACGATTATGTTGAAATATACCTAAAACAAGATGACAATATATGGACAACTTTAAAACCCAGTGATCTCCACAAAAACGTCAGACATCTATGAAGCAACAAAAGAGAAACTAAAGTGGCTTATTTATTTACAAAATAACTTTTCCGGTGCATTGGTTTTAAAAAACATTCTCGGTTAATCAACCAAGTAAATTCATTGTTTCAACACCGTTTCGGTGAAATTCATCTCCGCGCCTGACGAATTTCGGCCAAACGTTGTGTTTAAACAATGTATTTACCCGGTTGATTAATCGAGAATCTTTTATGAAATGTATTTTAAAACTTTTTACTAAATAATATCACTGTTTTAATTGTACTACAAATTTTCCAGTTGACACAGTTATATATAGGTTTTATTCGTATATTTATTAGATTTGTATAAAATTTTGAAATTTACTGCCTTGTTATCTTTCTCGCGTTGTCAAAATTTGCTTTACACGAGAGTATTAATGCTATACTAACTTTTATATTTCTGATGGAATGTTAGATTTGCAAACTAATTAACTTGTTAAAAGAAACCACAATTCAAAGTAAATAAAAAATTTCATAGCAACCGTGTACTCACCCTTGGGCACATGGCAACTGTAGCACCGCTACAACAATGGAATTACCGTGCTAATCATTTTTTAGTTGTTTTCCAGGGATATACAACGGTGACAAAGTGTAGGTTTCAGAAACACTTCTCGAATTATACGAATAAACTTGTCATAGCCGCGTGATGTTTCCATGGCTCTCACCACCATTGTCTTTAGATGACTACGACAATGACGGTGATAGCCATGGAAACGTTGTTCGACTGCGACGAACTAACCTGGATGTAGGCCGGAGAAGAGTTTATACAACAAATACAAGGGGTAAGCCTTCGTTCTTTGACTAAGGTATGAGGTGTTCAGGCTGGTAAAACATGCGAGTTTCCGAAGCATAAATCAAGTTGCGAGGAAATAAGGAATCATTGAGATCAACGATAACAGATATTAGGAGGTGACACATGCTATAAACACGTGGCATTTAGCGCCCATTATCAAGTCTTAAGTAAATTTTGATGCCACACTGACCTATTTGGATGATATAGGGTGCAACAAAGAAATCGCGTGTTTTTCGCTGCTGAATAACTTCCGCTTTTTTAACTGTATAAGAAAGTTTTTATATTAAAGAATAAGGTAATAATACATTTTTATAATTATATACATGTTAACCATATTCAGAAAATAATATCATTATTAAGGCGTCTTTGTCGACGCAAATTCGGAACTTCGCACAGCTTCCCTCGAAATTTCATTATACACAGCTTAAATTTATTGACGATTGTAAATTTACAGGTCATCGATTGAGCGGGGCTGTTTCATGCACACTTTTAATTTCATGTTGCCCCACAAAAATAAGCTTAGTACGCGATTGCGTAATTTAATATAGGTTTCTTTACATTAAATGTCTTTAATATATATTTTTTGTATATATATATATATATATATATATATATATATATACTGTGTAACAGACGTTACATCCAAACTAAACGGAGTCGAGACAATAAATGAATGCGATTGTCTATTTAAATTACGTGTTACGAGTCATCTAACCGACCAGCAGGGAAACATGATGGTTTGCACATTACTTCGATGGACGGAGTTAAAACGTCCACAACTTTCGACGACAAAAATGACAGTAAGAAATTACTGTACATATATCTTGTCAGCCTTGAAAACAGCTATCTGTCCGTCGTTCTAACTCGAAAACAGCGGATACTTCACTTCTGGAATTAAGAAAACGACAGGCATGTGTTCCATTCAAATATAAAGGTTCTCCAATTTATCTGACAGCCGTAAAAACATTACGCATAATTCTCCCCTTTCCTCTTGCACGAGGTTAATATTTCAGGCTTGTAGGCGAAGCTTGAAAAAAAGTTGAAGAACTCCTTGATCAGTCATAGTCATATTTCAGAAAGAGACAAACATTTACGGATATTCATCTTTTGTTTTCGGCTATTCAGTGACAGAAGAATATTTCGTTGTCAGTTATTCAAATACAAAAGTACACAGTTTCGGCCACTAAATATACATTTATTTTCAGATATTTAGTTACGATATCTTCTGGCTGAAGGCGAATTCAGTCATTCAGAGACTAATGAGGTTCGTTCGCACTGGGTGATATTCGCTGTGCAGTCAACCCAGGACCCTTGACAGGAGCTCCCAACAGATACAGCCTTTTAAGTCAACCCTCAACCTCGAACGGAAAGCAGTCATCAAGCCACCAATGAATCAACGGACCATCCAGCTATTACCATAGGAATAAAGGTCAACCATAGCGTGGTGATGTGCAAGCTGACATGTTCTTCGCTCTGGTCATATCGTTATAAAGTGTTCTTAGTCCCCCAATTTTCGTTTAATTCCCAATTATCATTCCTAAAATCAAGAATTCAATGTTCCCGATAAAAGCTAGCAACGATCAATTAAGAATCGAATTTTCTTTGTTATCTATACTTACATACTTTTTATTCAGAATCTTCCCTTATTTATAAATATTAAAATTGTAATAAGTTTTTCATTCTTCCCCCTTCTTAATAAAGGTTCAAATCAATAACACAGCACACTACATAAGTTACAAATAGATAGAGAGCTTCAATGGTACATGAAACATGACCGAATTGTGAAATTACACACAAAGGAAACAATTGACGAACCACTTCCATGAGTACGGTCGCCGTGTTAGTTGTGGTACCTTCCGGTTGGATCATTTCTCTCATGTTAAACAGTTTATTTTCTAATTTTGGATGCAGAAAGGTGATTAACATTTCGTGTAGCGAGCTGGTGTTACAGTACCTACGGTACCACCCTCTTAAAAATATTAGGAACTAACAATCTTTCTCTTGAATAAGATTTTCAAGTTTCCATTCGTCAAGAAATTGCAGCTGTTTCCAATGAAATGTTGGGGAAATCGGAGCCGAGCTCCGAATTTGGGTCCCACTATAAGAACGTTATCTTAATGACATAATTTTCCGAAAACAATTTATATACGTATAATTCCAAATTATATTATATTTTTTGTATAGTTCCAATAGCGATAGTTATTCAATAATGATAGTTGCTAGATAGATTATGGTCACATTAGAAGCCTCTAGCCAGTGTTTAGCAACGCATCCCTTCTTCGCGATGGATGAATAAATTTAAAAATGTCCGGTCTAGCTCTCAACGTGAGGAGGCGTTACTATCCTTTGGAAGTGTGATGTCACCGCTCCACGAACAACTCGATTGAACATATTTTCAAATGCTAACATTATAAATATTACGATAAGAGCATTAATCATACCTCTGTCTTACTTTTCCATTATATTTACAAATTTATTTCTCCATATACACAACATTAAATATAAACTTTACAATTAAACATTTTACATCGCCGCCAGCGAAACTCGACACTTCCTCCTGTCTCTCTGCCCACCAACGATGACTATCTTCAAAAACAACTCACATATCCGTCAGCACAAGAAATATTACAAGTGTACAACTACATGCACCCCTCGTATCAGGTGGTGATTATAAAGATTTCTATGCAAGCACTGCGATCAACCAAAAGAACTCCCTGACTCAAAATCACCACAAGAGGCATCAATAGTGCTGTTTTAACTGCCCTTACTATACGCGCGTAAAGTGAGGCCGTGTCGTATTCCTGAATGAGTCACAATTTAGCTTTTGAGAATTATTTTCACAGTCGTTTCATCTGGAGCGTTCTAGAAGTTATTACAACACTACTAATAATGTGGAAAGAATCCAGTGTGACCGTCATTAATATCCTAAACAGTATGACCGATAAATTCGTGATGCATATGACCTCAGCACTAACACCGCAACAACGGACCATTATTGACATTTATTGGTGCCTGCCCATCGAGGCATGCTGGACGGTTAGGACAACCGCTGTGCATCCTGTATTGCCATTTTATACCATCATAACCCATACTGGATTCCATATGCTACCGGTGGAGTGACGTCACAAACTGTCAGTACCATCCGCTGTCGAAATAAGGGTTTTCTGTAAAGCTTACATACCGTATATATTAAAGTGCGTCCTTATCATAGAATTCTTATTTAATGGACACATTTTTAACCTAGACTATGAATTTCAGGGTCCATTTAACTTTAATTTATAGGCATGATCTCAGTTCCTCTGTGTCTGTGTACGGTGACTGTTTTTCAAGTAAGTACAGTTTTAATGTATTGCAGCAGTTGCCATTCATAATGCTTCTGTTCATCTCTTTACTATTTTAGTCTCGCGTTTTTATATTATGCCTTTCAACAATAATATTTATTTCTTGGGTTATCCGTGCTCTCCTATTGATCGAGCTAATCTATTTTTTCGTCGGCTGCTCTAGTTATTTCTTTCTTTAAGAGTCCCCATTTCTCTTCTTATTTTATTATCTCCTTTCTCTATTAATCTACTGTTTATATCTTCTTTGAAGCTCTGAAGCACCTCCTCCTGTTGTTTCACTTTTTCTAATTCACATCTCTTTGTTTTAATGCCTGCATTTCATAATCAACAGATTACATCTGCTTCTGTGTAGGTTTTGCAGTCCAGCACCTGATTCCTATATATCTGTCTCACCATTATATAGTCCAATTGGTGCCTCCTGTGTCTCCCGGTTTCTTCCATATGTAGTCTTTTTTCATGAATCGTAAGCCATTTAATTCTCGCTACTAAATTGTGCGCAATAAAAAATTCTACTAGCCATCAAGTCCATAGTCCCCGATAACAAACTTTCTCTTCCCTTTCCTATTACTTCGTTCAATATTAAATAAATAGATTAATATTAAAGAAATCCGGTCATTTGCCGGTCGTTTTCATGGTTTACCCAAAGGGTAACTTTTCCCCAACATGAGTATATTTTTAATAGAACACTTAATATATTATTTTATTATATACACGAATTTTGTTGTAAACTATTTAAGAAAATTTACCCCCTTCCACATCCACCCATACGGGAGCAAGAGCCGTCTAAGTCCATCAGGTTTGTTCCCGGATCCTAAATAATTGTTTTGTTGAAAAAGTTCCATCCATTAACTAATTTAATTTACAATAAAAATGGTGTATAACATATGAAGTGTTCTTTTAAAGTTTTGCTTTTTAGTAAAAACACATTTTGGGAAAATGTACTTTCGGGTGAATGACCTAAACGTTAATCGCGATATTGTATTCGGTAAATGACCGTCGGGATTTTGTATTAGATTTCATTTTAAAATATCAGTCCCAACTCAGTACATAAATTCTTGTGTATAAACAGTCAATTATTTTTTGAAATTACAATATTATATGTTCGTATTTTATTCGTTTTTCGATTAATTTATTTTACTTGGTCGTTTCATGTAATCTTAATATACTGTGAAAATAATGATTTTCGCTTGTAAGTTAATGCGATTTGTTGTATACTCTAACATGCACATTGTAGTCAATGTTAGCGCCCGTTACGTGGATTTTACTGAACTGTGAAAGTTAAAAATAGGAATTGTTACCCGGATATTAAGTCCAAACTCTTAATGGGTCAACTGAAATTAATCGCAGTGGTATTTCTGTGTGCAAGCTGCATTAGGATGTCGAGACGTAGTAAACTGTCCCTTATTACACCGGTTTAAAAGTTCTGCTATTAATATGTATCCATATCAGTCTACTTCCTTTTATCAGAAATAGAATATATTTATTATATTATTTAAATCACCGAACAAAGAACAAAAATGATGAAAAATAATACTGGTCACATAAGTGAATACTTAGTTAAAAATAGTGCCCAACTTAAATTTCTATAATATAATGTTAAACCCATAGCAAAATCCGGACTCATTAAAATAAAATGGTGACTAAAAATTGTCGATGACCCTTGTATTAAAACTCTTAATTTCGGTTATAAAAATTATTTCAATATTAACAAAAATCACTATTTACAATACACACAATGAGACTTTTTAATGACTTTAGACTATATACTTTTTTATTTAATTTATTTATTTGAGATTATTTGTAATTAATTATGTACTTTATTTTGTTCTTAAAATTATTTGTTTTTGTAATGCATGATGTATCCTGTTTCTTCAATCGAGGACTAATGGAAACAACAATAAATCTAAATATAAGATTGAACATTTGCAAGTTAATCTTTTTTAACTTATATTTCTAAATTTATATACTGCATGACGACAAATTAATTTTTGTCTATTACGGGAAGTTTAATCTCTTCTTTTTGTTTACTGGCACAATTTGTGCTTAGTTAAATTAATTCTACAGAACGTTTTTCTGTTAATTAATTCGTTTCGAGAACCTAATCCAAAATAATCAGCGGTCTTTTACTAAACATTACTGGCAATATGATGAGTTTGGTTAGTTGAGACGAAGAAAATGTGAAAATTTTGAATACATGGAAATAAAATATTAAATGTTTTGGCGCTATTAAAAGAATATTTAAATTCGTAATTGCGCGTATTTCTGTGTCGTTAAATTAAATAGTCCTGTGAAAATAATAGAGACAGTTTGTCTTGCGGCTAGTAATTGAAAAGACATAAACTTTATTGCAAACAATATATTATCCACGAGTTTATGGAATCGATATAACTTTACGGCTTGCTTAGGGCGCAATTCTTATGAAGTACATAGACCAAGAGTGATTTTAAATCTACGGAGATATAAAATTTATTTTAGTAACCTGGATTAATATTTATGCGTCATTATTCCTCACGTCGCTTATATCTAGCAGTAAACACATTTAATGCATAAATTTTCTCCGCTGCCTCGGGGACGCGAGGCGCGAAATGACTGCGGGGATATTTGCAACAGTAGCCTTTAGATTTTTTATTAATTGTATTAGTCCTCGGTTTAGGAAATGGGATACGTTACCGTATTAAATTACAGATAGTTACTAGATAGCATGTTATTTTTAATTATAATTAACAACATTTACAATAGATAGTTTGCAATAAAATAATTCGAAACAGGAACTCAAAATTTTCACTGTAGACGTATCTAAAGTACAGAATAATATTTACAATTAATCGATAATGTTACGAAACATATAATCAAATAAGTACGATGCAACATAGTAAACTAGCTATAACCTCGACTTTGTTCGCGCGGAAATAGTTATTTTTATTTTGTCCTAAAAACGAAACAACAGGTACAGAATTTTGATAAAGTTGAACTCATTGAATATATAAAAAGTACTGTATCTTTTATTTATGATCGCTTTTAGGCAAACCCTATAACTCGCAGTTGGTTTTGAACGGGTCCCGCTATCATACATTTCGGAACCAATAAAAATGAGAAATTAATAAATATTAAAATTTATCTGACGCACCAAAATACATTTCACGTATACATCGTATCGACAATCCAAAGAAGTTTATTATTTCTCAGGGAGTTAGCTCTATGCAAACAATAGGTAAATTACGACGCGAATCCTACTGCAAAAATAGATGGAGTGAAAATATTCACCCTCCCCCCTCTCCCTCTCCAGATCTCTCGCTCTCTATCTCTCTTATGCTGCCAAAATTACGCTTTTAATGACACAGTAAGTGAAATGAACGGTATATGATCGCCTAATAGGACTTTAACTCGCCTTTCGCGCGGAAATTCAATGGATTATGAATATTTACATCAATATCTTCTGAAATCTACAATATATTGAAATGAAATATGCACGAATATTTAATTTGAATCTCCTGTTTCTAAACCCTCACATTTTCTTTGAAATCCGTTGAGCCGTTTTGGAGCCTATATCAAACACAGACAGGTAGAGAGACAGACACTTCATTTTTATTTATTGGTATAGATATGACTGAATAATTAGTGTTTTTTAGACTTTGAGAGAATATGGTTATACTTAATGTGTAGCATTTCTCAAATTAATCTGCCTTTGTAATTCCCATGTTTATCTAAAGTTTGGTAGCTATTCGCAGTATACGTGTAATTGGCGACTCAAATGAACTTGTAAATAATAGATCATTCGTTTTTATGAGCTTAATACCACATATATGTGACGACATTCTGATAAATTAATTTAATTATATATTTTAAATTTGTTTTTGTCTTCATTACTAATTTTCAGAGTGTTTATAATTCATATAATCAGTACAAATAAAGCACTTTAAAACGCCTTACTCCCTTTTCAGCTTGTAACGATTTTACTACGATGATGCGCCGAAGACATTTATAGTATCTTGCGCTCAGACAACTTGCGGTTACTGCACCTCAGATTTACTCATAACTGAGTATCAATTAACCAACAATTTATGCATGCTTCACGCTTTAGTTTCAGTTAACAAACTTTAAAAAGCTTCGCCTATGCCTTTATACTACTTTTACTGATCACTGCTTTTGATGTTGGACACAGTATGTAGAAAGATGGGCTTCTTTTCTCAGGTAACTTGGGTTTACATGAAGGCTCCACCCAAACACATTTGTGGCGGATCTTTAATGTCACGTCCCTGAATATTAACTATTTAATATTGAGAGATTGCGCTGCGTTTCATATCAGTGGCGAGGTGATTATTTATTTTTGAAGCGCGAGGATATCTTTGATTATTGTTTTGAAATAACAGTAGAACTAAACAGGAAGTACGCAAACTATGAAACAGAATATTTTCAAAGTACGTACATTCATCACTTTTACAGGAAAAATAAATTCAACTGTTATGTAAACGATCGAAAACTGTTAGGATGTGTAAACTGTAAAGACGTTTTTATTTATTTTGTACTGTACCAAACGTTTTTGGTGTTATTATATCTCTCATTCCATATTTCTGGTCTAAAAATTTTATTACAAGTTTAATTAAACTAAAACAAAATTTTAAAAAATAACATTTTATTTGATAGCTACATAATAAATACCTAATTCAAATTCAAAATATCAGATACGATATTAATTTAATAATGTCGTTACTGTCATACAAATGTATAATATTGAACTGCTTTTCAGTTATTTTATAAATATACATTTAACAATCTTATAAAACAATATATCAAATTCCTCTACTTCCGATGAGCCTAAAGCTCAATTCATATCGTTGCCTAATTCAGAAACACAGCTTCTATTGGGTAAATCTTTTAGTAGCAAAAGTAAAGTAAATCTCAAGTGATCTTCGTAATTCCAATTGCTATTTATGCTGACAGCATTCGTTTTCCGAGTCACTGCTCAAGCGTTAAAACATTCATTCAACGCACATAAAACTGCCACGAACGAAAATTTATTTCCCTGTCCGAGAAACCATAATTTTTTTCTCGGGGGTTGGTTCTATCTGCATCAATGCACAGCGGCTATTCACGTGTTTCATTTGTTGGCTAACGACAACGAGCAATAACTGATTCTCGGTAAACGAGCTTTTCCAACTATATTTTCAATACGAAAATATTGAATAATATTTTTATTTAGTATCACACTAAATTTTTCAGAAAAAAACATTTTATGAATTAATTTTATTGATCTAAATTTGAGTAGCAAAATGATCCAATATTAATTGTTTGCATAGGAAAACCCAGGTATTGGCCACTACTTATGAAAATATGGAGGAAGGAAATATGGTGTATTATATAATTGACGACTAGGCAAAGGATCAATAATAATTTATGTTGTGGCATAGCGCATTAGGCCAATAACAAATTTTATGTTTTATATCGCATTTAATTTATCGCGAGTATATCGCTGGTTGTAAGCAAAGATACGATTCTTACATATAATATTGACATAGGAAGTAGGAATAGTCTCATTATAGTAATATAACAATATTTACAGGCAGATTATTTAATTTTTGAGCAGTTTAAATTTGTTTGTATTCAGTATCGAATGGAAAAAGAATAAATGCTATTCGATTGATATTCCTATGGCTCTACATAGGAACTTCAACCTTGTTTATGTTGCCAGAGTAAAGGAAGGAATTGAGTAGTGCGAAAGGTAGTATTTGGTTCCCAGGAATAAAAAGGCTGTTCCTTCGCACCAACCTTTCAAGTGGTCTGAAAGTAATGTATGATGGAATTCATTAATTAATAATATAATAATTTCTGATGTTAATTTCACGCCGTATTGCATTAATTAAAGAGTGTAGAGAAAGAAAGGAATCATTGAGTTAAAATAATCATATAATTTCGTTGATAGCCGTTACTTTGTCGAAGTACTGTACAGATATGATGAATATTGCAAACGTAGAATAACTAATTATATTTTTAGGTTGTTAAGCGCATTACAATCGTTTATCTAATAAAATTCTGAATTTTAAAGAATTAATGTTTGTAAAATACTAAAATTACGAGAGAGAATCTGTAAGGTTTTGAAATATTTGTGTGTGTGTGTGTAGTATCTTTTTTGACAGTCAATTTCTTCAGACAGTAGTATCAGACTCTTTTCCGAACAAGGGACATTTTACGGACAACGGATTTCCGTGTTTTAAATGAATGACGAGTCCATTCCAAATTAAAGAAAAGGTTACTCCTGTCAAGTTGGAAGCCATGCGTACCTAATTGGAAACAGATACTGCGTAACTAACGTAAGATATGTGCAAAGACATTTGCTCGGAACCATCGGCAGAAAATTGCCTATTGGCTATAATTTTGGAATCTCCAACCAATGGGTCAATTTAAAATTACACAAAGGAAGTAGAAGAATTCTGAGCCATAATAGGTGAAATGGAAAGATGTTTGGTGCAGAGGGGTCATTAAATTGCGAGCCGCTAGCGAGAGCAGAGTTGAGCTCTTGAGTTCTGAGACGACATCGAGGATATGTTGAAATTTTGAAATAGATGTCTCGAGTATTCCATCGCAAGACGTAACCTGAATGGTGACACGCAACAAGCAGAACATCATGCAACCATTCCGTCCTGACGCAGAATCAAGCAGCAGTATATCGGAAGTATCAGAGGGTCTCTGATGAGTTTCAACCAGAAGCAGACCGTCACAGCCGGCACCAAAGAAAACATCTACAGTCTTCTGTCGATATCTTTGACTTAACATTTCGAAAGTTCATATTGCCCGTCCTATTTGCCAAAAAAACTTAGTTTCATTTTGGTGCACCACACAGGTGACTTGATATTAAGTCTATTGATTTCATTATAAATACCTTTAAGTTCTCAACATGAATATGTAATAAAAAGCTTCACAATAACAAAAAACCGGCCTACGTTCATGGCACTTGTATATTTAGAAATAGGCTTTGAAAATGTGAGTTGTAATACACTATTAAGGATTTTTAAGGGCACTGGAATAAAAAAAGAAGGCTTATACATAACCTCTACAAATAGCAGTCAGTAGTAATTATAATTAAAGATAAAGAAAAGAAAGCTGAAATCAATAAAGAAGTAAAAAAAGGACGTAGTCAATCGCCCATGCTGTTTAGCTTATATATGGAACAGGCGCCGAAGAAAGTTAAAACAGAATTTGGAAAAGGATCCATACTGCAAGGAGAAGAAATAAAAACCCGTCGCTTTGCCGATTATATTGTAGTATTAGGAGAGTCAGAAGAAGACCTGGAAACCATAATAAATGGCATGAACATGGTCCTCGATAAAGAGTGCAACAATAGTATTAATAGAGGGAAAACCAAAATAATGGAGTGTAGTATGGGAAAAAGGGAAATAACAAGGGTTCTAGATTGGTAATGGATATTTTGCCGTAAGTTAAGGATTCTGCTATTTGGGAAGCGTAATAACTAGAGATGTGTAGAAGTATAGTAGATACAAAGAGTAGGATAGCACATGTAAGGAAACCTTTCGCAGAAAAGAGGAATTTACTTATGGGTAATATAAGTGAAAATATTAGGAAATCGTTGCTAAAATGTTGGTATGTAGTGTAGTGTTATATGGGTGATAAATGTGGACAATAGGGGTTACAAAAAGGAAAAGAATAGAAGCCTTTGAAATGTGGTGTTATAGGGGAATCATGAAAATCAGATGGGTGGATAGAATCACTAACGTGTAAGTTATAAACAGAATTAGGGAAGAGAGAACAATATGGAGGACGTTGATCAAGAGAAGGGATAGATTAATAAGTCACGTTTTAAGAGATGACAGTCATGTAAAATTAGCATTATGTGGTGTAAAATAAGGATAGGTAGGCCAAGAATGGAATACGCTAAGCATTTTAAAGAGCATGTGGGGTGAGGTAGTTATGCGGAAATGAAAAGGTTTGCTCAATATAGGTAAGCATGAAGGTTTGCATCAGACCGGTCTTAGGACTGTTTGAATACCACAACAACAACATACTTTATCAGGGAAAAACATATTTCATTGTTAATGTATTGAAAACATTGTTTTATTACAATCTTTAGTCATCATTATATACATAAATACGTTAATCTTTTACAAAGTAGATTTGCTGTAGTCCAAATATAAACTGTCCCTAGACCCACATTTCAAACACAAAAAGTAATGCTACTTGTAACTGCGACATTGACAGCACGGCGACTAATACATACAATAAAGGAATACTACGTTAACCATCTAATCTAATATTCATTTATGAATACTGCAATGACCGCAACCGAAACACAGGTCAAACAGTTGACTATCGTCAAGCAATTAACTAAATATGACGTACAAACAAATCAATCGATTCGCACATCCCAGTGAGAATAAAAGCATTGTTTTGTACGTTTTTTCGTCGGAAACAACTGTTTAATACAAAGTTAAATTACGGTCGAATAGAGGAAAAACGAAACAAAAAGCGAGTACCTTTGTCCCTGGGCACAACATTTAACTTGAAATCAATTGTGAATAGTGAAGCTGGATGAAAGTTCCGCAGAGAATTCGTGAACAATGTATAATTAAAACCCTCGTCACGATGCGCGGTTTTATCCAATTCTCTATGGAGAGGGAGCTCATTCCGTTGATCAAGTGAACGCCAATCCGCGCAGAACAAACCGCGGGAAACAAAATACGTCGCTAGGGCCCACTAAGTGGAACTTGATATGAAAAGCGTTAAGTCCATTATTCTCGATTCGAGCGGCTTCTCCAGGTGTCGTCGAGACCGTGTGCGTAATGACGTGATCAGGACGCCTGGCCCGGCATATAGATGCGAGTCTCAGACTCAGGCTGGCAGCCTGCCTACGCGGCCGGCGCTGTTCTGCTCGGCGTTCGATATAGCTCCTGCGCTGCGGCAACTCTGCAAAACTTCATTCAGTCATACGTCACACCTTTATTAACGCTACCAATGCAAGTCCAGCTTCATCTTACTAATCACCTGACATTATTCTTACAAGATAATTCGCTCAACCATTCGTACTGTTAATAATTTGGATCATGCCAAAATTACGAATAATATAAAAATTTAGACATTTATATTTCCTGCGGAAAAAGTAATATATATATATATATATATATATATATATATGTATATATATATATATATATTTTACTTTTTCCGCAGGAAATATAAATGTCTAAATTTTTATATTATTCGTAATATATATATATATATATGTCGAATACTATAACTTTCTTTATTCAACGTTATTTCCTAAATCTTCATCAGAGAGTGAGAAATTACAGGGTGAGAAAGGAAAGGCTGACAAGCCAAGAGAGTGAGATAATTAAACTGCTTTGACTTGAGAGTATTGAGTGAAATAAAGTTTCAAACACCTAAAAGAAGTCTGTTAGACTTCCGGGAGGTCACGCTAGTTTCGTTTGTCCTACTGGGTTCTGGCTGCCTTCCATAGAAACTTTTCTTCAAGTGAATGATTTCCAGAAGAAAGGGTTCAATGTTCCGTTTTTGACAACAGTTGGAGATAAAGTACTGCCGATGTTCCAATTTTTGTTTCCAGTGCTGTAATATAATACTAGATGATAATGAGAAAGTCAAATATAATTTTCCAGCTAATTGATATGTTTAATGCAAGGTGTTGTAATAGTGTTTTCTATTATCGTATACAGATTCTTTAAATCTTCTTCTATCTGTCATTTCTTTAAATAAACGTTGAAAAGGAATTATTAAGCAGCACCTGAGGTAATAACTTCGATTATAAGGTTTACAATTTTACTGCTGATATCACATCCTTAATAAGTACACTAATTACTGTCTGATAAATTTTGAAAATATAAACTGCACGTCCCTCTGTTGTATCAAGATTGAAATTCAAATTCATTAACTGTACATTTCAAGAAATTATTAATAAATATTGAGAAATATTGTGTTTATTTATTCCGTCATTCTACTACAGAGAAATTTAAATATTAACTTTAGTCACTTAAATTAGAAATAAATGTTATGAATCTGGCGTTAAAATTATGCATAAGTGTGTACTTTGGTGAATAAAGAGGTACAATAATTACAAAAAAGATACAGTGACGCACAAACCTACAGGATATAGACGTTTATTTCCCACGAAGTGCTGTATAAAGACATGCACTGCGAAAGACTGTTGATACTTCGAGGTCCAGTACAATTTGTACATTCATGAAATATTGCAGAAACAGAACATTCTGGAAACAGAAACAACTAGAAACTAAATACAAAAAGGAAATAAAGAAAATGAAGAAAAATAGTTGTGTTGAGTGGGACTCGAAACCGAGTCCACATTTCTGCAGTCTAACTGAGGTTCTATGCATACTTCGCCAGTGCTATTCTTCAATGAAATGACCGACGCAGGAATAATGACTGATAATTTATTCTTTCTTCAATTATAAGATCTACCTGACCATTTAATTTAGGGCAGGCGACTGTACCTTTGGTAGCGCTCGACTTTCCACAGTCCTTATCTCCTCTTCTTCTATGTTGGCTTGTAATTCATCTAGCATAAGTCTGAACGCTTACAGTCCCAGCCGAGGATGCCGTCGTGGTTACACTGTGGCAGGACGATGAATTTGAATGGCTGATTTATGTTACTAATGTTCAGCGTGATGGTGCATCTTCCGGCTGTTTGCACATATTTTCTGTCCACTACTCTTAAAATAGTATCCCTGTCATCATCGATCTTTGTCTTCTTCAGTTGTAGTCGAAAAGTCTCGGAGATACCAAAGAAAGATGATCCAGAATCGACTAGGGCTCCTACAGATTTTTGATCCAAGAATAAGTCGATATAATTCTTTGACATTTTGGCTCAGCTCCAGGAAAGGTCAAGTCATCTAGGTTTCAGGTTATGTCGGTTAGGTAAGCGGCTGTAACGTCTGAATGGCGACGGATGGAGAGCGTCCTCTCCTTGCAGCGTGATGTTGTGATGATGACCTATATCGTCCGGGTATAGTTTGTTCTCCTTGGTAGTATTAGTATCCATCGTCCTAAACATCTAATCTAATCTAATCATCGTCTATCTCTTACGTCGTTGAACACTCGTCTCCTCTCTTTTCAATACCTTACGACGTGTCCAGGAGAGACAGAGTGGAAACAGATAGGTGTATTATTCTGAGTTCTCCAGACGTCTGTTTTCCAAAGGACGTAATTTTGCACAACGGGGCTTCCGTTTTGGAACGACATTTCTCGAAGAGGACGTCGGGGGCAGATTGGAGCCAAGACGGTTTCTGACGGCACTATGGGTCGGTTTCAAATAGGGTGTTAATTTCGAACTCAAACCTTGGAGTCTCCGGCTTTGTCGAGGTTAATAGCAGTCACTGCGTGTTAATGCTTGATACTACCTGGCGTCTCCACCAGAAGTTTCACGTTTGTGAAGGATCGTGTAATACACTAACACACGCCTAGAAGTTCCTGATATTTATTTAACAAGAAGTGTTATACAAAGTCTCGTACTGCGAAAGACTGCCACGACGTACAGTACAATTTATACATTCGTGGAATATTCCATAAACAGAACATTCTCAAAACAGAAAATATTCGCGTCTCTACCGAATTTCACTCTCTGTTTCCCTACCTGAACCCTTCTACTCAAATCAGATTCAAAATAATTCTCGGTGATTTGTAACTCCGCTGGAGGGAGAACCGTCCTTGAGAATTTCCCCAGGTGAGCAAATGTGTCTATTATACTCTTCCATGGGGCGACGCTAAGCCCTCCCTGTCTCTCTGGCGCCGCTTGTTTTCTTAGAGAGACTCTACCGTCTCGCAGGACCCACTTCCATCAATAAAGTTATTAATTTCATGTCCAATTAATGAACAACGCCATAATTCATTACAATACTCGAACGTAACTTCTTATACATTTGTTAATAAATCATTTGCGAGACATTATACGCTTTCACGTTAATCTCCGTTATTCGTCATTATTGTTGAAATACAATTAATCGACATCAGCAAATTTATCCCTCATTAATATTTTCACCTTGAGTTTTATTAAATTCTGTCATTCTTTCAAAACTTTGGCATTCGCCCAATTTCTTGATTAACAAATCTCATTCCATATTTCTTTCCAAAATTTGCATAAAGTAGACAATATTCCTCGTTATTTCTTCTCTATCTGAACACATTTCCTTTTTCTTATTTTTACCAAACTTTAAAATCTGCAAATCGCAAGCATTAAAGCTCTATAAATTAATTACAACTCCCGTAAAACATGTAGACTTGTGACACCTTCCACGACAGAGAACGAGAAGTTATTCAAACTGAGAAACTTCCGGCGACGTTACTTCCGAGCAGCGCATTCAAGTCTAATTTACACCTAACATGTTGGCTTGTTAAGTTTAAGGAGCTTATGTCATGGTTCTCCAAGAAGTTATAATTAAATTTTATGAATGAAGGAATATATAAAATACATTTTTGTCATTTATTTTTGTATAAATTAATCAAGGATTAATTTTATTTTTATCTACATTTTTTTGTTTAATTGAAATATTTATAGCTAATGAATCTCCAAAATAAATGTACATTACAAAAATCTGATTTGGATTCTTGAAACTGAAGATATGTTGAATACTACATAAGAGTATTACAAATATTGCTCATCAGTATCTCATGTGCTACTTAATTAAATTTAAATCAAAAATCATTTTCTAACAAGAGAAATGGTTTCAATCGAACTGAAACTTTTTAAAAGCGAGTGAAACATATGGAAATGACAACCTATTATATTTTAAGAATTAAAATCAAAATCAGGTAAAATTTTAATAAGGACGTTTTTCTGGTCGCATTTTTACGTGCCTCATTAATCTAGGTGTCCATGTTAATACCTATATATAAATAACATTTAATATACAGAAACATGATTTTCAACTAAGTTTCCACTCACGTTAAATTATGGGAAGAAATTTGTGGTGGCTTTATGGTGCAACAAGACTGGTTTAATCTGAGTTCCTGACACTGTTCTCTAGAAAGATTTTCCAATATCGTAAGACTAGCTTTTTCTGCTGATCTCAAGGAATTATTATTTAATGTGTACATGTTATCTCCTGGAATTGCTCTGCTAGAAGCTTGCAGCGTTTGTTATTACTTCATGATGGCGTCGTTTCGGTGCTGAGTGCGGCTTTTCTACAATAAAGCAAACGCAGCATTGGAGTGCGGTCTGGCTGGTATGTTGCTCATTACATGCAACGCTCTGGCTAAAACTCCACGCCGCAATGCTTATTCCTCTGCTTTGTTCGAACAAAAGTTCGCTGGCGGAAATTCAGGTATTAGATTTGACGATTTAAAAACGGATGTATATTTTATTACTACATTCCTCGTCACAAACGATGAGCACTCCTTCCTAAATACAGCTTACAAAATCAACTCTCCGAGTGCTTATTACACATGCTGATTTAACAAGTAATGCAGTTTCACCACATATTTCACTTTGAATATTCATTTTTCTTCCTTGTTCTGATTTTAAAGATATCCTAGTGTAATTATAATATTTAGCGCGTATGAAATCAGTGATTTGGAATAATTAAATGAACAATTTCTTTGTGTGTAGTCTGAAAAGTTTCTAACAAAACAAAGTTACAAGACACTTTTTCTTCGAATTTATTTTTTAACACTCATTCCACACTTCTCCCATCGATGCTCCTGTCTCTTTAACCTTTCACATACTATTCGATAAAATAACTCTTGACGAGTACTGCCAACCTCATGCTGATGTCGAAAACTTTTTCGAGCACCTTTATAAAGTACTGTTTAACATTTTTCTAGACCAGCCTCGTGGAGTACAAGTATTAAGAGTTTAACATGTTTTCTATTAATCTGTATGCATATGCGTTTCATCTTTCTGTTAAAGCTGAAAACGTACCTTCCCCCAAACTCACCATATCTTTCCCTTATTTGCATTTACTTTATTTTTATTCTCTATTATTAGCATTATTGGATATAATCTATTGACTTTTCTAAGCTAATATTGGTGTTTGAAATTATTGTGCCATTAAGTCCAACATTATATTTCTTCTTCAAGATATTATTGCTCTTTTTGTATCTTTAATTTAATTATGTCAAAGACATCCAATTTTGCTTTCAGCTGCTACATTGCAGTGTTCCTTTCTCGATAACATTAATTTTGATCCGCTCATTACGAACCTTTCTTTCTTGTGCAATCGATTGTATGCCTCGTTATTTTTAATAATTCAGTATTTCAGTCTCATAGCACATCAGTTAACCGTGGTTTGTAGTTGATGTTTATGTGTATCCAGAAGTCGATACAATGTCTAAAGAAGCAAATTACGATACTGCAGAAATAGTTCTCGGGTTTCCACTCGGGTGCAGGTGCGATGAAAACACGACGTTTCGACGTGCTCTGTTGTCATCTTCACCTGCACCCGAGTGGAAACCCGAGAACTATTTCTGCATCAACTACACCGGGTTAGCCTCAGCTCAAAAATTACGATACTGATGATGTCATTTTCTTTATTCAAGTGCTATGTACTATTACTGGTGTTTGCCTTCAAAGTACAACTCTATTATTAAGTCTTTCAGATAAATTTAGTTTTGTAAATCGAAAATTTTAATTGTTTTCTTTTCAGTTGTTGGGTTTGGTTACATTAGAGTTCACATAATACTTATAAACCAATTTTTGTTTTTCTGGTTTGATCAAATTGTGGTACTCTCTATAAATTAAATTTAAAACTATTTTTATGTTATTTTATATTAACACTATCGTTCAGTGATTAAGTAGTGACAATTCCTCGTTCATTTACCGGCTCATCATTATACCGTATTAAATATCGAAGGTTTTCCCCATGTATTTGCTGAACAAAATGTTCACGGGTGAAAGAGAAATCACTGTGCAACGTTTCGACAATATTTCCTGTTGTACCGGTTAGAAACCTAGAACCATTTCTTCAATATACCATGTTCTTGTCAGAATGTCACCAGTCGCCTAATTCGTATACCTATAAAACCTCTATTATGATGTTTTTTTGTGATTGTTTCATAAATTCCTTGTTATTATCGTGATATCCATGTTAAGGGTTTCAAGTCTTCCTGAAATCGTAATATAATTTTTCTATAAACTGTTCGCTTTTCTCGGTAATAGACACATTTAACCTGTATGTAGTCTATGATAACATTGAAGTGGAATGATGACAACCGTCTAGTGTAAACTTTTGAACTAATAAATATTGAAGCATAAAGTTCGATAAACCAGTTCTACTTTGGGTTTTACAAAATATAATATTTAAAATAAAAATTACAGGACAGGAAAAATTTACGTTAAAATTTTAAAAAAGGCACCTCATTGCTGCTCAGTAAGTCTGAGTAATTCATCGCCAAATATATTTCTCATTTTACGATTCAGTTACTACTACACAATGTGTGAATTATATAACGTCTCATTTTTATTTCAATTACAGCTTATTATTGTTGAAGTTGTTTTAAAAACTGACTATTTATGATTGAAATGAAATTTTATTGAGGACTATATGACGCGGCATTAGAGTATAATTTTTTTGAATGTTTGCTTCTCTTTCTTCCAATCACGTAAGTGTACAGGATCGAGGAGAAGACCGTAAAGAGTCAATGGGTGAGAAGTCTTTATATTGTTAATTACACAATACTGACTGATAAATATTGTTATCCGCCAACGCTCAGCTTATTCGCCTGAACAGAATAATTGGTAACAACACAACAATATTAACTATGTAAGTTACATGGTCTTCTCACCCACCTTCTATCGTTACAAAGGCGAACATTAAGGTCATTATCAAGTCCAGTGAGTAGTATTTCTATTATATAATCAACACGTGGGCTCAGTATATGTTGAGATTTGAATCTGTAATGTATATTATTAGTAACAAATAATGTTATATTGTCGCGTGTTCGCCGGAGATTGTATGTCCTCAGGAAACGTAAACAAGAAAAGTAGGGATGCTTTGCAGCTTTTCGATGTAGCAGAGTTTGCCCTTGACTCTTCAATCGATGCTGGTTCGGGACGTAGAAAGGAAATGAGATGTGAGGATTATCTCTAAGGGTTGGAAAGATACAGGAAATATGTGGAAAGTTTTGGTTGTGTGGGTAGCTACGCCGGAGTCTGATCAAGTAAGAATCGGAAGGTTGGGAGTTTTATCAGTCAAAAGACAGAATTGTATTTTTAGATGTTTATAATTACAGTCTATATTACACACTGTATGAAATGAAAACTGTTAGAGTGAAATTGAACAGTGAAGCGAACGAGTCATCCGAGTCAGTACATAATCGACCAAGCTCGTCGTTTCCCTAATATGTAGGTCAGCTGATATGTCAGTATTCGTCATCATTCCTGCGCTACTGCCAGGTTTTTTCACCTGTATTGCAAGCGTCTTAGTGAATGCGTCCATCCACTAAGGCAAATGACCAATGTTGTAGCGATGAAAACAAGAATTCGTTACAATTTAAATTCTATTGGATTAGAGAGAAACTAAAATAACACATTAAATAATTAAAAATACAATTCACAATTTATTATTTAAGAGAAATGAATTTATATATGTATATATGACCATGGATCACCTTCCACTCACCGTATTCATAGAAACCTAAAAACGAATAATTCGACATTCCTCGCAAAGTAGGCTCTACCCGTCGGCATCTCTCCACTCCCACCGACTCCCTCCAAAAACTTTTACAAAATTGTCTTTTTACTTCATCGCACTCACTACATCCCTCACTACCCGTCAAAACGTGGCCTTAAAGTGTCACAAAAATCAGCGCACGCCCTAAGACTTGCCGTATATACAGCTTAAAAATATATTTGTAGACGAAAGTGCGTGCTACAAAACAAAAGGGGGTGTAATCCTTATGAAAATTTATTTTCTCTCATTTTAGGTCAACACTTTAAAAATAATTTTTTTATATTTTTCAATTCCATGGCATAATATAATGATAACACTAAATTAAATAGTTTTTAGCATATTGGTATTGTCTTATTTAATAAAACGTCCAAGAGACCGACATAGCGATCGATTAGTCATTCATGCGAAGACAATCCAAATCTACAACCTCTAAAAACACTATTGGTAACAACACATAAATCATATGTACCAACACATTAATAACTTTCGTAACACAATCTATTTTTCACCGGTTTATATTGGTGAGAGGCTAAATTAAGGAATTTGGAAACTGTATTAGACTTAAAATTCAATACGAAGACATAAACAGAAAATATACATCTTATTTTTTAAAACCTACATGCTCTAGAAGATGCACCAAGCTAAAAGGATAAGTGTTTGCCGTTTGGCACAATAGATTGGCAAATCTCCAGGATTGTGATGAATGTTTGCAGAGAGAATTTGTCTCAACGAAAGTGAACGAACGTGTGTATATCTGGAAACGGAAAGACATTTCTTCGAACAGATAAAAATAATATTTATGTTAAACATAAGTATGACAGAGATTCGACATACTCGTGTATCTTCGTTGAATATTAAGTTACTCATTCTTTAGTACGGAAACATTCAGATATAAATTATGGTTTACTGGAAAAGTTGTGTGTAAGTTTCAATAACTTTTGATTATCCGACATTTAATTATTAAACCGAGATGAGTTTAAAGAGAATAGGATTTGTGTGTATCTTTAATTTAAAAATATAGGTCTTTAAGTAAAAATATTGAAAAAATATATAAGAATAATAAACACAAATAAAGCATATACGATAAATTTAATATTTTAGTAATTAAAATTTCAGTTTATATATGGTACCAGGTTTAAATAATCATCACGACTTCGTAAACGTTTTTGTAGTAAAACACATAAAGAACTATGAAAAATTTAATTAAACTGTTAATATTAGATAAGTATTTTAATCGTTGTATTGAAGAAATTGGTTCGTAAAGACAATCTGTGATAAATTAGTTGTTAGCCAAGTTTTTTCAAATACATTTTTAGTAACATGAAGCTCAAATTTAAATAATGGGCTCTTATAACTTTAATTGAATTTATTGTTAGGCATAGCTCTCTTTTTCTGACATGCTCTTTACTTGAAACTTTAATTTTCTGACGATTTTATTGTCCAATTTAGACACTAAGAGACTTCTGTAATGTAAATCTAGTATTTTTTGTATTATGGTAAAGAGTTTCGTGGTTAATCACTTTCTTGGATTATTGGGTTAAGCACATATAGATCTATCGAGTTTTGGAGAAACGCTGGAGGACGGCCTATATTTATTATTTCGACAAATAAAGAAAAGAAAAAAAATACTTTAGTTTTTGTAAGGCGTTATATTTTCTCTTCATATTCAGTTTGAAATAATAAGGCAAACATTTAATGTCATTAATTATTATCTAAATTTACATTATAAGGCAAATAAGAATTAATCAAAATATCTCTTTCCAAAATTTACATCTTTCCTGAGTAATTAAGTGATCATATGTACAGTTCTTATCATCTAAATATTTTGGAGAAATTAATCAGCGTAAGTCGTATTTGTTAGTAAATATGTATCAAATTTTGAGGTTATCAATACAAATACTTCAATACTTATTCAGATTGTAGCACGGTTGAGTTTTTAAAATTTAAAATTAATAATGTCAAATATATTTGATAATTCTACAGTATTAAAATTCAGAGAATTTTCTGTGATTTAGAACAATATGTATCACGTTTACGCATCCTGCAGTCTTGTGCATCGAAACTAATGTAGGCTCACGGAGAAAGATTTCAGCTCAGAATTATTTACGCTTGCTGCGTTTTCGCTTCCGTGAATAAATATTAAAATGCAGGTATATTTAAAATGTTGTTAGGTGGCGATGTATACATTTAAATTTGAAATAGGAATAAGATATGCGAGAAATGAGAAAGAGTATAGTAAATCGTGGATTCAGAAAGTGCATCCAACCATTTCCTTTACTGCATTGAAACTGTGGTTCATTATTTATGCACTAAATGTACTCGTATTTTTATTTCTTTTTATTCAGTGTTTAAATCAGAATATATGAGGTGTAAATTACGTTTCCCGCTACTTTAATGAGATGAATTGAAATTTTATATTCACAGACATTATTGTATATGTATATTAATATTTCATTCTAAACTGCTTTGTGAAAATAAACGCCAAGCATATAAAAAGTAATGTATGGGTTCTTGGTTATTCTGGAGTGGTTGCCGACTTTTTTCTCGACAGTTCCGGACATTCCCACTACTTGACTAAAAAGGAATTGTTATGTACATTCATTCAATGTCTACATAAAACATGCCACTAATAATAAAAATATATTGACGTTTTCGTTTTTAAATAATTACATACGTCGTAAAGAACGAGTGCTGCTTCCAAAATGCAACCCGCCCCACAGTAACTTGCTGCACCTCAAACAAACCTTTGCATGATTAGCTAACATAGGACGGGAACAATACACTCTGAACCAATCATCAAATGCTATTTTACAATTGGCATTTATTAGACACTTAATTATAACAATTACTAACCAATAAGACAGAAATAAATTCAACTTCCGCGACTTTCTTTTAATAAATATAATAGGCATAAATTAATAAATTTCAGTATATCTTATTGATGTTAAAGTTGAATATGCATTCTAACTTTCTTATTCCTCACATAAGTTAACGAATTTAAATATGTTAAATTATAATCATATCAATACTATATTTTATTAAAATTAGTGCATCATACCGTAATGGGAAAAATTTATATGACTATTTTGTGTTGCATTAGTTCATTTTGTCTCAAACTAATTGTATCTCAATTAATATTTGTTATAATAAATCCCAAGGTCAGCACGCGTTGTTTTCATATTTCGTTGTCATGTTTCATTACTGTATTTATTTTTTCTGACTAATTGGCTAAAATATTTATATGATTAATGCCATCGTACGTAGAATATTTGGCGTGGTGCCAGTTTTTGAGAAGAACCAGTAACTTTTTTCTCATTAACTTTTTGGTTTAAATACTATAACGAATTTAACTTTTATTCCGTAAAATAGAACTAAAAATATCCAATTACTTTTGTCATAATTTTGTCACCTTAACGTACAGCAGAACGAGCTGTTCTCATTTTAATTGATCCTTCTTCTCCAGACCGAGAGAGGACGAATGATGTATTAAATTTCCTGGAAAAAGAGTTGATTAAATCAGATTAAAATACTATAAGTTACAATTTGTTATTCAATTTAAATTAATAATCAATTGCATCTCTATTGATTTAATTTAATTACCTATATATATATATATATATATGACAACCACGTTGAGTCTGTGCTACCCCAGTTATTATATTATTCTAAGTTTCTTCTAGAAATGTTTGTTCTAAATGTGCGGCTGATATAAGTATGGTTAGGATCTGGTAAACAATTCTAAGAAGCAGCTTCCGTTTGAAGACAGCAAAGTTCCCGGAAACCACCTCATCTCTGCAGATCCAAGCAGCATTTTTCCTCCGCCAACCAGGAAACGTTTAATAGATTTAGCTGGGGATGCTGAGGCCGGTTTCTGCCAATTAGGGAAGCTGTAACAAAAAATGGAGAGAAACTAGAAAATTTTTTGCAGAAAGTAAGAAAGATCATTATTGGCTGATTCCTGTCTGTGACTGGGTGGAGAGAGGGACGGCGGAAGAGAGACGTGAGAAACAGAAGATTGCGTGGCAGAAAGATCTGGATGTTGCACCAATTCTTTGAGCAGCTATCCCACTGGTAAGTCGTTGTAAGTTTATTTCCTAGGAGTGTTGCCACAATAAGTTTTCATTTTTACGTTGTTCATCAAAATTGCTAATTATTATTATTATTCAAGTTTGCAGCTTAAACCACGGTAACCTTGGGGAAAAGAGTGTTATTTTGAATATCTGTAAATTATGTTTTAAAGTTAGACTATCTTTTGGAAATTCTTGCCTTTTAATTTCGTTGAATAAATTTAATGTATATTTAAAATTTTGATTTATTCAACATATTAAACACATTGTGCCAAAATCTTCATCAAACTATGATCCAAATAATATAAAAGATATCATGTATATAATAAATTATTCACAGCTTATTATCCAGTTCAATTTTTTATTAAGACACAATGTTACAGTGAAAATCATTTCCTCCGTCTTCAGGCTGAGAATCATTTATCACATCAATACACTGGGAACGCCTACGTTATTTGGAACCATTTTTATCAGCATGATGTTTTATCCCAAAACTAAAATACAACACAAAATAAATGGTTTCATTGGTGTTATTCTTATAATCCTAATAAATCATTAAGAATAATTACACAGTTTATTTTCAAATTTTGATTATAAGTACAGTTATTAAGTTAAAAATGGTATATTAAGTTATGAAATAGTTTAAAACATTTAAATCACTTGTTAATAGTATCCTAGTGATAAGAAGACGTTAGCGTAATATATATATATATATATATATATATATATCTGTGTGAGGATAACTCAAGATTTTGGCTGAAACCCATCAAAAATTCTCTTAATATTCAGGCCGGATGTCAGAGCAGACTGTCGAAGATTTTCAAATTCCATTTCCTGTCGCATCAACTCCATATCAACAAGTGTCACACATCTGCTTCTGAATGAACAGAAAATTGGAAAGTACCGAAGAAACTTATAAATACTAAAGAGCAAAATTACATTATCTGTTATTACCTAATGAAACAGTTTAAAACCAGGTTAATTAGTTTTTTCTTACAAACCGATTAGTTGACAGTCTGAAACGACCTCAAGAACTGTAGTTTGACGAAGTTGCCAATTAAATTGAGGCGTTCTGCAATATACGCATCCTCATTAGAAGTTACGTCCAGAGTTACCATTTAAGTTTATATGCATAGTATCCTTCGATAAATTTGAGTTGGTAAAAGAAAAATTAAAGTAATAAAACTTCAACCTTTAGGCCCGATATTAGCAAGGCAGCAATTTCTCAAAATAGCTTCAAGGCCTCATTTTTTCAATATATCGTAAATCTTGTTCAAATTATTCGTGTCATTTTTAACAGTGAGCGCAAGAGGATTGCACTTTCTATACAACATTTCACTCATCATTCTCGAGAAGTAATTTTTTTCTTCGTCTAAAATTTCCACATTTTGCCACATTATGGTTTAAAATATTAAAGACGAAATTAACTTACTGGGAAGACATAATGTTGCCTACAAAATTAATAGTTTATATTGTAATGCAATGTATATCGAACAAACTAAAAGAGCATTAAAAATTCGCATTAAAGAACATAAAAGCAACATCAAATTAGAGAATCAAAATACACAGTTGTGTTCAAACACATACATATTAATAATCCAATTATGATTGGCAAAATCGTAAATTTTAGACGAAGAAAATAATTACTTCTCGTGAATGATGAGTGAAATGTTGTATATCGGGTACAAACCTCATGCACTCAACGTTAAAAATGATACTAATAATTTGAACAACATTTAAGATACTCTTTTCGTATAGTAGTTTAACTTTTTAATATTTTTCTCTATTGTTAAAATTTAACTGCCGAAAGCACTCATTGTTACTACATCATTTCGACCGTAACCGTCGCTGGAGATGGTCCAGGACACTAAATTCTTTGTAAGTATTTAACCATATTTTTAATTGTAACATAGAATCTATCTTTAATTTCTTGTAAGATTATGTTTGTAGTATGCCTGAGGAAGTCTCAAATGGGAGACGATACGTCGTATTTAATTAAATAGTAATAAATGTATATGCTGACATATTGGCCGTATTTTCATTTATATCAATTTAAAGGCAGGAGACTATGTTGGAATACCTCTCTACCATTTAAGCCAAGGTAGTGTTCTTCAGTGTTGTATCGTGGTGTCAGGAGAATGCCAACAAGTCCTGCGTTTGAACTCCAAGGGTACGCCGCGTCTGGGTTAGTGTCCACACTCCAGCGGGATGGCTGAACACACAGTAGCCAACTCATGGCGGAGCTTACTCTCCTAACAAACATTGACAGTACAACATAATATATATATATATATATAAATATTAAAAATCAATTGTCGTGAATATACAGTATTATAAAGTTATTTGTTGTCACAAAACGGAAGTGAAACTTCTTCAATAAATTAATTCTAATTCATTTTATTATTAGAATACAAATATTAGTGATATAAAAATAATGTCAGTTTATTTTCCATACTCTACTAATTTTCTCGTTTTCATACATATTGTGAAGTGTTGATTCTCATTCACAAAACCTCTATTTCTTTCCGACCTTCAAACACCTTAAATTGGAGGGATGGAAGGGGCGGAAAATTTTAAATCTGCCAAGTCGGCCGATATTTCCGTCAAAGAAATACTTGTATGGGTACTTTTAAGGTTTTCCCAGTGGCATTATGTAAATCCTTCGTACCCTAATGACATATATAATTATGTCCTTACTTAGCCTGCGTGTTTGTGATCGACGAAGGCGGCGATCACGACGTTCGGAGAGAAACTTAAAGTATCATAACTTGAGTCAAATGTCTATTATATTTAAACCTTAATGTCCCGAGAAATGCCGGGCACTGGCTAGTATTATTAATTTTTTTCGTTAACTTTACTAAACTTTTTTTCTCTTTTGGTGGAAAGGCTACCTGAGCGTGATGCAGAATCTGGCAACTCTCATTGAATAACATAGGAAGACATTTTATGATTCTTCCTACCCGATAAAGAGGTGCAGGGAAAGTCCCGAGAAAACCGGAATCAGGTAGGTCGATAAATTGGGTACGGAGAGACGGCAGAGGAGTTTGCTGTGTGGTTTCAGCATTGCTCTCTCCGTCATGACTAGTTAAGGAAGCAACTGGCCGACTGACCCAATAGGATCAGCGGGAAACGCTTACAGTATGCCCAAATTCTGAGAACCCGAAACATACACCTCCCAAATGAGATCGAGGAGACTCGGTTTATGAGACCCATGAAAAACCAGAGAGAGAACGAGGTCTCCCCGAAGGGAAGGCCTATTCTCACTCTGCGGAGAAACACCTGCCACAGGTCAGTTGGATATTTTTTCTTAAAATGATTCAGATTTATTAAATTTTATTCTACTGCAACTTGGTTGATAAAAATGTTAATTTTCATATTGTAATTACTAAACTTTGAACGATTTTAATCATAGAAAGATGACGAGAATATATCAATGAGAGAAGCTAGAAAAGAGTGGCAGAGAAGACTTCTGTTGTAGTGTAAAACAAAAGCAACGTCAGTAATGTAACGAGAGAATGGGGAAATAAATAGGTACTTTGTGAATGATTCGAAGAACAGTGATACCTATTTGTGTTTCATTACCATAAGACAAAATTGTTTCAGTTAAGGAACTGTAAATATTTTATTATGAAAAGAAAAGTTTTTAAAGAAATGTGCTTTACAAACTCCCTGGTTTACTAATTAACGACTTCATAATGTCACAAAATATTCGATAACGCATATATAATATTCACTATGTTCGCTGGCATTCCAGCGTCGAAACGAATTTCGTAATGTATTCGTCTGCACAATGCGCAAGTTTTAGGTCTCCATAATTAGTTTTACCTTCAAGAATATCTTCATGGAGAATTGTGCTATGACTTAAACCGAGAAATTAAAAAAACAACCGACTACTCGTACGTAACACGCTAACTCTAAGTTGTTTACAAAACAATGTCAAGAGCAAAATGAAAACAATTTTTTTATTGTTACATTATGGTTTATTTTACGCCGAACTCTGAGAATCAAACCTGTACATTTCATTGTAAAAAGAACCTGTTAGTGCGGCTATTGCGATTCCCAGGGGGACTTGAAACACAGCCACGTGCGTCGATTAAGCAAGCATGCGCCATTCATCGCTATTGAAAGGGTGGTATTAAGGGAACTCAATAGCTGGAAATTATGTTGACGCTAAGCCAATTTAGCGCAGAGAACTAGGCAGCAGAGGCATAAGGCAAGGAACTTTTACTGAATAGTAACCACAGGTACTTCTTCAAGGGCTTCCTTCAGTAAGGAGAAAAGGTAAAATAATGCCCTTTCATGGGTTCTAACGTGAATTTTTTCGAGTAATTAGTTGTTTTAGATGTTCCTACGCTGTTTATGGCAACAAAGGCCATCCCATTATCTATCTTTTATTCTTGCCCGTTGTAAATAATTACCCTTTCCTGACTCATATTTCAAATAATTCTTAGAAAGGATTTCCGCGTCAACTTGATTTTTCCAGTTCATTATATTATTTCATTTAAAGTATTTCGTCACATTTTACTCGTTTACGCATCCTTCTGTTGTCTACATCAGTGATGGGCAAACTACGACCCGCGGGCCAGATGAGGCCCCCTGAAATATTTTATCCGGCCCGCGCGAAATTATTCCTAATCTGACTAATAAAAAATGAATACTGGCTATAGCCAGTAAAAATTTTCCTCCTTATTTCTCTGTTTCGTTTTAGAAATGCAGTCACAGTTTCATTCATCAAATTTTTATTCATCTTTCAGACATTAATAGGGTTTGTTTCACAAAAAATACCAATAATACTATAATTTTGTATAATGTATTATTATTTTTAAAAATATTTTGGCCCGCCTGAAGTTTTCTTCCTTTTCTTTCGCCCCCTATTTAAAAAGTTTGCCCATCACTGGTCTGCTTTATCGGAATCAAGAGGACGATACCCAGTTATGAAAGCGACAAAAAAACTTTGACGAATACCTGAATAAACTAAATATCATCAAAGACAATAATTGGAAATTGAATAATAACAATTACCATATCACCGTACACTTGATTCCTGCACACAGCAAAATCTTAGGAAACGAGTTATCTGTTCATCAAGCTAAACTCACTCCAAATTCTACCCGCAATTTAATATTCAATCATACATGCACCGCAAACGACATATGTAAGATATATAACACGAAATTCCAGGACCACTGGAACCTCAGAAGAAGATGTAACAACGGACCCTTTCACCTACACCTGAACAATCATCAAGATCAACTCTCCCCAAGGATCTCACAAAAAAGGATCGAATAGTGCTTTCCTTGGTAATTGCCAGCCACATAAATATTTTTCACTGCTATATTCTCTTCAGAAACTCTCCACCCCAGTGCGAATATTGAAAGATACATCTAACCATGCCCCACATCATTTCCCTCTGCCCCAAATACAACAATCAGAGGAGAAATATTATTGAATCATAGGGACCAAAGGAAACCACATCCTCGGAGAGAGAGAGACAATCGAAAGGTTATTAGAATATTTAAAAGTGATCAACATGTATTAAAAAAATCTAACTCAAGAAAATTGTAAATCTTATGTGATACAATAATATCAATATTATTTCCCCCTTATATGCGTTAATGTAACCTCTGTGGTCGCCAATAACATCAGAGTTGGCGTGACCTAAAATTAAATTTAAGAAAACGTAACACCCAGTTCAACTAGAAGTTCAGGTGGCATAGAAAACTAATACGGAAATACCAATGTTAGTGTCGAATAAACCGTTTTCTGGTTTAACAGTGTCTCTTTATTTGTAGTTGAAGTATAATTTTAACCAAGTACAACATTTAAAGGATCTCCTCTACGGATGCGAATGGAAGGATTGAAGTACTTGGCTTTGGTTGTCGCTCAATGAGTTCTAGTCAGCATATAGGTGTTACGTGTTAGAAAATGGAATATTTCGTTTTCGGAGTTGTTAAAATGGACAATTTTTCCAGTTAAGCCCAAATCTGAAAGCGACGACGTGAAAACAGTTAAAATGTAAAGAATACTAAATTATCAACCGATCTGTGTAAAATTATTTATTTTTCCGGTCAAATATAAATAAATACCCGGGATTTACTAGAAAATCAGCTAATAATTTTATAAAATTAATAACAATCATGAAGTAATGCTGAATCCATAGCCTCTGATGTTAGTGGAAAGTTAAGTTTGAAACTTAAATGGGTAATAACAACATCGTTCCAGATTATCATACGTCATTTCATCGTTCACTCCCGCTAGTATAGTCATGTCACCAATGAATATAGCTGCTCCATAGTGATGGAAAGAAGATGAATAATTATAAAATGTGTTAATGGGAAACAAAAAAGTTTAAAACACTATGTAAATAACAGGAAAAATGCTCTTGACGGTGTCGCTGGTACTGATGCTTGACAGGCGGAAAATGTTTGCATATGTAGTAAGTACTTCATTATTCATAGTCTCTGTAGTAAATTTGGATAAAATGATTTCAGTTAAAGACGATAATAACATGAATTATATTTATTTACTTAAACGTTCAAGCGATGGTAAATGGTAAAATTTAAAATAATATTTTTATTTAAATATTCCACCTCCTGTTCTTCAATTTCACATTTATATAATAGCACATCATAATTTAGAGACAAATGAACACATGCTTAGGACGAATATAAGTGGTTATGAAGAAGAAAACAAAATTTATAATACCCTAGAAACACACTGGCTTCGAGGTTTTATGAAATTAAAGTATCATTGAGGATTACAGAACTGTTGTTCTTAAACATTAATAACACCTAAAATATATTTATTCCATCACTGATGGATAAATAAATAAATATTTCAATATTTCTGTTACTAGTTTTCATAGATTACACTAACTTTAATACAGTTCATTCCTGTAGTTCCCGCTGAATAAAGAATTTATCATAGAACTACATGCATAATATTATTACTAAAAAACAAGCTAATGTTAAGTTCTTAAAAATATACGAATTCTTTCAATTAAAACACGGGAAAATATATAGTGGGTGGTGTCCTTTAAATTTCGTCCGTCGGGAAAATAATGTTATACTGATCAAAGTGGTGCTACAGAAAAAAAAGGGCAACTTGTCATAAATGTAAATATAAAACAAACTGTTTCAGATCTTTTATTGCCTATCCTCGGAAGCTGTGAGGACCCAACACTTAGAACCCTCCATTAAATTCGTTAGTTACTACTTTAAAATTGCGTCTGATGCTGAGGAAACTCAAACTTCATGGAGAGGAACGGAGGTTTTAAGCGAGGAATTAAAGGAAGTAAAATTTTAAGAGGCATGAAGTGCGGATGGAAACCAAACTAAATCCTTTATAGAGCTCTTCATGTAAGACTACAACAGCCAGAGAATTTACCGCTACAGCTTATACTTCTATTTTTCTACACTTTGATAAATTTCAATAGACTTTGTAAGCACAACTACACTCTTTATTTTAAATGACAATGGACTTAATTCTTTTTCCCTGGTGCTTCTTATAAAAATATCTACCATCACCAGCATCAAAATCTCCGTTAGTATTAAGATCTACTTTAAAGTATATCTAAATCTCTCACGTATGTTGTATTGTGCGGAAAATTATTGCATAATATAATAATTACGTTGACCAAAATGTTTCTTAATAGACGGAATTAAGAAGAATGTCCGAAAAGTTTAGTTTACTTAGAACTTGTAGAGACTCGGCAACTGTTAAATACTGGAAGTAATTGTAATGTGTATAGTTTACAACATCCCACTAGCGTGTTCTCTGGCATTGCTTTTATTTAAATATATTAATGATATAAACAAATTTATACCTCAATACCTCCAAAAATATGGCAATTTGTGTTAATTAACAGCGCGTGAATAGAAAAATATACCATGAATTTATTTTATTAAAGGGCTGATTAAAATATAGATCACACATATAAGAAAAAATCTTGTTTCTAAATCAGATTCAAATATTAGTTATATTTTAATCATACGGATGTTTTCAAATAATTCAGTTACCAACTACATAGATGACAGTGATTGGAATAAAAATCATTTGTCAATAAACATATTATGAAATGTCAATAAAACCTCTGATATTTATAACGTATTCTCATGTGACTTGCATGCCTAATTCTGGCCGGACTAATTTGTTTCGTATTAGTATAAACAATAAAGAATTCATGTTTGCCTCTAGCGGCAATTAGAGGCAAATGATGTACGATTTCCAGAGGTGAAAGTAATATTTATTAATATGTCAGGCTATGGTCATGGTTTTTCCTCTTTAATCATCTTTAGTTTATCAACGCTATATATATTTCGCAGGTTTAATATGATAATTATTAACACAAAAGTCATGAAATTCAACCTTTGATTGCATTGGATACAAGACATGCGCGTAAATCTTAATTAATTTTACGTTTCGCTAGATACTACTATTAAATCTAATATTGAATTTTTACAAAGTGACTAGAATCACCCAATCAATACCGATTCAATTTTGAAGGTTTTATACACTCGATTTAATATTCATGTACTAAATTAAGGATATATGAGGTAAATTTCTATTTCTGGGACGTTTTCTTTTTTTATGATTTAAATTAAACTCAGTTCTGATTTACGGGAAGCCCTTTCAGGACGTATCAATTTACTTTTAAGTCTAAAACGTCTGTGAGGCAATTTAGACAAAATTCTGAAAATGTGGAGGTAAATTATGATTTAAAAAAGTTGTCTTAGAAATCTGTGGTCTAGTGGTTAGAGTCACTGCCTCATACGACAGAGGTCTCGGGTTCGATTCCTGGCAAGAGCTTGGGTGTTTCTATCCGCTTTGTGTTCCCAAATCGACTAGCCCTTACAATATAGATAAGATCCCCTAAATAGTGAAGTAGTTGCTAATGACCTTAACTGTTGATGCGAATTTTAAAAAAAACTACATGTACACTGTGTTGACAAAAAGATTTACTATAAACACGTTTCTTAAACAGCCCGTACCATTAATAATATCTAGTCAATCTTACTTTAACACAATATACTGGTAAATTTTTGTTATTTTGCTATTTTAAATTCAAGTAACATTCTTATAATACTTTATCATCAATCAAATTTTAGTTCTCAAATTTCTTTATATTTGATGAGATATTCAGCAAAGCAAATTTAAACCGGTATCAAATCTTTCCTAATTTTTTCAATACCTTTGAATTAATTTTAAGCATATATTTTTTGTAATTTCTGTCCATTTGTAATAAATTGTCAGCGCTTATCACTGCAGTTACAAATTATTTTCTCGTATCACTGTTTGGATTTTTAATATCCCAGTTTAGGTCGTAAATAAATTAACCAAGTAAGTTCGATAAATTAAGGACGTAGGACAAGCATTTACTAATTTTTAATTGTAACATTGTTTAAAATTGTATTTTTGTATTTCAATAGTTATAATCAACTGACTCATCTGAATCAATAAACAAACAGTATGTCAAAAACAAATAATGCGATGATTCGTTCCTGTTCTGAAACTTCTTCGCGTGAATAAGATATCAAATTTGATATAAATAAATTGTTCAACTAGAAGTTAAAAAATTACATGTTCTACTGTATACCAAGCTATTTGCAACTGTCTTCGTGCCGGAAAAACAAAAAATATGGCAGACAGAAGTTTAATAAATAAAAAACAGCTCATATGTTTCTTATTCTCATTTTCTGTTTGATATAAGGATAAAATGCTATACCTTGGCATAATTAAAAAATGTGAGTTTTTAACAAAACTAATTTCGTTTAAGAAATAAAATTTTATAATTATTTTTCCTTAGTTATGTTCGCCAAAATTTAAAATTAGTGCATTGTATTAGGTGTTGCATATATTTTTACAATTACAGTTGTATTATATTTGCATATTTTAAGTTGAATATTAGAGGCTCAGCTTTAAATTTCTAGTACTGTCGCGTGTCTGAGAAGGAACAGTTGTTTCATAATAAAGTTTCAATCTTTGGAAAGGATAGTAGAACTCTCCACGGGTATTTTATTTCAGTATATAATCGTCTTTAGTCCCAAAATTGACAAAAAAAATAGTTATTTCATAAAACTTGGCAGGTAATTTATGTACGCTTAAGCGTTTATCATTCAGTATAATTTCTTCAAATTTTAAATATTTTGGTTTTCTTTTTCTCTGGGCCTTTTATGTTGTGTGTTTCAGACCCTGTACAATATAGTAAAGTTACATGTTCTATTAATTATTATGGAATTTTTGTAGCACTGCCCATGAGATTTATGAAAAAATTTATCTTTGAATTAGCATTTATAAATTGTATTACGAATGTCCAAAAATATCTATCACTTTCCTCTTACTATATATTATTTTCTCATTAATTCCTTCGTACTATATTGATCAGATTCAGAACTTTTTGTAACCTCAACATTTTATTAGAAAGGTTTCCATCGCACGCTAAGGGCTTTAATTGGGTTGATAATTGGAAAATAAAGTTAAGTTTAAGTTGAAACTTCTGCTTTGATTACTCACGTTACACAATTCAAGAACTTTTTGTCAACACAGGAAATTTTAATACTTTTAAAACGCCATTTTAAGTCTATTTCAGAAGTTTAGCTAAGCTAAAACGTAATTTAACTTTTTTAATACTAGCCCTTGAAGTTGTTGTTATTAGGAGACCTCATAAACGTATTTGAATATTATTTTTCGTTATAAATAATATTTTAAAGAATATGATAAATTTCTGTGCCAGTTTATTGGTTCATGTACCTACGAATTAAAATGGCAACACGTAGGGTTGTGTATAGTTACCGATGTTTCTTGTTTTTTGCAACTAATAAATTTTTCATCTTTATTAGTTACGTTTATTTTAACTAACACACTGGTGGTATAGTACTTTATTCAAATAAGAATAAAAATATTAATTACAAAAATAAGAAGCCAAATTACACAACGTTTTCACAATCCTTGTTGCATTTGTAACGTGATTGAAAACGTGTCTAACTCAAAAGCTGTGGTATGTCACCTGGTTTGAGAAGCATGAACTTCCTTCTGCTCTTGCATTTTATAGTCACCTGACAAAAACAACAAGGCATGCAGTGGTATTTACTTTGTCACTTGATTCTGTCTGTAATTTGGCTACATCTTTTTTACAATTAGTATATTTATAACAGACTTTTTATAATTTATCTTACCTATAAAAATGTAGATTATTAATGGTCGTAGTAAAATCTATCATTTCAGCTACACTTTCTCCTAAAGCTGTGAAGATTGGAGAGAAAAATCTCAGTAAGTGTTAATCATAACTTTCTCAGACTGTCGTTGATTTTTGTAATCTTTACCGATAATAGTAACAACTATAACAGTTACTTTGGTAACATTTCTTGATTGATATACCTGTTATGTTAACAAGTATTAGAAAAAATAATCTTACAGGATTCAAAAACGAGAGTAAATAATAAGACTATTATGAAAATTCTTGAATTTCGAGAGATACTGGAAACTGGTTATTTGGGCGACTATATGATACGAACAATGTATTTATGCCAATGTGAGGGTGTTTTGTGAAATTGCAGGTACATGAGAAGAAGTAACGAAACATTAGTGACAAAATATCTTGTACTACTCTATTAACAATTTGCAGTCCAACAATTCGTTCAACAAAACAAAAATGGGTATTTTAACTGTGTTATTATCTAAACAAATGTGATTAATTATAATTAATATGTAATATAGAAAGATAGATGAATTATAATTTTAAATTTCTTTTTCTCTTATTGATAGAACCTTTATTTAAAAAAAACAATTATTGTAATTCTGACCTTGTTTTAACTACGTATTTTGCTACGCTTATAATTTATTGTTAAGTTTTTAGAGAAACCATAAGTAATGCTCTGTTATCAAATTAGATAAAAAGACTTTAACACCTGAAACAATGAAAAGTTAATCGAAACGTATAATAAATTTGACTGACTAAAAAATAAAAATTGAGTGACATGATTGTAATGTAGTGATTAGGTAATTTTATATTTAAATGAATTTAATTATCAACTAATTTTTTTAATTATAACACTTCAGGGAATATGTAATATTTGAGTGTACGCCAAATGCAAATACTATTATTTCTAAATTTTAACCTCACTATTGACTTAAAATGGTACGTTTCTTGCAATCACGAACCATATAGGATAAATTCTGTTTCCATGACATGAAATTACGAAGTTCAAAGATTATGCGACTGAAAATACTAGTTGCTGACGTAAGAAACAATTGAATCTGAACTACTATATTTATTTACTTCTTGTAACTTTCTTGTTATATATATATAGATATATAGATATCTTGTTATTCTCTCATAATATTAATGCAATGCGTTGAAACAACTACTTAAAACTGAATATTTTCCCCTTTTAAAATTTTCCGGTTTATTTAATTTTTACTTACAATTCTTGCTACTAAACAACAATAATTTTACAATAAATAAATAACCTGTCCGTCCGTCAGATTAATTTTATGAAGTCGTAATTATATATACCGATTATAAATATATAGTGAAATATTAGCTGACTGAAGTATAAACACACTTAAGTTTAAAATAAAACTGTCTATGAAAATGTAAATTATAACCAAGAGTTTCTACAGTATATATTGACAACCAATACAACCTCCGAATAAATTTTTATTACATTTGATCTTAATTAGTAAATTTAAAAGAGAAGTATTGGAAGGTGTATAAATGTATATAAATAAAAAATCTATAATGAACAAGAGAAATGAAATTGGGCATATAGAGATATTATATGCAGTAATTTTGGATTAAATGACTAAGTGGTAATACAATAATGTTAATATGTATTGTATTATTCATAAATGAATATGTATGTTGAGAAATTATTGATATCAAAGAATTTTGTAAGCTAAGATAAAGTTTTTATCTGTATTATTATCATTGTATAGTATGACGAAATATATATGAAAAGCCTTTAGGGAAATAACACTGTTTATGTTGTGGTGAAGTGATAACTTTGTTGACTACGTGTAATTATGAATTGTAATTTATGTTTGTTTGTCACTTTTTGTAATACTTTGCCAGCTTGTTAAAGAATTTTTTAACGGTTTGTTTTTTTATAGTTTTTTTCAGATGATTATGACCAGGATATGCTCGAAAACTTCTAATGTATGACGAGAGCTTTGCTCAATAAATTAATAAAATTTCTGTGGAATGAACTATGGTTATATTTTTAATTAAAATCTTCTTTTACTAATTTATTTATAGTCGCATAAACAAAAAAGTCAAATTAAAATCCTATATATTGGATAATTTTAATAATAGTTCAATTTTTTATTTAGAACAATTGGTTAAAAAACCAGGTAGTATTTAATTTACCATTTGTATTATTAATTGTCGTATCATAAAGATTGTTCTATAGTAAATGCGATCCCAGATTTAATGGCGTCTAATTGTTAAAGAAATGTTTGTTGTTCTGTTAAACATTTTTATCTGCATGAAAAAATTATCGGAGTTCCTATAACTTCCTTGACACTTGGTCTAATTCTTTTCCAACATATAAATAATTCGGTTTTTTGTTTAAGTGCTTACACGCAAAGGGTGATTAATCGAGGTTGTTTTAACAATGTTCCGACTCACACTAAGGTTGCTAATATTGAAAATTCCAATGTGGTACATTCAAGTTTGATTAAAATCAGGTAGATAAAGGAAGTCTTTCAATGCATCAGAATTGCTGTATAATTTACTGATTGATGAAATGTCGATGAAAATACGTATTTTGACAAGCTCGTCATATTATACGAAGGATATGGTACATCAAAGCCTGTCGCTTTTATTAAAAGTAGCGTAGGCTTCTAGAGAAACAACGAGGAAAAATAATATTTAGGGTGTCCTTCCAACATTATCCACGTATGTTCCTTTGTTTACTCAGTTGTTCATTTTGTGAATTATGGGTCTTATGATTATTCTGGAGTTGCAAAATAATTTATTCAAAAGTCAATTTTTTCGATTATTTCCATGCTTTGGGATAATTATGATTGAAACTTTTGTGAAAATCATTTTAATTTTATAGTTGAATATACTGTAAAAAGCAGCATTATTCAACACTTAACAATTTTAAGTAGCTTCTTTTAATTACCAATAAACTTCTGTTTCCAATAACAAAATACTGTTCCACATTTTAATCTATTAATGAAGTAAGATAAAATGACTTCTAAATACCGGAAATCGAAGCCACAATTCCTTTGGCCATACAAATAACAAATAACGCTATCGACAATATTGAAGTTAGTGTAGCGGTGCATTGAGGGTAGTTTAGTTCTGGTACGTCCACCACTTCCTACTTATAAGTCACATGATTTTACGTAAATTTAAAAATTCAAATTTTAGGCCATATTTCTCTTCTCTAAGTAGTAACCAGTAAATAATAAAACATGTAATTCATTTCTTTTGTTAGCCGATTGCCCGGTGTTTCCCTTCATCTACATCATATGGTAGACTGAAAAGTAAATTAATTCGACACTAAGCTGTTGTTATATTCGTCTTTTATAATTAACCCCTTCTCATCCCCACCACTCACCGGCACACTAACCAGGTGATTTACTGTTCAATGCGCCTTTCCTGAACCTTCGAATCATGACATATTAAAGTGGAATGACCATATAGATCTGCTTGCTAGGAAGTGAAGTTCAAATTGTTATTCTTTTAGAACAATAATGCAACACGTTAATACAAACACAAGAATAGAAGCTTTCATCAGCTTGCCAAAGTATTATGTATGAAGGCAGCGCATTTTAACTATCTAATTGTCATTGACTCCAGGGTGGAGATTGATATGCTTAAAAACGGATAATCTCGATCAGTTATCACAAATTTTTCTATAATTCAAGAAGAAGAACTGTAACGTTACCATTGCATGGTTCCAGGCACATGTGGGTATCAGGGGACATACAGGGCAGACCACGCATCAAGGACCGAGGCGAGACTGAGGAATAATCCCAGTTATAGTCCAATAATGAGGCATAAACATAAACTAATAAGTAACTGGAGGCAAGCCAATCCTGTGAGTAGAGGGATCTCACCAGGTGACAGTCAAAACTGAAAAAGTGTTCGCCCCAACAGAAGAAAACAGGTTGTAATGTCAAGAGGAAGTTGACTCGCTCATATTTTTTTAAAGATCTCCTCAACCAAAGTGTGGGACATGCAAAGTATTATATATTTTACAGCACATCCTATTCGAGAGGAGGGAGACTATTCAAAAAGTGTATATTTCTACGAGTCAACTGAAGCGATAAAGAGTATTTTATCATTTCTGGAAATACATTACTGAAAGACGAAATTTAATGTAAAATAATTTTATAAATTTAGTGCGTCTATGTTTGCTCACCAATTATTTTCGTTGCCATTCTAGTGGATGAATTTTTGTGTAAAACAATTTTGTTTAAATTTTGTATGGATTTAATTTTGTGTCGCCAATAACTCTAAGGTTGACAAACTTTCAATAAAAAATAGAAGCATCCAAATGTGGTTCTATAGGAGAATGCTGAAAATAATATGGGTGGATAGGGGAAATAGCGAGGAAGTACTAAGCAGAATAGATGAAGAGATAACAATTTGGAAGACTTTGGCCAAGATGAGGGATAGATTAATAGGCCTCGTTTTGAGACACGAGTGTCTTGTAAAATTAACATTAGATGGAAGTGTGTGGAGTAATAACGGGAGAGGGGGACGAATGTTGCAATACGCTAAGCAGATTAGGGAGAATGTGGGATGTGATAGCTATGAATAAATGAAAGGGCATGCGCAGGATATGTTAGCATGGAATATTACATGAGACCAAGCTTCGGACTGATTACCACAACAACACAAACACCGTGAAAATGGTGTACTTTTCGTATTTCATTCAAGTATGTGCTATGGCATCGCTAATTGGGGAAGTTGCTCCAAAAGCAATGAAATATTCAAATACTTTCTAGAACGAATTCTAGATCGAGTTTCAAGCCATTCTTCAAATGCTTGCTACTATTATTTTTACCTAGCCCATAAATTCATGAAATCTTAAAGTTTGAAAAACAAAACATTAACTTGTACGTAACGAATGGCAAATTTCACAGCTATAAATTTCTCAGCTCTGAAATGTTACACTATACCGGGATAATTTTATATAACAGCATTCCTCCAATGTCTACTAGTACAAAAGTTTTGTGAGTGTAAAAATATTGTTTTAAGAGGCGCTCTTTACTTTGTACAAGAGCTTCTTGATCAATCCTATAATAGTTTAAATATACTATCCTCAAAAATATTTAATGTATTGCTTTGTAAAATATTCTACTACATAACTTTAACACTTTTTGTATAGGTTTTTCTGCTCTTTTGTTTGTTTGTTTCATGTATTGCCTGAAGCTACTACGGAGGGTTAAATTCGTCGTCGTGCAGATACAAGAAGAGAATTGGCATCTCCATTGTTTGCGCTTCTGAGTGTGTGTGTGTGTACCTTTTAGTGTGATTTATCATCTAACGACTTCATTTTGTTCTTGTGTGTCAAAACAGAAGTTTATTACATTTCTTAAAAATGTGAGTTTACAAGTCAAACATTATGAAAAACGGCTGAACAACTTGTATATAAAAAATAATTTTCGTGTACATAAAAAACTTTGACCCTCATGATTTCACGACTCAATCATGAAATGCAAACAATTTTTTTCCCATAACTCGAAAAAAGTTGAAAATATTTTTTCAACAAATATAATTTATTGTAGGCTATTACTGTTTATCTTCGGACGTTACGTGATAGGTTTGGTATATCATTATATTGTTCTCATCTCGTTGTAAAATACGCTTGATAAACTTTCTATTCGGTGTTAACAAACCGAATGGGAAAGAAAGGGTCTTAGTAGACAGAGAATTAGCAGGTGTAATGTGGTAAGGGCTACGGGAGCAGTGTCTGTAACCGCATTTCTGCTTTGACTACAAATCAACGGCTGACCAATGTGAACTGGGGTGTGTGCAGCAGTACAAACACCAGAATTACTGTTCCATGCTGCGAACATGCTGGTTCCGCCAGGGGCGATCTGATGCCACGATGACTCACGTGGTTTCTAGAGTCATAGAAGTCAATCAAAACCATACTCATTACTATTCAGATTACATACCGTAAGAATCTTAATTCTTATTCAGTTTCTTATATAGCTTTACGAATATAAGCCATTTATTTATAAAAATAGTTGGAATCGGTAATGCTCTAAATGTGAATTAAAAAATATTAAAATGTAATGTAACTACGGGGGAATTTAGATTTTCTCTGTAAATTAAGTTACAACGCCCTAGCCGTAGCAATCTAATTTCAATTATTATTCATTAGCAACATACCGAATCATTAATTTTTAGTTGGAAAAGTTTCTCACGACTTTTGTTATCTGTTCAACTTTTATTTATACACTTATTCTAATGTAGGTTAGTTAATTATTTCGTTCCATAACGCATGTATTATTTTTGTTCATGATTATTAATCTAAGATCGCTGAACATTTTTATTCATCGGCTTCTAAAAAACCTTCAAACCGTTTTGTCTACTGTAGCAAAAATATTTTTAGTTATATATTTCTCTCTTACAAACGAATAAAAGCTTTTGTAATTTTATTCCATGTATTTTGCAATTGTTTATTTTATAAGAACTAACAATTTTACAGGAATCATTTTTATGATATGGTCCGTGTTAGTGAGGTAAATGTACTTTGATCATTTTAAGCAAAATTAGAAATATTTGGGTAAAAGTTAGTAATTTTTAGATTTACATCGCTTCGTCCTTTCACATTCAACTTAATCCTGTAAAGGAACTAGGTAACTTATTTTAAACTTTGGAGTATTTGTGCGATGCATTTATTTTCCCCTTCAGATAAATTTTTTTAAAAAATACTATCTTATTAAATATTAGTTAATTCCTCAGAATTTTCATTTAGGATGTTTATGCTGACATTTACAATTTCAGTTAAAAGCATTTAACAGTCAATAATGAGTTATACTGGAAAACCAAATATTTTAATGTACTGATAGGTATACAAACACGGAAAATATTTAATGGCTATTAACAATTTTTAATAAATATTTATTTTAAACCACGATCCTAAAGGTAAAAATCAGTATATAAAAATTAAATGAAATAAAAATTATGTCATTTATTTCGTCAATGGTCGTAAATTATACTGTATTAAGGAAAAAGACGTAAAACTTAAATATTATTTAATTATTATTCAATAATATTAAATATAATTGTATCTATAATAATTTTCTCCGTCTATACCCTATCCCTGATTCCTTCGTATTATTGAATTTATTTATAGTGATATTAACAATTTAGTCGTTATTATGTTTGTCTACTATTCGAAAGGATTATGATTCCGTGAATTAATGATTTAATATCGAAAAAATAATAATTTGTCTTGAAGTACAATATAAAGTATTCAATACTTGTCAGGCATAATGACAAAAATTCTATGAGAGGGAAAAATAGTCAAAATATTCACTCCATATACGATGTCACAAAATTGAGACAAATAATAAAATTAATTTCCTAGATATGAATTAATTTAATAATGGAAAGGAGATCTCACAGCAAATCTAGTGATTCGTAAACTTTAATTAGTGCTTTTCGCTTATCATATTTTACAGGCGACGTCCTAATGGGATCTTTTCTGTGTCATGCGGGAGTGTCTATTCCCAGGCGAGAGAGTACTGCAAAACTGTTTCTCCTTTCTCATTCCTATGAAACGTATATTTTCGATTTTGGATCTCATTCAAGGATTTTATAGTTACTAAGCCATGAACGGTCAACAGTTAATTTATTTTATTGTTATTTCGTAATAATTGCGTGGCTAAAACCAATTAAAACGATTTAATTGAGATTACGCAATTATAAATCATTCTAGTTCAAGTTCCCCATATCAAGTTCCATTTGAAATAATATGATATAATGCTTAGCTTGCCATTATGATATATAAAATGGGAACGATTGAATATTTTATTCGGCCCGCGTAGCTGCGTGGCTTAACAATTCCTTCCCGCACAGCCACTGGTTCTACGAGAAGCAATCCTTCACTTTCGGGTTCGTGTGAGGGAACTATTTATTTATAAATAAAGTACGCTCTACCACTTTCGCAGGCAGTTACAATTTCTGCTCTGAGAGCTTTTTGTTCCCCTCAAGCAATTTCTCTCGCTTAAAATTGCTTGCTCTGAGTTGGTCGCTGCTAATTTTCTGGAAAACACGATGGCTTGAATTTCAACCACTTGCTTGCGCAATTAACAGCTTTAATTCAACACTTGCTCTAAAATATTTCTTCCAATTATCTTAGGTGCTTGCTCAAAACTGCGTATAGCTTTTAGTTTTAATATTCCTACACTCTACAGCAGCCATGGTCGCTTTCTATGAAGGTGCGCTAATCTGTCGTTTATTATTATTCGGTTGAATATTATAAAATTAATTTAAATGTAATTAACCTTTAGTATTCTTACATCAGCCAATTATGACATTATTTTTAAGGAAGTTTATATTTTTCTTTTGCGGCATTTGTTAATCTATCAGTTTTATAATTGATAAAATTCTATTATCATTGTATTAAATATATTTCAACGACAAATCAGTGAGTCTCTTCGAATACTGTACACTTAAACTACACACACACACATATATATATATATATATATATAATCATTCCTTTTAAATAAACGATATTCTTTTATATTTAATATTTAATTTAACTACTAATAAAAATTTTAGAACCTCAAATATAAATTTCTTTATTAAATTGATAATAAATAACAATGTTTCAAAAGAAAAGTACGTTTTTGGTGACAGCGGGCCTATATAACTTTTGTGTATTAAATATTTTTAAATCCTAAAATTTATAAATATTCATTAATGAATATAACCTATCACCATTATTTGAATTTTTCATTCGTCACCCTCAATTAACTTATGAACAGTGCCAGTCATGTTGTAACTCATAAATATATAGAGTACTTTTGCATTCTTTGTGACATTACGTTCATAACATAAAGATACAAACCACAGTTATCTAATATTTAAAACTCATGCAAGCATTCACTTTCTCGTAAAATAAAGTTTATTGTAGGCTACTGTTAAGCAACATATTTATTCTTCACTGCTGATATCTGTTACCGTGATCGCAAAACTTTCTAAGAAATATGCTTGTATTACTTAATTAAATATGTTAATTTGTTTTCATTCTTAGTTACTTATCCGCATATCTATTAATTATACTACCCGAAGAAAGATATAAACTAATAAAGTAGTAAATTATCGATTCTGTTGGAAGAATAAAATAAACAAACAACAGACCCCGGGGATGAACTCCAATAAGAAAATCTGTTTTGTATTGATTACAAAGACAGACCGATCGAGTTTCGTTTTAGCTCATCGTCCATTTCATCCGAATATTATGTCAGGTTAATTCATGGACGTAACTTTGCGTTGTTAATTTATACAGGGTGTAACAAAACTCGAAGCCAAAATTTCAGGAATATATTCCTCATATTGAGATATACTGCATAGTTCCGTAAATGCATATTACAGAGTTCTCCGAACTTTTGTGACATGCCTTGTTATCTAAACTAAATTGCGAGACTGTAGTTATAACTGTTACATGAGGAAACATGTTGCGAATAAAACTGATGTTGATATATGTGTATATATATGTATATAGTGTCGGCAAAATTTATATTTTTATTGAGTCTATGAACCTATTAGTTAATACATAAAAAACAAAAACAACTCTCTTGAAAACAAAAAAAGAAAAGATCAAGAACTATAATATTTCATAAGGCACTCATTAGATAATATTAGAATACTTCAAATTAAATTTCTTAAAAAAGAAGTACTGGAAAAATAGTGACTTAAATATATAATGTAAAATCCCTCTATGAAAGTTTTACCTGTTTTTTAAATACATGCTACAGGAAGCATAACTTCCTTTACCGATCATTATTTTTTTCACGTTATCTTCTTATTTGATAATAATTTACCAGTACTAGTTAATAAAAACACTTCTGTATTATAAGTATGTAAAGATTTAACTGGACTTATATTTATGAATAATGTTAGACAATTTATGAAGAACTATCCCTGTCACATATTTTATTACATTAAAGGAAATAAGTTACTTATTTTCTATTTTGTGTATGAATAGTTTCATTAATTGATCTCCGCAATTACCTTATGAGTAACGTATTATAATATTTGTTATAGTTGTAATAAATATTACATCATGATAAGGGATAGATTAATAGGCCACGTTTTGAGAAATGATGGTCTTGTAAAATTAGAATTGCGTAGGGATTGAATCCGTTAAGAAGATTACGGAGAACGTAGGATATGATAGTTATGTGGGGATAAAAATGCTTACGCAGAATAGGTTACTGTGGAGGATTGCATCAGACGAGTCCAAGAACTGAATACCACAACATATATTCTTTTTAATATAATCATTAATAAAATTAAAATTAAAAATACACTGCTTGCTGATATAATTTTAAAACAGTAACAGAGTAGCATGGGTTGTTAACTAAGGGCCATTCACTATAGACATAAAATGGCATAGGCTGAAGAAAAATTTGCAGAAAGTTTATATATATATATATAATTTATTTCTATCGTCCGGTATAGATTTCCACCTCTTCGAAGACTTTATCCTTGCAAGGTAACTCTCCCCTTTTTAGAATCATTTCACTTATATTTCCTCTACATTTTTACTCACTTGTTTTATTACATGGTCACATTATCCTTACTTCTGTGATTCGACAAATAAAACCAATTTACGTATACATCGTATCGACGATTCAAAGAAGTTTATTATTTCTCAGGGAATTTGCACTCTCTCAAAAATAGGCTAATTAAGGCGCGAATTCTGCTGCAACAATAGAGGGAGTTCGAAAACTCGTCCTCCCTTTCTTACTCTCTGTCTCACTCTCACACACACACACACACATGTTGCCAAACTACGCTTATAATAACACAATAAGTCCGATGAGTAGTATAGGAACGCCTACTAGTTAGTTTTCACGCCGGCTGTCGCGCGCCAATTCAATGGATTTATAAACATTTATATTAATATGTTCTGAACTTTGTAAGACATCTAAATGAAATATACACGAAACTTTAGTTAAAATTCTTGTTTAAACCCTTCAAATTTTCATTGAAATCCGTTCAGCCGTTTCGGAGCATAGACAGATCAAGTGTATAGCCGTCCCGCATTCACTTTTTTCGGAGAGTTGAATGCGCGTATGCAAAGAAATCATCCCGTAGAATTAATATTTATATTATATTAATATCTTTTGCAATACATCTGAATGAAACATGCACGAATATTTAACTTAAATCTCCTTATTTTAATTTTTCAAATTTTCATTGAATTCCGTTGAACCGTTCCAGACAAGCAGTTAGTTTGACAGACACTTCAATTTTATTTATTGATACAGATTATTGTTTGAAACAGCATGTAGACGGATATTTTCGTGCCTTTTAATTGAAAACTGACTTGAAAGTTTGGCCATAAATGGGACAGAATAATGCAAAAATTTAAAAAACTCATTTCCTTTGCCATCGCAGAAATAGTCTTAGAAAGTGAAACAAACTATTTAAATTCAAAATTTTTAAACTCTATCAAACATGTCAGGAATTTTCTGAATATTCATAAGTATGTTTCCAAAACGTATCGGGTCAATTTTTTGACTTAAATATCCAATCATGTATTTATTATTAAGCTATACAAAGAGAGGTAGTGATATTTATTCTACGTTTATTAATTCTGTATCACGACAGTGTTAATCCAGATCATTTACAATTCGTGTATATGTAGTAAACAATTCAGATTGAATTGTGGAATTAGATATTTTGTGCTGGTAGTAATCCGAAAATAATGTCAACATTGAACAAAAGAAAAGTATACATAGGATATCCATCGTACACTTATTTCTTGAATCCAACGCATATAGACATAAGGAATGTTTCGGGAAACCTAATAAATAATTTACCTTCATTTCTTACTTGTCAGTATTTTTTTAAGAAAAGTAGAGAAAATATAAAATCTCATCGTGTACAGTAAATATTTTAACACATGAGTTTATGAAAACTAAGCGATGCAGGAGGAGGTAAGTGTTCTGGAAACAGCTCGCAAGGCGCATCAATGTTGCAGGTGGTAATTCTGGCGCAGGATCCTGGACTTCTTGGAACTTTCCAACCCACGCTGGTCGGTCAAATGAAGCTACTGGATTACTGCATGAATTATTCCCCGCCTTTTCACGAGAATAACTTGAAACTATCGCGTTCTTCCGTTCGAGTGCTAACCCTGATTCATTATTTGTTCAGACGAACTCGGTGAGTCTATTACACTTTTATCATCAACTTACACCACAATCAATGGCGCCAACTGGCCTAATAAACAATGTTAACGTATATTGTCAAGTCATGTTTATCTATTTGAATTTTATTTGCCCAAGATGATAGCATGAACCAATCCGTTGTTATTATCGTTGATGCTGAATGCATTTTTATTATCTAAGTTGGTGAAATGAAAACTTGCTAGAAATTGAACTAAATATTGTATAATTTCAAGAGTCGAAGAAGAGTGTCAACTTAAATCTAAACACAATGAAGAGACACATTAAACGTCACTATTTATTTACTACACATTATAAGAAAATAATTGGCAAATATTTTTAGGGAATAACATTATATATATATTATTATATTAGCTCATCAGCCCTCTTGAGGGCCTAGGCCTACCGAGGCGGTTGCGGACTGTCATCTGGCGTGACACATTCCGAACTTGGGGTGTTACGTGGTCAGTGTATCAATTCCCCATCAGCCTTAATCCCGGTCCTCGCGACCATGACGACACAAACATCCAAGCCCATGCCAGGATTCGAACCCGGGACCCCTGAGTTGTGAGGCAGCAACACTAGCCACTACACCACATGAGATCGGTTATATATATATATATATATATATATCTTCTGTGCTGTTTTGTTGAACGGATTCTTAAAAACCAATTTCTATAATTTGACAATGCTGCGTTTGATTTTCTGTAATATCGCACGACATGGCAATCCAGTTCATACCAATATTACGTGAAATTAACGTCGACGAAATTTTTTGGCAAATTGTGTAGCATGTGTCACCGTCTGTTTGAATAAAAATATTGTTCACGTTAACATTGCTGACGCCACATTTACTCTGTTTACTCTGTCGCGCCCATCATTCACGCATTTCGATATTGTACTGTTCTCATCAGTATTTTAAAAGTGGATATCTACAATATTATTTGTCAAACTTGATTTTCCGACTGTTAGAGTTGTTGGTAGACTCTTTATTTATTATATGTATTTAAAATAATATAGACTAGAATTACTATAATACTAGAAATTGAGAGCTGGTATCGCCATGTCGGGCAGGAAAATGTTCTTTTGGAGGAGTTAACCCTCTTTGTCAGGTGAGAAGTGTGCTGGCCAAAGGACTTTCCCCTGTCCAACATGGCGACACCGGCCATAAACTCCAGATAAGCTACCACCTATCTCGCTTTCCTTTACATACCAAATATTTTATAAACATTTAGTAACTAAAATTTTTAATAAAGATCTTCTTCGGTTAGTAAACCCATATAATTCTGTAATTGCGTGCTTTATGGCTCATTTCTAGAAACCTTTGAGACTAACATTTCTACAAATTCAATGTAATCGGAACAAATTATGTGTAAGGATGAACATAGATTATTTCAGTCCATGTTTGTCTCGAGTAGGGTCCGAATCGGCTCAACGGATATCAATGAAAATTTACGGATTTGAAAACAGAAAATTTATCTAAAATATTCGTGCATATTTCATTTCGATAATGATATTAATATAATATAAATATTAATTCTACGCTCGGGGAAGTCTCCAAAAAGTGCGTGCGTTTGCCTATATTCTTGCTCTGTGCTCCAAAACGGCTTGGCTGAATTCAATAAAAATTATAGATTTTGAAACAGATATTTTAGCTTTAATTTTCGTGTAAGTTTCATTTCGATATCTTCCAGAGTTCAGAAGATATTAATGTAAATATTTATAAATCCATTGATTTGCCGCGCGAAAGACGGCGTGAAAACCATCTGCAAGTTATAAATCTTAATAGGCGTTCCTATATCATTCAGCCCACTTACTGGGTTATTATAAGCGTATTTTTTTCATCATGAGAGAGAGAGGGAGGAGAGAGGGCGAGCATTCTCACTCCAGCTAGTGTTGCAGACGTGTGAAAGCAGGACCTGTTCAAAACCAACAGCGAGTTATAAGTTTTACCGTGAAGCGATCATAAAAAAATTATAACATACTTACTATTCCCGCTGAAACGAAGTCGCGGCCATAGCAAGTATAGAATAAATAATAATGTGTAAATGCAGAAATGAGATTAAATAATACACTGATGAACAATTTTTCAAAACCTGTTCATAATATAGGTTTTTTTATGCGGGTGGGTCGATGTCGCAGCCATATTGTTTTGGAGGCGTCTGTCTAATCTGTTGTTTATGATTCGGTCACTGATAAAAAATCACAATGGTAAATTACACAATTGAGCAGCACGTCTTAATAAAATAACTTTATTATCAAAATGATCCAACTGTCCCGAAAAATCTTCTTTAGCAATCTTCTGTTAGAATGGTTCTGTTAAGAAGCGCAATTGCAATACATGGGAAGACACCAACGCACACGAAGTTCACCAGGTGGCAATGCATAAACAAACAGTTAGTGTTTTGTTCGGATTTTGGGTAGGTGGCGTCATTGGTCCGTACTTTCTTGAAACTGACGTTGGTGAGACTATCTCAGTCAACGGCGAGTGCTACAAAACGATGATAATTGATTTATTTTGGCCGAAATTGAACGTAAATGACACTTGGTTTCTACAGGATGCCACGATGGATACTCTGCATTAACGATTATCTGTCGCATAGGTCACGTGAGTTGTCCACCAAGATCGTGTAATATGACTCCGCTAAACTTTGTGGGATTTCCTGTAGTCGCAAGTCTATGCCAATAAGCAGCATCGACCGATGCTCTAAGTCAACATAGCCCAGGCCATCGCTCAAATCAAGCCTGATCTATGTGGCAGAGACAGGAAAATTGGACCACTCTGATCCGCGCCACGACGAGAAGCCGCGGCGGACATTTGAACGATGTTATACTTCAAACATAATGGCATAATGGGCTTTTCAAATCAAAATTTATCTCTTTTTACTACCTCACACACATCTTTATTAATTCTATTTCAAAATCATCCCGCCCTTAATTTTAATTTAATCAGTAAAATACCTCGCTAAATCATGGAAGCTTTTCTTCTGATACTACTAATACCTTAAATTTTCTTACCAACTACTGTCCTTCTTCAAGATCGATTTGTAATATCCGGTATTAAAGTAAGCTTTCTATCAAAAAAATTCTATCCTACGATTTATTTAAACATATCTTTATTATCTTAGGAGTGAATTTTTGGAATTTCGATCTGAATAACGTGTTAGAAATCAGGGAAGGCCCCTTGCGGTTATGTTAAAATACATCTTATTGTCTTTTTAGCAGACTACTTAAGGTAAGACACAAAAATTTCCATTTCCGTCACGTGCAGTTCACAATAAAACAATTTGACCCCTTTTATAACACTAGCACATTTCTCATGAGCTCATTCTTCTGTATATAGCAAACATTGAATCATTTGTTCTTTTCTTTTTTGCTATAGATGCCACAAAATCGTTAGTCATTGTTTAACCGAATTCTATCTGAAGGAAGAAAATTATTGTTTGATAAGTTATTACTCCATATATGAGGTCAACTGTCAGGATTGTTAGATATGTAGGCCTGACCCAAGCAGTTGTTATACATAAGGTTCCCAAACTGTGACACGACCCAATCATGGAAACGCAAAGTTACTAATTGAAGGCAACTACGTACCACCGCGCTACTTAGAAATAGCAGTCACAGTCCACGCCAAGTAACTTTATATTGTGGATATGACAATAGCGTGTGAATTAATAGAACTTTCAAGTATTGTGTCCAGAAATTTAATCATATTGCTGAAACGTTTCGTTAATTGACACTAGTAAATTAAATTACAAGAGAAGGTTAAGATCTTTTCAGATCACTGTTGTTTTGTGTACACTTGAAAGAATTCGCAACTAAGATGGCGATTGTTAATAAACACGGAGAACACTTAATGCCCACTTTAATGTTAATGTAAATCAATTGCACAGTTAACCCTGTGTAACAGATGGTGAACGCACGTCCTTGAGTGTATTCCTTATGCGGCCTTTATAAGACCTCGGTTTTCGTCGATAATACGCCCGTACGCGATCAGCGAAATCCGAAACCGAGGCAATTATTTTCATATTATTCAATATATATGCAATTAATTAGTTTTAAATACTTAATAATTAAAATCTATTTCGTAGAGAATATACATAGTTTAATAATAAAATTTTTGTAACTTACGCCGAGGTGAAGTAAATGTTGATCCACTGTACTACTGACAGGTTCCCTGCCTACCACCAACATACGTTTTAATACAATTTTGATATTTACGATGATTTTAAGCAGATTTAGACTACAAAAAAATTATCCACTCCCAATGTTGTATACAAAATGGACAGTTCTGATGGTAACTTAATTTATATCGGCAAAAAAATGAACTTTGAACATTAAAATTAAAGAGTATAAAACTAATTTTAAACTTTCTAGCTGTAAAACACCAATTTATTGCTTTCAAACATTGTTTCGATTTTGAAAACACTTGTATTATAGACAGAGAACCATATTTTCGGAAAAGATTGATCTCAGAAACGTTACAAATTAAAACCATCCAGAAACTAATAAAATTAAACATGATATGGATAATATTAGTATGCCTTACGATTGTGTTATTTAGATCTTTGGTCCTTTACTGCGTTATCCTTGGAATTATATCTTTGGTGTTCAAATATTGTCAGTTTCCCTTTAGGAGCCATTTGAGAAAGATGCTAAGCTTGCATCGGAACGCCGGCCTATCTAAATTTAGTTAATTACATCTCCCTGTTTTTGAAGGTTTGTTTGTCAAGTAAGGTCGTATCTCTTGCTCTAAATCACTTCATGTTCTTTCTGTTGTATATATACAGTGCAATTAATTAGTGAAACTATAATAATATAAGTATGTCCACTTATGCGGCCTCCTTCATTACTGCCTAATTTAAATGTGGCCTATAATGGAAAAATTTCCCAAATACAATGCTTCATTCCAAATTCAGTATATTATTTACCAACGCTTGTTCCAGGAACTTAAAAAACGTTGTATGAGGTTGCACACTAAAATAAACCGTTTTACAATTACGTGAAATCGTATTACTACTTTCCTGCTACATTAATCAGCAAAATATCATGCTAAATCAAGGAAACCTTTCTTCTGACACTACTAATATTAATTTCGCTTTTTACTACTATATATATTATCGTTTAATATTCCCGTTTATTAATCAGATCAGACTTCCCGGCTGTCAGCTTCATGAAGTAATCAAGGAATCTATTAAATTTATGTTCTGCTCTGCATGCAAATTCCATTATGCTTCACAAACAAATCCATGTCGATTTGTCATTCTGTGACGTACATGTCTATTTTTCAGACCTTTGAATGCCCAATTCATATTATTCACATATTCGTAGTATGTCATACTGTTATTAATGGATTCATTTTTTTGACTCATCTCGTGTTGGTTGAAAATTGTTTTAGTTGAATTCAATCTTACTATTTAAGGGCCGTTAAATAATAGTTTCCTTCTAAAATTGTAGCAATACATGAATAGTTTGTATACTTATTTTTAAACCCAAGGTTGACGCAGTATTTTGAGAGAAAATGGAACCAACATCAGAGAGAAAATTCTATATAACTTTCTTTTGAAGGCCACCTAAAAGATCTTTATTACACGGAGTGTCAATAATTGCCTGATGCGTTTCAGTCATCCAGAGTAATCACAGTAGATTTTTCTACCGAATAATTTCACATTGACTCATAAGTTATAAGCAATATCATTTTTAATTTAAGAGCAAGTTTTATACACTATAACTTCAGCAATAAATTCCCGAATTGTGCTTAAGACAATTTTGTACATTTTGTCTCTTTTTAATTAACCATTTCCGAAATAATGTAAATAAATCTAATGGAAAATACTTATTTATCCTGCCTTGATTATTAGGAACAATAAACTAAAAATTTCAGGAGATTCTTGTAGATAATTAGCGTTTATATAAAAAATTATAAGTATGTTTCTAAAAATCCTCATATCACATCCGTCACGTTGTAATGGACTTAGCGATTAATTTGACATTGTTGCGCTGACTATCCCCTTTTTTAATATCTGACATTTAAGGAATTTTTTATGAAGTTATTTATTTAACAACAAGTATGTTTCAACCAATATCAAACATTAATTTTAAAAAATTCAATTGAAAAAAGCGACGTCGTTTCAGTTCATCATATTGTGACTGTCATCATAAAATAGCAACTTTATAACAAAAAAATAGGTTTACACTCTGATACAATTTTTATATAAAATTTATTCAATATTAAAATGATTAGAGCCGACTGCTAAAACATTCCATTTTTCTTCATAAAAACTTAAAAAATTTAGAAGATATTTTGTGTCTGAAATTTTTAGCGTTTGCTGAAGAAAAGAGGCATTTTAAAAAATTTTAAATTGTATAATATTTTATATAAACATTATATTTTCGTAAAATTCCAATCTTTTATGATTAAGTTTACAAATCTGAAGAAGATGAAAAATGCACTGAAAAGTCCTTACTATTTTCAATTCCATTTTCTTAAAATCTAACAATAATGTTAAAAATATTTCAATGATTAATGTATTTATCTTGTTGTTATGGTAATCAGTCTTTATATTTGTTTGAAGAAACCCTCCATCCTAACCTATTCTGTGCAAGCCTTTTTATTTCAACATCACTACCACATCCTACATCCTCCGTATTCTGCTTAGCGTATTAAATCCTTGGCCTCCCTCTATCAATCTATCCCTTTTCTTTGCCAAAGTTGCCCAAATTGTTCTTTCATCCCATATAATTTACGAATAAATATATATTTTGTAAATTACTCCATAATGAAATTTTTATAAGTTATATATGAATAATCCAGCCAAATTTGTCAGAAATGTGTCGTTCTTTCTTCGAACCTGTTAAGGTGAATTACCAATTTATTTAATTTACTTTAGGTCGCGTCAACAATAAAGTCATTAACGACCAACATATGCAACCGATTTTCATATTAAACAGAAGAAGTTCCAAAAATGAACGATACGACGACCCAATGTTCTTATGTTCAATATATTTCTGTCAACTTTGGCTGGTAGGTTCATTTATAATTGGATGAGGTCAGATAAATATAAGGATTTTGTAATAAATTCCTGCCTGTTCTTAAATTACATTTATTCAAGAAGTTATTCATTTAAACAACTACTGTAATTTCATTCTTGGTGCAGCGTTTAGTTTAAACACAACTGTTTTGTCATATTGTATTACAACAACATGACACTGCTAAAAAGTCAACCGCGTGGAGTTGTGGCAATTGTAGTCTGAAGCGCTTCGTCCAAAACATTGTCCCGGACGGAACAACTTTGAGCTTTATTCACGCGCACGGTAACGAGTTAGCACATAATTGCGTACACGCTTCACAAAACGCCTGCAAAGGCATGAAGGGCACAGGTCACAGTAAGACAATGAATCTCGATGTGCGTACGGCGTCTCTACTCGTTGCCATTTGATTGAGTGCAGAACCAACAAAAATGTTAAACACTTTGCTGAAACTGAAATTCATCTATCGTTAAATGCAGTGCCCTGATTTGTTATCGCTCACATTCAGCTGGACTTCAAATTCTGTCACGTTCAAATCAATGTTGATCAACTCGCATACGTTAGCAGTTCGTTTCTCAATACCAAATGAACCACAAATAGCAATTTATTAAAAAAATACAAAAATATATTCATTGCCTCAATATGGGCGGTTATCTCTTTTGAATGATAACAGATTCAATTATTTTAACAAAATCAGATTGTACTTCTAATTTGGATAAGCATCTTAGTGTGTAGCTTAGTTGATTCATTCAGGTCTTGGACACGACCCAGAGTAGAGTTAGAGGTACTGTGTTGAAGTAGTGATTAACCGTGAATACGTCTCGACACCTAGCCGTAAATGTGAAAAGTAAGAATTTCAATACTTGCAACCAGATTAAAAAAGACATTCATCTGCTCTCACATTTAAGACACCCCGATTTCGTTTAGAAGATGTCGCAGACCTTATCCGCCGATCCTGTTCGATCAGTAGACTAGCTGCCTCCTAAACTGGTCCAAACAAGGAGAAGGGAATGCTGTAACCCAAAACCAAACTCCTCTCCCGTCATTCGGAAGGTCGAGAGACAAATACCAAGTAGTCCGACCTACTTGAAGCAGGTTTTCTACGGTTTGACCTGCATCCCTTTCAGGTCAATACCGGGTAGGATATTTAAAATGTAGCTCGGGGGCCCTAGTCAACACTTGGCTGCTTTACCCTCCATTCCGCATCCCTACTTTTCTATTCCATTCCCATGTTATTAAAAAGGAGTTGCCATTTTCTGGCCTCTTGTAACCCTTTACTCAAAAACGTGTAGTTTTTCCCTGCATCACTTTTAGGGTCCCAGTCTAATTTTGGCTACCTTGCTCTACATTCCACATCTCCCCTTTTCCTTCCCTTCCCGTGCTATTACAGGGGAGAGCCACCAAAGCGGATAACCCTCACATAGCCTCTCTTCTAAACAAAATGTATGATAAAAAATCGTTGCATTACGAATAGTTTCACACTTCCTGAGTCGTAATTTGACAAATACGAAAACAGGTACCCAATAAGCGTCATTTTAAGTAATTTTGCATTAAAATCCTATTTTTAACTCCGTTTTTATAGTCGCACCAGCAACGAGATCATTAGCGACTTCCTACATAGGTATCTAATTTTACTTTTCTCTGTCGGGTATACTCAGTCAGGGTACTTGAAAACACTCACAAATATCCAGGTCCTTGCCAGGAATCGAACCCGTGGCCTCTGTGATGTGAGGCTGTGGCGATAGCCACAGAGGCGGATAAAATCAATTTTCTTTCCATATTAATTTTTTATTTCCCATTAAATTCATAGCTATTACTTAAATGTCTTTTTCTTAATAAACCCCAAACACAAATAAAATCCCCCATTTTTAACTATTAAAAAATATAAAACTAAAAGTAAATAAATAAATTTTACAAGTGACTTATCATTCTTTTAATGCGCCAGCAAATGGAATCTCCCTAGTGTTTATGCCGTTGTAGCACACACCAAAAGTGTTGCCCGGAACTTACAGAAACTTTCAAATTTAAAAACAAAAATCAATTATCTCAGAACTAAGACAAGCGAAAAAATGTCTTATCAGAATTTTTAAAATAATAATAATATAGATTTATGGAAAATTGTTCTATTGACAATCAAAGATTTACATTTTTAATTTTGTTTAAAACAATAAACTTACAAATTAAAACTAGTACAAACTATTTTCAGAGATAGTTTAAGTACACATTTAAAACAATGAACAAAACATTGCCCAAAACATAAAATCTAAACCTAAATTAACACAATCTCTTTCGAAGTTATTTTCCGAAAAATCGCGAATAATTTACTTAAGATTGCTTCAAATCATGCTCAGCGGTCAAAATGTCTAATCTACTAAGACGATTTTGAGTGGTCATGGGTCTCAAATAGTTTTTTATTATTTTCAATATAGAAAATGTTTGTGATCAACGTGAGCAAAGTTTTTAAAGAAATACTCAAAATTGATCCAATTTTAACTTTCAAGTAATAACTGAAAAGACTATCAACCGGATCTTCTTTCTTTTTTTAAGAGAAGGAAATCGGCCTATATCGTCTGACAGATTTACAGTATTAAGAAATGACGAATCACCATCTGTAAATCGAAATTTTTGCACTCTGTAACTTTTGCTATTCAAAAATTAAATTTACAATTACAAATCTTTCATAAAAACATTAGATATTTTCTCAAAAATATATACAGAGCAACTTAGTACGTGCATGGAAAAATATTGTTTATTCTTCTTCTACTGTTTCGCTAAAGTGGAAACTGTTTCTCTCACCCGTACTGAGTAACACGTAATAACTGTTGTTTGCAAGGTAAATTAATTAAAATACTCTGCGTGATTGGTTATTAATTGAACCGAATTTTATTGATTAAACAGTAATTGCAAAATTATTTTATCGGCATGCATCGATACAAACATTTAATTTAAAAAGTTACCTAAATAGCGGCCACTCATTAGTAATTACATAGTTTCACAAAGCGATAATTGCCATTAGCGTAAATTGTTTAGAATAAAAAATATCTGTTTCGTGGTCATTATGCTAATCGATGCAACCGACTACTGAAAGGTTCCTGGGTAATTACAATAATTTGCGAATATACACCTTTGTATTTGTTATAACCTACCATATTCTATGTTTTTCTGACATGTCGAGGTGTAGTAGTCAACATAATTGCGTCGCACCACAAAGGTTATGGGTTCGAATCCCGGTATAGGTAATGTCTGTGCTAGTCATGGTGAAGGAAGATCACTACGCTGACAACTTAAAAAATTTTTCATGGAAGATGACAGTCTGAAAGTCGTCCGGGAAGGCCAAATGGATACAAAGAAATAAAATGTAACTGAAAACAGAAACTCTGAGATAAGAAATTATGGCACATAATTCCTATAGTTTATTCCGAATTATAAAACTTTATATATTACTGAATTTTAATTTTATTAATTAAATATTAAATCATTATATCATTTACACAATACTAATCACTTTGCCAGGATTGTGATAAACTTTCTTCTTAATAAACACCCCCGGGCTGTAAGGCCTTAGAGAAACGTGAATCAAGTAGGTTGGTCGTTTGGTACTACTCCCACGCCAAACGATAACAGTAGGAAGAGTTTGTTGTGGGTACGCATAAAATCAACTCAATACCTAAATCAGAGTTTGGGGGAATGTGGGGGGAGAGGGGTGAAACTGGCCAACTGGTTCAATGAGATCAGCGAACAACTCTAGGGTCAAGGTCTGTGGCCTGATCAAAGTCATCTGAGGCTTGTCGGAGACTTAATTTAAAATCCTTGGCCTGGGGCCAGGGTGGAAGGAAAACCAGTAGAAGGACTGACTAATCCTAAACGGCGTTTTGCGGCGCTATGGTAATGTATGTAGCGCGCTTCAAGTTATGCCATATACCGTACCAGTTAAAATACACTGCAAGTTTTAAGTTTGACCTTAGCCTTCCTATACCATTTATACGAAAAAAGATTTTTGACGATCTTTTGAAGATTTAGGTGCCCTCCTCCATCCCTTTCAGACCAAAAACGATCCCACCATAAATATACATAGAACGGGCTACAGGATAGATTATGCCCTCACGTGGCGTTTCAAACGGGATCATTAAGTTGCTCTTAGCCTTATACTTAACTAACATTTTATTTAAATAATTATACTTTTTAATTAGATAATGATAACTGAAAAGTTTTCAAAGTCACAAATCATATGTTTGAAGTTTACGACTCAACTAAAAGTCGCTATCCAGACAACATTCTTGGAAAAAAAATTGAAAATTTTATTTGCGCTTAGCAGCTATATGATCATAAGTAATTATATTTTTTAGTTAGTTTATAAATAAGAAAAATTTCTTATAAGTCGCAGTGCAGATTGATTATATAAAGACCCGGAACGCACCAACTCAAATTTATTTTTCGCAGGTATTTAATGTATCTATAAACATTATTTCATAGTAACCAGACCCTTCTTATGAATATAATTCACTGTTTCAGTGTATCTTTGTGTATTTATGTGCCGCATACAAATCTAAACGCGAGGAGCCATTTGGGTCATATTTTGTACACGTGTTCCTTACTAATTCAAGCATGGACCGTAGGGGTAGACATTATTACCATCGTTGGGGCGAGGATGGATGGTACGCAAATTTAAAATGTACATAAACGGCTGATGTTTACAACCGAATAAATATTTTTTGCGGTTAGCGAGATTTCTCGTTTCTCTCCCGGAGTTGTACATTTCTTCAGACTTTTTAATGTTACTGTGCTTATTTAAAGTACCAGGAGATTCCTTGACTCGATTGAGATAGTGAGTCATCGCGGTGGTTATGATGAAATTCAGCTCTCTTAAAGTATGGGATGTAAAAAGGTTAATTTTCAGAAAGGTGATGCCCTCACTGATGATGCAATGTTGCCGGGGCTAATAAAAATACATTCTTGGGTATCGCCGAACAGATAATAGATCAATATATGACAGCTGGGTGCAAAGATTCACAGAAATATGTTCTACTTAAAATCGAAAATAGACAAAAAGCGGCATTCTTTATCTTTATTATTTATATATATAATGTAACATGTTAAATTACTGTCCCAGATAAAAACAATATACGAGCAGGACTGTAGCTTGAGAGTTCCGACCTGTTGAGCAACTTTCGCGCCTCGACACAGACAGGCATTGTTGTCGGGGAGACGTTGCGCGGCTGACGAAAGCGGAAGCGTACAGGGCAGTCCGGGCCAGAATGTCCTCTTAGACGGAGGTACTGTGCTCCGCGAATCCTTGCGGCCACGTGATAATCAACAGCTATCGAATCAACTCCAGATTTAGGCGGTGATACGCCTGGAAGTGTCGTTAAGTGCTTAATTAATTTACGTTAACTAATTTGAGAGTTTTTAGCGGAGAATGAATGAGTTATCACGCCCTGTAGATTACCAACTTCATGCTCTCATTCAAATTAAACTATTAAATAGATCTATTATGAACAAAAAATACCTAGCGCCCTAAAATTTCATAAATTCCAACATCGAGGAAACGACCGATCTCTACAATATATATATATATATACCTAATGTAAAGATTTTCTATAACTTTTACTGTGTTCCTTGTTATGTATCATAAACATTCCACTGAGATTTTGAGAAAAAATATTAAACAAATCTATCTACAATAGAAATTCTTTCATTGTCTGGAATAAAAGGGACAAAACTGAATTCTGAGTAATTAGAAATTCTTTCATTGTCTGGAATAAAAGGGACAAAACTGAATTCTGAGTAATACAGATAATCCTTGTTTCTTTAGTTATTGCACGGGAATAAGTATTTTCAATATTCATATTTATCTCACATAATAACCCAATAAATAAATGGACAAAATGGCAGATAAGATTTATTAATTGGCAATATATTATAACAATATGTTAATTCGGGAACAAATATTGAAAAAATGAAAAAGGATTAATCTTAATACTAATATTATAAGCTGTAATTTCTTCCATGATGTTGAATATTCAGATAAATTTTATTCCAATACTTTCAGTGTATTTCATATAAAATTTTAATAATATTTCATATAAAACAGTTTTCTAAAAATTTTAAAAATCCCGTTGTACTTTACATCGTAACCGAAACTTTTTTCGAAGCTCTCAACGACCTGCGACGTAATTCGCTTTGTCACATCTCTGAAATCAAAGGCTGCAAGTTTTCTATGCCTATCACGCAGTGGGTTCGTTTTCGAAATCAAAAGGCTTACATAATCGCAGCCTCTGGAGACTCGTCCCTGCCCAAACCTTATCTCTATTCACGGCGGTGAAATACGAGAGGGCGCTGCTGCCTAAACCTATAGGAGTATAATTTGTAATACCTCGTACTGTTACGCAGAGAACGCCTTCTTACCAAGCCGCATTCAAATCATTGCCAAACACGCTATTTTGTATCAGCTTAACCATACTGTTTTATGAGTCACAATTTCAATTTTAAATTGATTGAACTCGTAAGCATTTTATTTCGGTGCTTGGAAACTTGAAAATACGATATAAAAATTAAATGTGAACAATTTAAATTCCTCAGAAAATAAAACTAATATTTTTTACTAAGTTTCTTGCATATTTGTGGATTACATCTGGTAAATTTTAAATAGATGCCATATATGCGAAAGCGAATAATTTTGCGTCGTGGTCTCCGTCCAGCGACGGGTAAGGCTCAAAATGAAATATGGACGAGACGTCATAAGTACATTAAATAAAGATTACTTTTTTTGCTGAGAAATTAGCTATATTTTTATTTATTTAAACATAATTGTCAGATTACTGATTTATTGAATTATTTTCGGTTGTATCAGCTGTTGCATATATGTTATCTATTTAAAATGTACCTAATAAAGCCCCAAATATGGAAGAAACGTCGCAATGTATATGAAATAAATATTAATTGTGTGTGCCGAAAAATTGACTGTATTTTTTATCTAGTATCTTTAATATTATTCAATTTTCAGAAAGAGCTCCAAGGGTGGTTTTTGGATATAAAAAGTGAGTTTTACTGCTTCAAATGAAACATTTTCGTCAGGTTTTAGATAATGTGAATTTATATTCAAGGGTTATTGGCCAACATAAACCAATGATACGTCAATAAATTTTAAGTTACAATTGTAAAATATTAATTTATTTAAGTTCAATTTATATTAATTGTCAAAAAATAATAAGTTCCTGCTAGTTAAAATTTCTTGACATATCATTGGTTTCTGTTGGTCAATAAACCTCCAATCTTCCTGGAAGATTAATTCACATTATAACAAAAACTCACGAAAAACTTTCTTTTGAAGCAGTCAAACTCTCTTATGACTTCCAAAAACTTCCTTGGAATTCGTTCTGAAAATGAAATAATATTAATGATAAGAGGTATCAATGGGATATCTTTTTCAAAACATATTTTATTACTATCCGTTATTTATGCGAACAAATCATTTTACACTTTCTCGTACTTGATAAGAAATAAAATAAATACAATAAATTCAGTTATAGACATAATTTTTCAGTAAATGTAAAAAATTTCTATTCTCTAAGTCTTTAAATTATGTTGTAACGTGAAGCTAATTTAAAGTATTTAAGTCTGTATGTCGTCCATGGTTAATGTATCCACCACAAATCATTAATAATGGTTATTAATTATAAGTATCTGATATTTGACGTATTAAAAATCTGAAAGACAAATAAAAATATAATGAAAAATGTGTAGGCAGGTTTTTTGTAAAAATTATGTAAATCTGATTTAAATTTTAATTGCATGAATTTTATATGATTTTATACAAAAAATGTCATCATTTGTTTAATATATATTTTTTAATTTTAGACTTATAATATTACAAAGCTAATTCATACGTAACACATTTCTAAATTAATGAGGGAACGTTGTGTAGCTGTATTTATGTCAGTTTCTATATTAATCTTTTGAATACTTGAGGTCGATTTATATGTAATGAAGTTTAATACCATTTCATCCCTTATTTTGAATTTTATTCAGCAAAAATTAGTTTTATTTGTTGCACCAAAGGAATTAATTTCCTAGTTACAATACGTTCCAAGGTGTATTGATTAACAAAGTATGGATGTTGTTAAATCCTAACGTGATGTTTTTTGCAAATTTTCAAAGTAATGTGAACCAGATTTCAGTTAAATCCTTTAAATAAGAAATAATTTTAATGAATGCATAGCTTCAACTAGCACCAATGTAATGAGACTGTGTAACAAACATAAAAATGCTTTTGCAGAAACTTTCAAATTTTTCCTTTTAATGCTCACGGACAGTACACAACAAAGCAGAGATGAAATGTTTGAATTCATTCTGTTATCTAAAAAAGAAAGTACACTAGATAATATATTCCAGAATTGTTATTTTTAAAAATATTGTGATGCACCCATAAATAAAAAAAGCCAAATGAATTTATGTAATTAATGAAATAACTGTAATCTATGCATTTAAATAGTTTTAAATATTGATAACTAGAGACGTACATACGAAGTAATCTACAGCGATAATAGAAACAACTAAAATTAATACAAAAATACAGGTTACTAGGAATTATACTGTCGAATGTTATAGAAGAAGTTGGAGTTATGGCCATAAAAAAATCCAAACAAATCCATTTCAATGTAACCAATATGAAGTAAATTTTTTAATGAAATTATTATTTTTGTACAAGCTATCTAGTAATAAATTTTAATCATTCTTACGTGCGAGGATAAAACTATGTTATTTAAAAAATCTGTAGAAGAGTATTTAGGCTAGAAGAACATTTAAATACTTTCTATATTGTCATAGTCGAAGACGAGGAAATAGAGAATCGGGAATCGCTAATGCTACTTGCAAATTCTAATTTATGCTGAGCATTTATTTTACCACAATTCCAGCAGAACTTTCTCGACTGTTAAGTAAGCCGGCTGCAATCGAAACGCCAAGAGTTTGAAAGAATATTAAGACTAACTTAAAAGTAACTATTCTGAAGGAAACTTCTCACATTTCCATTTATTATATTCGCCCTGTTAGCAAAACTGAAAAAACTATGAAATAAGGATTTGCTTTTTTTAATTATGTACATTGTTTTTAAGAAAGATTACAATAATTCTCAATTGTACAAATTCTATTATGTTGATGCTATCTCGCATGATAAACATCGATATCAAACTGAGATAAATACCTTCATTTGGTGATGTCTTCAGAAATATAAAATTCTGTAAGAGCATTTGAACGTTGCTAATAATTCATCATATTCAGGCTTAAATACTGACCAATAGTCTAACGGTTAGTACTGTTTTTTATATATTTATCTCTAAGTACTTGTTAAACGATAAATATTTTCCCAGGATCGTAGGTTTTCCTGGTGAATTTGTTGAATCAAGAGCTCTTTGGTTACAACCCGGGTTACATTAGAATTTAAAACTGACGTTTCGATGAAAAACACATTCATCTTTATCAAGTAAATGTCTGATATGATGTTCATGCCACCTTATATACACTCTCATCTAGGTTTTTTATTTTCAGTTATCGTGTCTTTGAGTGGTAAACACTTATTGGGCCGCGGGATAATCAACGATTTCAAAGTAGGTGACCCAAGTTGTGACCCAAAAACTCTTGATTCAATATCTTCCCAGTCCTGTCGAGTCCTCTCCATTCTAATCCTTTAATTCAATTTTATAGCCTCTTAGGCTGAAGTTCACTGACAGCATTTCTTTTCTGGAAATAAAATATAGGGGAACTCGTGGCGGAACGGGATAATGGGGTAGAACGGGATACCCTATTCTTTTACTGGATAGTGCTGAAGTTTAGTAAATAAGGGTGTAACATGGTCACTGGTCAAGGCAGAAATACAGGCAGCCTACTTGACCAAGTTCTGACTGCACCTTGTAAATTAACTATTGTTTTGGCGTCTTATATCTCTGAATTTATAATTTTTACAGCATTTCGATAGAAGGTAACCTAAAAAACCGTTCGCTTTTACTTAAGTAAGTGTATTTATCTGCATAATGTTACGTTTAAATCTGTTTGGATTAAGGGTCGGTGAAAAACCTTATAAATATAAGAAATAAAACACAAATTGTGTTAAGATTATTCTTAACTTAAATTTTATATTATAGTTTAAATTGTGGTTACAAAACAACCTGTTCCGTTCTGTCCCACTTTCAAAAAAAACATAAATCGTTGTTTTAAGTTGTATTGATATTAGATTAAATAAATAATAGAATAAACTAATTTTTTATACCTTTAGGAAGTGTTTTTCTTTATAGAAAATTTTTAATAATAGTTAAACAAAAAGTGTCCCGTTTTTTATACGTTTATGAAGCGGGTTTTCTTTTTAGGAGATTTAAAAAAAATTGTTAAACAAAAAATTTTCTGTTCCGCCCCTATTTCCCTTAATTTGTAATTTGTTTGGTGGTACAATCAAAGCTCAATCGACTGATGAACACCGATTTTCTAATTTAATATTGTATTCTAAACTTCTTTTTAAGCTGTAATATAATAACAATTTAGCATAATAAGAAGTTAATTCGTCTGTTTATAGTCACGTGGTTCAAATTTCAATAAAGACTCACAATTTGTAGAGTGCTACAAACGAATACATATATTTTAAATAAGCGTTCTTCCAGTTTTAATAAACCACCATTTGCCGCACGGAACAAAAATGAACTAGATAAATGCGATTTTATTTAGTTCTGTTTCTTTAAAAGTAAATCTTAATATATGTAATATGTAGTGAGGAATAATATTTTAATATTGACTTAATTAAATTTTAACGGAATTTTATTTAGGTATAATTCTCTCATTTATACCAAGTCAACACCCATTTAGTAAAGGAATTCAATAAAGTATAGTTTCAATGAAATTTTATATACATTATCTTGCTCATTAGATATCCATTCATTTACCATATATCTAGAACTGAATGAATCTAGCATGTTTATTTCTTTAAGGAGTGATCTGGACCCGTGTAACTATGTCTTATTGCTACTATTCTTTCCTGAAGATGAACAAATTTGTTTACTGTTCGATACGTTGGGTACTTTCTTTCTGTACCACAATGTACAGATCTAACATCAACTTTCTAAATATTGCGGGATGTATGTTCATATGCGTTAGTAATGGTTTGTTATAACTTTAATAAGAAAATAATTTCATAACGACGTTTGTTAGAACTGTAATTTCTAGTGGACGTGCGTTCGCTACCGTGTGACTCGAGCTTTTGTTGTTCGGGCTAAACTTGTGTAGCTAGACACATTTATTTTCAAATCTGAGCCTTTTTGACCTGCCGTCCAATCAAATTCATGCGATGTTGTCGCATTATTGTTCACTGAACTGCGCTGCACTAAGGGTTTGTTGACGGAAGTGTGACGTTGCGGAACGTTTATCTATTGCTCTGCTCTCTTTAGCTCAAAGCCATTAAGCTCCCATATGTAAACAATTATTATTTCTGAATTACCAAGATGCCGTATATCACGAATGACGTAGATAATTATTTTAAGTGACTCCTCTTTTTTAGGGGTTTTAGCTCAGTTTACCGTGGATTTTTTAAACTTTCCACATGCTTTTAGTTATCTATTTTCGATCTCCTTAACTTAAATACCGTCTCTACTATCAAAAACTTCGTTGCTTCTATCAGATAAAAATTATGTCATTCTATTTTTCAATTTGCACTGAAAACACAAGCTGTTATAAAAATTCTAGTTTGCTTCTCAAATCTCAATAAATCATTGTTTAATATCCAATCAGCTTAGCTCCTTTAGTGATTCGGAAATTTTCATTTCTAAGAAAAATTCATATTACTTTAGTCTAACTGCGAACGTGCTATCTACAGGTCTTCCCACACTGTATATAACATTTCATAAAAATATTAACTATTCATGTGCATAATTGAAAAATAATAATGATGGTATTAATAAAATTGAGTGAAGTGGAATATATAACAGCCTTCCTCCATAGGTCAAGAACAATCATAACTACAAAAGTTTCGTGAAACAATGTAAAAATATTCTATGATCATTAGGTGGAAGTGTATGGGGTAAGAACAGAAGAGCGAGGAAAGGATGAAATAAGCTGATTAGGGAGGATATAGGATGTGGTAGTTATGTAGAAATGAAAATACTTATGCAGAATTCATTAACATGAAGGGTTGCATCAGACCAGACTGATTACTACCACAACACAAACTGAATGACAGTGTTTTGCCTTTCTCTGTTCCAGAATACGTAGCCATATAATTCAATTACTTCTTCCACGCTATTCACACAATTTTGTATTACGTACCTGCAAAAGTTATTTGATATAACGTAAACGTTGTTCCAACAAAATGAAGTCCCTTCTAATTGCTTTCACTGTCCCATTTCATGTTTTCGTTTATCTTTGTTAAATTCTGTAAATATATCTTCATACGTTTGAAAAAATCTGAATCTTAATTGACGGTGTGGCTATATTTTTAATACCAATATGCACAATTTGTGGATGAAAGCGGTGTTTTTAAATACTTAACATTTCAGCGTATTTAAACAGACAATCCATGTATTACTTGAATCAATATGAAAATCATTACGGTTCTTCTATAATGCTACATACTGATGTTCTCGTTACACACTACGACTTCGTAATCCCTTCCCTGCAGATGTAAACACCATTAATAAACACGCAATTCAATTACTGATTTCATTAGTTTCTTTTTCAAATGATCAGAAACCAAGGTAGCGATGTAACCTCTTTTATTTCTGAAGTATTGTGAGTAGATTTGGGTCATTTTTAAAACTTATTTTATAATTCGCCCAATCTGTTTAGATAAAAGGCATTCAGTTAGTCATAGTTAATTTGGTAAAAAAATCTGAGTGTCGTGCTTCATTCTGACCACTTATTATACAAAACGTTTAAGCGACAGCGTAGCTCGTAACTGTTATTGTAAAAAGTAATTTCTTATTTACGCCTTTGAAACTACCAGGAAAGTCCATCGGATTAAGAGAAATAGCGCTGGATCAACAAAAGCTGATTATATTCGTCTGAGAGCCCGCAGGAGTAACAACTATGTTGGCAGTATTCCCCGATGTGTTGGCATATTCGGGCAATTCTCTCACCATGCACACGCAACTGTTAATCCTTCACAGGGGCACGCGAAAATCCTCCGTCAAGCCAATATGGTGAAGCTGTGAAACGCAGACGTCTCCTCTTACTTCTTTATTCCCTAACATTCAGCAGCAGATAATAGCTGCTTTTTACGACCGCGCTAGAGAGGTTTATTCTACAGGTGGGACGATTTTTCAGTGTTAATTTTCGGACATTTAAGTGCTACATAGTTACATTTCTTGATATGTTCTTCGAGCCAAATATACTAGAGTCATAAGGAATCACGAAGTCGCTAATGAACTCTTGTTTCGTGTACTGACATTTCCCCACATAATAAAGCATGACTGAATGAAAATAACAACATGGTAAAATAGTTCTTCTGTCTTTGGAATGAGCAAGGGATGCATTTAAAATTACTAATTCGAGACCAAGCAAATAATTGTCCCGATGACAATGAGGAAACACCCGATACATGTGACTGTAAAATAATTTTACTGTAAACGATATTAAGCTTTAATCGATTCAATATATACATTACTTCGATATGCTATAACTTTGTGACTTGCGGTACTGAAGTGATAAAACAATTAACCCTATTTTCTTATTAATATAACAGTTAATAAATTATTTATGGATTTTACAATTTTAAAATTTAGAAGCTTAAAATGGAAAAATATCGACCGGATGGGTTTCGAACCCGGGATCGTCCGCTTGCCAGGTGGTTACTTTACTACATGAAATAATTCAAGTCGATTTCCGAACACATGTGAATTCCGTCCAGCCCTTGTACACCTATAATTTACTTGATCACAATCTCCACAGAACAATGCAGATAAATTCACTGTATTCACTCAAGGAAGAAAACCGAAACAGTCTCTATGAATAGTAGTTTAACCTAGGCCTATTCATTTAAAAAAATAATAATATGTATCAATATTTACATCAGCTGATTACGTCTCGCCGATCCTAAGCCGGCAGACAGGTGATTGAGGAATTTTACGTTTAAATGTTTGCAATTTCATTTTATTTAAAACAAACACAAATAATAGCAATCAGAAGCTTTATTATAATATTTACAGATTTTTCCTGTCGTCACTGAGTGAAATGGGATGGGATTACTTCATTAAATTGTATTTTTTGATTGCAATTTTGTGAGGAAGATTACGAAACATCAGGTTTTTGAAGGGCGAGTTTGCCTGAGTGACAAGCAACATCAGAGCTAACGATAGGGCTATGTATAACTTTATTAAATTTACATGATTTACACAGGAGTTACATTATGTATATTTATGTAGGTACGGTTTTCTGTTCCATATTCGGCATCCCACATCCACGCCCACTCACGACAGGCGGGAATCGCAATTTCCTCATCTTATATTACTATTGTCGCAGTTATTCCAGATTAAATAGAGGAAGTAGCTTCATGAGTTGTGAGCCAGGAGCGCATTATTAGTAACAGGAACATGCATGAGTCCCTAAACTTCAGTCGTCCGTGAAGAGCGCTTCTAAATTCTGCTCTGCTATTCCTCATAGGAACTGGGCTTCAATATGACCAATGAACTGTTAAAAAGCATATGAGTTTTAGTTTGGAAAGAGAGACTCACACTTTTCGACGTCTGGCGATAAAATTCTCCATGTGCTTGATCACGACCCTTCCTTCGCAACAGTCTATCTCCGTGTCGATGGTGTTTCCAAAATCGTCCAATTAAAGCCTGTAGAAAAATTATGAAAGAAAAATAAAATGAATTGAAATATTTGATCAAATACACAAAGAATCCACAAAATATTATTTAAGAGCACAAACCTTCTTCTGGCATTGTAGATATTGTCGCGTGTCCCAAAAATTTTCAACTAATACTAGTCAATCAGATTGAAAATATTAAACATCAACAACGAAATCATTACGATAAAATAGTATCATATATACTAAGAAATGTATTTTACAATTCTGAATATTGATAGGCAGTTTAATTTTGTGTGATTTATTTCAGAAAATAACCTAACTAGGTACGTACATTCTTTACGTAACAGCATAACAAGTGAACATAAGTACGAATATCTTTAGTGCTTATCATTATAAATTTTGATATTTACTCGCGATTATATCAGAATTTCTGCATTAAACTGACGCTGAAATATACAAAAAATATTTATATTTGTAAAAATCATTCACTTATAAGAAACAAAACACATATTAGTTACGAGATTTTCTATTAAAGGTTTAATTAGTTTTGGGTGAAAAATTCATAATTATCTTATAATAAAAAGGTCGTACATAATTTGGAGTCAACAATCTTTTTAAATGATGTGATAATAAATAACAATGAAACAATTATAAATAATTCTCAGCTGTTGAAAATAAATTATTAACAGTATCATGTACTTTTATTTCTTTTATAACGGTATGAGTTGAGAAATTGATTTATTAACTACGACTTTGATTAAACGGAAAGGCCTGTTAGAATAGTTACAGTTAAAATTTTTAAACTTTATGATGAAATAGCAATATGAATATTAATAGAGGGAAAACGAAGGTAATGGAGTGTAATGTGGAAAACAGTGGAATAACAAAGGATGTTAGATTCGGACGGGATATTTTGATGTAAGTTAAGGAATTCTGCAACTTGGGAAGCGCAATAACTAGGGATGGTAGAAGTATAGTAGACATAAATAGTAGGCAAGGAAGGCTTTCGCGAAAAAGAGGAATTTACTAACGGCTAATATAAGTGTGAATATTAGGAAATCGTCGCTAAAAATGTTCGTAAGGAGCGTGGCGTTATATGAGTGCGAAACGTGGACGATAGGGGTTACATAAAGGAAAAGAATAGAAGCCGTTGAAATGTGGTGCTATAGGAGAATGCTAAAAATCTGATGGGTGGATAGAATCACAAACGAGGAAGTTCTAAACAGAGCAGGGGGAGAGCGAACAATATGGAGGACGTTGACCAAGAGAAGGGATACTTAACAGACCACGTTTTAAGTCATGAGGTCTTGTAAAATTAGCATTAGAGGGAAGTGTGTGGGATAAGAACAGAAGAGGAATGACAAGGATGGAATGCGCTAAGTAGATTAGGGTTTATGTGGGATGTGCTAGTTATAAAAAATGAAAAGGCTTACGCAAGATAGGTTGGCATGGAGATTTGCATCAGACCAGTCTAAGGACTGAATAAAACAACTACAGCAATGGAAGGTTGGTAAAGATATTATCATCTTCTGTTGAGAAATTTTGCATCAGCGGCGATTCTAAAATTATATTTAAATTTTATTTTTATAATACTTATGAAAATAGTTTATTTAATTAATATATTTTGGATGTTGTTAAAAATAGATTTCAACTGATGCACTATTCTCAAAGGGTCGATTGGTAGAAATTAGGTAGCAAACAATAAAATTTCGGTTTAAAGTCAAAAATTTCATCACTGATGTATTTTAAAACACTTTACATTACGAAACATTATAGAACAGTTTTCTATCATACAGCTAACCTAAATTTAAATAACGTTCTGCCCCTTTTTTATACATAAACTGAGAAGTTATGAAACTAAGGAAACAATTCTTGCGATTATACAAATTATAAGATAAATCCACAGTGTTGATACTTAATATTTTCTGTTTCTTTTAGGTGGCCGTTTACGCGGTGTAATGAGGTCGTAAATCAGTAATTAATATTCAAGCAGTAGCGTATGAGTAACCTATTGGTCAGGATAATATTTCAGTATATATTTAGTTAAGAAATGCAAGACACCAAATTCTCATGTCCAAAGAGAATATTAAAAACAAAATTTTCTCCAATTAGGTTTCACTTTTCGATACAATTTAATGTTTACCATATTTTTATCCAAAGATATTTGTAGATCTGCATTATTTGAGTATTCACTACAATAGTAAGTATTTGAACCTGAATTAATAAGTAGAACATTCAATAACAATATTATGAGACAAATGTCCATTTGAGCCATTACGGAATCACTAAGGGAGGTTAGTGTAGGCATGCAGGCTACAATGTGATAAGTAACGACTGTATTTTTACTCGACTAATGCAAACGAATGCCCTGTCACGACCATTACACATCGGACATGTTGACAGGACCTGTCACCGATTTTTATTAGTCAAAGAGGACTAGTATCAACATCCCTTCCATCATTGGTAGTGACCAATTCAAAGTGATTCGTACCAGCTAAATTCGTCAATCGTTAAACAGAAGGACACAAACTGGCAAAATACTTTGCTTCTCTCTGTCCAGTGAGTGTTTCGTTTTCTCGGCAATACATTCAACGACGTCACCTTTAACGAATTATTCCAAATAAAAAATTAATTTTTATACATAACAGGGTACAAAGACAATTATTTCAGATGTAAATTCGATGAAGGTATGGTGGGGCGAATGACACGAGTATGAAAGTAAACAAACAGCAAGTATCGATGATTTAGTGGTCATATCATTCAGCCGTCAGGATATCGAAATAATCCTGAAAATAAAGGTTGACCTTCATTATCTTGGCACATTTAGTTATATCGAATAAATTAATGACCAATTTAGTGACCATAAAGTTTTTATTCAACTCATCCCATATTTCGTCACCATATTTGGGACTTCATCAGGTTATTACGACAAATATTACTGCAAATATCGTACAGAAAATTTAGAAAAAGTACATTCAAAAATTTAATTTAATAAATTTACGACCAAAGTACAGACATTAAGTTTTATTTATTTGATCGGACATTTCGTCGTCTGGTGGAAAAAGTCTAAAGCATATTTTTCAAATTTACTATTACATTTAGAAATTTTGATAGCAAATAGAAGCAAAATGTATGAAAATCTAAACTAAACTATCTACAAAGACACAGCTGAAATATGATCCAAGAATTCAGGGCAATAATGTGTAAAAGTAGGAACTTAAAAATTGAATCGTTAAACAGTTTAACTAGACAACGTGAAAATGTAAATATTGAAAATATTTATTGTTCTAGATATATAATCATTTTTTTATCTTTATTGAAAGTCACATCAACTACTGTGGTTATTAGCAACTGCGGTAGGGAGAACTGGTTATCTGTAGTTTCACAGTCTAAAAACGCACACACGGCATCAAACCCGTAACATTCTGTGATTCGAGGCAGCAACGCTAACCACTGCACCACAGGTGTTTGGCCATATTGTCTTTGTTTCATTTTCAATACTTTTAAACATATAAAAATTTAGTTTCGAAATAGGTGGTATTTATACATTATTTGATCTTTTTCAAAGTTTTTATACCAAACTTGATATACATCTCAAAGTTAAATTTTATGTTGAAGTTTGATATTACATTTTTAGAGTTTTTTCTCGTCTCCCAGCAGAGATATTGGAACTCATACTCTTAAAAAATTTAAATAACTCAATTTTTAATTGTTTGCAACTTCTAAAGGGTTTCCAAGTTACAATTGATAGTTTATGCAATGTAAATACATCTTATATGTACAATTGTAAAAGAATTTGAGGCTCACAGAGTATTCCTTCTTGGAAGAATTAGCATACTAAAATTGAGTTTTCTTCATCTGCAATCGATAACGTTGAATTACGCGGAGTAATAGGTAAATAGAGAATTCATCTGTAGGTCGGACTGTACTGAACAGAAAGAAGTTTATTGTAAAATGATAAGTCAATCCAGTGCTGAGTAATTAAGAAAATCGTAAATACCTGCAAATGCAAAAAAAGGTATGGACTCTGCAAAAAAAATGGCCACAATTAGTCAATGAAAATTAAAAAGAAATAGTTTTCAACTACTGAAACATAAGGCATAATGAATTCTCGTTTTCGTGGCTATCACATAGGTCATTTGCCTTGGTGGATGGACACATTCCTTAATACGCTTGCATACAGATTAACAAACCCAGCAGTGTTGCAGAAATGCTATCAAATTGATATATCCGCGGACCTACATACTAGGACAATGACATCAAAAAAACTTTAAAAGCAACTCCACGTTTTCATCGAAGGCTCTGGTTCACTTCTCTGTTAGATTTAAAACCTAACAGTCTTTCATTCGTTTCCACTTCTTCCAGTGTCTAAAATTGACTGTAATTATACACATATCTAAAACTATACATCCGGGTTTTAACTGGTAATAATCCCAACCTTCCGATTCTTACCTGATCAGACTGACGCTACTAAAACCGTCCTGACGTTTCTTGGTTTTTTATAACCCTTCGAAATAATCCTTATATCTCATTTCTTTCCCACGCTTTCGAACCAACATCGAGTGAATGGTCAAGGCTAGACTCTGCTACATCGAAATCTGAAAAGGACCCCTACTTATTTTATAATTCAGTGTAGGTCTGTTATATAGGCATATCCTTGTTTTGTGGAGGGAGGATAACAGGCTACATAAGGATGATCCTGAAACAGGCAACTCCCAACGAAGTATAAATTTTTGTTTTGAAATGACATAGCAACCAACGCTGTACCACTTGCCATGGGTTGAATCTATTTCTTGTAACTTCCACTGAGTGTAGCTCAATTTCATAATCAAATAAATTTATATTAACATTAGTTAACGCAGATATTGAGTCAAGTGCTGTAACTTTTCGCTCATGCTTTTTTGTTCCTGTAACTTACTGAAAAATATTCTGCGAGAAAGGCATTGAAAATTAATCCAATATCAAGATGGCTGGCTACTTCAGTCTACTGAAATTAATATTTTGTTTAACTACTGTATATTTATTTTTTAAATAACATAATGTAATCTCATTTCCCGAAATAGTAATTTTTAAATTAATATTATGTATTCTTAAATGTTTATAATTAACTTCATAACTTAAATGGCCTGTGATTACCCGGAGATATAACTCCTAAATATTTCACAGCTATATAGTGATGAATATGGCCTAAAGCTTTAATTTTCTGTAATTGTAAAATAAATACAATTGTAACTGCTCAAGGTTATGTTTATTTAATTGAAAGTTAAAATTTTATTTTAGAATAACTTATTTAACTTTTTTATGTCACCTTCAGGAATATGAAGAAACAGATTTCAGGAACTCGGTGATTTGTATACAGTCGGAGTGTTTTCCATTATTTTCGGTTTGGAAATGCGTCGCTTCTAATCTTCCCATCACCTATTTCCAGAGATTCAAGCTGAGCGTAGCGAACTCAATCTGCTCTTCCATTTAACACCAAAAAAGCGAAGGTATTACGAATTCGAAACAGAACGCTGTCTACGGATAATTCCGTCCGAATTACGACTGTTAACTAAGATAGGTCGAATCACATCAACACAATTCTTTCACATCAAAATTTGGAACAATCAGTATCTAGAAACGTAGTGGTGAGTGACGTGTTTCGCGAAGTTAGAATCTATTTACGACTATACCTTAATTTACTTTAATTACGTTACTTTTCACTTATAAAAATAATACTGCATTCATTACCTTACTATATAAAAATGAGGCCTTGATTTTTAAAACTGATTACGGTATTGTATTCCAATTATAATCTTTTAAGTAACATTACTCGTTAATATTGCTTCGGATATGAATAAAAAGACAATTTATTTAAATTTTCAAACCATGGAAACATTTTACAGTATCCTAACTTTTACCTACTTTAAAATCGTATTCTTCAGAATAATTTTGTTTTCCTTACCAAAATATTACGGGTGCTTAAGTGAACTTCTTGTGTGGAATGAAAACAAACTTTATAAGCTTCGGCCTTAAAACTGTTTTAGTTTAATAAATTTTCATATCATTACACGAATTCTAATTCTAAAATCAAAAAGCAGAAAGTTTCAGTAACTCGTTAACATTATGACGAAAAATGCGTTGTTACATAAAATGAAACAGACGTAAATTGAATAACCATATGAGCTTTTATCTCCAAAATATTTTCAATAAAAGAAGAAAAGAAATCTCGCACGAGGTGAACTGACACGCACAGGCTTCTGTTAGCATGAACTGATACAAATTATGAAAATATTTAGATATAATCAATCTATTTTAATTACATAAGCACCGAACAACATCTATAAATAGACCAAAGTCTCTCCATAGTCCTTCGAAAAAATATTAACTATTTCATTTAGTTACAAAGTTTCAAAACATATTATTTTAGAATTCAGTGTAGGTATTTTATATAGGCATTATCCTTTTTTGTGGAGGGAAGATAACAGGCTACATAAGGATGGTCCTGAAACAGACAACTACTATTTAATAGCAAAGGAAGGGAAATGAAAAGGGGGATGTGGGAGGTAGAGCAAGGTAGCCGAAGGTAGACTAGGGTCTCCTGCCTATAGTTTAAGGATCCGATCCATCTATTCATCTAAAAGGGATACTGGGAAAACTCTAGAAAATTTGCGTCAGGAAACTCGGAATCTTGAGTACTATTCTCACACCTATCCGAAGAGCGTTCCCTTTTCATTTATTATCTGCATATACACTTCTGAGAGCGTGAGATAGATTCACGCTTTCTTAAGCCACGTAAAAGCAAGAGTATTATAGTAAATAAACTTACAGATCTGATTGATCACGTTTCTATATTGTGAAGTGGTTTTTATTATTTATAAATATATTAAATATTAGTTATGTTTAGATGGGTGGGCGCCAATAAATATCTACTTTGAGATTTTAACAATTTTTATTCTTAACAAAACTAAAAACAAGATTACAAATTTAAATTTAATTTTTCTAGCTCAGCCTTAATTAGAAATTATATTGCAAGAGACTTAGTAAATAGAATCTACTTTCCCTCAGGGTTGTATCACGAGTTTATACACATAGCAGAGCGAGATTATTGTCTTGTTTCTTTACTGTATATGCGCCTTTCCCAGTTTCTTTGTTGACCGGCAGTCCGGGTCAGCATAGAGACAGTCAGTAAGCCTCGAATTTTTGTGTAGTTTCCTTGTTGTCCTTGTAGCCAGGCCGCTTCTCCTCTTAGCTCTGAATCGAAGTCAGTCAGTCGTGCCGTCCTCTCACCTCCGACTCTACTTTTTGAATCCCCTGGCGAGGTCCTTTCTACCACAAAACTAACCTCTCCTCAAACGTGGTTCGTCTCCCTGCTCTTTCTATTTTTCCCAGGTCCTCCAATGGGGTTGGCGTTCCTACCCTTCCTCTCCAAAAATTCAAATTTTGGGAGGGGCCACCCTAGCAATCCTGGGGAACTGGGTTTTTTCGGTGAGACGCAAATACCTTTGAGACAAAGACTACACCCGTCAGGCTACAAGTTATTGTTTTGCTTGTCTTGTCTGGTTTTTCCACGGAATGGTGCCTGCCTTGCGAATACCTCAGGACTGTTCTCTACAGAATTTTACACAAAATGTTAATTTATCTGAAATTTTATACGCGTTACAATATCTGTAGTTTGTAAAGAGCACTTTCAAAACCTTTGAAAGGAAATATGAATTAATTTATAATTTCCATGATGTAATGATCCAAGTTGTACGTACAATTATTTAACCTTATCTAATACTACTCGATTATAAAAATGATTCGTAAAACATGGCCTTTAGGTATTAACACACAATTGAAAATTATTCTGGAATTCACAAAAAATTCGAATACTTGATATAATATATATGCTTCAAATAATCAGCCGATTTGGATTTGCAATATATTCGAATACCACTTACTTTCTTGATAAAATTACTTATTGAATTAATAAAATTTATACATAAAGTATTCAAGAGATATTTTATGTTCCTGAATATACATTTTTCTTAACATGAAGAACAAATTACAGTAATAGCATCATTTTTTTCTCCCCTACACAGATAAACTATGTTCCACAAAAGAAAACGCATTTACCAACCTTCATATAAAACACCAGTTGACATGGCATTCTAGACTTAATAACTTCATGCTGCTGACTCGGTAATATGAACGACTTTTACGGAGCTCAGCAAAGGATTCTTTTACTCTGGAATTTTAATAAAAACTGTAAGTCTGCGTGCACTTAAGCACTTAATCGAAACATTATTTTGAAATGTATATTTACGTTAGTGAAGCAAACGTACTAGCGCTTCAATAAGACGTTTGAATCCGATAACTAATTTATAAATGTTCATTCCGAATTTTCGTTTTCAATTCAAACGCCTGCTAAATGATATACTGAGATATTACGTTGTAATTATTCAAAATGCAACAAGTGAAAAATTTTTATGTATTCAGTAATAATGGTTTCATAAAACTGGAATTCTTAGAGAAGAGGCTTCGTATATTTGCAAAAATAAAAATATTGTCTATCTCAACTGCCTTCGTGCGTGACTAAACAATATTTAACTTCAAATTTAATTCAAAAATATTTTGTGTCCATCTAAATCAAGAGTTTGATGAAAATTTTATAATTATGGATGGTTCATTATATTTCGTGACTGAAATTAGATAATAATTTTATGTCAATATATATTTCAGTGGTTAGCAAATTATTTTGCATTCGCCCAGACTAGACTTTGTCGGTTTGAGGTTTGTGGCTATTGATTGCCTTTTATACGTGCAGGTGGTGAGCATGTAACGGTCAGACACATCTACTCGGACTTTTGGCGGTGCCAGGGGCAATAAAACCCAGACTTCTCGTCGCGCCTGTGGTGTTTCCCAATTTAGGTGAGATTTGGCGGCATCGGCTGGTGTGTTTTCCCAAGCGTAACCATAAATGTTATTGGTCAATATGCACCCCTGCCACATTGGTGATATAAACTAAAGAAGTGGGAAGGAGATTTTAAAAAGGCTGGCAGAGAGATTTTGGACACAGATTTTTCGAGAGCGGTGAGACGGAAGAGATAGCAATACAGATTTGGTAGTCCAAGAGAAGGAGGATAACAAGGAAATTATCCTGTACCAGGAACAAATAGTGCGGCGACTCTGAGGAGAAAGAAGCTGGAATAATCACTAAGCTGACACGGTTAATTACACCGGTAACCCTTTTTTTATGATTTTCTGTACTTCCAGGCGCGAGTAGAGTTAGAAAATTGTTAGTTTTAAGAATTTAATGTGTATCATTTTTTATGTAAATATATTTGTAGTTTTAATTAAAAAGAACTGCCGGAATAAAGATTGAAAATAGTAACATTGTAAGATTAATGTAAAATATGTTTTTGGATCAAGTAAATTATTGTCTTTCTTTTAAATTGTAAAACTCATTATTAATATATTAATATCCCACATAAATAATTAATATACCCCCTATTTGTTTCAAGAAGACCTCACAGTGCGATAGCACCTAAATAGAAATTAAACCTGGTTTCTTACATTTTACAGTGACAAGCATATTTAATACATTATTTATCATCCTTCAGTTATATAATAGACGGGAAAATTATCATAGGGGACAATATTAGTTCGATCTCGAACATAAAATGCATTTATGTTCATAAAAGTTGGAAAATATAAATCCTTAGTGTACATTCTAGTTCTAATAAATATAAATTTCCATAAACGTACGATACTGTCTGCTGTTACTATCGTATGATGTTAGTTTTACATTTCTCTGTAAATTGCATGTTTTCATTCGGAAAAATGGAGCGCTAGAGGCTATTACGCCGATGGCTTTCAAACAACCATGTTAATGCATCACATTCTCTTCCTCGCAGGCGGTGGTTATCATGCACGCTTTTACGGCTCCCGAGCGTTATTTCCGCTCAACATTTCAAGGCGTCTCCATAATGAGATACGGTGTGCAAGTCATACTTGTCAATTATTATCGCATGCCCTTCGTTCCGTATAGATATTATCTTTGAACATACCGAGAATCTAAAATAATTAAACATTATCTTTATAATTTACGAAGTATTTAGATTTATTACTTTAAGCACCTATTCGAAATAGGCCTTGTGGCTGTTCTGTGAACAAAGTTAATATAACCTAAGTTGAGAATGATTATAGTAAACAATACGGTTTAATTAACATTAATTTTGCTATTCGGTACAGTTCACAAACTCCCGAAAGAAGTTTATCTGTTTCGGAAGATTTCATGTCGATGTTAGCTCATTGTATCGTGGAGTCTCTTCTATTTTCTGATTGGACGATTGAATCTTTCGCGATGGATGCAATGATGGGGTTTCTATGACCAAACATTTGCTTCCGTAGATATTCGCTACAATTTTTTAAAGTTTGATCATTTTAGAGACATAAGTTGGGACCAAAAGAAGATTTATTATCTCTTTCCAGGCCGGGGAATTCGTAAAACCTTCTCATATTTCCTCCTGTTACCAAGTGGTTTTAATTGCTAAAATATTAGCAAAATAGACCCCCAACCTTTTTTTCAGCCTGGTTTTTTTATTTTGTCCACGGCTAGTGTGTGTTCATTTCTATATGGATCCAAACATGTTACCCAATATTTTAAAATTGGCCTGAACAGCGATTTACAAGCTACGTTTCCTCAAGACTACAAATTGTAACGCTCTCCATCCTTTACCTGCGACCTCTCTAGCATGATTGCCCTTATTTAGATTTTTACTAATCCTGATCCCAAGATAATTACAAATGGTGCTTTCTTACTACTTCGTTCCCCATTTTATACCGAACTGGAGGAACATTATTCTTTTCTGTAAAGACAATTGTCTTATTCTTCGTTGAGTTTTATTTGCATTGTATTTCTAATTATTGGTAAATTTTATCTTTGTCAGCCGACGAATACACTTACAATTTCTTTATAAACCTTACAATCATAGGAAAACGGTTTAATACGTAATTCTACACCCATCGTTAAATCATTTATTAATGTTAGGAACAAAAGTGATCACATCACATTTCCGTGCTGGTCCACTGACGTAATTTTATCAGAGTGAGACAATTTGTCAATCACGTGAACTCTCAGTGTAAGATCATTTAAAACTTCATAAGTCCTCCTGAGTACCCAGCTATCTATATCTGTATATTTAAACTTCTTTAACAATAGATCATGTGGTACGACATCAAAGGCTTCAAAAAATCAATAATTATTTGTCTATTCTCCCTACCTTATCAATCGCGTTCGACAAACCTTGGTAGACCGTTGCCAGTTGGCTCTCACAAAAGAATTTAGATCTGAAAACACATTTCCCATTGTGAATCCATCCCCTTTCGTTCCTGAGCTTAAACAAAGACTAAGCTATCAAGCGCTCAAATGAATTGTATGACACAGATGTGAGGTTAACCGGCCTGTAATTACCGGTTTCTGATCGCGCACCTGATTTAAACATGGAAACTACAATACCATTTCTCCAATCGTCAGGAATTTTTAATGGATATTTCAATTAGACGTATGAGGTGGCTTCCCCTTCCAATTTTAGTTCTTCTCCTGAAATCCCATCCGAACCAATCGACTTGTGACACACGTTTTTTATACTTTTTCCTTAAATTATTAGGATTGATTTTGAAGACAGATGTATCTCTAAATAATTCCAAATTGGTAAATCCATCTTTTCCCCCAAGTACCCTCCCAAAATATTCGGCGAACCGTTTTTATACCTAATTAGTCTAGTTCTAGTATGTTCGCTACTCATTTTAGAGGTCCATCAACGCACTCATCAGTTTTAGACCTTCGAATATACTTATAGAATTTTCCTCATCCGTTACCTTCCTTCTCAAGCACGTTCACTAAGTGTTATTATCTTGGCTTCAATTAGCTTTTGTTAATATTAAATCTGTTCCTGTAATAGTCATTTATTTTCCTTCTTTTTTTATATTTACTTTGTGTTCCTAATTTCAGGATTTTAGAATTCTTGATCGGCGTTATGCCTCAGTTCACGGTAGACAACCCGTTTTACACACCTTTTACTCCTTGGGTAAAAAAAACATAGGTCAAATGCAATTTAAAAACTGTTAAAGCTGAATTAACAAGAGTATAAAATTTAGTTAACAGTTGTGAAGTAAAGAAGAAAATAACTTAAAATATTGCAATAATAAACGAAAAAGAAAAAGATAAGCATCAATAGGCAAGTAAACACAACTTCTCCGGTAAACGCCTTGGATACTAGGACGTGTAGAACGAATACCGAAAGTCCAGAGTTATGAAAACGCAAATATAGTATCAGAATAGTGGGTATGATTACATAAACAGATGAATAGTCTCCCATCTCACGAAAAAAAGGAAAGGCGTGTTTCACTATTCTACGTACTAAGGATACTTGGGGGGAAAAAACAGTTTTTTTACATGTTGATACAGTTAAACTAACCAACCGAGGAGAACTGTGCCTTATAACAACACATCCGTCTAATTGAAACAATAACTTTACTAGAGATATAGGATATAAATTGTAATATTATAAGAAATGAGTCTCGCTAGATACTAGGGAATAAGGGACTATGTAATACTAAATAGTTATTACTAGAGGAAGCTAAGCAGAAGTAAAGAGAAAATGTAAAGTGGTCCCACTAAATAGTAACCAACCCGCGTCCACGTGGCAATGGTCGGTAAACTAGCTTATGCGAAGCTCAGACAGTAGTATTGCATACTGTAAATTGCAAACCACTATCTCAAAGTATTGTCGGTGTAGTAGTAGAAGTATTTTTTTCTTCTTTTTAGTAGTTTTTAGTAGGATAAAAATGAATCTTACGACATATTGGTGAGACATTGTAAGTATGTAAATATGGCCTATTATTGACTCTAGAAAACAGATTCCGAATCCAGAGTGTGGCATTTCATTTGACAGACTTAATGAATAAAAAAATAAAAGGGAAGAGAAAACTTACACTTGAACAACTACTGTGTAATTTCTTCCTCACGAAGACCTGGTGGCAATTTAAGGCATACGTGAACACGATACCCACCATAAATTTGAAATGTAAATGTTTTCACTTGGCGTGCAGCAATTTTTTTTGCTTATTAACTAATCGTGTATTTTTTTGTAAAGATGTGACCAAACGAGATGGCTAACCAAATGTTGCATTTAATTTCACTCCAGTTTTTAGGCATTCTAAAATAAAGTAGGCCAGACAATCGTATGGCATAATCCGGATAAAAAAACATAAGAAAACAAAACTGAGGGAGTTGAAAAGTACAGATCAGGATGTATCTAGGTTAAACCTCGGTAATTAAACTCTACTTATGGCTGAATACAACACACAAACGTAGGAAAATATAAATGTGAGAAAATGAAGAATTATAGAACCACAACCCAAAAGACGAGTCATCCGTTCCATTCGGAATACGCTCAGCCAAGTTTGTCTGTAAAGATTATTAACTCTTTGAACTGATTCGCTTCTGTACCATAAAGGCGAGCAGAATTTCATTACTGTGCGTTGTCAGACTGTAATTAATTCATAATTAGTACATTTGTTTAGAGTGAATAATAGAAAAAATCTGCGGTAATGTTGTTAAGGTGCTATTTAAAAATTAAATGCCTGGTACGTAATAAAAAATCTCTTCAGACTTAAAATGTGGTGTGTTGATACGAAAACATGTGTGTGGTTCTGACTACGGAAGTGACAATTCTTTTCGAACAGCACATCCCCTATCAAATCTATCCAGTGTTTGTGTTGCAGAATATGTAAGCCTTTCATCACAAAACAAATATCTAAATACGGACTTACAGCCAATAGAGAAAAGGAAAAGGCAGTATCTCCTATCGTGTTGTAATTAACAGTTATAACTGTTTGAGATTCAGCTCAAATCATCCAACCGTTAAATGAAACGGCTAATGGACATGTTAACTGCTGACTATTTCATTTCGTGATAGTCGTGCTGCAATTTATTTTGCAGGAAACAAATTTGTTTTTGTAGATTGAACAGCAAGAGTCATCTGGCAGGAAATAACCTGAAGTTATTCTTAATTAGTCTTTTAATAAGAAGTAATTTATATTTTAGATGAAGAAAACGTATTTCGTGCGTCTTTAGATAAGCGCTTTTATCTGATCAATTCTATTTTCTACTTTTTAGACGTAGATCCTGTCTGTAAAGCGGAATTTAAGTAATAATGACTAATCGTAATGAAGAGTAGTCAACGTATTAAAACAATAGATCAAAAACGTCCGTTCCTTTATAGACTCATATCAGGAACTACATCCGTCTTACGTCTATATTATACTAATTAAGTAATTTTAGCCTACAGTCGCACTTTAATAGGATTGGCGAAAAATAAGGGAATCAAAAATCGTAATTCTGAATGTCTAATCAGATAATTTCTGAGAAATACTTACTAGGAAAAATATTATAACCTCGACAATAAACTATGAAGAAATGTTATATTAAAAGTTATTGACTATATACTCCAATCCCTAGTTTCAAGTTAGTAAGTTCCTTAAAATGGTAACAAACAAGACGATTTTATTTCGTGAAATTATAAATCGACAGTATCGAACTACATTATATGAAAATTTTATAAAAGGAAATCTAAATTAATTAATTGAATTATGTGTTACGTGAATATGGCAAAACGTGTTTCAGAGAAGCAACTAGATAGTGGAGAGCCGGACTGCTTTTTGAAGCTAAGGTTTTATGAAGCTGTCTGCATGCACTGCGTGTGTAACATGAATCACAATAATGGAAGGGACAAACCCGAGCTTTCGTATCCCTCTGGATGCTTGCCGTTCATCATTTCCATTTACGACATAGCTCGGACTAATATTAGAATAACTAATCCTCTGCATACCGACAATACACGTAATGCGCACAGAATGTGCATATAAAGGTACACAACCATTAGAATGCGCCTCAATCCTGCAATATGTGAAACAGAATCAATAACTAAAACTACTTGTTATCGGTCAATTCATAATTTACTTTTTAAGAGTTCTTAATATAAAAAGGATGGTAAAAATTTGTAAAACCACAACACTTGCAATGATACCTGTCTTTATCAGTAAATAATTAAGAAATGTAAAAAATATTTACTCATTGTATTCAACGGGTTGTTGCTTGATGTCAATAAAACGTCAATCTCCATAGGTGTATTAAAAACAACTGAATTAGAAAGTTTTCAACATATAATATTTATCCTACATATAATAATTAAAATCATTACTTCATATTCAAAATTTTGTAATAGGAACGATTTTCACAGGTTTATGTACCATAGTTATTTAACAGACTGTAACGCATATAGTATTTTGCAAAGTTAGATAGGCAATATACATAGGAAATAACACCAATGAAAATCACTGTTTATAATACTTAAATTTAACAAGAAAATTATTGAAAATTGTTATATACATCCAAAGTGCATCTACCGTAATTGAAATTCCAATATGACTAACCCTAGTCATTTATTACTGACATGGAAAATGTGCCGAAATTTTATTTCTTCTTATCACACGTTAGAAGAACAAAATTTCTGGATATATTTTATTAGCTGAAAATAAAACATTCAAATGCTCTTTAGGGCATGTGTGTTTGTTGAATGTGTGAAAACAATCAAGATCAGGGGCAAGATTAAATTTCCTACATATGTCTTAAAAATTATCCGCGTCCGCCACCAGATTGATGTCCAGTTATTGGCGCCGATCTCATAGGTCTGCGTGATCGAAAAAGGTATTTTAGATTTAGTTATTCCTGACTCAGTGTGATGTAAAGAAAACTTTGAAACATAGTAAGAGACGACTCACGCTTGGCGAGATTCCTTCGAATAGTCACTCTGAACAGTTCTCGCCTTCTCCGTTTCATCCAATCATCAACCTGGATTTCGATAAACCCCTCCTATAAAATTGTCTCTTTCATACTGCCGTAGCGCAATTGTCCCTATATGCTCTTGGACAATGATGAATCAATAGAGAAAGCGCACACTATTTGTTGTTACGACGCACGGCCAATAATTCTGTCAGGACGTTAATAATTATAATGACTGCGCATTTTAAAACAAACAATTGAAAGTATAAAATATAAATTAATTACATTAAAATTAAATTAAATCAGTTTGCCACACATTCATTACAATATATATCAATAAAAATTAAATATCATTGGGACAATTTTTTACGTCGTCAAAACATTACATTATTTATTTTATTTCTACGCTAACAACTAATAGGCCTATAGTGGTTTTAACCATTCCAGTAACAACGCATGTAAATTGATACAAATCATATGTTATTAAATATTCTGTTATTTTTTCTAAAACATTTTTCTTATATTTTTAGATAAAAGTGAAATACAGAATTACTATCTAACGTCACGTTGATAAATTACATAGATCCGGAAATACATTTTCGTTGTTATTTTTGGCATAAAAGTGTAATTTTTATATACCTAAAATCATGGAGAAAGAATAAGGGATGAAAATAATTATTATCCTGAAAATATTTTAGTAAATATATACAGTATATAGCATAGCTACTAATTTGAGTTGCGATAATTAATTTTTAATTTATTTGTTACCACGTACTGTTTTTAATTTGGATATACACCAATTTATACCATATGCCGCATTTTTTGTATTTAGGTTCCTATAGTCTTATTCAGCTAATCCTACGACAGTAGGAACAGTTCATTTAAGTAGGCGTCCATTAATGCTGAGGCAAACAACGTGGCTACAAATTCGGCAAGGCATGGCCATGAGTCTCACTGATTGCTTCGGGCTTCCCCAGCCAGAGCGCAACGTCGGATTATTTCCTATAGAGGGTGGACTGCCGCGAAACACATAGTAAAGGGAAGGGGATGGGGTTTAAAAACTAAACATGACAAAAAAAATTATCAGGATATCCACACCGCATCTACAGCGGGTATGTGACTGTGGCATCACGTCACAATATGTTAGAAAATTAAAAAATGTAGAATATCAGCTGCATACAAAGAAAAGATAGTCCCTGATCATAAGGACGCGTTGTCTCAATGCATACTCAGGATATAAGAATTGGAAACTTGCATTTTCTCGTTTAGGTAATATGACTTCTCCGGAAATAAATCACAAGTGAACGATAAAATTCACCAGAAAGAATAGAATTACTGTACGTTTCATTTATAAATATATCACTAATAGATTGCAAAATATTATGTGAAAAGGTTTTTAAACATTTTCATTTACCGGAATAACGTTCAGAGAAAACATTATTAAATGCATGAGTGATATTGAGAAGTTGGAAATAAGATTCTATTCTTTTCTAACATATGGACTTCATCATTAGTTTATCCTGAAAATAAATTTATTATATAAATTGCGGTTACTTTATTCCACATAATGTTCCCTTGAGTGGACTAAACAAATCTGGACTGTAGTATGAGTTAAGAGACTCCGTGACTAAAATTTGAAAATTCCTGTAAATGAAAAACAACCGAGCTGAAATTTTAACTGTATGTTAATAGCACACATGTGTAGCAATATACAAATTTTTATTTCTGTAAAATTGTTTATACATATATATTATTTTTGAATGTTATTTTTAAAATTTGGCAGTTTTGAAGACGTTTCTTGCGTTACGAACTTGAAACATTTTTAGGTTTTTTACATTAATATGTAGGGCTGTCCATTGTTATCAATTGTCAGTATTATTTTTTAAATTGAATAAAACTGTGGGGAGAAAATAATTTTTTAATACGAGTTTCATACGGTTACTTAAAAATTGGCACTTTTCAGCACTTTAAAAATTTGTTTCACCTAAACTACTTGAACGATTAGAAAATTAATACTTGTATTTAAAGGTATTAGCATATAGATTATGTGCAAAAAGAATGAAGACAATATCTTAGTATTTGTGATGCATAGAAGTTTTTTGGTATCAGAAATCATAAAGCTAAGGAAAACACATTTTTCTGAAGAAATTAATAATTTATTAATTAAATCCTTTCAATTGTTCCTGAATTTTTGAAATGACTAAATCAAATTAAAATTTTGTTATATGATATGTAAGGCTTCATATATATATATATATATACATATTCTGGCCGAAAAATCAGTCCCCTTATCCCTTAATATCTCCGTCTTTCTGATGGTTTCTTGGGTCATCTGGTGGTGTGAGGACCAGCAATATCACGCCTTCTCTTAGAGATCCGTGACGATTTCCACTCACTGCTTTACTTCGTTCATCATTATGTCTGAAACTATTTATTTTACGCTCATCTTCCAAAATATAACCAAAAACGACACACGCTAATCCCAAAAGACGGTCAACATGACTAATCGCGCTGATGCTTGCGTTCTGAATTTCTCTTGTTTCCTTGTGTTGTTGCGTTAACTATTTCTTTCATTTATTTGGCTGCACTTGAGCTTGTTACTGATAACTTTATGAACTGTACGAACACTTATTGCAACTTTTATTGCTTAATCTTCAACAGTAATACGTCGGTCTTCTCGAGTAATGTCGTCAAAACTGGTTTCTAGTAAAGGAATTGGCACTTCAATTGGGCGGCCAGGACGTTTCGCGTCAGTCTCTGATGTTCAACCTACTTTATTTAACTGTACTACCCAGTTATAAAAGCTTTTGAGGTCTTGCAACCTGTTCCATACTGTAAAACCATTCGAGAAAATATTTTAGCCGTACCTTCAGACTTTTGTGGAAGCGGCCAAACCATCGTTAAACCAGTTTTGAGGTTATGAAGAAAACTATTTGTATCCATGTATTCTCCGCTCAACTCAGTGATGCACCTCCCACAAAACTTTTTTCACCACATCAATATGTCTCTTTAATTATTGAATGTCCCATGTATTAAAAACTGGCTGTCAGTGCTATGGCAATAAATTATTTTTTCGCCCATTCCAACGCTGGCTATGCTTGTATTCAATTAGAAAGAAAGTCGAAATCGTTTTCTCGTACCAGCAAGTGTTTAAACAGGACGCAGATCAGAGGAAGCGTGTAATGGCGGGCGACATTTGTCGCCGAGCCGTGTATCGCACTAAGTGTTGTGAGGCGGCGGCCCGCATTCGCAGCACCAGATTTATGGATTCACTCTAATGGACACATTAGGCTGACGATGTAGCTGTTGCTAGGGCTTTGCGAAAAGCTTGCGGCCGGGAGCACAAGACAATAGGTCCGCCTCCTCAGACGCGCGTTGACTCCGGCCTGACGATAATCAAGCCGACTATCTTAAAATGCATTCAGAGGGAACCGCACTATTCAGCAACTGATCGAAATACTTCCATCCTAAGTAATGAAACTCCGCAATAATGCCGCATCCAATCACTTTGCATATTGTGTAAATGCTTCGGTCGATAGTTTCCACTTCAGAGTAACCTTAAAATTGCTATCAGACATGGAACCGTTTCATCAGATAAACTTCTCTTTTTTTTCCTTATAAAAGGAAAGTTTCGTTACGGCTTGTACATTATACGCCGTGAATGTTTCCTTACAAAGGGAAACATTTGAAATTTTAACAGTTTAGCTCCTTTTAGATTTACTTCGAAGGTTTGCCTTACTCTGTCAGTAATTGAGGAAGCTTAAGGACGCAACATTAAGACAGTTCATGTAAATGACTCGTATAACTATTAAACTCTCTTAAAACAGGATTTGTCAAATTTATGATTTCTTAATTAAAGAACTAGTTTTTCAACTAATTATATAACCATATTAACTTCCAAATATAAATGTACAAATTTAAATATTGTATATTCGATCTCCAAAAAAAATATGAATATCTTCAGAAATCCTAGCAAAGAAATTATTTCCTAAAAATCATGAAAATGTACTGACTCTTAGTATAAATTCGTGTTAAAATAAGTGGATTATCTACAGTGATAAACAATATTCACTTCATTCAGTTTATTTCATAATTTTCTAACAGAGCTTTACAATAACATATTTCCGAAAATAACATACCATAAAAGTCATATTCCGTGGATGCTTCAGTGAAGCAACCCTTCGAGGATATGGAATGAGTCCAATAGTTACACATAAATTTATATATTATTATTATGATAGTCGTATATCTAGTTTTACAACAATAATTAAATAGTTCTATAAATTTCTTTACATAATAGGAGTGGCTTAGTATGAAAGTGGCTAGTTCAATTGTAAATTTGTTAGGTTAATTTCGAAGCTGTTTAATGTGTGGCAGAAACTTTTGAACAGTGTTGTTCCCTTATAGTGTTATTATTAGTCTCTTACATTCTAAATACAATAACATTCCACCAAAAATAAGTAACTCCGTCCAAACTCTTGTGGATTCAATGTCATAAATGCTTTGTATCAGGAGTAACTATTGAAGAAATTAATATAGTGGGGCATTAGAAATTTTCATTCATATATTAAGGTAGATGAAAAAAGAAATGTTGTGCATTTAAAATGTATTAAATTCTCAGAGTTTGTAAACTGTTAAAGAAGAACATATTTCTCATATATATAAATAATGGAACATCTATAAGGGACATAAGTCGAACAGCCACTTTTTAAATTATAACCATTGCAGTACATGTGTCTGAAAGCAGAGACATTCTATAATATTTTTTATCACGAAGAAAAGGGAAAGTAATAATTTGGAGGCGCTACTGTAAAAATAAAATTTGAACCTGAGGAGAGCAAGAATAATTGTAAATTGTACTCGAAAGTCTATTGATAAATGTCGACAAAAGTATACAAAAGCATGCTGCAGGTCATTTATTACACAATTCATATTACAGTATTTTTTATTATGGAGTTATCAAACTCGTTAATCCTCCTTGTATAGTTCAGGTTCAACCATAACGTAATACCGTCTGGTCTTAATTAGTAATCGTAGTCAATACTCTAATATCGTAATCACCTTGTTCTTATAAAGGTTTCTCCGTTCTCCGTTCTTCTTTATTAGAGTTTATTTAGTTTCAGATACATGGAAATATGTATTACTGCCGCCAAAAAATTCATTTATAATTTGAACGCGAAGTGTTAATTTATGTGTATAAATTTTTAATTAATAATTTACGTATTTCTTTGTGAATAATATTTTATTGAATTAAATCTATTCCTCCTCCAAATAATACGGCCCATGTACACAAATAGATAACAACTTTCAATAACGTTTATTATTCACAAAACACAGTTATGTCAACCAACGATGCATGCAACACTCCACCCAACAAAGACAAACTCCTCTATAGATACTAATTCTTCCCAAACACACATCTATTTGCCACAAAAAAACATCGACCCTAAATATCATATTTGTCATGTCACAAATACCCCTACGAAGTGTTTATTCTGATATTTTATGTAAAATAATTTTTAATAATAATAATTACTATTTGTCAAATAAATTAAATTATGGACGAGTAATAGAAAAAGGAGAACGCCCATAATTTATTTCATTCTTCATCCTGCGCGATTCGTATCATCGAAGTTTAATAGAAAAATAATATAACAGAAATGGAAACACAACCATCACTAAAGAGTTAAATTGGCAGGAATAGAAAATACACATATTCAGTACTTTTGAAGCCAATTAATTAAACATAGATTTAAAATGCCACAAACAACAAAATCAACGATTCGTGAGCTTTTACGTTGTTGACAAGTCTGTCATAGTTGCTGATGTTCTTTGAATAGGTTGTTATATACGGCACTTTCGGAGAAAGTAACGCTATATTCGAACAGACTAAAGCATCGTTTTAATAGAAATAATCAAACAAATTCAATATACAATATACATTACATTTTCGAAAAGTGAGGGACGATCGACAAATATTAAATAACTCATTACTGATGGAAATGATCTGTCGCCTTATTAGAAACTAACGTAATCACAGGACTAAAATTGCCGAAAGTATTGGCGGTGTAATTGTTGAGGTACAGAGGCCAACACCGCTATTCTTGGCATGACGCAGAAAGTAAACTCACAAAAATATTTTATAACCAGCAGCTAGGAAACATAAATAGATGCACATTTCTGCTGGAGTAGTCTTCAGTTACGAAGCTCAGGGACAAAAAACATTCTATGCAGTAAGTTAAGTTTGTAGTTGATTTGCAGCGTGCAAATGCACATTTACTATAGTTATTCGCTAGTAGGAATAGTGAGGCTAATAGAAATAAGTTTATACCACGAGTAAGACAATCTTATGTTCGTATATCCACAACTCATATGAAGCTGAACGTATATAATTTAACGGAGGCAAATTTTTGGTGTTTGGTGATATCCTATTCCTGCGGTATTGCCCCGTCACTCTGCTCATTCTGTGGACATCCGGGAAGTTGGGTTTAGACATTGCAGCATCCAACCGGTAAAATTCTTCCGAGCAGTAGAGACTTTCTGAAATTTATAATTATTGTAATTGCATTGTATTAAAGCCAGATCTCGTCTTCCTTTAGACACGTTAAAATTTCCCATTGTATTTATTCGTGTCCCTCAATATACCCTGAAAAGTCTCGTGTTCTACGTTAAGATGTAAAAGTATAGATTGTATAGATAGTAAAGTACTGTATCATGCGTTTGTAATTTGGTTGTAAATTCCATGTGTATTAACCCTTTCGTGGACAATATTCAGACATGTCCCTTTTTATCAACGTAAAATTGAATGCATATGCAGTTCCGTTCGCGAAAGGGTTAATATTCAAATATGTTTCCTTATCCGAACCCTTCCCATAATAAAATAATAGTAATAATTTGCGTTACAATTTGGTTCACTACAACTTGGGGCTGTTAAATAAAATATAAATAATTGTTTCACATTTTAATAGTGTTTATTACTAACTTTCACGATCTTCTACTTCACATACTCTTGTTTTATTTTACGTGTTATGAATTTCATGAAGAATGGTGATCCCAACGGAATGCCAACTGACCAGGTTATTTCACGACACTCAGCAATGCAAAATATTGCATTATTCAAGAAATATGCGAAAAATGGACTTCTTTCGTATCTGAGGTCCTTTTGTATCGAGGGGCTTGATTGTGAATGGTAAGACCTGCAGAAAGTTTGTGATCACAGCACACCATATAAAATAAAATGTCCTGATGGATCGGTAAGCACTGGTATACGATTCGTGTTGCTCCGGATAGAAAGTGGAGAAAAACTTCCAAGTAGCTACTGAAGTTATAAGGCTAATTGTAGAAGAAACATACTTCAAGGTCTGTGATGTTACTGTCGATTAGCGGATAGTTTGCAGAAGCAGGTGGCAACAAAAAAGCACTGCAGTTTCACTTTACTACCCTAAAATATTTTTCAATTTGAAAGACCATTACTCACCAGAAATGTAAGTCTAAGACCGTCCTATCTTGATGTCAACCGTGTTGAGAGATTACGGGTGAATGTAGTTTTTCATAGAATATTTACGTCCCTCTATTCACTTCTTCCATATCTCACTTCCCCAGCCCTCGCTTCTTAAGCACCAAGCTTTGCAAGTCGTCGCTTTATTCAGTTCAAAGAATTTCACACATTTATTTTCATAAACATACATCGCCTGTGTTATGTCAAATGAGTAATGAAAGTGAAGACATACTGCTAGTGCATGTTGTATTACTTAGAATTTACTTTCTTCGTGAGGTGTAAACTTTAAATTCATGCGTTATATTACCAAAACAAATTTATTTTGCGTTTTAAATTTTGAGAATTATATTAAGTTGGGTAAGTTATAATAGGATGTTTCATGTTATGATATAACATTTGTAGCCTACATCCGTGACGTGGAAGTAATATACAATTTCGAAGAATTAAATATACAATCATACGTATACCAGTGACTTTTTAGAATTTATTTTTTAATATTACTATTAATAAAAACTTATTTACAACTTATTTACAATCTTATTATTATTAGAATATATTATTTCAATTACCACTATTGTCCCTCGGCTTTGTGATTAGGGATACGTAAAAAGTATAAATTATTTACCTGTATTTGTCTTTCCATACAAGTATTTTTAGTACTCGATAATTTTCTTACGATACTTACGAGTAGCGATATTATTTTGGTGATACTTAAAAGTATCGAAAAATAGTATATAAAGTTTTGGGACGATCGTTTTCATTCTTTCAATAATAATAATATCATATTCCGCAGATACTGTAGAGAAGCTTAGCTTCAAGGATGTGGAATGAGTTAGGGTGTACATTTATTTCATCAAAACTATGTTGTAACTATTAACAATCGATTGATTATGACTAATAATATTCTATAACCTAATTTTATGAATAGTTGATGGTCGTAAATTAAGTCATATAATATTAGTAATACATAATGCAGCAACATACGAAAAGGATTCCGATTTATAGTTTAGGCTGACTATTTATATTATAAAAAATACAGCTAATACTAATATTTATTAGATTATTTAAGTGTTTGCTGACTAATTAGCTGCATTTTTATATAATGAAAGATAAAGTCAGATTATTGATTTATTATAAATAAATATGAGTTATCGGTCTGCATAAATACACTTATTCATTTAAAAAATTTCACTTTTAATTTTTTCAATACTTTAAGCAATAAAGTGACATTTTTCAATTAAACTCTTTTTTAATTGATGGTTGGTTACTTGTGCTCTTGTTGAAATCATTCAGTAGTAAACAACATAAAGTTATTAATAACAGCATTTCATCAAAAATACAATAATAAATTTTCATTTTCTTCATCCGATATTTATTAAATACTATCAGGCATCGATACTTAAAACTAATACTTTTTAGGTATCGATATCGGGCATATATTTGACGTATCCTATTTCCTCAACCGAGGACTAATGGATTTAATAATAATAAATAAATTCGATATTAGAACTAAGTTAAGTATCCATACTTTTCTTACCATAACGGATATCTATTTGTGATACAATTTCTTCTAAATTCTCATTACTTAAACCTCCAGATTCCTTTCCAAAGTAATCACTATATTCTAAAATCATCAAACCCATAACCTCAATATATAAATCTTTTATTGTTCTGACTTCTTGAATTAGTAACCAGCCAGGTTAGTCAGAAATAAAATTAAATCCTCTAATTTAGTAAATCACGTCGTAGGGACCGCTTCCAGTCCTCCTATTCCTCCCCCTCCCCCCGGTTTAATAATATATTACTATAAATAAATTCAATAAATATTAACTAATAAATTTTTAATGTACTCAGCGCACAAAAATTCGAGTGAAATAATTTTTTCTTAATTATTTGTAAAAATAATACATATCAATTTCTTGAATAAGTATAAGATTTTAATAACATCACAGCATGGTTTCCATAAAGGAAAGTCCAATGTACGACTTGTTTCAAAATATCTAGAATTCATTGGATGAAGGACTGAAAGTAGCGGGAATATTTGATGATCTCTCTAAGCCCTTCGACACGTTAGATCACCAAATATTCCAAAAAAAGATGGAATATTATACGAAGAACTGCGTCACTTCTACTAAGAAGTATTAGTAGTAAACAAGTAGTAGTAGTAGTGTATCAGATTGGGAGTTTTAACATAGAGTTCCTCAAGGGTCAATTCTTGAGCCATTACTTTTTATTCGATACATGAAAGATTTTACCAATCTGGACGGCCTGAATGTCTGGCTTAACCTAGATAAGACTAGGTTCATTTTAGCGCTGACGCTAGTAACAAACCCGTACACAATTTTTCGGCCATTGCGCCTTTCGTGGATCTTCTGATTGGTGATAATAAATTCAAGTGTAATGACCATATAGATCTGCTTGCTGGGAAACTAAGTTCGGCTTGTTATTCTCTAAGAACTAATTCAACATGTAACAAAAATTACGTAAAAATGGTATATTTAGAATATTTTCATACAGTTATGAGTTATGGCATCTCTAATTGAGGAAATGGCTCCAGGAGCAACGAAATATTTAAGCTGCAAAAACGTGCTATTAGAATACTTCCTAGTACCAATTCTAGATCGAGTTGGAAGCCTTTCTTTAAAAACTTTCCTTACTTACTTTACCTAGCGTATACATACATAAAATCTTATAGATTGTTAAGGGGAACATAAATTGTTTCAACGAATGGTGAATTTCATGAATACGCAACTAGAAATCGCTCAGCTCCACGGTCACGTGGACAAGTATTGCCTTGCTCTCTACCAGAAAAGTATTCACCATACGGAGATAAATTTTATAAGTCTTCCTCCAGAGGTTAAGAACAAAAGTTTCGTGAACCAGTGTAATAATATTTTAATAAATGGCGCGTTTTACTCTGTACAGGAATTTCTTGATCGTTCAGCTAATAGTTTAAATTAATTTTCCTGCAAAAGGTTTTAATGTTTTACGTTGCCATATTATCTATTACGTAACTTTAAAACTTTTTTCTGCTCTTTTGTTTGTTTCAAGTATTGCCTAGAGGTACTACGAAAGGCCAGTTTCCTCATCACGCTGCTCCAAGAAGTGAAATATCCATTGCTTATGCGTGTGTTTGTGCTTCTCAGGGTGTGTTTGTGCTCACTAGTGTGCAATGATTTTAGACTAGATCCTGTGTATTTTAGTTATTTATTTTGTAGTTAATTTTGTACTTTACTTTGTTCTTATAATTATTTGTTATTTGTAATGTATGACGTATCCTATTTCCTCAACCGAGGACTAATGAAAAAAACAATAAAACTAAATTTCTTGTGCTATATACGTAAATATATTACAGCGGAGTGCTTTTTCTGTACATTCCAAATCTCAACCTCAAATTTTGTATAAAGAATAAATACATTTCTATTGGAATTTAATCATTAATATTTGTATTTTGAACTTTATGTACGTAAAATTCTAATTTTACTTAATAATTTGTAAATCCGTTGCCAGAAAAGTATGTTTTTTGGATCGGGTTGGAATAATGTAGACGGGATCGCGATTTACAACATGCTCAGGTATAACATACAATCAACGGAGTCATCTCGGATGGCTCAGAAGGAAGAGAAAATGGCGGTCCTAAGTTCGATTACCGGTTCGCTAGAGATTTTTTTCTATCCTAATCCTATAATTCAGTTTCATGGCCCTACATGGGGAGTATTAATGGAAGAATTTTCTTCAAGCCTGATCCTTTCATTCAGTTTCATTACCTGTATGACTTATCTTCATTAGAAACATTTCTTCTGTTCTTGGATGAATTACAATCCAGGGTGATAAATCTTTCGCTTAAATACGTAGTAATCAACAGTTAAAAAATTTCGTCGACTTAATCCTTTCAGAAAAGCAATTTATAACCTGTTCGTAAATTCCACCATTTTTTTAAAAAATTGTGTGCCTTTGTGTTGTTACAGAGAATTATGAAGGCAAAGGTGAACGTCGTTTCGTGTTTTATCATACCACGTATAAGTGGAGCCAGCTTAACACTTTACTTCGTCTTCATTAATAAACTAATTCACTCCGAATATATCTCATTATTACTCATATGAATGGAAAACGAGAAGAATATGCACATGACATCGTTTGAAAGAATTTCAAAATCATTAAAAACATACAACGAACTATGACAGAAAAATTTGGTTGCAGATTGCATCCTTATTGTCTATAACTCTTCTCACAACTGCCTACGGCCCTTGGCTAAATGGCTGAAATGTATCAAATATCCAGGCAAATTACGCAAAAAGCAATCTGTAAACAGCGCTAGTGTCTGTAATTTCAACATCGAATGCCACAGCTGTTAATTTCAGATATGACACGTTTCAATTTCTGTCGAAAACAGCAAAGCCTCGTCGCTCGACACAAAGGCCAACGCACACGGGTTGTCAATCTTGTCTAAACAGTTGATTTTTTAGTAAATAGTTAATAAATTCGTTAGGTGCTCCGGTTATACAAAAAGTCCTTGGTAGTATAGTTGGACTTTGAGAGAAATAAGAATACTGCACTATTTCACTATAATTTGCAGGTAAACTTAAAACTTTCTAGTAATGAAACAAGAACAGCAGATAAACAAGCCATTACAATATATTTATCTTCTTGGTCAATAGCTTAGCGTTAGAAAGAGACTTATATTTCATGTAAATTACTTTCATACATTTCACAACAAAAAATATATTTAATACAGAAGTTGGACAGCAGATATTTCTTTACTATTGATAAGTAGTCTGTAATCATTCTCAATCTAACATATTTCAAATTTTTGGGTGGCGGGCTACATGAGGGTGGTCCAATAGGAATCTTGCGTACCTGTCTCATGCTTTTCCGAATAACAGAAGAGGGGTTTGTAGGGTCGCAGCATTCCGTTCTCCGTGCCTCGACGAACTTAGGAGGCAGGTGGTCAACTGATCCAATGACCAGCAGACAACTCTTTTCTGATCTCATATTTACTCTTTTCTCAAAAGTCTGGAAGAGACAATTATATATAAATTTCTACAGTAGCTTTAGTTTAGACGAGTACTTTATCAAATTATACACTATATACACCCAGCATGTTCTAATAGCTAACTTACCTATAAATATCCTATTAATTTAATATTCTGGTGTATATTTCCTCATATGGCAAAGGAGACGTCAGAAAATAAATTATTTTTTTTCTGTCCCACGTTATTATAAAAACTATCATTTATTTAAATCTATTACATTAAAGTCAATTTTACATGTTGATATGTTTCATGAGTAATTCTCGATCATTTACTTACTATTTCAAATAATTTGTTAATGTTCATAAAATGATTAATCAAATCGTTCCTACTGCCTTAATTATAATGGAAATCATCTTGTGTTCATACATAAAATTTTTCGTTAATGTTACAGGACAGTTGTTTTTCACAAACAACGACGATTTTTCGTCAGTGCATTTAAACTGAAAAAGAAACGCCTAACATTTTATTTTTTCTTAAACAATAACTATCATGACAACGTTAACAGTTCTTCAATATTTCAAACAGGAATTCTAAAATCGCTGTTTTGGATGAGCTACACAATTTTGGAAAATATAGTTGTAATTTTATGTATATATCACGAGTCTTTAAAATAAAAACAAGATAGGCAAGAATATTTGAATTTTGATACTGTGAAAAAATTATATTTCTAGACACCATATAGCTATTTCTTTCATATATATATATAACACGATCGGCTAAAATCGAATTGACGAAATCTGAGGCATTTATTTTAATATGATTCAATGTAAATCGAATTAATTCGTTCTCTAAATTCAGAAATACATGAAAGCACATGTTATAGAGAATATACATAGTTAATTATTAATAATAATAATAAATTATTATAATGTAAGCAACAACAGGAGTATATCAGGTCATTTATCTTTCATTCATTATTAGGACTAGCTCCAGAGTTAAATTTACGTTCAATATGAGGTTCTGAATGGTACTGTAGTAAGGGCGTCACTTAAAAAGCACTGCCAGCATTACAACAGAACGAAAGGCTTATCCTAATCTTTCATAGGCTTAAGCCCTAAAAGTGCTTTGTCCTTCTTTGCAATGAATGTCCTTTTTTGCGTTTCCTTCCGGAAAAAAACTAGTATCCTCACAGTGGAATATGTTTTAAGGGCTGAATCCTTCAGTCACTACGAAATCTTTAAATTCTGAGACAACGTTTTCGGTCTCAAACTTGTCCAAGTTAGCCCGTTCGCCGTACCAGTGCGCCTTTTAAACGTTTCGAACCTGCCTCTTCTGTACATTAGCTTTCGTCCCTGGCTTATAGAATCTTACTCTAACAGCTTTTAGTAGATCCAAATTAATAATAACTGTTAGACATCTTCAATTTTATGGCTGACAAATCACATTCTGACTCCCCTAATGCCACGATATCTTCAGTAAACCTTAGGGTTTTTATTTATTCTCCTTGCAGTATGATTCCGTTTACATATTCCTTTTTAACGTTCTTCATCGCGTGTTCTATGCAAAAGTTAAAGAGCATAGACGACTGACTGCATCCTTGTCTTGATTTCTGATTTATTTTCTTGCCCTTCAATTCCAATTACTGCTAACTGCCTTCTTAGAGGTTATGGATAACCTCTTCTTTCTCCATATTTTATTTTGATCTATTTTATCTCTCTAATTTATCAATTTTATTCCAATATGAGTCAAGAAAAAAAAACATCATTATAGGAGGAACTCCTAGCCTTTACTGCAATGATTTTAAATAAACGCCTTCATGCCATATCTTTTCAGGAATGTGTATTGTACACAAATTTTGGTGCCGAGGCTAACCCTAACTCTACGAAGCGTGCCCAATATTTTCATTTTCGATTGTCTGTGGTACTCCCACATAGTAGGAAATAATTATCGAACATGCTCACCGTACGGAAGATGTATTGCCTGTTGCATTTAGAAAGTGGCTCTCAATTATTATGATATGTAGTCTATATGCTCAATTGAAATAAATGACCACACCATCCCTTTCACATTTCCCCTTTCAGATTTTTAAGTAAGTGCGAGTTTATTTCTGTAACAATTATGATATTTTGAATAAATAAAAAGAAGGCCAATAAGGAAGTATATATATTTTTTGCTATTTAATCAACTACGACGTTTCGTCTCCCTTTCGAGACTTCCTCAGGCATAAAATTCAGCAATTCCTGTCATTAACTTCTTGACTCTCAGCCGAAAAGATTATTAAATGTATTCAAGTATTTACATGTGAATAATTTAATGGCGCGGACAATCACCAGCGACTGTTAACATTTTTAATTCTACATTCACAGTGGAGCTCAGTTATAACAAGTAACCCTGTTTTTACAGAAAATCAATGTTTTTCAGTTTAAATATTTTTTTCTGGTTTATATATTAACCCGGATATAACGAGGAAACTCCGGTTATATAGAGTGAATGTCTGGGGCTTCGGAATTTTTGTTATTTTGGTTAGCAGGCTACATGAGGGTGATCCTAAAATAGGCAACTCCCCCGTAATAGCATTTTTTTAAAGGGAATTGAAAAGGGGGGATGTTGAAGGTAGAGCATTCGTCCCAGGCTTATAGAATCTTACTCTAACAGCTTTTGGTTGATCCAAATTAATCATAACTGTTAGACATCTTCAATTTTATGGCTGCCAAATCACATTCTGACTCCTCTAATGCCACGATATCTACATCAAACCTTAGGGTTTTTATTTCTTCTCCTTGCAGTATGATTCCGTTTACATATTCCTTTTTAACGTTCTTTATCTCTTTCTCTATACAAAAGTTAAAGAGCATAGACGATTGACTGCATCCTTGTCTTTATTTCTGACTTATTTTCTTGCCCTTCAATTTCAATAATTGCTGCTTGACTACTTAGAGGTTATGGATAACTTCTCCTCTCTTCATATTTTATTTTTATCTATTTTATCTCTACGGCTCCCGGGCTATAGTTCAAGGATCCTACCCGGCGTTTCACTTAAAGAGGTACAGGGAAAACCCTCGAAAACCTGCATCAGGTAGGTAGGGCTATTGTAAACTATTCTCTTCCAAAGGATGGGAGACAAGTCTGCTGTGGGTCGCAGCGTTCCCTTCTCAGTGTCTCCACTAGTTAATAGGATCAGCAGAAAATTCTTACCATATGCCATAGGTCTTCGACCCCAGTACATACACCTCCTGAAATAGGTAAAATTGCCTCGGCATATGAGATCTTTGAAACAGCCAGAGAGAGTACAAAGCATTCACGACGAAGCCAGGTGAGTCCCGCAATCAATCTGGGGAGAAATACCTGCGAGAGGAAACTCCCGAAGGTCTAGTCTTAGTTTAACATTCTTTGACAACCCATAAAACATGTTAGGATAAGGAATTTTACACGCTACCCTTTATAAAACCCAGACAACAAAAATTTCATACTTCACAATCTATGGGCGTGTAGCCAAGGAAGCGCGATAGATTTGTGGTACGAAAAAACATTGAACACCTAAAATAAATCAACTGTGACATATTATAACCAGGTCTACTGTGTTTTGAGCGTTTAATTTTTCATCTATCGATCATAGGCATTTCAATTTTATAGTTGTTTTGTTTATACACTTTAAGTTGTAGTACAGTACAATTTCAGTCATTCCTTTACATATTTGTGAACATATTTATTTCACATAAATATTTATTCTATGAATTGCATCCTTTCGTTTAGAGGACATATTTTCTCTAATAAGAATTTTCTCATATATAAATTTCATTTCCCCTCGATATTGTATCTACGTCGCACATTGATATATTATTTCCACTTTTTTGTATTTAATTTATATACTAAATTTTGGATTGTGTCTTTTATCAACCACGCATTTTCGATTTATTCGTTTTGTCGTAATAGGAAACTTATGCGATCAATAAATCTAAAATTTCTCCTACGGAAAGGAGGACATTCTTATATACGTATGCTTTGAATACTTTTAAGTAGCGTTTGACTGATATTTGATTCTTTGGTCTATCGCCTGTTTCAATACTTTCGACTCATGCCAATCCTTTCAACCCTTACTTTCTTTGAGGAGTATGTCCAGGTGTTATTAAAGTTCATTGGAGCAAAATATTTTCTTATTTCTTAAATATTTGTACAATTATAAGAGGTACATAGTAGTCAATTCTGTAATATAGGATGCAGGTCCAGACCCCTGGAGAATATAACTGTATGGAAATGTAGAGACGACACAAACTAAGTAGGTTAATGCAAAAAGAACGGAGAAAAATTTATAATCTATTGTAGAAAATTACAGTTCAACTGACGAAAGTCTGACCCTTGTAGAACAATTAGTGTATTATTCAGAAGTATTTTATCCATGTATGTGTGAGCGAGTTTTCTAGATTCGCGACATAAATAGCGATGCCTTTGTCCCCATTACTTCTCGAGAAGTGTTAACGCGAGCCAGTTCCAAGCTAATGACCGCCGGGGCTGATATGGCTGGCTCATTAGCAGCCCGTGCTACTAATTCACCTGCAACTCTCGTGTGAACTGGCACATATGCAATAGCACAGTCGTTGAACACTTTGTTCAGTGTCGAATTTGCCCACTCTTTGTTTTAATGTTTCAGATAACTTCAATGGCATAATTAAAAAGTTCCACGGTTTAAATGATATTGGGAATGCCTTTGTGTGCTCTCTCTGATCTGACATAGCGAATGACCCCTTTTGATGTAACCAGTAGAATTGTGAATTCTCATTTCCTTTCATTCAAAGTTCACTCGTTCACGAATGAGACAGCTAAGACCTCGCCAATGAGTGTCATTTATTCATTGCCGTGGTTGAATATTGGATTTGTGCCGATTACCCGTGACGAAAACGGACTGATTCGTAATCGCGCCGTTTGAATAAAAGTGAATTACCATTACATTCCATTATTAACGCTGAGGCCCGGAATAAAGATAAGACAATTTACGTTTTACAGTTCCATTAACAGTCATTGAACAATTTTACGATTCCTGCAATCGAATAATGATTAACATCTATGTTGCAATCGATTTCCGCTGACACCGGAAATTTTTCAGTTGAGTCTGACCATCAAACGAGAACGTCGAGCTCGGTTTATGAACGCTGTAGGAAATTTAAAAAAAACGTTTTTACTGTTGCCAAACATTATATTTACTTTGGTCTCGGGCATATAATTTCACATGTGTTAATTCCCTAGCACTCATAGCCTAAGCCAAACACAAGTTATAATTTCCTTTAAACGTTATACAAAAGTGCTGAAAATTATTCCAAGAAAAATTGTTTCGTAAGTAAATATTATCCATGGAAAATGTGGCTTACTACTCAGTTTTGAAACATTAAATTAACTGAACCTAGGATAATATTTATATTTCCTTTAACTTGAAATTAATACTGATAACAATTTGAGAAAAATTAAAATATAAGGGAAACCGTTTATGTTGCTCAATAACGGTAATTTTGGATTGTTTTACTGTAGAAGTATATGTACAATAATAGAAATATGATTTGCGTACTTTTAATAATAATTTCGGTACACTACCAGACATACGAAAATCATTTCAAATCCTATCATTAGTTGTATTATATTTTGTTAAAATAGAATAACTAGTGTTAATTATTTCCGTTTTTGAAAGTAATATGTATACAATCTATTGTATGCAGACTTTTTTATTTCTTTTGAAGGAAATCTAACTTGCTAGAAAAATAGTCTCGCATTACTAATTCAGCAATAACGGGAGATAAGGATGAAACCAAAGGAAGCCCAAGGATTTCGTGGTAAAATACGTTACTGAATGTGGAACATGTGGAATGAAGGACAAGGTTCATGGCAGAGTTCTTTTCAGTCCAGTAATAAGAAGTAAGATCTTCATTGCAGTTCATCTTGACTTTAAATGTTAAGAACCAAATCGAAATAAACAAGTCCCTGTGGCAGAGGGTAGCACGTTGGACTTCTAATCCAAATCGAAAGGAATAAATGTAAATAAGGAAATAACATCAAGAGAGACTAGAATATGATTATCAGTAATATGAAGAGTTTTTATTTTGGAATGAATTCTAAGGAATGGGTGACTGATAAATATGATTCCTTGTGCAAAACCAAATAAATTATTTATGAAGGAAACCACTCAAAGGACTTCCAAGAGATATGTCAATTAATCAAGAAGGGGTATTATCCTATGGGGTTTTAGGGAGTGATTAAGCTCAAGCACAGGTCCCTTTTTTTCAATTAATTTCATTGAATTAAATAATTTATAAAAACTTACGTTTTTGAGCCTATGTAATCATACATTTATTTTGTTGATTTGGTCCTGAATGCTAGGGAATTTGCATATGTGCACTATTCGATTTCCTACGCCCGAACCATGATATATGTATAATTACATGCATTCATGTATAATCTATATATGTTAACAAAATTTATAAAAATTATAAATTTTAATAGTTTTTACTTTAACTAAATATTGTCACTTTATATTTATAACTTCTTGTATATTTTTTTGTATATGGCTGCAAATGTTATTATTCTTTTTTACTTGGCGAAGTCTCACATTTGAGGACGAAACGTTGTTGTAATTGAATAAAACTTCTTAAATTGTCTGTATAATGGTAATTTAATTTATTAGTCGTCAGTTATAATATGGCAAACCTAATACGCAGTAAAAAAAGGAGAAGGGATAGGGCAGTATTTTCTTTTGGGAAGGAACTTTTCCTGTGTAACGGTATTATCATTGTTGGAAGCATATATTTTATTCTTACCAATAGGATATACAGACTGAGGCAACATCTTTTACTACTAGCTTTCTCGGATGACTTTCTTGTTGAACTGAACACACTATATTTCCTAGCCCTAATGTTTTCAGAAACGCTTTTACACTTGTCTCAACAAAAACTCGAGATAAACTGAGCTCCGGTCTACCCCACTACAATATCGGGAAAGTTGTCTACTGCGCACCGTCTTTACACACGAAAAGCTAAGTCTATCTAAATTATTAAATATATTTATATACATGAAAAGATATTATAGTCAGGCGTACCGTTGACTAGATTGGTTGAAGTATGAGGTTGAACAGAAGTTGAAAAGTTATTAGCGAGGGGAAATGAATAGATTTGTTTGGACTCTCACTTTACATGCATTAAAGCCCCCGAAGATGAACAGCGTTCGTTCGAAACGTTGGTTACCTAATTCTTCTTGCTTTATTTCTTTCTTGTTTTCTATTCCAAAATATTGTTTCTTATTTCATCTTGTTATATTTTTGTCTTTCCCTTTGAATAATTTCTTTTAAACTTCTTTTTCTTTCTTTCTTGTTGGTTCTACAGCCCATAGAGGGCCTGGGCTTAGAATCGACTACGGACTGTCATCTTGCATGACACATTCCGAATTTGGAGTGACACGTGGTCAGCTTATCGATTCTCCAACACTTTTCAACTTCTGTGAATTCTTAAATCCCATTAACATCAACAAATCTATGCATAGTAAAACCCGACAATAATATCTAATAATGATTCCAGACTGTTACCACAATATTACAATTTAAAATGCATACATATGTAATTCAAAAATTTTAATTCAACATTATTGATATGACATAATGGCACACATCAATCTTTACTTTGGATTTTCCTCGTTTCCGAAATTAGTTTTCATCATGATCCACAATGATGAACTACCAAAAAATAATATATATATATATATATATATATATGCACTTGCTTAGTCGCATACAGTTTTCAAAGTAAGAAAATAGACTGCAATGACCTCTTGGTCGAACTTGTAGGTCACTGTCATTCGTTTCCTTTTAAATAATTTATCGAAAAGTGTAAGCTGAATGAAACTCTAGCTAAACTTAGGGAGAAATTATAAACTCGGGAGGATGGTGCCAGAGGCAACGCGAGAAAGGCCACTGGAAGTTTTCTGTATTTGAAATATTTGGTTTCGAGACCGGCTTCTTCCAGTTGATATGTGCTATAAAGTCAAATAACAAACCTTATGTACAATTACAATACAAAAACATTTATTGTCCTTAATGGAGTTATTTGACGTGCGTCCAAGATGTAAGAGTAACGTAGTGCAGTGGTAATGTGTTACATATTGGCTTGCTGAGTGTACCTGTGTTGCAGACCAGAGACGGCAATGTTCTATAAATACTGTACATCTCAGCAGCCCTTAAGAGCACTAAAGGTCTGCGATGCCAGATAACTTTCCACGCTCGAAGTTTATACAGCAGAGCTTTTGGGCGACGTCCAACTGATCCGAATCGTAGATATCACTCAAGCGGTTGCTACTTTCGTACATATTCAACAAAGTCTGGCGCCTCCGTACAAGATCAAGACTGCGCGTCTCCTAGACGCCACGTCCTCGCCTCTTCTCTCACATCTTGCAAAACAAGCCCGAATTTCTTTTCCTTACACTCCTTCTCACTATATCGCCATTTTACTACCTACCCTTACGTCTTCAAAATTATTACAAAAATAAACAGTCTCTAATTATGTGATATAATAAATTGTTAATAAAGCACTTAAATAACTAAACATTTTTAAATATGGGGATAAGAAACTAAAACAGATCAGGCCTAAACAGCAATATCCTAACCACGGTTCAAGTGAATTTAAGAAGGATTATATTTTTAAGAATATAAAAGTAACGCGTCATATGTTACACGTAAAATACCAAAAATATGTTAATTAAGGCATATATTTTGTAATTCTGGGGTGTAGTTTTGAAAAGTTACATGAAATTATTGACCTATGGAAGTATTTTATTGGTTTTCCGTGTTGCAGAGCACCACAATTTTATTTTGACGGAATAACGAATAGATAGTGATAAATATGGTTTCTAAGGCTACTTTAAATTCACCCTTGCCATAGAATTTGCGCGTTAAATTACAGCCTGCTAGTGGTTATTGTTGCCTGACCTTAAGATACTATTTCAACGCCTCCCTGATTGTAGGTCATCTTGTGTTACGGCATATATGAACACAGAGGGTTGGAACGTTTAGCATAATTTACATCAATTTAGGGTGTTGTGTTCTGGTTGCGAGCCGGATTTTGTAGAAGTAGAACAACAGTTCCGTGTAAGATTTAATAAAGCCTTGTCTGAGAAGGCCGTTGTTTCCAAAGGTAGCCAATTTCTATTTTGCATAATATATGTTTTGGCTGTCTAACTAACCGAATGGTTCCCCTGTCCTTCACTCTTGTACGTAATAAGAAAGGACGTATGTTTGGATTGGAAGAAAACAAAGATACGCTGAAAAAAATACATGAAAAAAGAGAGAGAAAATAAGAAACTTTGGATAACACAATTGTGCCGTATTGAAGAAAGAAGAAAACAAAAACACTAATGTAGTAAATAACCACGATGGACCACTGAAATACCTTAAATAAATTTGTGAGGAAATAAAACAGTTCAAAATCTTGATTTTTATTTCCCTCTTTCTTCATTACAATCCAGAGTTTCCTGCTTCTCTCTTTTTTCCTGTTTTTTTTCATACTTTGTTTTCTTCCAACCCGTTTCAGTTGCCCAAATTTTTGTTCTAATTAATTACCATTCCTTAACATTTTTTCTTAAGTCCACATTGGATTTCTGTGACTTGTCTTCGTAGTCTGCTTTTCAATTGATTGTCAATTTTCACTATGTAGCATTTTCATGTCTTCTTTTGAAACAATATAATAATAGAAGAATAGAAGTTGTAAATTTTGTTTACCGGCTAATGACAGAAATCTAAATAACATTAAGTTGATATACTTAACGACCTATTAACAGAAATTTTTAATAAATCTAAAATATATTCATTCATTTGTACATATTTTTACTCTCTTGAAGATTGGTCCGACTGAAAGGTTTGTCTTAATGCTATAAACGTATAAATACAGGGCGTTTCATGAAGGCCCATCTGACTTTGAAATGACAACTTCGAAACAGTTAAATACAATAAAGGTGAAACTAGTGCTATGTTTTTTTATTAGATTTATTTAAAGTCGCATCTACATCAGAGGTAATTAGCGACCTCTTTCATGATTGAAGCTTATGAATACTTTATTTGCTTACAATTAATTGCAATTGAACAGAAAAAACGTCTCAAGTGTTCAAATAAATTGATGACTTTGAAGAAATGTTGCACTTTCTTTCGGATCTTGCATGAGCTTTTTATTTCTTGTAGGTCGGAGTTCTCGATGATTGAGAGTCGTAATACGTCGTGTCTGTTGCATTCGGTTAAGATATGATGGATTGAAACTTGTTTCCCCACATTCGCATGGTGGGGGAGCGGAGTTGGAGAATAAATGTGAATGGGTTAAGTCCGTATGGTTTGATCTGATTCTAGATAACGCTGTTGGATTTACAGACAGATCTGCAATTTATTACACACTGGCTTGCACAAATAATTCCAATAATGACTCATTCAGATATATTGCAATTTTACTGCAATTTGTTGCCACATGTGAAGCTTTAGAGGATGCACCAGAGAATTCATGGCTTATGCAGGATGAGCTACGACCACATCCACAGTACTACTGCAGTGTTTGAGTTCCTTGAGAAACTCCAAGTATTCTCAAACGTTGGAACTGCCTGAAGAATTCATCTGTGAGACATCAAATAAACACTATTTAAAAGACACTGCTACGTGATTATAGCGCCATTTGATGTCTAATATTGGATTTTGTAAAGATTACAGGGGATGGGCGATTTATAATTATTATAATATTAATTTAATATATAAAGGTTTAAATAGAAAAGAAAAGATTAAATTTAAAATTATGAATTTAATAAAAATAAGGTAATTTTATAAAAGGTACAAAATATTAAAGATAATGTTACAAATAGCAAATTTACATCGACGCTCTTTAAAATCAGGGTTCTCTGTAGGGTGGACCGAGAGAAGCAATTTAGTTTTTATGGCAATAGGTCTGGCAAATTTAAACTCTATTTAATAAAACTGAACGATACCGACGATGTTCTGCAGTTGCATTCTGGTCTGCGTTGCTTTGTGATAATGGTTGGAACACCTCTGCATCGGGATGATTGTCCTGAGACTCGTACCAAGAAGTCTGCGTCTCCTAAGGTCTCAAAAGTTCGGCACCGCTCTTAACTACTGCTTACAAATTTTCTCCTTGGCGGTTAGCAGTTAAGTGTTTTGATCAACACTTGACAACCTCTCAACATTTTCTTCTCTAACGGCGGCTAGCAATTTAGTTTTAATCATCACTTGCCGACCTCTCAACATTTCTTTCTCCGTCTCAAAATCAATTCCCACGTAAACCTGACAGGAATCCTTGCCCTCTACTTAATTCCAATCGGCTGCGATTCCCAATAACATCTATTGGCCTGCACTTCAACAATTGCAGCCAATAGGAAATTTCAGCTGCAGGTCGTAAACATCCTATAAGTTTCACATTACTTCATTGCCAGTTGTAATTCCAGATAAGCCACGCAACTTCCGACTTTCGAAGGGAAGCCCAAATTAGAGTCGGTGACCCTTTTACGAAGTGAAAAGTGTTCTTTCTTCTTTTCAGCCAAAGAAAAGGAGGGTCGTCCCCATTGTTCAAAAGTGAAAGCAAGGCCACACACAGCCATGAATGCGTCGCAGGGCATCTCGCGCACTTTTAATACATTACAAACTAGTGTATGATAAATTCCAAATCTGTCTGTTCATCAACTTGTTTCATCTTTATGTCTCACTGTTTTGCAGTTAAGTCATTTCAAAGTTGGAGAGTCCTTTCTGAAACACCCTATAAGTACCGAAACGTACCGTTGTTAAATACAAAAAAGTAGATTAATAAGCATTTAATTATAAAAATGCCTCTTAATAGATCATTAAATATATCTTTAAAAATTAATTACAAAAATGAAAAAATCTTAAAACTATGACATAAACGTGTCTACGTCATTTTTTGTATTTTATATTCGACGAAACAATTAATAGAAGTATCTTCCTTTCGTGAAATTAGACGTTGTTGACATGTACAAATATAAAGAAAATTTACGGCTTCTGCATTGTGATTGTAATGAAGTTAAGCTGCTTGTCTCTAAGATGATACTGTGCAATTGTGCTATGGATACGCCGTAGGCCAAAGCATATCTGAGCACCTATTGTGGAGGGCTTTCTTGGGGCTCGCTATTGAATATCCTAAACAATATATGCTATAGTAAGGCTTTTCCGAGAGGTCTGGAGACACGACGGAATAAGGCCGAATAAAATTACGCATATTGAATTATTTTCATATTTGTTTACAAAAATCTACTTGTTGTGTTGGTCCGATTAATAATACTTACATTAATTTTTCTAAGTGGTACCTACTATTAGTAACTTGTAAAATCCATATGAAACTATTGTATAATATATTGTGGATTTATAAATATTTATGACACAAAGGGTGTAATAAAACATCAAATAATAAGAAGGTTAATTCGGTCTGTACGCCAGTATCCTATTAAGTTCTGATTATAACGCAAATTATTTTAATATATAGACAATCTTATATTACTCAAATAAGTTTCTGATTTTCTCTTATAACTAACATCATATAATATATCAAAATAATGGGGTTAATTGAGTTGTATGAAAGCATAAATATAAATGCAAAAGAGATACGGGAGGTACATTTTAATGTCAACAGGGGTGGGCTTTCACCGTAGAGCTGCAAATAAAAACTTTCCCGTATTTTACTTTGATCTTTTTGTAGTTTCAATTTATATTACTTACGCTTTTACAGTCATATTTTACTGCCGCCTCACTACTACTCTTTTTTTACATTAGGCAGCAATCACAAGGTTAATGTTTATGTCTCATTTATTTCATATCTGTCCTCTCCTCGGCCATTGGCATTATCTTTACTCAAGATGTCCATCCAATTTAACTGTATCGGAAAGGTTTTCAAGTGATTCATTTCACACACTCACATTATATATAAATATTGTAAATTTTTTTATAATAATTTAATTGGGGCCTTATTGTTTATAGTTATTTTAAATTAATAACAATATCATCAAATATTATATGTAAATTTAATAAAATCAAAATATTTACATATGCAATTGGAACTGTAATAACAGGGGTATTGGGCCTCTTAATAAGTGTTTTGTAAATAAAAGTTTAACCAAATTAATTATTACTAGAGAATTATACTTTAACAATTTCAATTAAATATTATTATTTATTAAATTGAGTTCGATAAATTACTGGCACTTAAATTCAATATTATCATAAATCTGTAAAATTTAAACAATTCATAATTCAATCAACAAATATTTATTGAAATACCTTCATGCAATTTAAATATTTAATCCTATCGAAATTATTGACCTTGAAATTTGATGGCACAAGAATATTATGATACAGTTTACATAATCGTCTTTAACATATCTCTTTTCTTTATGGTATCCAATAATACAAACTGTGATCATATAATTGGTACTCATTCAACTCACATTCACTTTTGACTGACAAAATAAAATAGAGGCCATGGTATTTTGCGAAAGTCACAAAAAACATGAACTTTTCACCCAAAATCACCAAAGATTGACTGTAGAAAAGGGATCACAAGGAGCACTAAAATGCAGGTGAAAATGGGTCGTCTGTATCACCGACTTCGCCCGTGTGCGCCATCCAAAGTCTGCTACCAATGTAAGGTAAACCGTTGTGATATTATCACGAACTATTATTGAATATGTGGATTATTTCTCCACGTCTGTTTCAAATTCCTGGAGATATCTGCTCCAGACCAGGTGTCCTTACAGGCTGCTCACTGAACGTTAACCGATGACCATATCTCGTCTACTCGTCTTTGCGACGACGAAAACAAGAGCTCACGCCATCGAGGGAAACCCCTCGATCGCCATCAGTGGTCAATTATCCAATTTTCGTTTGGTTCCCTCGCTGTAGAGCATTACCTTAATTGCGTCGCTCATTACTTTAATGACATCAGTTTAACAATTTTTCTCCTGAAATACACCAAAAACGCCTTTTTTCACGCATTACTCTTCATTTATAATAAATTTAATTGTGTATATTACAATATATATACTGGTATGTATCAACGTCATCATCATCATTGGCTCAACAACCTGTTGCGGGCTGAAATACCTTAATGTTCATGGTGACATTCCGCAAATTCCTCACCTCTAAAGATTCTAATACCCTGAATAACTCCCTCATTGTTGGTCGTTCAGCTCGTCTTGTCCCTCCCGGTTTAACATTGAACACTATTTTACAAGACCTGTTGCTCTCCTTCCGAATTACGTGCCCTGCCCAGCCAATCTACTAATTCTAATATATCTAACATTATCTGGTCTTTAAATAATTCATACAGCTCATAATTCTATGTCTTCCTCCAGTGTTCAAAACATGCACCATAATATCGTCCTTTCAAAGTAACCAAGTGCTTTATAATCTTCCCACCTCATCTCAGTTGTATATGTTAACACTTGTCTGAATTAGTTTAATCTTTCTTGAAACAACATGTGATCTGAAGTGTATCCTAAGTCCAAAGAATGAATTATTAGCAGATATAATACGACTGGATCTCAGCACTAATATTTTTGCAATTGACCTCAGGTCCCATATATATATATATATATATATATAAATTCATTAACAGTTTCAAATGTATATATGCCTATTTTCAAAAAGAAAGGGGCATTAAAGTGACTCTAGGATCTAAATGATTTTTAATGGTTAAGTGCATCTTCCCTGCAGCTGATGAAAGCTTCATAGCCCCTGGTTTTCTACCAATAGCATTAATGTCATCTTCATATTGTAAATGAGGGGGGGATATTATTTAATGAATTTAATAATTGAGTTTAAATATATATATTTATTAATTATAATCTCAGGGTATTAATGGTTTGGGTGACCACGTGTAGCAGATCTGTTCGTTGACGAACCTGAGTTGTTTCATAGGCGTCTCGCTGTAATTTCCGTGTTGTGGAACTTGAAGCGGCCGGCCGACAATAACACGAAGTCCTCCTTCCCTTGTTGCTAAGACCTTTCTTCCCTGCTTCCTGGACTGATCAAAGCATGGTCGTCGCTGCTACCTCACCAATCTCCTCTCTCCACCACTCTGCTGCCTTCTCCTTTCACCACCACCTTGTATCACCAGCAATCTCTTTCTCCCAAATCTGTCAAATCTGTTTCTCCACTCTCCTTCAATCTCCTCTCTCCATCCACTGCAAAAATCTCTCCAATCTCCCCCAAAATTGTCTCCGCCAGCCTCTTTAAAGCCTTGTCCCCACTTATCCGACACCTATCACTAAGGTGGCAGGGATGGATATCCTCCAATCATATCCCTTGTTTCATTTGGGGAACACACGCCACCCGGTCACCAAATTCCCAGGCAGATTAAGACATTCCGAAACGGCGACGTTGTGTCCGAGCTTTATGGTCCAGGTGTCAGTCGCTGTCCCTTTGTTGTTTATTCCGAAAGGCGAGACGACGGGCGGAAAAACCCCTTCTTCCTGGCAAACAACTTGCTCATGCCGGAATATTTGGTATTTAAGTTCCCGTAAATTATAATAAAAATTTGTACGCGGGTTCTACTGCGCTACAATATGCACGGTTTATAAAAGATAGTCTCTCTTAGATTTATTCCAGCATCCCTTACAACTTTCTCTATTGCTATAATGAAGATCAGACAGGCTAGCATATCCCTATCGGAATCCATTATTAATCTCTATCAGTCTGGAATCATATTCTGTATTCATATACTGCGTATTTTCCACTGTAGCTTTAACCAAGGCAACAGGTCGGAAATGAAATTCATCCATCGTACAGTACCGTCTAGCCAAAGCTGATCAAAAGAAATTGACATATATTAAAAACTTGTTCATTGGTCGATCTTCCTGGCGGAAGTCGCCGACAATATTTCAAGATAAGCGGATAATCTGTTTGGCTGCTTTGCACTTCCTATCTATCTCATTCTTGTGTATGTAAAATGAAACATTCACTAAGAACTCGTGGTATCCGAATTTAACAGCGTTTAAATTGATAACGCCCAAGTTGGCAATAATTTTTGAAATTAAAATATTTGAAATATGTTATCACCTTTGTCAGTATTTGTGTTATTCCGTCGTCACGAAATAATATATATACATATATATATATCATTACTTCTCATAAAACGTCTTTTGTAGTAATTTATGTACGTGTTTCTTTACTAAGCCCATGAGATTTAAAAGCATATATACGGTGAGTCGTGAAGTAGCACTTACTAAAGTTTTATATAACAATTGAGCTCTCATTCGTATCATTTTATTGACCATAAATCTGATAGCATGGTGAGTAACGATGGGATCGCTGGAAATCGATTTTGATGAAGAGCAGGAAATAAGGAATTCTTCTACCGAATTGGGCCTCATAAATTCTTAAACCCTTAGAAACTAAGATGTTACACACCCGCCTATCAGAAGGATTTGTTTTTTACTTTCACATTTCTGTCATTTCGTAATAAAATAAGCTAAGAACATTTATTTTCTGTTAAGTCAATGTTATATTTAATTATTAGTTGTATTGAAATTTATTAAGATGTAACTATGTAAAGGACGTACGGGTGTGTACGTAAATAGACTTTACACTCCACTTGCGTAAAGCTACTTTATTTCCTTTGCTTCTCTTTAAATAGCATAATCACATTTCAATGCCATCCTTCATGCAAAATGGACTCAGTTAACTTCAATCAAATAATTTTCACTTTCACTCATTGATATATGAACATTTTCTTCAAAGTTTCCTCTTTCCACAGTTGAGTTTTCATTAGTGAGTATTTGTGCAATTTCTTTGCCAGGCATAAATCTTCTGAAACCATCATTTTCGGCAGTTTAGAAACACAATTAAAATTATAAATTTTAGTAGGAATGTAATCCTCGAAACACAAGACCTGCAGAAAGGAGAAAAAGGCCAGGATTTACGCTTACACAAATCAACCATTCCGAAGAGAAATTATGTTTTTAAAAATGATTACACTGCTAAAATAAAACAAATAAAGCTACATGAAAATGATCGTTTCTGAACTAAATAATAAGGGACAGGAATAATTTTTTCGGGGGTAGCGTGCTACATGAGGGTGATACTTTTTATTGGGTTAACAGGCTGAGGTTGACCCTGTCACAGACAACTCCCCTTTAATAGCATAGGAAGGGAATTGAAAAGGGGGATGCGGAAGATAGAGCAAGGTAGCCAAGGGTTGACATGGGCCCCCGGGATATGTTTAAGGATCCTACCAGGTGTTTCACCTAAAGAGATGCTGGGAAACCCCTTGAAAACCTGCATCAGGTAGGTCGGGCATTGGGGACAGTCCCGTTTTTAACAATTTGTCCCGCGACGTTTTAAAACAGTCCCGATTTTTGGAAATAATGCAAAGTTAGGGAACGGTGGGTGAACGATAATGGGGCTATTTAGCCAGGATATGAGTTGTATATTATTTTTGTTAATTTTATGTTAAACTTTAATAATAACAAATAATTGTTGAGAACTGATTATCGGAAACCTTCAGATCTATGGACTGTACATAACAAGTTATCAAAAAGTTATTCTACAAAAAAATTGCCTATGATATTTTCTGAAGTAAATAAAAATCTAGAAACAATTAATTTTATATCCATATTTTCTGACTCATCTGAACATAATATTTCCAACCATTATTAGTTTTTTTATTCGGAAACTGGAATAAAATTTAGAATTTTAGATTTCGTTTATTTTCTCGGCAAAACTTCTGAATTCCATTATTAATAGTTTGGAACAATCAATTTAAAACTTAAAATGATTACATGCTGTACAGACAACACAACGCAAAATTTGGAGGAAAGAGGAACGTAGATACAATTAATATTTTTATAAATTAAACAAAAGCCTTAATTAAACATTATTCACTTGTTGCCCGTATATGTGGAAAATATTGTAATTAAAATATCTTATTTCTATATAAACACAGTTCACGTTGAAATGCTTAAAGAATTTTGTGAAACTACTGAAGTCGAATATCAGAAAATACATGGATAACGCGCTGGTTAGTTCTTCTGCCAGCTGTCGAAAGAATTTTGGAAATATATGTTTCTTTGAAATCTTACTTTATATCACAGGATAAATGTCCTAGAATTTATAATAGATTTATGAATAGAATATAAAAGAAATTAATCTAGAATTATACACATACAAGCAGCTCTTTTTCTAAACTTTCCTTAAAGTGAAAAAAATTATTTAGAAGAGTGGACGGTACACTACAATGATATTGAACATTTTCATTGGGTTACAATAAAACAACACCTTAATTGGAATGATATTCAAAAATCAAATACATGACATGCTATATAAATTAAAATTAGCTAGAAAATTTCTTAAATCTATTAAAGAATAGTCTGAAAGTGGTCTTAAATAAACTACTTCATACAAATAATAACTGAGCAGTGTAATAATGCATGACGCTGGATTAAAATACGCATCACGGTTTTCGGTTCAAATAGCCTTCACTTGCAGTCAGTAAAACTCAAACTGAATACGAGGGGTCAGAGATCATACGGCCCCATGGGCGTTCTTTCCTTCTTTCCCGCCTTTTCCAAAGCCACTTAGAGGTACTTGGTAATCTTATCACGAAACGAAAATTTGTATGTAGAATTTTTTTGCTAGTTAATTGTAATGTTTTAATAATAACCTGATAAGAAACTAGGTATGGCAATCTGAAATGAATTTTCCTGTTGATTATAAAAGATAATTAACCAATTATAATATTGTTCACAGAGAATGAATATGACTATATAGTGGAAAGCTACCAAACGAATTTTTTTATTAACTTGGGAGACTATTTTTGGTTGATAACTTCATTTCCGTACTTCGTAACATGCAGGACATGTCTCCCATTTTTAGGGGCAACATTTAAAAGCTCATCGTCTTGTAATTGTCTATTCTTAAAGTAAAGCGCTGTAGCATTTATATAATATATCTCATAAAGATAATTTAGACCATCGTCGGGGTAATAAATGACTTAACAAGCAGAATTTATTTTTCATCGTCTTCCCTCTAGGACATTGGATTTTCCTTGTATTAGGTCGGGCTACATGAGGGTGATCCTGAAACAGGCGACTCCCCTTTAATAGCATAGGAACGGAAATGAAAAGGGGGATTTTTTTTGGGGGGTTAACAGGCTATATGAGGGTGATCCTGAAACAGGCAACTACCCTTTAATAGTATATAGGAAGGAATTGAAAAGGGGGGATGCGGAAGGTAGAGCAAGGTAGCCAAGGGTTAACTAGGGCCCCAGGGCTAGGGTTTAAGGATCCTACCCGGTGTTTCACCTAAAGAGATGCAGGGAAAACCCTAGAAAACCTGCATCAGGTAGGTCGGACATTGGGTACTATTCTCACGCCCTTCCGAATGACGGGAGACGAGTCTGCTGTGGGGACGCAGCATTCCCTTCTCCGTGTCTCCACCAGTTTCAGGAGGCAGTTGGCCGACTGATCCAATGGGATCAGCGGACAGCTCTTGCCATATGCCCAAGGTCTTTGACCCGGTACATATACCTCCTAAAATAGGTGAAGGTGTCTCGGCATATGAGAACTTTGATAAAAAGTACCCAGAGAGAGTGTGAGGCATCCCCGACATAATCAGGTGAGCCCCGCAGTCACTCTGGGCTGAGCGCCTGCGAGAAAACTCCCGCAGCGCCCTTCCTTGAGAAAAAAGGGGGATTTTTTTTTTGGGTAACAGGCTACATGAGGGTGATCCTGTTGCGACAGTTATTTTTATAGCTTTTTATAAAATCTTTCACCTGTTACTTTTAAACATTTTATAGTGTTCTTATTTAGTGGACATTAGGATAATCATCGGCCAGAAGTATGTACCATCTCGAAATCAGCAACAAGGTTCAGAATTTTTGTTTCACATTTCTAACGACAACTAATAATTATGTATTTTAAAAAAGTAATCAAGTCCTCGTCACAGCAATAATTTTCCTATTTAAATTAGAAAAATAGTCAAACTCGAGAAGAATGAAAAATTTATTGTATTTTGCCCAAATAATTAATAGGCATTAATGGCATTTTCATATACATGCTACTACTTCATAGACTTACAACTGGCAAATCCTGTTTCATTTCTATTTTCGTAACGTGGAAAATATTTCTAATCCAATTAGAAAGATAAAGTACAAAGATTATATATCCCTAACCAGTTCAGTATTTTAAGGAACATTCTGTGAACATCACCGTTCACGTTTGTCACACAGGAAAGCTGCGGTACGAGTAGTCGGCGAAATCGAAGTGAGGCAAAACCACTTTGAAATTTGGACACACGTGCCACTGCACGCTCTGCCAGGCTCTGTCGTCGCGTAAAGGCTTGCGGCAAACACATTCCAGAGAAGAACCAGCTTCAGTCAGACCATTGCTGTGATTGACTACAGAAGTCGTCGCACATCTCTGTGCTGCAGACAGTATCAATATATATAACGAAGGCAAATTAAACACTGTGAAACACATGTCACTGTTTTCAGCAATGTTTTTAAGAAGACATGCATACATTAAATTACGAAAAATTAAACTAAACTACAGTATATTACAAAACAAGTCTCCTGCTATTATCAAAATTTTGTATAAATCAAAACCTAAATGGAAAATTAAGAAACAAATGATATTGATAGTAAACCTATAGAGGATAATGAGTTAAATTTAGTAGAACATTCGAATAAAGTATAAATGTATATATTTCACGGAGGGTTTGTCTGAGAACGTAAATAGAATATTTCAGAAACAAAGGTTCAATTATTTTACGGTAATGCATAGGCCGGTTGATAAATTTGCTAAACTAATTTATAGTATGAAGGATCGTATGCAAAAAGGAAATGAGAAAGACCTAATTTACAAACCCCATACTTAGATTGCTTTAAGTTATATGTAGGGCGTACCTAAATGGGGATAGAAAACAGGCTCCGATACCATAAAAGTAATCTAAAGATAGGCGCTAAGACAAACACAGCCATGTCCAAACATAAAAAAGGAAGGACACAAAGAAAATTGGGACAATGTTAGGATATTGCATAAAGAGCGCGATATTAGTAGAATAAAAGTATTAGAAGGTATATACACATAAAAATATTCATTCAGTAATGAAAGAAAGCAGTTAAATTGTAGTTGCAGGCACTGTTTATGCTAACCTTTTGAATCATGTTTAAGATCTATTGCATAAAGTAACAAAACGTATTTGGTTAGAGAAAAACGTTATTTTAAAATAAATGTTTTATATAAAACCCATAAATTGTAAATTAATTATTATATTCAGATAACATGGTACCATTAATCATGTAAACTATTTTATATAATAGTAAGATCATATCTGACCACTTGCCGACGCTGTTGGCGTCGTGATTGCGATGATGTTAAGCCATGTTAGTAGACATGTGAATCAAATATAGTTGGTTTTTATGACAAGGCTCAATTTGAACCAAAGTTTTTGAAAGAACTATGTTGTAATCTTAATTGAAATCCTTTGTGTATCAGGTAAAGAGAGTTGTGTATAAAAATGTTAACATACACTCAGTGGCCAAATTATTATGATTACCCACTCAATACACTGTTGGACCAACTTTGCTCTTAATACTGCTTGAATTCTTCTGGGCAAGATATTGGTAGGTCCTAGAAGGAATTTGAGACCATATCCGATGAACTTCATTTTCCATTTCCTTAAGATTTGATGAAACTGGATCCAGCTGCCTGATCTCATCTCATCTCACAAATTCTCAATTGAATTGAGATCTGGTGATTGTGATGGCCAACAAAGCAAGGAAAAATCTCCGTCATGCTCCTGAAACCATCTGAGGACAACCCCAACTTTATGACAAGGAGCATTGTCCTGCTGGAAGTACCCATCCCTGGCAGAGTACACCATTAACGTAACAGAGTGAACTTGACCTATGAAAATATGTTGTTTATAACGTATAATCAACAGACGTTGTTTCGCATAGAATCAAAAGACCCATATCTTGCCAAATACCATTTTTGAATCCTGCCATCTGCATGATGAATTTGAAATCGGGATTCATCAGACAGTCATCTACTGTCCAATCCTTGTGCCCCTCTGCCAACCACAGACGTCTGCTCTTGTTCAAGGCAGACAGTAGAGGGTTTCGAACAGGTCGTCCTCTTCCATAATCCATATGATGCTTGGTCAACGTAACGATTCTCCATCAGTCTCCGTGACCACGACGACACAAACATCCAAGCCAGTGCCAAGATTCGAACCCCAGACCTCTGAGTTGTGAGGCAGCGACGTTAGCCACTAGACCACAAAAGGTCCGCAACTACACATTGTTACACTCCAATTATTATACCGTAATAATTAATCATGTTTGTTAATGTACTGTTGTAAAAATAAAAACTTAGTCTGTAACTTCCTATTTCAGTCTTACTACATTAATAATGGAGCCTCATTTCTCCGATCAATGAAAAAAGTTCTTGCGTGGCAGTAAATAAGCATTAAATAATTTCTCAATCTCTACAAATAATAAGCAACTATGACTTTCCGCAAGCACATAATATAATTTGCTGCTTTGGCCAAAAACACACATGGTGGTGTAATGTGAGAAATTTCAGTCTTCAGGCTATTGAAAAACATTTTATGTTCTAAAAGAATCATCTGCGAAAAATTTGAAGAAAATTTGAGTTTATGTGCTTTTCTAAAAGGTTTTGAGTCACAATCTGAGAAGCTTGTATAAGTCTTATTTATATCACACTTCACACATGCTACGTTCATACTTACAGTGCTAATGGCCCATCCATAGAAGTGTATTAAACAGGTCCCTACCACGAGAACAAAGGACTGCAGCAATTTGTTGCAATGATAAATGGCTTGCAACTCTGACTTCGCATCGACAATGTATAACAGAATCAACGCTCATTGAAATTGCTACTATACTACACTGCATTTCACGCACATCATTCCACTAGCTTGCTTCTCATATTCTACGTATTCTGTTTCATAAAGCAATTACGAAATATCGGCTATTGTTGGCTGGACCCACAAGGTATTTCTGCACTGCGGCAATTTTCAAATGGACAGTCCATATATTTTCGCGTCTCCTGGTTATTATAAACTCAATAAAAGCTATTTCTTTTGCATAAAAATAAGCTTGTTTAAAATAGAACGATGGTGATAAAATTTGTCGAATTTCACACTTTAAATGAAATTTTCATAAAGTATTGAACAAGCATCATAATAAGTAAACGTTACTATTACATTTATATAATTGTCAAGGTCGAGCATATATTATTTATTTTATACTAAATAAAGTGAATCAATCATGACAATTCAAATAATTAAAGTTAATTTGAATGTTAATATCCATCTCATAGCCTTTAACAAAAAATTGATCGAAAATAAATTATTCTGTTCTTGAATTAAGTATAAATGTATCACATTATACAACAAGCAAAGAATTTAATAAAATAGTTCATAAAATAAATTAATATATCAACCATTTAAAAATTATTGATTATTGTTAAAGTAAAACAAAAACTGTTGTCTCAAACACAGATTTATTTTAAACTTTTCTGTATATCTGCAAGAGTTTTCGACATTTAGCTGTCGTTTTCATCTGCTAGATCAATTAAACACGTTCATCCTTTTACTTCATGTATACACCTAAAAACCTTTGTCAGTGCGTCAGTATGTATGTCCCATCTATAAGCGTCCAAAATACAGGTCCGAATTTGACCAAATTTGGCACACGTGTTCCCTAGGCCCCGCACTTACCCATGATCTTTCATTATTTTAATTTCCTTCAGTTATATTTGTGACAAAGGTGAAAATAATTTTACGTAAAAGTTTTCGTGTCCCATACACAAATCGAGATCTCCTAAATTGAATTCAGGTTGCCTATATTTTTCCTCTATAATCCACTGTTTTAGCGTCTATCTCATTTTATTTTATTTTATTTCTAATATATATATATATATATATATATATGTGTGTGTGTGTGTGTGTGTGTGTGTGTAACTTAACTGTGTGGTGTGAGTTCTGGCTAAAAGGCGTTGCTATCCCAATTATTTAATTATTATATTATTTTATTATTCTAAATTTTATCTAGGGAATATGTTTGTGTTAAATGTGTGGTTGATACAAGCATGGCCAGAATTAAATAAACAATTCTAGGAAAAAACCTCAGCTGCATTTTTCCTCCGCCAACCAGGAAACGTTTAATAAATTTGTCTGGGAATACTGAGGCCGATTTCCACCCATCAGGGAGCCGTCAAAAAAAGGATAGAGGAGAGGAACTAGAAAAAAATTTGCATAACGTTCGCTAGGAGGTTATTTGCTGTTTCTTGGTGGTACCTGGATGGAAAAACTGTCGGCGGAAGAGACGATAGAAGCAGAAACCACGTGGGAGAAAGATCCAAGTTTTACCACAATTCCTTGGGCAGCTATCCTACTGGTAAGCCGGGAAGGTTTCTTTCCTAGAAGTGTTGCCACAATAAGTTTAATTTTTGCCTATTTGATAAAATTCCTTTTTCTTTCATCCGATTTTCCACCTTAAACACGGAAAGAGATTCATGTTGAGTAGCCGGGTATTATATTTTAAAGTAGATTTTATCTTGTAATAAATACTTTTTAATTTTATTGAATAAATTTAAAGTAGCAATTTAAATTTTGCTTTATTTAATATAATAAACAATTGCTGTGACATACTATATCTTTTAAATTATAAACATTTCGCGTCGTAATCAACCTATCTCTCGGCAGAGAGCTAACTCCCTGAGAAACAATAACTTCTTTGGATCGTCGATAGGATGTTTACTTAAATTAGTTGCATTTTTCGCGTCAGGTAAATTTTAATAATTAATAATTTCTCATTTGTAAAAGCAAATAAAATATTATTCATTTGATAGTGACATAGTGGTAAACGTAAGAAAACTGAACAAAATAACAATAATGTATATGTGAGAAAAAGGTAAAAATATCAAGAAACTTTGGGGTTTTTTTTTCTACGGTTTTTCGCCTCTAGCTAAGTCCGTACTTAACTTGAAGAAACTAATAATAGCTTATTGCCTTTGTCTCTTTGTCTATCAGTAGATATACGTTTTTCCAAGGTGGATCAACCCCTCCCTGAGCTACAACGCAATAAAAAATCAATGTTGGAACCACTTCAAATGTAGGTCCCTGCAGTTAGAAAACTGAGTATTTTAAAAATATTCTGAAGACACATTGTCGATTGGAAATCCGTTTCTCTACAAATTTTGTCATATGATCTTTTCTTCTTAGCCCACCAGAAATAAATTGACACCTCTCTGTAAAATAAAACTACCATTTAGACGATTTTTCGCCATTTACGCTACGTATGATTGAAACAGGTTGTATTTGACAACAGAAATATATTTAGGTTGTTGGAAAATATATAAAACGAGTGTTTCACGCCCCTCTAGCGATCCCGCAGTGGTAGAACTAGGAATGTAGTGTACCCTCAAGTACTGTAATAAACTTGTCTTTAATTACATTTCTACTTTATTATTTACGTGAACCCGAGCAACGTCGGGTACTTCAGCAAGTTACAAATTAAAATATAATATAAATTAATACCACAGATGGTACAAATCCTTCAGATGTACAGGAAATTTGAAAGTAAATCTTAGTTGAGGCAAGAGTGTTAGTTTCATTAATCTAAGAATTTTTTACCAAAATATTAATTGAAAACTAAGAAACTAATAGCAACAATAAAAACTTCTTAAATTTTATTGTGCATCATTAGTAAAAGTGACCCGCCTTAAATCGCCGTGAGAAACGAGCCCAATCAGTGATTAATATAGTAGGACAGTAAGTAGGTAAGTAGCAACGTATGCTTCATAAAAATTAACCATGGCAGATCTCTATTTAAGACACTTTTAGTTTACTATGTTGCGTAAGTAAAAATCAATGGTGATGTAATGCAATCGTATAAAAATATAAATGTCTATTATTATACTTTACGATTAATTACTTGCGTACTTTATTGGCAATCTATTAGTGTTCGACAACGTCCACAACTGAGTTGCGTTTGTACTCAGCTAAAGAATCCACTGTTACATAAACAGCGTTGTATATTATTCATATGTATATAGTTATCATATGATAAATTACTTGTATAGTATAATTACAAAAGCCAGAGAAAGTCATAGCTTATAATTACAAATATAATATAATATATACAAAACTCCGACGTCCTATGGTGTAATGGCTAGCGTCATTGCCTCAAACACATAGTTCCCGGGTTCTATCACCATCATGCATCATCTTTTTACGGTTAAAATCCAGCAGAAGCCATCCGGCGGAAGGTAACGCGAAACAACCGCTAGCAATAATTTTCCTTAAAAAAGGAACTTTACTCACTTAGCCCTCACTTAGATTTATTTAAATTCATAAATAAAAATATTTCCAAAAATAGGCATCGTATCAAAAACTTGTACCGAATAAAAAATTAATATATTCATGGGAGAGATTTTCCTGGGTTAAAATCAACCATATTTCGTGGGTGAGACGTGGGAATAAATGTAAGTTTCTAAATAATATTTATTTATTTTTAAATTTGTAGTTCTACCACGTAGTACACAAATTCACGTACCCTAAATATTTTTCTATTCCTTATTAGATTATTTTCCCTCCCCCTCATTGTGAGACGTACGCTATAAATATGATAAAATGCTGTACATAAAATTATAAATTTAAAAATTAATGATTGAAATAAATTCCCCTACTGTTAATTAAATTTGCTAAAGACCCAATCAGTTTGTGACCATAAATAAAATTAATTTAAAAGGAGAGCTCTTGGAACATTAATAAAATTTAAAAATAAAATTATATTTTTACAATAATTTCTAAATTTTAAGAGCCTGTGGATTCACGAAGATACTATTTACTTGAAAATATTCTAATTTCCTCTAATTGATTATCGCACAGTTCGCTAAGATAAGATGCGAAGTCAGAACAAAATTTTCAAATGTGATCTCAAAGCTTAAACTGTAAGTGCCCTAGTCTAATACACGACAATGCGAAAAATTATAAAACAGCTGGTGTTGAGTTGCTACACCGTCGTGTATAACAGCAAATAACACCAATGAGCATTTACGAAATGGCGCAAAAAGATGACTTAGAGCAAGGAAGATAACACAGAAAGGAGGTCACAGAAGCGACAGAAAGGAGTTGATTGCTGCATTACTGAGCCATCTGATGCCCTTAATTTCAACTGAAATGCGAACTTCTTGCCTGAAGTGTCGAGAGAGGAACGAATATTCACATTATTTGTTACTATATTCCTTCCGTTATTTCAGCAAACGTTCTTGCACAGGACGTTTATCGAAGTGAGTTATGGCATTCATAATACCCGTGAAGTAGCAGCTTCAAGTTTTGAAAGACGAAATCACTTCGTCTTCTTATCTAGAATGATTACCTTTAATGAAATTGCAGAATGTTACTTTTGCTTCTAAAAGAACTGCAGCGGTATTAAATAATTGTGGAAACCTTAGAAGGATTCGTTCCTAAATTAATTATAAGAAAGTTCATATTATTTAATAAACCGTTATTTACCATGATTTAACAGATTTTAACCGGAAACTTTGTATATAAATTGTAGACTTAGGCTCGGTCGTTCTGCTGCGACACCAGCTCAGTTCGTGGAATAATAAGTTCTTGGAATTATTTTACAGAGCTCCAGGCAATTTTACCAATGAAAATCGCCAAAATAGTTGTATTTTAAAACAACTGACCTTTTATTCGAGTAATAAGATTAACAGAATTCCTCAGGGCGTAGGTCCTACATACAATTTTGTCATCCGTTCTCCCCCACGCCTCGCCACTAACTGACTCGATTATAAATCATAAATCAAACAAAAATACTTGTGGCGCCTCACTGCCACTATTCTGATTGCGTGTTCGAGACCCAACACCTACAACTACGGTCGCGACTTCTCGCGGACCCGCTCCACCTTACGCCATATAAATATGCACTTTCACTGCTTCCCGCTCGTAGCGTGGCCTCAGAAATTGACTTCATCTGTCGGCTTCTTTCAAACAAGGCCAAACAACAACGAACTCGAGCGGCTTAAGTACTATTAGGGGCGGAGCCGTAACTTCATGTTACTATAGGAACTAGATTAGCTAGATTTTTGTTTTACTTGGAAGAGTCGTTCAGTAAAGTATTATCTTGTATAGGAATCCTTTGTGTCAGGCCTTATAAAAAGCCTGGGTGACATTTAGGAAGACGACGTTATATAATTTGTAGATACTATTTATGATTATATGTGACTGCTTTATTGTCGAATGATTTTTATGGTATAATTGATATTTCCGGGTCTGCTTTGATTTTTTTTTGAAGTCTTACGAAGATTTTGGACAAGATAAGAAAGAGACTGATTGGTCTATATGAGCTTGTTTCGTTTACTGATTTTCCTGAAATCATTTTCTTTAAACACTAAACATTTTCAGGTCGTAGTCGTTTCAAGAACAGGAATTGGCATAAAAACTTATTTGCATTGCATTAATGAAGTAATTGTTTCTTATTCGCTGAGGTAAAAGTTTTGCGTGATTTGTCTTCAGCTTTCTTCGACATTTAAATTGGCTCTCAAAAATTAATGTCCATAACGGCGTAATTTCAAATGACAAACTAAAATTTTATTTCATACATTTATTCTTTAAAACTGATGTTCCATTAAAAAATACGTTCCTTTCTGTGGTAATATGAATTAGTTTCCTACAAACACAGAATTTAATTTATTTTATTTTACCTCCCGAATTTAATTATTGGCGTTAAAGTTAATTGCATTTTAAAGCATTTGTTACGTTACGCCGTGTTCACTAAGGGTGGTGATAATATTGATTCTGTTAATTATCTCAACTGAAGAACGTGGTTACATGAGCGCGAATTACAGTATATCGTTAATTAAAACGAAAGTACTTACTAAATTGCAGTTTCTGTTTAAAACGTGTAAAATACTCTCCTATTACAATATAATTTTAAGTTCTTAAAAGAAGTAAAGTACATTAGTTGGTGTATTATTTAATTAGATAACGATTTATGTCTGAATAACTAACGAAAAGACTCAAAACCAATTAATATAATTCAAAAGGATTTGAACACAGAAAATTATACAGCAAGTAATTCATATTAAGCTGGTAAAGAGATGTGCCATAATCGCTGCGCACAAAATATTGAGACTTTTAATTCAGGTTTCATGTAGCCACGAATTGTGCGATAATATAGTCTCTCATCATATTATCAATAAAAGCCGAAATAATTATAAAACAGGTTATGAGTAATACTTCAAACAACATTTTGAATATATATATATATATATTAATTATAAAACAGGTTTTTTGCATCATATATATATACTTACTATTATTAAATTGACAGCTTCATTGCAAAAAAAGAATTTATTTTACAATGTCGTTTTTTTTCTTTACTATACTATTTTAAATTGACGTTGATTTTTATAATATGACATTAAAATACATATATGTATTTTTAATTCAACATAGACTGATTTATGACATAACAAAAACCATTTAATTGCTATCTCTGTAGGTTATAATTTGTTGTCTGCTAATCTATTTCATTCTTCTATTTTATAGCTGACATTTTCGGACCTCCTGATATTTCCTTTATAACATAGTTCAACCCTATTTTCATACAAGAAAAATTTCCTTGATTGAAGGACTATAATAAACGGATCGCTTCAGCCAACTGCCCCTAAACCTGGTGAAGACACTGCGACACCACAGGTACTCGTCTCCGTCATTCGGAAGGGCGTGAGAATAGAACCCAATGCCCGACCTACCTGATGAAGGCTTTCTAGGGTTTTCCCTGAATGTCTTTAGGTGAAACACCAGGTAGGATTCTTTAACTATAGCCTGGGGACCCTAGTCACCCTTGTCATACCTTCCTCCTCCCCGCTTTTCAATTCCATTCCTATGCTATTAAAGGGGAGTTGTCTGTTTCAGGATCACCCTCATGTAGCATCTTAACCAGAAATAAAACAATAGGGAGTTGCAGACATTATTATGGGACTCTCACATTACTTTACTTTGCCGTTGGGTGTAAAATACACTAATGATATAGTCGTAAGGAATTTAATTGCCAGTAAATGTTTGGTATTACTACGGACATGTCCGTTAATAAAGTTGAACTAGGTTTCAACAGGTTCGGTTATAACGAACAAATTTAACTTGTTCAATTGAAATTATTGTTTTCGTGTATAAATTGATCCGAATATAACGAGGGAAAATCCGCTTATGACGATCAAATCTTTCGTACTTCGTGTTTGACGTGACTGATTTATTGCCGGTAATTCCACGATTTAATTTTGGATAAAATATAATAAGTTCACTTTCACAGATCCTCTTGAGGAGCAAAGCTTCAAAGCATTGGAAAGAGTTAGAGATACTACTTAACATTGATTTGTACCAATATATATTTAATTTTAATGAATTTTACATTATAATAATTTTTAACAACACAACATCCCAAACTTTTTTTTATCAATTGATTAAAATTAATTTTTGCATCATAAAATCAAATTTATTATTTTAACTCATAAATGAAAGCCTACCAATAGTTCTTGAGAGCCATTTCTCATCAATTACAGTGGAAATAATTAACCTTTATCATCTTTTGTACACCCTGAAAAAATATGTTGTGCAAATTTAACATGCCATGCTTTATAAGTCTGGGAAGCACATAATTCTTCAATTAAAATTATATGTTTATGGGATAAAGAGAGTGTTTTCCGAACAGTAAGAACGTTAAAACCGTAAGAGACCACGTCGTTAAAAATGTCTCATGAAAAAAATTAATTGTTTCCTTCAACACTGAACTGAAGTATAACCACCACAACAATATATTCTTCTAAAATATCACATCCCCGGCACAAAAAATACGTAATTAATTGAACAGATTGAAAATATAATTAATTGAGCGGTTTACAATTCAACATGGCTCTGGTCTACTTTTGACGGTCCTATCTTGTAAATACAAGCAGACCAATTTTTCAGGGAAATTTTCAGAGACAGCCTTATATTTTATTATTATACTTAAAAGACATTAGCTTTTATACACGAAATAATTGAGTAGGTTTCATATTCGTTGCTGATTTTCTTTTTACAAACCTTGTCTCACAAACAGATATTTAGAATTGAGAACAGCCACTCTGATTCTGTTCAAGAAGAAAATAACACTAAATAGATCAAGAAATAGCCAATTAACAGACAAAATGAAATTATAAAATGAATACCACACAACATTTTTGCAATCGTTGTTGCTTTCGTCTGGTCTCGGCTTTATTTCATATTTAAAAAATAAGAAATATTTGTTGGTTAGTTTCTTGAAAGTTTCAAATAAAGTTTAAGAAATATGATACTTAAAAGTGTAATTTTACGTCAGATTTATGTAATAAATGAAATAAGATTAATGAACAATTTCAAAATGTATAATTAGTAAAATCAACAAGCAACGTTTCTGTATCTATTTGTACCTTCTTAAGGATTTTTATATTTGTCACCACAAGTATTACATATAATATATCTAATAATTATTACACACTTTTTAAAGCTATCCGAAGATGCTATATAACCTAACACTTGAGCCGTCGTCATGAAACTCATTCTGAAGACTTCCATTTATTTTATCAGAGGAAAGAACTCAAATTTGTTAGTACATGGGGCAGGTAACTAGATTTTTTTCCAGAGATAAAATGTCAATAACTTATTTACAGATACGATGATTTCATATTGTTGCCTTCATGATTTTTTATGGTCACATCAACTGCGTCTGTGTACGATTAGGGGAACTTATATCCATATAGGGATATCATAGTATGGTTTCTCAAACAACACAAATTTCCAAGCCCATGGCAGGATTCGAACCCGGCACCTCTGTGGTGCGTGGCAACCACGTTAGCCACTAGACCACAGGAGGTTGGCTTTACGGTTGTTGACCGTGGAGTAATTGGGAAATATTCTACAACATAGGTAGTCAAACTTCATTTTAGCTGCACCTTAGGTGAAAATAATATCTGATTGAACGAGGGGATCTGCGGGATAAAAATTCATTACAAAAGTTTCCATGCAAAGCAATGTACTTAGTAAATAAACAAATGTATGAATAAGTGTTGAATTTCAAACTTAAAGGTGTATTACTGCAACTGTATTTAAATTTATTGAATTCGGATGGAAGTTTCTAATGAAAGAGAGAAATAGTTTTAAACTTATCAGTGACGTATCTATATCAACAAATAAAATTGTAGTGTCTCTGTATATTTGTCTCAAATAGGATCCGAAACGGCTCAACGGATCTCAATAAACATATGAGTGTTTAAGAAAAAAAAGGAGATTTAACTTAAATATTCGTTCACATTTCATTTCTATGTTTTGCAGAAGATATTAATATAATATAAATATTAATTCTACGGAAAAGTTTCTTCACATACACGCGTCGAAGTATCCAAAAAGTGAATGCGAATTCCCTATACTCTAGATCTATGCTCCGATACGGCTTAACGGATTTAAATGAAAAATACAGAGTTTGAAATAGGAATTTCAACTTACATTTTCGTGTATGTTTCATTTTGATCTCTTGTACAGTTCAGAAGATATTAATGTAAATATTTACAAATCCGTTGACTTGCTGCACGAAAGGGGGGGCATGAAAACCAACTTCGAGTTATAAGTTCTATTTGGCATTTCTATGCCATTCAACACACTTATTGTGTTATTATAAGCGTAATTTTGGCACTCTGAGAGAGAGAGGGAGGGCGAGTATTCGCTCTCAATCTATTGTTGCAGTAGAATTAGCGCCGTAATTAACCTATTGTTGGCAGAGAGCTAACTCCCTGATAAATAATAAACTTCTTTGGATCGTCGATACAACGTATACGTAAATTCGTTTTATTTTATATATTTAGTAATTGCTCATTTTTAAAAGAAAAGAAAATAAATATAATTTATCCCAATATACATAATTGAAGTTTTTGTCAGTTTGGAAGTTTGTATCGAATTGACTCCGAAACGTTCAAAACCAACTGCGAGTTATGAAGTTTCCCTAAAACGATCATGAATACCGTACCTTTCATATATGCAATAAATTCAACGTTATCAAGACCTCCTGTGGTCTATTGGCTAGCGTGGCTACCTTGCACCGGTTCGAATTCTGGCATTGGCTTGGATGTTTTGGATGTTTGTGCTGTTTGAGAAACTTTAGTAAGATACCCCTACAACGATATAAGTTCCCCTAATCGTGCACAGTCACTAATGATCTTGTAGTTGATGCGACTATAAAACAAGTAATAAAGAAAAGAACTTTATCCATCTTCTGTGCCTGTTGTTTCGTTTCCGCCCGAACGAAGTTGCAGGCATAACTAGTTGTAAATATACAATTTTCTGCAATTAAGTTACGTTGGGTGGAATATATTTAATAACTTAAATTAGTCCATTGATTGCCGACCTCCTGTAGTCTAGTGGCTAGCCTCGCTGTCTCACAACACAGAGATTCCATCGAATACTGGCACGGGCTCGGATGTTTGAAACGTCATGGTCACAGAGACTGGGAGTAAGACTGCTGGACGATCGAAACTCATGGTGCGCATCACTCCAAACTCGGAATGTGTCATGTAAGACAAGTCGCAGTCGACACCGTAGGCCAAGGCCTTGAATGGGCTACAGAGCCTACTTCATGATCTAATTAGCATATATTTAACACGGACATTTTATGTTTTATAATATCAAAAAACATAAAACTATTGGGCGTTACTTGCGTAGGGCAATCAATTTTCTTATAAAACATTTTCTTATAAGTTCTATTTGGCGTTTCTATGCCATTCAACACACTTATTATGTTATTATAAGCGTAATTTTGGCACTCTGAGAGTGAGAGAGGGCGAGTACCTAAAAAGTATTCGAGGCTCTAAATAAAAATCTTTCTTCTCCGTTTCATCCAAGAGTTGGCTTTTGTACTTCCAATCTACGCGCATATGTGTAATCATGATGGCCTGAATTTGAAGCAGTTTCGTTCGCACCTTTACATCATGGCAGCATGCTGCTATCGGGCGTTTTACTGTTATAGCGCTCTCCTTATCTGGGAACTCCCGAGCCCATGACCATCCGCACTCTGGCGCTGCATCCTCCAATTTCCTTGGCGACGAATTAACTGGCTTATCAGGATCTCACGAGAAGTTGTAATCACCTTACAATACACTCGGCAGCACATTATTAGGTCTTACCCAGGAAGCATATAGAGATGACACTACGGAGTAAACACCAACATAGATACGACTTCGTGTACTGACTTTTAGATATTGGAATTTGTCCGTTGGAATGGAAACATTTCTATACGTTAAATATATTGTCACTTGATACATCAAATATTTATTAAAATATATTAATTAGGAAAAACTAGCTCATTTATTGATTACATTCGCTGAGATATATTTTGTTGCCTCAACCTTTTCTCCTGTATTTTTGTGAAGCTTAAGTTGACGCATCTTAATTTTACTAATTTTCAATGACTACGTATGTAATATGAATTCTATTAAAGAACATGCGATACTTCTTCGTGAAAACCATACCGGAAAAGTACCAAATTATCGATTATTGTTTTTGTTGTAATCAGTCCTAAGACTGGTCTGATGCAAGCCTCCACGCTAACCTATCCTGCGCAAGCCCTCTCATTTCTACATAGCTACCAGATCCCACATCCTCCCTAATCTGCGTTTGCATTTTCCATCCTTGGCCTCCCTCTTCTGTTCTTACCACACACACTTCCCTCTAACGCTAATGTTACATGACCCTCATGTCTCATTACTAAAGGAAGTATGATTTGTTACCAACAGTCAGCTTAACGATCGTGATAATAGAAAAAGCATGAATCTGGGAACCGACAAACATCGACTCTCATTTGACGAAACAAGTATACGCCATTCGAGAATAAAACAAGTCTTCCTCCAATGATTAATGATATTTTTAACTTCAACCTACTTATTCTTGTATGTAATAACCCGTTTAACAAAGAATATATCCGTTGCAAATTAAGAAACAAGTATTTATTTAAAATCGCTTGTCGTTAAAATTAAAATTAATTACGGGTAGATTTAATTATTTCATCTGACTATGCCATGAAGGCCAAACGTATCATTTATGTGACGCAGACACAAAAATTGCCCTACAATTGTTATGTCCGCACAATTTTGCCCGATCAGCTGATTGATTTTAGATGTAACATACTATTATATATTATATGATGTAACCTTAAACAAAATAAAATTGATTGTGATCGGCCCGACACTTCGCTTTTATATGGTGCAGTGCGCGTGCCGCACTTAAGTATATTTTCTAAGTATTTAAAATATATTGTTACGTAAATAAACGTTCATTAAATTCACAAGCTATTTCGCTAAACATACCAAATAGATGGATCAACTAGCTTATTCTTATAAAATGAATTCATTGCTCATGTGTTTCTGTGTGTCTTCCACATGCAAATCTAAACGAGTAACCAATTTAGACCAAATTTGGTACACGTGTTCGTTGCTACTCGAAAAACCAGACTCAGTAGTGGTGGAAAGGGTGAAAAATTTTAAATAAGCAAACACGGCCATTATTTGCATCATATAAAAACAATCTTGGATCAATTAATTTGATAGTGTGTCCTCCGATACCCCATCTATAATCGAAGGGAAGTATTCTTAGGAGTGGGGGTGGATGGTCAAAACATAAAAATAACCAGAAAACGATCGATATTGGCTCTTAACCGGTGAAATGAGAACCTCTGAGTATAATTATGACTTAAAAAATGCCATTTAAGTTACAATTCATCCACCAAGAGGAGTTTGAAGGGGGTAAAACAGACTCCCGTATACTATATTTAACGGATGGAACAATTTTGAACAAACTCAACACAATTAGGGTGACACACGGCTACCACCACGGCTATCCATAAGCTGTTGATATATCCTTCTAATATATATTATTATTGTGTCAATTAATTTCATAGCGTTTTTACTAAAATTGTTTATGTATTATTTCAACCCCATTCATCGTCTAAGTGGAGTATTCATAAGGTTAGGGGTGTAGGGGGCGTCATATTAAAAGTAAAATAAAAATGTCAAATTTGGTATTGTAATTGGTGCTATTGGAGTCTTTGAGTTGATTCTGACATTTATTATGCAAATTAATTTACAGTTCATCCCATAACAGGGGACAAACAGTTTGGTAAAATTTTGTTCTCGCGACCCAAAACCAAACACTGAAGATAAGACACAGCTACAACCCCTACGAGGAGCGGGTGGAATTAGTGGAATTTTTATACGTAATAAAGCCTCATATTTGAGTGAAAAAATTCTGGAGGGCAATAACGTTTAAGGTGTTTCCTCGACAATATCTGTGTACAATTTCAAGCCCTTCTAGCATGTGAGGGGTGGGGTGGAAATGATTCATATAAAATAACAAGGAAACTATCGAGCTTGGTGTCTAAACGCAAGTCGCTGTGTTACATTATGACATTTAGTATGTGATTTAAGTAAAAAATTATATCTTATGTGGGGGAGAATTTTTATTCTGTTAATATTTTTAGCCCTGCTGTTGTGCCGAAATTAATTTTGAGTCTCACGAGACACTGGGAGTATTATTTGACGTTCATATGTCTTGCTTAATCGTGCGTTGACCAAGAATTAAATAATGTACCGAGATAATATAAATTAATACCCAGGCAGCGCGGGGTCCCCAGATAGTAGTGTAATAAATATCTTGATATAATCAGATTTATAAATTATAACTCAATCTTTAGAATGCACTAGACTTCATGGAAAGTCATGATCGGAAGAAGTTACAAGTTGCTTTCACTTTTCACAAAAATCGACTATAATATTAAGTACATATGAAGGAAATATTGCATTATCTGTGTTTAATTCAAGCAGTTATCAGTGAATAAATACAATACTATATTGTAGTAGCAATGCCTGTTTCTTTTGTGGTTTACGCGTAACTACTTGTATATCAATGAAAACATTCAGACTTTTCATTTTAACATTATCCTACATCTAATTTATGTACAAATAATTAATTTTCTTTTAAAAGAACGTAATTGCAGAAATCTGGAATGTGGAGTGTAAATGACCAATGAATATTCAATACCCATATCGATGCTTTGTTTTGAAAACAAGAAAGGCTGACAAATTCGACGCCGATGAATCTTCAATTTGACATTATTTTCATAATGACATACTCAATTGGCCGGAGTTTGGCGAGCGAGGTAATTCGTAATTCTGAGAATTATACATTAGCTAATTATTGCCGATTATGAGCTGTGAAAAGTTTAACTTGCGCCTGAAAGTCAACGAAAGTATTAATATTTTGTACGAAAATTCCTGCAACGTGTAAATGAGAAGTTATTAAAGAAACATCACATACATAAGTACCGATATTTATAACAATACAATCCAAGGTCACATTATAGCACATGTTCATTCAACGTTTATTTTTAGTGTTTTATATACTTTAAACTAAATACACATTTAATTTTTTTAAATGAAAATCAATCAAAGTTTTGTTCTGTCTTAAATAATAAATCTTAATCATACGACTTTTTCTCTGAAACAATTACTTTGATTCAATATTTTTAAAGGAAACATTTAAATTCACCAAGTATGTAGTATTTACTCCTCAATATATAAGTATTTATTATTTATAATTTAATATTGGTTTCAATGTAATAATTATATAAACAAAAATTGAAGTGTAATTTTAAACAGTAACGTAATTATGATTAATCATTCAACTACTCTGCAATACGAAATTAAGTTTTATTTCATGAGGAACATGCATGAGTGACGTTATAATATTAATTTTTAAAACAAAAATAATACGCGAAACAAAACGCTAAATTCGCGGGTGCAAGAAGGTAAAACTATGCTGATTCCACAAAGGTGAGATTATGGAGAGATTTATTCTGCATGTTACGCTGAAAAGTTCTAATTCTGAAAGCTTGCCTTTTTTTCGTACACACGATTGCTGATAATAAAAGATCTATGCAAAACCTCAACTCAAAAAAAGTTCAAAGAATGGAACTGAGTTTAACGTAAAACAGTTTTTAACTTGTTTAAACTGGTTTTAACAAAGCTTATTCATCATTCCAAGAATCCTAACTCTCAAATGTTTATATAGTCAAATTAATTTTGTAATAAATATAAAGTTGAATTTATTTTATTTTGTTGCCACTTGTGATTTTATTAATTACAATTTTGGTATAAAAATTTAGAAATTGAATTTAATAACAAATAAAGAGTTGAATTTATAAGTTTCTGTGTGTATGTACCCGAAAAATTCTGAAACGCAGGGAGAAACCAAAATTCGAAGGCATATATAATTAAAAATCAATAAAAAATCACAATGGTTATAATGTAAGACCCTTTAGTATGGAGATGAAGGTGACATTTAAAATTAATATATTAACGCATATAATTGTCAAATCAATTGCTATCGGAATCGCCGAGATTAATAATGACACTCTCAATTTAATTTAGGTCAAATTTTAATCCATATCACAATGGAACGATAGTGAGAGAGGGTTAAAATGTTGTATTGTCCATAAGACTGGTTCTGATGTAACCCTCCATACTAACCTATTTTGCTACCACCTCTTGCCTAATATGCTTAGTGTATTCCATCCTTCGCCTCCCTCTTCTGTTCTTACCCCACATACTGCCTTCTAATGCTAATTTTAGAATACCCTCATGTCTCAAAACGTGGTATAATCTTCTCTTGGCCAAAGTCCTCCAAATTGTTCTCTCTTTCCCTTTTCTGCTTATAACTTCCTGGTTACTAACTGCATCCACCCATTTGATTTTCAGCATTCTTCTGTAGCACCACATTTCGAAAGTTTCTATCATTTTCCTTTCAACTCCTATTGTCCACGTTTCGCACCTATATAACACCACACTCCATACGTACATTTTATATTAAGCGCCTGTTATGGGGAAGTATACTTCTTGCTCAGTACATTGGTCGTGCAGAGAAGCTGGCTCAACACGGGGCAAAGAGTAAGAGCAGTAAGTAACGTTACAGAAGAACGTAATAATACATAATTATCTGTCACGATACGTGTTAACCAATTGCCGAATTTAATCCTATTACAAATAAATACCCGGGCAAAACCAGGCACTCAGCTAGTCAAATGAAGATGGATATGAGTTTGCGTTTATAACCAAAATTTGTACATGTTGTTTATGAGTCAAGAACAAACTGTGGGGAGGAGGGAGGGGTAAGACACCACTAACATTTCTAGAGTCGGAGTAAATGAGGGTATCGTTTTAAAAACATTCGAAAATTACCATTAAGTATTAAAGAATTTTACGATTCTGAATTGGTACTTGGGAATATTTTTCGATTCTCTTAAATATGGGCAGTATTTTTGAACTCCGTTGAGGTAACTAGAGTATTTTTGGATTTTATGACGTTTTCGGACGTATACTTTACACCGTCCTAAAGTATCAGAAATATTTATGATTTCCTGTAGTTACCAAACGCATTCTTGTCTTCTTTAATATGCCGGCAGTATTTTTGGAACTGTCAGCCTAAATGACTCATGGTTTTGTGTCCCTTAAGGTATCGTATTACTGACTCCGTTAGGAGACCAGGAATATTCGAAACACCTTTGTATTTTTGACTCCCTTAAGACACCATATATATTTCTTTCCATTATCTTTAAGGACTGGGAGTATTCCCGACTCCTATTTAGTACCTATTGCACTCGTTCATATTGAAAGAGCTAGTCTTGAGTCTGTCTGTATAAGGGCTATCACACATCATACTGATTAAGTAGAAGTTACTCCCCCGTCGTCGTAGTTCGGGAAGGGGAACGTAAAAACAAGGGTGACGTTCAGAATTCTAGTTCAATGTTCACCAAGAGATTAGTGTCTAATTATTTCCTTCTCTTGGCTATAAAATAAATGCCTGTGCAAAGCCATTCACTGAACTAATACACAATGAAACGTCTTTGAATTTTGTTTTATTGAATTAACTGAATCCTTTTAAATCAATTATTTTATTAGTTCATGTATTCAAATCCCAAAACATTGGTCAGTAGACTCGGACATTCATGCAGCAGAAAGTTCTCTAGCCATTTTATTCAGATTATTTAATTTTGTTAGCACAATTTTATAAACAGCCGATGAACTATAGAATTCTACAGATAAACTGCAGTTTCCTTTGTCTTTTAAGAAGTCTCCTGCTTTACATACTCGGAGAGATAATTGGCAGATGTTGAAATTGATTACACAACCACGGTTGATATTTCAGTTTACAACTGGAACATTAACCTTCCCTAGGCTAAAAATAACTGATAGTCGCGCGCAATAAAATTGCTACTGAATCCACGTTATTCAATTCACAAGGGACTTTTCTCTTATAAATGCAGAAATCCAATAAGTTTAACAAACCGTTTAGTTTTGTATCAACCAAACATAGTTCTTGTCGATAGGCACGCGTGAATAAGTCGTTAGATCCACCGAGAAACTCCAAGCAATTAGTCGTCGCGTGTAGTAAAGGCCTATTCTAAGGTATCGTGTAATTGTGAACACTTTCAAAGGAACCTGTAACAGCTCATAGATTCAAGACACGGCGTATGTGAAGAAAGAGGCAGCAAGTTGGTAATTAGGAGCTTCTAATTATAGGCCTTCGAGTGCTGAATTGGACTTCAAAGTTGGGTATCAACCGATTTCCCTTTCTCCGTAATTTGAAAGATTTTCTCTGAATAAGCACGTGTAAATTTTTGTAATAATTTTGTCTGAATACCAATATTATAATTTTAAAAATGCATAGTACTATAGAACGTAATATTGTAGCAGTGCAAACAAAATTAATTCAGCAGGGACGACAAGACTTGCGTCCTGCGGATGCGAGGGAACGACGTCCGCGTTTCACTGGACAGGGTGAAACCGGCTTTCACCTCAGCCGAGGAAGCGACTGGCGCACCGCCCCGACCTGTCCCCGTCGCGACGCAGGAGGCTCCAGCGCCGCCAGCCAGGAGCGGACGCCAACCCAGCAGGGCTCCGGTGCCTACGGCAACTCGCGCGGGCCGCCGCACGCGCGCGCCAGCCAGGTACTCCCCGTCGCCCCAGCGCCGCCGCACCTCTCCAGCATGCCCGCCGCAGCCCGGACCCTCTGCGAGTGCGTCGTCAGTGCGGAACTTTGGGCCGCACAGACATATGTAGAGACGATAGTGCATATGTATATACATTGGTTTTTTTTCTCTTTCTTGTTTTCAAACCGACTCCGTCTCTCGGGAGGGGGCTGCTGTGGGGAGCAGAGATGTTGCTACACACGCAGCAGCATCGCTGACAGAGACATGGCAACGCTGCAACCCCCCAATCCATATGCTATGAAACTATAGAGAAATTTTACGCGGACTTCAGAAAATTAATCAATCTATGTTCAATAAAGTCCTCTCTTTACACTTTGTTAATTTTATCTTCTTGAATTTTTGTAAATTACCATTCCACATTTCTCAAGTGTTCTACTAAGTCTGTTAACCCCTTCCACTTCCCTCTAGATAATTATTCAAGCAATTACATGCTTCAAATGCCTTTTGCAAAGCTTTCATATTGTGTACACTGAAGCAATTCGTCAGTATGTCAACACATAAATAGTACTCAGTTCTAATGGCCTGATCGATTAAATAATGTTTTTTCTAAGACTGATCCATCAATTAATCAGTGATATTATATTCATTACTCTAGAAACATTTTATATATGCCCTTTTCGAATATGGTGTAACCTCTTACTAAATTCTTTGAGTCTTTGTATTCAAGCGTGCATTCAATATATTACTCAATTTCTGCCCCTAACCAATGTTTCTATTGGCAGTTATCACATTCTCAAATATATACATATATAGCACATAAGGACATTACAAAAAACATTGTAAATTAATAAAATGTTATAAAAGCATACTAAAACTTGTTTTTATAAGGTTTTACTAAGAATAAAATTTAAAAAACCAAGGAATGTTTTTAGAAAGGTAACCAACCAAAGTTCTCTGACCAAAATTCTTCTAACTCTTGAGTAATTCATTTCATCAGATTAATTAACTAAACTATTTTTTGTGTGTTAGAAAAAAGGAACTAGGTGTAAAGGTACACCAGTACAGTAGAAATGGATTTATTTCAGAATTCTTCTCCATAATATAAGAATCAAAACCTTACCTTCACATTATTTTTTCTGATACTATAAAAAACAATGGCACACACATTCAAGCGAGACAAAGTGATGATTTATAATCTATTGTCCAATCTCATGTTGTGAGTATTCTCTGAATTCCCCTAAATATTTTCTATATATGTACAAAATTCACTAAAACAAACATTGTTTTCCAATTCTCACTTTTGAGAAGGGGTATTCCAGAAAAAGATCTTCTTTCACTTACAATCACCATGTCAGAGAGGGGGGAAGATTCTGAGACCTCTACAAAGCATTTAATTGTGTCAGTCATTGTATCGAAGTATTCTCTCATAAAATTAGAAGTGCTATAGAATTATTCCAACCTTCAATTTCTGGTACACGGCAGAAAATAAATTTGGTAAAGATTTTCTTCAGTTTAAATGAAACAAAGACAGGTAATCTTCATGGTTATATTCAAACTCTGTTGTTTCTTTTGAAATTTAGATGAACATCAATAATGCAAATGGCAGCTACCCAAAACATCAAATATCCAAACATATTTTTTCTACTTAAATTATAACAGCATTGCTTTTTAATGCCTATTCTACTTAAAAATATTGTTACAATCCAAGACACTAAAACTATATTAACTACCAAAGTATACAGTAACTGCAAGATTTCGTTAAAACCTAAGGGTTTATTCTAAATTTTAACTGCATGGGAACCTACTTGTTATTCTTCTCAATTAAAGTGTTATTGAGAAATTAAAAATGACTTATAAGAAACTATTACAAGCTGACAATGACAAAAACAGCGAAATCTCAAAGACTTATTACATGTTCGCTAATCATGAGTTTTAAGACAATTGACATTTTATAAAATGTGTGGAATAAATTATATACAATTAAAGAAATTGACAAAAATTATTCCAAAGAGAAGCAGCAGACTAATGAAATTACAAACTTAATTCAATCTATAGCAAGATTTCAAGAATGTGACAAAGAAGATGCAAATGAATGGCTGGAAAATGATACTAATCCAGGATTTAAATGGAGATAAAGTAATAACATGAGCAAGAAATGAATAACAATGCCATATGTTTTCTTTTAAATTTTATAGATTCAGGTATCCAAACAATAAATACAGAAATTACAGATGGTCCCAATTAGTTTGGATAATTAGCATTTTATTATATATATTAAAATAATTGGTATAGAAAAGAAAGATAGAAAGGTGTGGCTTACCTAAAATTAAAATTTTAATCACCATTCAGGACAGAAGGGATTACATGTTCTAATGTTCATTATGGAGGAGGATAACTCATCCCATGTGCCATAGTTGGCTGTGTTTTGTCTTTGTCAGAACAGAAACAAATTTGTTATATGGCTTCTCACTGGCCATTTCTTGCTAATCTATTTTGTAAAGTATGTATTCACTGTAGTGAATTTGTTTTGCTTAGCAATTTACATCAATGTTTCCCAATATCCCCCATTCACTTACACTCATTTTGTTCTACAAGTATTAGTCCTCCTCCATATTTTTATGTTGCCTCATTTGCACCCTGATACCCCCATTAGTCATGTGAAGTGGAAAATATACTTTCCAGTAATTTTTCAAATCTGTTATTTGCACTCAAATTTTACAATATGCAACAAACTTTTAATATCACAAATAAGTATATCTCTTAATTTGAAATGTATCTGAATTGACATGTTCTATAATCAAGCTTCCAGTGGTTGCAATGCTCATTTATAACCTCATAAAGCAATTATTCAAACTTTGAGAAAATCTCACATCAAAACCACAAAAGATGGCGGTGGAACAGGTTCTGTATCCTATTAGAGCTACTGAAAACAGGTGTGAGCCATTAACCTATACAAACATGTAAAATAGGAGTATTAATAATGTTGATGATCTGATAGGATATACATGTTAAAAAATCATATCCTAGTAAATATCAGAAGATTATTACACTATCAGATGAAAATACAACATTTTTGCACATACAGAAGAACTTATTTATATTTCTTATTCAATTTATTATTATGCTAACTACTTTAAAATTTTGTTTTCTGTGATATACGCAAGTAAACATTACAGCTAATAAACACATTTTCTGGTCTATACCCTGCAAAAGTAAGTTCATATATTTCATCTTTTACACACCAACTAATATACTAACAAAACTATAGATATTTTTAACATTTTGAAGTTATGACACATAATCAGTACTACATATTACACTATTAATACAGTTTCACTACACACCATTAACTTCAAATGCAATTTTAATATTAATCTCATAAGTAATATTTTTATTTATAGGTTTCATTTGAAACTTCTATTGATGAACTGTGACAGTAATTAATAAACAAAACAATAAAAATAATAATTTTATTGCCACCACTAATAATTAGAGATAACATGTCATAGAAATGTTTTTAAAAGATATAATATATATATGTACATATATACTGTGCAGATATGGAGACATCTCCATAGTTAGTAGCCATATTTTTCATTTAATTTGGTTCTCCCATCACCAGTCTGACCAGCTGGCGGCACCCACACAGAATAATCAGGATCAGATTCATCGTAAGATCCAGTTAACTGTTTCCCTTTCTTCTGTAAACAATTGTATACAAGATTTAATTAAAATATTCGGTAAATAATTCACAGAATAATATCATGCATTCAGTGAAAGAAAGTTATTTAGTTGTCAATGTAAAATCACAAACATTAGAAGAAATCAATATCCCTGGTTAACTGAACTAGGATAAACTGAAATCTGAGTTATCCAAAATGCCTCCAAAACTAGTAATTTCAAAAAATAATACCATACTGCCCGGAAATAATTGGAGAGTGTGGTGGGCTTTGGCTAGTGGCATACAAAGACTGTATCAGGAAGTCGAAAAACACTTTAGCATTGAAGGATATGACCTAAAGTGCTCTACCAGTTTTTTGTGCAGCCCAAAAAAGTTTTTGATGTCTTGTGAACTCTTTGCTGAATGGTTTCATGATCAGTTTGTACTGAAAGTTGAGAAGTTTTTAAATGAAAAAAGGCCTGACTGAAAAAGTTAAAATATTAATTGATTTGCAAGTTAAAAAGTGGCGACATTGTTCATTTCCTTTCCCCATATGTTACCAGAATAATTCAGCCACTGGATCATTGCTGCTCAAAAACATTGGGAGGAATGCAAAATGCAAACAAAAATTACTGAGCTTTTTGAATGAGTAACACAAATGTAATTTTAACTTTAATAAAGAGCTGTATCAAGCAGAGAGATTTCTGAATTCATTTCACCTTCAAAACCATTTTAAAAAATTTACAAAATACAGTAGTAATAGATGTTCACAGCTTAACAAAAAAGAAATTGTTATCCAAAATGGCTTCACGCCAATTAGTTTGGTTCACAAGGGTTGTACTGTAGGTTAAATATAAATTATATATTAATTTTAAAGTACTTTAGTGATAAGTATTTTATGACATTCATTAAAGATTGTTACAAAAATAATAAATGGTTATTGATTTTTAAGTTTGTTATGAAATTCTACATTATATATAATATGAGAACTTACATCTTTTGATTCAAGCTTCTTTCGATTTCTTCTCTTATTTCTATCACTACATTTTACATTATCAGTAATTTGTACATCAGTAGGCAGAGATGGCCCAATTTTTTTCTTTGCAATGATTTCCCCTTTATCATCTTCCAAGAATGGATTTTCAGGATTCAATGATGGACTGATTTCCATTAAAGATTTTACTTCCATAGTAATTTCATTGCTACCTGTTGATGTTGCTGTAGATATTAAATTGCTAAATTAAAATTATTTCATAAACTGAAAGAAAAAATCTTTAGACTGATAAAAAAAGGTAACTTACTCTCATGTTGAAAACTGTTAACTTTGGCCTTAGTGTCTTTATTGCATTTTACATTACTTTCACTGAGGTCTCTTTCATGTTGAATATGTAATTCAGAGACATCTTGATCATTTTCATCAAGTACTTCCTCATCTTCCTCTTCCACATCCACATTAGAATCTTTACATTTATCGGCAACACTTACAAAAGTTGCTGATACTGGCTAAAATCAAATTTGAAATTAAAATGATAAGGTTTTAGTTTAGTTTTATGGCTGATAGACGAAATTATTTTAGAAAGCCATATCACATATGATGACACAAGAAATTTATATATAATATTCACAAAAAATTGCACTTCAAATTATTTGGCACATTAATTTAATATTAGGGATGAATATCTGATGTATTAACTTCAGTGAAACGTATGTCTACTGCAAAAAAACACATTACATTTACTTATATGAATAATTTACTTTAATTATGATTACTATTTATTGGGAAAATGTTCAATTATAACTCCTTCAGGCAAAATGCTACATACCTTTCTTTGAACTTCAGAACATACTTTTCTCTTAACAGCATTAAGAAGTGCTGCTGCTTTGTCTCCACCCAACTTTGTACCGTGAATTTGTCCCTGATTTGTAAAAGGTTTGAGTTCTGGAAGGGACACAGGTCGAGCAATATTAACAAGGCGACGCAATTTTTCCTCCTCTGCCTTCATGGCTTGCAACTGATTCTATATAATCAATTATTCATAAATAGGTGACTATTAAAAAGTAAATAAAAGCCAAGATCTATTTTAAAAACTTACTTTCATTCGATTTAGAAATTTCTTATCTGGAATAGCTGAAGATAAAGTTGTCATATATGCATCTAAAGCATCCTCTTCTTCACTTTCATTATCTTTAGTGCCACATAGTATCTTCTTTGATGCTTCTTCATGCTCATCTTGGAGTTTTTGGATTTCAAATAGCATTTTCTTGTGTTTCTCCAGCTAAAAGTATTATACATTTAAATCACTATAATTACTAAGTAATATTTATTCAATAACATCACATGAACTGCAACTGTACAACTATCTTACAAGACTAAAACCATAAATTTTTATATAGAGAGACAGTCAACAGCTGGCCGTCACTCAAAACATTTTCCTATTCTTCTGATGAAGGGGGCAGTGCCTCCGGGTATTCAAGAATCTGAAACCCTACCTGGAGCCTGCCATTTATGAACTTCAGATAAGCCTCCAGTTTTGTGTCCCTCTTTTAATAAACCTGATAAAGTCATCATTTTCTGACATAAGTTTAGTTTATGTGAAATAAATTGATGTGTGTAATTTACTCAGTTTAAGTATTTTATAATATTTGAAATAATGAAATTTAAGGTTTTTTGATACTATTACAAATATTCTGTGCAGCTTGAACATTGAAATAAAAATAATTGTTCTCAAAAGTTTGTGAATGGTGTGATAATATACAGAACTCAATTCAGCAGCCTTGATTAATTAATTGTAAGTTGTAACCAATTTGATGCATGCAATCATTCATACTGACAAAAACAATTTCAAGTAGTTTATACATAAATATATGTAGGAGACAGGAAGTAAAGGTTAACAGGAAAGGTAAAATCTAAATAGAAGCAAATAAACACTTACCAAAGTTTCATATGTTTCTATTTCTTGCTGAAATTTCCCAGCTGCTTGCATTCTTTGATGCCGTTTCTTTTCAACAGTTCCTGTTCTATCAAGGAATGTGTCATCGTCACTGTCATAATAGTCATCATCTTCCCAATTTTTTTCCTTCCGCTTTCTGCTTTCTAAGATTAATAAAAAAGTTTATTATTTAATTATCTAGTTTACATATTCTTAATGTCAATAATAACTTCAAAACAAAAGGATTTTTATTTAGTACCTTTCCAAGTCCATTTTGGAAAGGAAGCATAGTTATGCACCTTATGTACCTTGCAGTGCAGAAGAACATCCCCAAATTATTCCAAATTTTTATGCAATAATTAGATTAAAACACATGTACTGGAGTCAAGTTGTAGATTTGCTGGTAAATGTGGCTGTAAAAATTGGTGCTGAGGTAACAGAGGCATCCAGATGAAATCATGCATAGACACACAGACAAGGAATTAAGAGATGCAATCCAAAAACCCTAGTCGTGAAACAAAAAACCTGGGAAATCCCAAAGGCCAACCGTTTCCAACAGGCAAGATCAAACCCACAAAATTGTAAGACCAACGCAGACTGGCAGAGCCACATCAAGTAGGCTACATTTTTACCAGAACAGAACATGTCCAGTCGGAAGGTGACAAGGGACAAAAAGAACAGTTCTTATCAAACACTCAGAGAAGACAGTTCTCATCTACCATTTGGAGAAGAAGGAAGTCTGGGAAGAGAGAAGTAGGAGAGAAATGTAAACTTATGATTAATCACTTGAAGAATGAAAGGATGAAGATTGCTAACTTTACCAATGCCAAGAACTATACATTTACTCAATTGCAAATCAAAGTAACAGAACACCTGCAAAAACCAAGAGTTCATTCCCCTACCATCCCCAAGAAGATTACAGCAATGAGAGAAGGAGGAAGAAACAACACCATACATCAGCTGCCGATGGATTAGAGATTTCCTCAAAAATCTTCCTATGGCTCAACCCATCTACCTGCCTGGGGACACTTTAGCTAACATCTGCAAGCAACAAGTGTGTTTCCGACTACAATGAAAACAATGTATATTTCTGTTGCATGTATATGTAGGTCTCATTCTCATGAGGTATCCACAAGTTTTGCCCAATTAAATTAAAAGAAACTTATCTTGAGTTATTTTTGTTACTGTTTTTTTGAGTGGAGCAAATTTAAATAAATTATTTGAATTAAATATTCATTCCATCACAAAATTCTTTTATTATAAATTAAACATCCTTATTTTATTCCATTACAGCCTTTACAGGACAGCTATTATAATTTGCAATATTTCTGAGATCAATCCACAACACTACCTAGATTTAAAAAATAAAACTTCAACTTTCTTACAATCAAAACTACAATTATGAAAATTTATGTCTTGTAATTACAAAATGTTTCACAAAATTTGGGGTTCAATATTAAATTAGGTTTCTCCACTAGACACAATACCATCACTTTTTTCCGACTTGTACACTAAACATTAAGGGTGCAGTCAGATTAGATTTGTTAGTAAAACTAATTGCTGTAAATTACTGAATTATTGATGAAATGAATATGACAAATAAATTTAGAAATTGTTGACTTGAAACCTATGAGTAAAATGTAGACCGGGTTGATAGTCATTACCATTAAAAGCAATAAACTTTATTTTCAATTTGTGGTTACACTACAAAAAAGTGTCATATACATATCTATAATTTAAAAATATATATATTGAAAACTATTTCAGTGGAGAAACAACAGGACTCTGAGGGTATCTGGTAGGACAACCACTTATTCAGGTTATTGGTTAAACACTTGTTAAATTTCTAATAAACAAAGATACTACAGTACATCTAAAGAATTTTATTTATTAAAATTCTCATCCATTAAATTGATAATGTTGTCAATGAAGTGTAAAATACCCAGATTGAGAAATTTAAGAAATAGAGCTTCTATACAGGAAAAGATACTATATAATTAGTTATCTGTTTACTAGATCTGGAAAGAGCCTTTGGCTAATGAATCATAAACAACAATGCTTGAGATATATTGGGTGAAGTAAATACTGTAGATGTCTTGATGAGACAATTCTGTTTTCCCATGTGTAAAAAATCTTACCTTCTCTAAGATCAAATTACTGCAATTCTTTTGACAAATTTTATATGCACTAATGTGATCTGTGTTTAAATAATATCTATAATTCCTTCTTGGCATTAGTTATAATTTATGAGTACACAAATATTAAAGAGCTACAGGTTCATAACCCTTAAATACATGCAGACAAATTTGCACTGATTTAATGCTCCATATTCTCTGACGAAAAGAGATATTGGAACTGGACTAGTTTGGTACCATTGGCTCATCCCCTCTGTTGCTCCTCCCATTACCCGCTCGACTTGAGCACAGAGTTGTAATAAAAAATGCATGGAAAATATTTTTTTACTTAAATTCATGTATTGGTGGAATGAGCTTTTTCGGTCTAATACATGGGGATATTGTGGGTGGAGGGAGCTTTTTCAAATTAATTCACGGGATAGTTGTGTGATATCAAAGAACAGTAGAGAGAGATGATGGGGCGGAGTTTGCGGATGGGCTTGGTGGGAGTGGGGGTATGATGGTACCAAAGTGGTTCTTAGATAAGATATTTAATATTTGAAAAATCACTTTTTTAAATCCTTCCTATTTTAATAAACTTTCCTCCTTCATTTATATCTAATATTCCCCTCAATTTTCTCAAAAACAAATATTCAGCAAACATTAATCTAATATTAACTCAAAGATTGAATTGGACACTCGAGGGAAGAAAATGTTGGTTGAAATATAATTCATCACAGTTTTATCTATCTCATACCAGTATCACATTAGTCTGTCTTTTTATTGGCCAACCTAACATACTAAAATTACAAAATAAAGAAAAGAAATAGATTTTTAATGTTTTACCATGTTTAGCTTGACGTAGCATGCCATATCTGTCTAAAATTCTGCAAGCCTCCAAAGCACATTGTACCACAGCCTCTTTCTTTTTTCCTTTTACAAAAGCCTCAGCTGTCATGCCATTGCCAATTGGTAACCTGTTGTACACAAAAATAAATCAATTTTTATGTAAATATAAACAAAGATTGATTTCTATCATAAACATATATGTGTACTCACTCTACTCTACAAGCAAATTGACTGAAACCTCTCTCCTCCACTTTATATTCCAGTTCATATCCTTCTCTTTCAAACCAACCACGCAATGTTTTCTTGGGGTCATCAATATATAGTTCTTCATTCTGAGTAACAGCATATGGATTTTCTGAGAGATCAGTTTCCTCATCAGCATCCTCTCCTATGGATAATAATAATTTATTAATTTTACATAACACATAACAGTATGGATTAGAGCAGAATAAAAATGCTACATACCCATTCCCCAATCAATTCCTTCATTAGCCTCCTGTTCTTCAAGATGTTTACTATTTTCGTCTTCTTCTTCCTTTCTTTGCTTTTCTTTCAAATCCCTTTCTTCAATCTCCAATTTGCGCTTCTCTTTTAACTGAGTCACAGTTAAGTCTGATTCCTCTTCCATATCATCCTCCGGTCCTTGTAATATAAACATTCGCATACTGGACCCCAATTTGAGCATGTGACCTACCTTAAAATAATAACAACAACTTTATCTCTAATAAATAGCAAAAACTGATTTCATCAAATTAACCTTGGACAAAGGGTAAATTATGTTACTTGTAAAAGCATTATTTCATATAAAATGAAATACCCTTGTATGAAAAACTTTCCTTGTAGTTAAATATGGCTAAAGGGGAATTCGATTCCCCAAACATATACATCACAATTTTCCCTTCATTGTATTCATGTTACGACTATGACATAATCAGTTGTGCACCAATAACGCGTTATGGGTGTATATGTGGGGAATCTAACTCAACCCGTTCCAATATTATCTTTACATATAACACAATTTTTAATTTAGTAAACAAAATAAGTGGAATTTGATACATATTTTACCTTAATACGAACATACATGTTGGGCTTAATTTTAAATCTATTCAGAAAAGTGCCATGAGTACTGCCCAAATCATAAATATAAAAACCAGTAGGACTTTCTTCTGTTCCTTGTTTCCTGTATTGAAGAACAGCATGATACCTTGAAACTGTTGGATGAGCCATGTGTATGTCACATGTTGAAAGACGGCCAAAAACAAAAAATGACTTTGAAGAAAGATCAATGTTTTCAATAATTGTTCCTAACTTCAACACTTCAAAACCATATTTCAATTCAGGTAAGCCACTCCACTTAGGTTCCCGGTATGGCAATGGAAGGGAAATTTCTTTAATTTTTTGGGCTGGTGAAACTTTTGAAAAGTGAACTTGCTCAGTTACCAGTTCCACTGATGAAATTGTAACTTTATTCTCTGTTGTTTCCTCAGGACAATTTACTATCACTTTGCTATCTTCAGAATTAACATTGTTTATAGCTTCAGGTTTTACAGACTGTTCAGAAACTGAATGTTCTCCTATCTGAGGTATAGATTTTAACTTCCCAACCGTCTTTCCCCGACGAGGTCCCACAAGCAGTATAGGCTTCTTAAATAACGTCGTCTTTTCAGTTTCTTCATTATTGTTCTTTGTGTCACTAAATAAGTCATTTCGAATTTTGATAGCATCGGTGTCTGGGGCGTTTATTTCTAAATTTTCGGCAACATTAGAGTTTACATTAGTGCAAACATCATCCCGATGCTCATTCTGTGCACCACCATCAGAACTCTCCATTTGTTTCCTTAGTTATCTTGGCAATGTTGCATCAAATAACACCTTCTCTAAAACTGAAAGCATCCAAAACACCATAATGAAATCATCAGAGTTTGTGCCATCCAAATTATCAGAGCACAAGATTTACCCACATAAAATATATTCAATGTTTACAAACATTCATAACCCTACTTAATCACACATCCAAATCACAAAATTAAAATATGGTAAAAAGTGTGATAAAATAAAAGCATTCCTTTCTATAATAGTAATATTCTAAAATAACACCATATCAACGAAGAGTTTAGAGAATCTAATCAACAGTAATAAAGCCCTATTATTTAAATGTTTGAAACTGACAGTGGAGTTTTTCATTTACCGCATTCTTCTGTTTCAAAGTATCGATAAAATGTAGAGACCAGCTAGGATAAAGATTGTTATACATTATGACGTACTTTTAGGCAAGTGGTATATAAATGAACATTCAAAGATAATTCTCTCAGTGTACATTAATCTTGTACAGAAGTGCCTGCTCTTTTTTTTAACCAAATTAATAGTAACGCGTATTATAATATACTACATGTTTGCACATGTTCCTACGTTATTTTTTTGGGTAACTTTCAAATAGAATATATCTGGACATATAAAAACAATACAGTTTCAGTAATACTTAATATGGTGCTTGATATGCACAGTTACGGCATATAGGTTTTTTGCTGCCGAGTATCCATTCAGGTCCAAATTTGCCGTGACAAAATTTGGTGGCTACTTTCGCATAGATACATATCAGATCGGCTATCTGTAATACTTTTCTGATCCTACCATTATGGGGTAGTTGTGCCGATAAGACATACTTATTTGGCCGTTAGAACTGATTTGACATGAGATATAATTGGCCCATTTAACGGCGTGTGAGCAACGCCGCTGCAACTTACTTCAACTACAGAGGCTTATCTGTCCAAATCACAACATTAATAAACATTTTTCGTGTACATACCAGCCTACTGTTTGTAATTGTACAATTCTTAAATTATATATTTTCTCAATTATTTGGATTTTTTCCATGTAAAATCGTTCTAGGAAACCTTCATACAGAATACCTCTGGACATAAGAACTAGTTTTCCTGTCGTAGCACTAATATGGCGCTTGTTTAGCTCACTTACAAAATATTGTCTCATATAGATCTTTTGCTGATGAGCAATTGGCCTCTAAACTAAAGTTTAAGTTTTTAGCGACGAAATGATGTGCTCACTTTGGCATCAATATCTAAGTGGCCAATTGTACTTCTTTTTTTATCATACCACTACATTTTGAGATAGAAGTTGTGCTGATAAGTTTCACGCTTATTCTTTTAATTTTGTTTGGTTTAATTACGTTGCTTATTAGTCAGTTATTATTGAGATAATTTGTGAGAAGCTGTTTTTGGAAAATTACAGTACACTTCATTACCGCCTGTTTAGACCGCATTTCTCAACCTGTTCAACCTGTAGTCCATAGGAATACTTTAGTGGTTCGTGACAGATAATTAATAATATTATAGAACCACAACTGTGACATTCGCTAATGATACCATCATGCTTTTAACTATAGTGAATTTATTGAGGGGATATTAATTAATAGTTAAAAAAAATTGTAATAAAAACAAGACAATAATTTACTTTTAACAAAAAAAGCATATTTACATTAAGAATTACAATTTTTAATGTTTCGATGCCGACCTCCTGTGGTGTAGTGGCTAGCGTTGCTGCCTCCCAACCCAGAGATCCGAGGTTCGAATCCTGGCATGGGCTTGGATGTTTGTGTTGTCATGGCCGAGAAGATCGGGATTAAGACTGTTGGCGGATCGATACGCTGACCGCGTGTCACTCCAAATGCGGAATGTGTCATGTAAGATGTCAGTCCGCAGTCGACTCGGTAGGCCCAGGCTCTCAATGGGCTGTAGAACCATGGAGAAGGAGAAAAAAATATTTCGATATTTATGCCAGCTTTTCTTTCGTCAATTGTAACTACATATATATGTACAAAAAATGATTTACATTAAATTCTTAAAACTAACAATTTTAACTCTAACCTTAAGGTCGCATTTATGGGCCTTCTCATACAACAGAAATATTTTACAATAATCTACTCGGACCTGGCAGTACGGGAAATCAGCAAAAAGGGTTACAGATGTAAATACCGTGTCGGCTTAATGCAGATTTCAGCTTCTTCTTGGTTCGTCCCCAATCCAGATCAAAGCTGCCGACCACCTATTCATCCCGTTCAGGAAGAATTTCAAAATCTCCCCTTGCTGTAATTCCAACCACAGTCATGAATGAGAAGTTTAGCTCCACGCGGAATTTTAACCAAATATGTCGTGCCAGCTCTCCCGTCTCACTCCTCTCGAACAATCTCAGGAAATCTCCTCCAAAAATCTGCTAAACATCTCTCCTTTCACCGCTCTTGAACAATCAGTAAAATCTCCACCACCAATCTCCTCAAAATTGTCTCCGCTTGCATTTTCAAAACTTCCTCCCCCTTTCTTCAGTTTATTTCACTATGGTGGCAGGGATGAATATCCACCAATAACAAAGCTCACAAAGCTTGGGAAATTCCGAAACTGCGACGCGGATTCTAGGTTTTATTACCTTTCTCTTGACTCCATGCCGCCAAAGCCCGAGCAGATGTATTTGTCCGTTGCACAGCGCATGACACCGCAAAATGCTTCGATTTCATCTTTACAATATACAAACACGGCTCCATAAACGGAGAATAAAGATCGAGGCAAAAATCCGTCCATGTGAACTTTACACTCAGACGAAGCCAATGCCCTCAATCACATTTAAATAGCATTAATATACCTCAGTAACCATGCACAAAATACCTTGGTATTTATTTGGATATTAGTCTCACTTGGAAATATCACATAAATAAATTAAAAAAATAAAAGAATTATACTGGCTTATCGGAAACAACTCCAAACTTTCATTGAAGAATATACAAAACGATAATAAAACCATATGAATGTATATTTAGATTTATTGTTGTTTCCATTAATCCTCGATCGAGGAAATAGGATACGTCATACATTAAAAATGAACAAAATAAAGTACATAATTAAAGACAAATAAACTTAAAATAAATTAATAAAAGAAAATGTATATAGACAAATGTCAATATAAACACAACACGGACACACGATGTCACACACACACTGGGAAACACAAACAAGCACACACTGAGGAACACGCAATGGAATTTTAACTACTTGGAGATCTGCGATCAGGAAACTGTCCTTCCCTCTGTCGTAGCTCCAGGCAATACATGAAACAAACAAACAAACAAAAGAGCAGAAAAAACTGAATAGAAAATTTAAAGATAAGTGATGTGCTATTTTATAAGGCAGCTCATTCAACACTTTTTGCAGGAACCTTGATTTAAATACTAGAAGGACGATTAAGAAAATCCTGTACCGAGTAAAACGCGCCTTTTAAAAGAATAGTTTTACTCTGCTTCACGAAGCTTTTGTAGGTACTATTTTTAACCTCTGGCGGAAGGCTGTTGTATGGAATTGAGCTTTGGGAATAACAAGACATATAACTGAAATTTTAAATAAAAATTAATGAATGCTGAATGAGCAATAACTTTGAACAAACTAAGCCATATGTGGTCATAAAAATTATATCTGTATTAATTTATATATTTCGTAAGCTTTCGACGTATTGTAACAAACATCTATTTAAAGAATATTTTATATATATATATAAGGTGTTAAATTTAGCAGTTTTTAAGACATATTGCATTGTCTCGTTAGTCAAGCTCACTAAGCTGCTGAACACAGCAAGATGTGCTCCTGTACAGTTGACAACAATGGGAATTATATTGCTGTCCGCGTAGCTGAGTTGGAAGTCACCCGCACTTGTATGTGTGAATTTTTCATTTGTTTTCTTTTATATCCATTGTTAAATTAAACTGGCAGGATATAGAGAATGTAGTCTTTCCCGGTGGCTCTCACATTCAAGATCGAGTACCTCATCCTTCGGATGGAATCCCGTTTTATTACCAGTTTCTTCAGTTTATCGACAACGAGCTTACGCTAGTACTTAACCTTTAACAGGAAGTGATCTGAATCCACGTTCACCCCACGGACACTAGGAACTTCCTGTACATCCGTTGCGTGCCTTGAGTTAATCATAGCGTGATGAAATTGATTTTTATAAAGCCATCCGGTGATTTCCACGTAGACTTATGAATGTCCTTGTGTGGAAAGGTCGTGCTTGAGATTGTCAGACCTTAACTGATTCTAAAATGGATAATATCAACATCATTTGATGCAATGAGCAGACTTTCACGATCGACTGTTGGTCGGTACGGGGGTTCTCTTTCTTTTTTTCACATTCATGTCTTCCAGTACAATTCTCACGTCGTATTCTGCCGCGTTATCGTACATATCTGTGAGCTTATCATAAAATACATCTTTCACCTCTTTTTCTGCGCCCTTCTTCAACGAATGGTCATTGATGAAGATTTCACCTTTCAAGCGCATCTCATAAACCTTTCCATCTACAGCTTGGAATCAAAACAACCTAACAACAAAGCGATGCCAATGGTGTTCGCGTTGTTCCTGCTGTACAGCATCGTATATTCTCCGGATGCCTACGTAAATACGTATTTCCTGAATCGCCGCTACGTCCACCCGGTATTCATTGAGCCTTGCAGAAAGAATGGCGAACGCTCCGGTTCTGTGTAGCGTGCGGACATTCATGGAGACAAATCGTCGAATGTTCCGAATCGTGTTTATTTCGTAGCTCTTCGTCATCGGCGTTTGACTGAGTTTCATTATGCCATTAATCACTAAATGTAAACACTTCTGAAATAATTATGTATTTGGTAATGGTTTTATTCCTATTTAAAATATTGACGAAAGCCAACCGACCAAAGACCATTCATTCATTAGCTATGGGTATTAATGCACCTACAGTGTACTTGTACTAGTAATCGTTTCCCAACATTATTAAGACCAAAAGGATAAGCTATCCGTGAATTTTAACGCGTAAGGTGTAAAATCCGCAAAAAGGTTTTGGGACTTAGGTATATTATGTAAGTACATCAATGTTTCATCTATGTCTTTTATACATTCAAAAAATATTTTATTGTGATGTATTGTAAAGTAATGCTTCCAAATATTACATAACTCTGGATTTTTATATAGCATAGCGATTCTGATGAGAGGTTAGTTTGAAGTAGTTTTTTAAGTCTTTGCATTTGTTCTTATATTCCTTGAAGTTGGTATTGTTTATTATTGTTCTGGAAATTTCACATGTGTGTTTTGGTAGGGTGCCGGTAGGAAAAAGTGTTTTCTTGTTTCAAGTAAGTACGTTTCGACGATTTTGCACCCGGAATGGCATAGACTATTTTAATAAAGTAAAAGTAAGAAAGTGATGGCATTCCACTTTGAAACATTTTTTTCCCCATAAATTTATTTATATCCCACTCTCAGAGTGAGTAAGAGAAAAAGAGAGAGTTTTGTTGCCAGCACATGTTCGATTCTCAGTGTTAAATTATTTGAAGGCCATTACTGAAAATAAAGAAGTGAGTAAAATTTGGTTTTCCGACTTATTGTATTATCTTGATTCATCCTAATAACTGATATGATTAAAAATATATACATCATTATAGGTACCACAATAATTATTACTAATTCTAATTAAAAATTAAGTGTGTCAAATACAATTATTATTTATCATAGATGATTAAGATTAAATGTTTATCTTAAAGACTGATTGGTCAACTGAAAGAGACTGACTACATCTTGTAATAAATCTAATTCTTAGTAAATATTACCTATGTATGTAGTCAGTTTCTTTATTTAGATATGTATAGAATAATGAAAATGATGCTAATCTGGTGAAGTAAATTGTTAAAAATATATCTTTACGATTATTTATTATCAGTGTCTAAATCTTCAATTATGCTCACTGTGGTCAGCAATTGCCATATAGAATTGGATAATGTCAACTTTCTTTTTTGTTAAAAGAGAGAGAAAAATGGTCTTTCACACTTACCACATATGATATGCACAATTTTGTACATTTTTTATTGTATATTTATATTGTGACCATAATATTGACTTTTTTTGTAATTAGTGGCCAAATTTTTATAATTTTTAGACATATTACATCAATATAATGGCCGAAGGTGGTGATGTTAATGCTGCAGGAGATCAGTCAAGTTACCAATCTCAAAAACTTTCTTATGATTGGTATCAGACAGATTCTATTGTTGTTGTGACTGTATTTTTCAAGAATATAAAAATAGAACCAGAATCTTTACAAACAGAATGTATTAAGAATGTTGTAAGTATAGTTTTCTTTACTATAAAATAAAATAACATTCTAACACTGTTACCACCTAATAGTCTTGTAAAGAACAATAAATTCACTACTCAGTGTTCATGATACTAACTTTAATTATAAATTACTTATTTCATATATACTGTGGGAAGAAATACAAATTTCTATCGTACAGTAAACAGTAATTCTTTGGCTGCTTGAGAGATATGTTTGATTTATCAATTTATGAATAAAGAATTAAAAAGTTATCCACGTTGATATAATGCTATTATAATATGTTATCAATATTATTCAGTATATTTTTAATCAATTTTTGTGTTTTCAATTAAGAAATGATCCACTGTATATAAATTGATTCAAATACTTGCCTTTATACCTAAACTCTCAGGTATGATTAATAATGATGATAAAAATAAATTTGTCACAAAATGAATTAATTTTTGAGAAATTACAGTGCTTTCTTTTAAATAGGTATGCGACATTGCATTAGGTTTAAAACTCAAAATTTTGTCCAGAATGTGACTTGCAGGATCGAGATTGTAGGTGTCTGAAATTACTTACATAAAAATTATAAAAAAATAATGCAGCAGATAATTTAACAAAACAGTAAAATTAATAATAAACTTGAATAGTTGATTTATTTTGTTATTGGGTGATTCTAGCATGCCCTGATTCAATAGGTTATTTTTAAAAAATATATTAAATTTCCTGCTTGTGTCAGAAGTGTATTCTTCAAAATGGTATGATTACAAGGAAGAAATAGAGTTTAATAACACATCATACCCCCTCTAAACTAACAAAGGGATGTAATTGTTGTTAATGAAAGTATGTATGACTTCATTTTTCTAATTTATTTTTGAATATGCAGCTGAAAAGAAGGAAAATCTGTACTCAATTATAAATATTTGAATTTATAAATACAAAAATATAAGGAATAAATCCTTCCTATCAATTTGCAATATTTTGATTTGAGCCCATTACAATTACAGTTAAACATATTCATGTTGCAAAGTATAATTGTTGACTGTCAGATATATAATTTGATTTTCTTGAAATCAATTATGAATTATACGAATGGCCTGTATAATTTAAGTAGAGATTGACATTAAAAATTCAAAGCAAGTGTTTGGAAAGTCTCCTGTCAAACTTATGATGTGAATTAATGTTCTTAAAATGTGTTGTTTTCTCTCTATTTGCAAACCTTTCTTTCTGAAGTATCCATATTGCCATCTTGTTAATTATCTACAAGTTTATGTATTTCTGTTTGTAGTTGAAGGTGAGAGCAAAGCATCCTGATGGTTCAGAGTATACCTTAAATTTGAATTTGGCTCATCCTGTTACTGATGTTCGACCTAGAGTTTTTCCTTCAAAGGTATATCTTGCAACATTCAGTTATAGAATAAGGAGTTAAACACTGTTGTAAATATGCAAATTTTCCAAATTCAAGCCATATGAATTTTTAAGTCTTATTTTAGGCGGAGATAAAATTAAGTAAGACTGAATCTATTTGGTGGACATCATTAGAAGGAAATGTCTCTACTGGGCACGAAGCACCTCAAATTCCTGCAGGTGAGATAATTTATATTGTTACAGATAATTTAATAGAAAAAAATTATTTCAAAGTATTGTCATACGATTATTGCTGTTAATACCACCAAATTACTTTAAACATTGTATTGAAATTAACTTTCCACTTTTTTATCAGCTATGAAAATAGTTCCCAAGCTGTAGTTGAATTCAGTTGACATACATTTTTAATAAAATTTAAAAATTACTTTTGATTATTATACAATTGTTATTTATTTAAAAACACACTACCTTCCATTACTAATGAAAAAACATTTATAATCTAAAGTAATCCATGAATTGTATAACTTCCATGTATTATACGATAAATTTGAGACTCAAATAAAAATTAAAAGAAGGATGTACACAGTTTAGTCACATCAATGTGACTACCTGTCAAAACCTTGAATAACCCCTTTTTGCAGTTCTGACTGCAATTAGGTTCTGGAAATTGCTCCCAGGGATGTGGAGCCATGCTGACTCCTGTGGTGTGACCAGCTACATGAGGTTCCTTGGTTGCCGATCCATGGCGCAAATAGCACAACTGTGATGGTCCCACAGATTCTTGATTGGGGGAGTTTGGTAGCCAAGGCAGCACTGTAAACTTGTCTTTGTGCTCTTTGAACCATGCACATACACTGCAAGCTGTATGACACATTACATTGTCCTTCTGGTAGATGCCGTCTTGCTGAGCAGAAGGAAATGCCATGAAAACATTCCCCACACCCTCCTCCGGCCTGGATCCGTCCAGCAATTGTTGCAGGGTGTTTGTGTTCAGGCATATGCCAACAATCATCTGTACGATGGAGCAGAAAATGCGATTCATCTGAAAAGGCTTCTGGTTACCACTCAGTGGACATCTAGTTGCAGAATTGGCTTGCAAATTCCAGCCTTGTCGCTGATGTGAAGCAATCAGCTTGGGTGCATGAACCAGGCACCTGCTGTGGAAGCCTGTAAACAGCAACATTCGCTGACCTGTGGTGCACCACAGTTGCCTCGGTGCCAGTTTTGGATAGCTCCATTATACCATGTATTGTATTTTATATATTTTGTATACTTTAACCAAAGCGGCATGCAAACACTTAACCATTTTGGAAATGCTTCCGCCCTTGGCTTGAAAGCCAGCGATCATGCCCTTTTTGGCATCAGATAAATTGCTCAATTTCTGCATTGCAGCAACCACTACACTGTTTTCTGTTTCCACCCAACATGCTCTCTTAGTGCAGCAACCTGTAATATGTGAAGGTTATTGCGCATTTATGTCAAACAGGCGGTGGTCAAATGTTAACTTGTTCTCTCCCTTTTAAATTATTACTTTTATCAGACAGTAAATGCTTTTAATTTTTATTAATTGTCTCAGAAATTTTTTCATTTTGTCAATATTAATACCATATTTTCTTCATAGTTGTCACAAGCACAGGACCCCCAAAGTATCCAAGCTCGGCACCGGTGTCAAAAGATTGGGATCGTGTTGTAAAGGATTTAGATAAGGAAGAAGGAAAACCAGAAGGTGATGCTGCACTCAATGAACTTTTTCAAAGCATTTATTCTCAAGGATCAGATGAAGTAAAACGTGCCATGAATAAATCGTTTGTAAGTTTTAATTCTACTTTTATTTACTCTCAAATTAGTAATAGTGAAATTAAGTCATTGAATTATATAAATTATTTTTGATTTTAAATTATTTACAATGTTAAATTTATAAATTGCTAGATCTATAATACCCAAATTATGAAAACCTGTTAATGATGTTTAGAGCCACTAGGCTCATTTTGTAGTTTTACGATGTAATTTATGCTCAGAATTAACCTGTATTTACTCAATAGTTTTATTGCACACAGAAAACTTTAAATAAAGATATACATTGTCAAGTCATGATAGGAAAATAATAATACATATATGCATTTGTATGTAAATAATAATAACAATAATGAGAAATGAGAGCAGCAGACGTTTTAGATTGAAATACTGCTTTGATTCTTCTTTTCAAAAGATAATAGTTGTTGGCTTGAACTGTCGGCCAATAGGCTAGTCTGGTTGGGTTGGGATTTTCTTGGCCGTTTGTGTTTATATGGGTTACAGTTTTTGTCTGCCATAGCTAATGCTACCAATAGCTGTAATTATTGTTATTATTATAAAATAAAGATGATGGAGTAAAGTGTTTGTTAGGTTTGTCCCATTTCCAGTGATTGCTACCAGGGAAGTTTTACACATTCTATCTTGCATTTTATAACCGGTACCGTGAACATAAATGAACCATCAATGGAGAATAAGGATTAAAATTTAAGATTGAATCATCAATTGGATAGTCAGCAAATGTTATTGAATAGCCATTGGCCAATAATTTGATAACTTTTTATTTGAATAAAAATTGGGCATCCTATCCATCTTGGTGACTTGACAATTGGCTAGTGACATAATTCCTTGATTGGCAACAGTGCACCTGATATTTGTCATAGGGTTGATACATTTATGCTCAATGAGGATTTATATCAGCCACATAACTAAAACTAATTTTCAGTAAGATGTGTTCATTATATTTCATGAAGCACCATAAAATTATATTGTTTGGGTCAATCAGTTGGATGGATTGTGTGTAACAATTTCAGTTTGAAAATTGCAAATAAACACATTACTTATATCAAAAGTAGTCCTCAAGATTTTGTGCAGTCGTTCACACTTCTTTCTAGCTATTCCTTACAATATAATGAATAATATTCCTTAATTTGGCAATATGTGATCATATTCATGATGAAGTATTATAGACTGTAATTTTACTTTCTTCTATGCAATCCCCATCTTGTATGAATTTCACAACTATCTGCCTGAATGGCAAACTGTTTCACCACCACATAATAAATTACCTGCACACACACACACACATGTGAAACTGTTTGAGATACCATTCAATGCATTATAAATTTATTTTTGTTAGGTACTGTTGAGTTCTGAAGTCTCTTTGTGACTCTAATATTACAATAAATCGTTGTGTAAGAAGTGTTATACAACAGGCAACATAATGGGGACTCAAATCCCAACATCCTGAAGCTTTAATAGTTTCTAATGCCATGAAACAAAACACTGTCTATTCCACCTAACTTGCATCCAAACTAATGTTTGTTTTAAGATTTCCTATAAAAATTATTATATTTTGTTATTTTTATACTTCCTCTTGCAGAATTTTCCATGTTCACATCTGTCCAGATTAAGTTATTGTTTGCATTAGCCAATAAATAGACAAAAATTAAATATAACATAAATACTGTTTGAGAACATCTGTGCATATTATTTTCAAGTATATACAGTAATTAGAAATTGGTTCTTGTATTGTTAAGTTGCTACATTGGGATGGAAATATTGAATGAAGTAGTTAAAATACTTATATATATTTTTACTCATATTTATGACTTTATTTACAGCAAGAATCTGGAGGAACTGTTCTGAGTACTAACTGGCAAGATGTCTCCAAGGAAAAAGTAGATATAAAGCCTCCTGAAGGAATGGAATGGCGAAAGTGGGACTAATAAATTTCTTGCTTCAACAGAATCCAAGATTTCCATTTGCATCTATTTTTGTAAAAAATAATTGACAGTTTTTGACAAAGCAGAATCTGTAAAAGCATTTTGATATTTAATAAGTTGCAAAATGCTGTAATGAATTATTTTCATGGTTACTTTTTCATGAGGTTTTTAGTTATTTTTATCATGTATAACACATCTTTTGTTTGACATGCCATGTTGCTTATAAAATATATTCTAGTCTGTTAAAATTAAATTCTTTTGTCTATGTATATATACAGTACATACATTTTTATTAGCGTCAATCGTAATCTCCCTAACTACAGCTACTTGTCAATTCTTTTGAAAATACAATAAATTATGGTCTACCATAATCTACCAGATTCTTCATGTGACCGATGTTCATACCTTGCTCAATTTAAGAGAGAATTTGTGTAATTATTTTCTTACCGAAATATAATGTTTTCATTCAAATTTCTCAACAAATAAGGACTTTATAGAATTATAAAATGATGATATTCTGAAATAATTATTTTGTTTCTATATTAATAATTCTTTTTGTCTTGCTGTTAGAAAAACAAAAAATGGGGATCACCAGTTTAAATTGTTAATTCCAGGCTCTATATATAATTTCCAGCTGGTGCTTTGTTATGGGATATAGTGCCAGCGTGGAGCCTTGAAACATAAATAAAATTTTCTGATTAATTACACGAAACATTTCTCTACTCATAGAACTAAATTGCGATTTTAAAATAATTTGTAATATTTCTGTTCATGTATTACATTGAGTACGAATGAGCACCATATTCTAATAAATACAAACAAAAACAGACTACTGCTAGCAAAGTTTTAGAATAAGTTCACCTATAATAACTTCTACTTTCTTAGCTACTTATTGTTATTGGTTGGCATTTTAACATATTGCACGATGATGACTACAATAATTTTTATCAGGTTCATTTAATACAGTTGTTGACTTCATGGAAATACAATAAAATTTTGATAAATTTTCCCACCAAAAAAAATGTATGAATAATGCAGTGAATATTTAATTCAGTGTTAATTCAAGTTCATATAAACATATTTCGACAAAAACATGGAAAAGAATTGTTTCATATGTTCACTAAATTTAATACTAACCATGTGCCATCTATCTGGCCATGCATTGGACAATACATTGAGGCTATCTATGCCCCTGCAAAGTTCTAATGATAATAATTGGACTGCTACCCAAATTTACTTAGTTTTTTGTTTTAATTCAAACCTGTTGGACAAAAATTTAATTGAGAATGGGCAGACTCAGCACTATATGTAATTGATCCAAAACATTTGGACTAATCTTTTAATATATTTAAAAATAGTCTTCAGGAGAAAGACAAGAATGGAAAATTGACATATGCTTTACTTAGACTAAAGTGGTCTTCATTGTACAAGATGGGTGCACAGCTAATTTTCTAACTTCTTCATCCAAAGCAACTGCGATGACCATCAATTCCAGCTAGCTGATTTGTTTTGATGACAACTTAAGAGGCCAACCCATGTTAGACATGGTATGGTCTAACATAAATAGAACTTTGTTAATTACTTTGTTTTTAGATTATTAAGAAAACATTGCAGTTATTGTTGTATCATTCTAAACGATTTGTTTCTTAGACACACCAAACAATTGTTGGGATATTAAAATTTGCTTTTTCAGAACTAAAGCGGAATAATATAGTGGTTATTAATGTCTGTAAGTTTAAATAATGTTTTAATGTGGCCAAAAAGAGACAAAAATTAATTAAATAAAACAAATATTAATTTAATATACATGTTTTGGTCCTTATCAAAGTATATCATAGAATCTCACTGGAATAATTTTCAAATTTTAGACAAAGACTACAATTATAAATTCTGTTAAGTTTTCAAAATGCTTCATATTAAACAAAACACCAATACACTGAATGTAAAAACGGACACAGATTTGCTCAGTAATATATATATATCTTAATCCATGAAATATAATGTTTCAAATGTATCTTTGTTGAATTTTAATGTTCTTTGTCTGTACTTTTATGTCTTCGTAATGTAATGATTTGGTATATTGCTAATTTTAGTTCAACCTGAAGAGGGTTTAGATCAGGACCGAAACGTGGTTGTGTTACAAGTTGTTGGTTTTGTTTTATTAATTTTTGTCTCTTTTTGGCCTGATTAAAACATTAATAGAAGTAATATTTATTGCCGGTAAAAACTTTATGGACATGCATTGGTGTGTTACAGTAAAGTAAATACACAAGACAAAATATTTACAGAATTTGAAGTAATAGTTTAACAATTAAACTCTTAAATTATTCAAATAAATAAAAATGTTTTTTTGAGTTCTTTAACCAACTTCTCTAAAGTTTTCCCTCTTAACCCTTTTTTATAGATTTAAAAATGCTGCTCCTTAAATGTATTTTCTTTTAAATTAACTTCAATTTATCCAAATGAATGACAAGAAGTCCGTAAACAGTAATATTTTTATTAATTTGTCAAAAATATTTAAAACTCCTCTGAGTCAGTACGCGTAGTGCTGGTTTTTTTGTAGCTCATATAATTGTTAGTTCTTGGACTGGCAGAGTAGTGCAAAGAAATACTGCACTTTACATTTTTATTCCAGATTCTCATGCTATGAAGATTGTAGCACAGATTTATTGTGGAAGCTGAAAGGCGGGCTATTTTGAAATCTCTTCTCAGATGTGGTCAAAGATATGCACTATGAGTAATCCTCATAAGCAGAAAACTTCCAGTCTTCAGCAAGTGCATTCACTTAAGAAAATGTTCTTACATTTTCACCCAGGTCTGTGAACAACAACATTTTGGCAGCTAGTGTTGCCATCTTCGAGTCATTTTATTACGATTGTCAGCATACAAATTGTGTTATTGGTTCAAAATTGCATAACAATGGTGTGCAATAATGTTTTTGTTGGTAGGTGGGAAAAAAATAATTTTAATTCTAAGGGGTATAAAAAATAATGTGAGGAAAACAATGGCAAACAAGAGAGTGTGAATTGTATGCAGGAATCCTAGGTTGCAATGTGTATCTCTTGGGGTTGAGGTTAACCAGGTAGGATCTATTTTAACAATTATAATTTTTATGTTATAAAAGTTGAGTTTTAAGTTCCATTAAACATGTGTCCTTATTTTTCCACGTCTAACTTTATCATTTTATATTCATTTTCCTATTTATGTGTCATTAGAATTCAAATTGTTCCATAATAAGACAAATGGAACTCTGAAAATATTTTGCAAAGTCAATTGTAGTTAAGCTACTCTGAATAAATAATTTCTCAGAAACCTTATAGTTATGAGAAATAGTATAAGGTTCGTATTTTTTTTTTGTTATTATAGCACACAGGTTTTTTAAATGATAAGCTAAGGAGTATGTCAATATCCCTGAAGTGTTGTAGGAAAATACACTTGAACCATGGAAACAACTTATTTAGATGTGGTAATAACAACAGAGTAGTAGTACTAAATCCTATTGTGTTGGCAATAATCTAGTGAAAATTATTTGCTTAAACTAAATTATATTGCTGTTATAAATTGCGTTTTGAGTTAAGATATTGAAAAAGATCTAAGCACATATAATTACTGGAAAAGTGCTGGTACTTGAAGTAGTATAGTAAAATTTTGTCTGTTATAAATTATCGGAGTCAGAAGATACTGTCTTGGAAGAAAACATGAAGAAGGCATGAACATTTGTCAAAACGTAGTTGTTAATTAAATTTAAGAAAATAGTCTGTGAAAGATCAGTTTATCATTTCATCTCATTTGTTATTGAGCACTAACACGAATTTAATATTTTGTATGTCTTTGAGCAATTATAGTCTCTTTGTCAGTAGGTATAAAGTGAAATTAATCTTTTTAGTTATCACATAATTAATAATTTGTAGTGATTTGTTTATTGAGATTTTTTTATTACAAATTATGAAGTAATTTACAGAAATATATTGATATACTTGGTTAAGTGTTTATTAAAATCAATCAAATTTTGTTTACAAATGCAAATTAGATTTTTTAAATTTTTACCTCAATAAAAATTGATATAGGTGACTTATAATTTTTATGGAAAAAATTTAATCACTTATTTTATTTTATTCTTGGATAACAACCTCAGTGAAAACAGACATCCAAGGTATTAGACTTTGTAGTTTCATATCCGAATCATGGTTTTGTAATATAACAATGCAATTATAAAAGTCTTGTGTTAAATATATACCAATTAGATAAAGAAGTAGCCAATAAAAAAGTATAATCATTATTTAAGGTTGTCTGTTCGGTGGCTATTTCTTTATATAATAAGTAACAGTGCAATTATCATAGATCAAAGGTTTTCCTGGTGTATAACCTGAATAAGTTTTTTGGTTTCCTCCCGAGTCAGTTGAGAAAGGAAGCAGAGAAGAGTTGTGGGTTAGCCTTGACTGGCATGGGAGGAAATCCAAAATATACCTATTCAACAATGTATTTTTGTAATATAAGTACAGATTTGTTTAAAACTCAAATGTTGAATAATTGTTCTGGAGTTAAAGTTCTTGTGAGTTAATGAAATTTAAAATTTACATGAAACCTTGGGCTGGTTAATGTGATATTTTTGATAAAAATACTTTTACTTATATTAACATCTCAGAACAACCAAAATTACTTACTTGAATAAGTCTTGATAACTGTTACTAATTACATTACAGCCAATTAAGATGATAAAATTGACTATTAAATCAATGTTTCCTTGATCTAATTATTAATTATTCCAGTATTTCCAACCTGATGTACACAAGTCTGAGCATAAATTTTTATAAATGATTAAAAATGTCCTATATTCGCATTAATATTTTTTTAATACATTAAAGTTTTATAAATGAATGTTCTAGAGGAGAGGAAAGTTAAGTATTGTCAACAATTAAAATTCATTGATTATTTATTTGATTGTACTTCGGTTACACACATTCTTTCTCATATCATGCATGAAAACTTTTTTTGTGTGAATTATTCTACCTAATAAGTTGTTCGTTTTGTTCCAATCTGCATGTCTCCAAAGGAACGCATTGTTACGAGATGCTCATTCCTGTTATATGGCAAGCGCTGTAACGGTTATGGAATACAAATACATGACCACAACCCCTGCCCATCAAAGTTCCCGATCTTTATGTCTATGTATAACTACGTTACTGTTGTAATGAGCCTTTCTTCTTATGAATGAATATGAAGTCATCCCTTTCTAGTTCATCTATTATTTATTAAATGAATACGGTATAATTTTATTGTTTCTAAACAAAACAAAAAACATTTATTTGTAAACATGTTAGATGTCAATTATTAAGTATTTCTCGGATTGCGAAGTAATTACTAATGAACGTGTGTATAGACCGATTAAATGGTAGTTTCATGGCACCAGTTGTCAGTATTGTTGTGATGTTGGCTGTCCTGATCGCAGCAGCGCCACGCTCAGCTGCTAGGCCGTGGAGAGCAACGGAAACTGCAGTCGCTTTGTGTAGCTTGCGAAGTATCTTTGGAAGTACGTAAGCGATGTACATGGGGATCGCATTTACAATCAGTTAAATTACTTTACAAAAACCCCATAATATAAAAACTTTATTTGTTTCGTCGGCGACAATTAATGTCAATTTTGACACCATATGAGTATTTTCCGACCTTTTATTTTCTGCAGAAAAATAAATCGCGAGTGTCTTAATTTACAATTGTGTGTGTGGGAGTACTGATACAAAGTTTTTCTTTGGACTGTTGTTCTGTTGAAAACTTGTCTGCGTATTTTAGGAACTGATGTTGCTTAGGCGGTTCATTCAACATGACACACGCACTTACTAAATTGGTGAAATTTTTACCGGCGTGAACATGCCACAAGTGCAGAAAAAATTTTGAAGTGACCATGTTTACTGGCACCGGCAAATAGATATAAATCCAGTATTTCCCTGGAAGAATTTTCTCGTCTTTGAATCGAGCGGGTAAGTTTCTGTTACTATTTTATTAAAGTTGTTTGTATTTGTCGCTCTTGTCGCAGAGCAGTTTCCAATCGTGATGTCGTTACTTAGGTTTTAATTAATAATTCAAGTTATTAATGAAATCGTCACATGTGCGTAAATGTACATTGTTTCCTTTTCATTTTTTGGTATTGAATGGCTATAAAATATTTTTAGCTTGAAAATTCAATGTACTGTGACACATTCCGGATTGATTGTGAAGAATGCTTTTTTTGTTGGAATTTGGGGATGATCCTGAAAATTATATTAAATTAATTACAAGTTTTTTTATTATAACTATGATAATGAAATTGGAAGAGAATAGTGAGAATTACGTTGATTTATCAAAATAAGTATCAATATACACATTCAGAATGATTATTATCCAGATAAGCGTCGATTTCGCCTCTGTCAATTTGTTTATAATATTTTGGATAGTTAAATAATTTTTGCAGTAATCGTCCCTACATGTCAAACCGTTGAGCATTTCCTCAAGCTTCCGAGTGGCATAGCTTGTGACGAATGTAGTCAATAAGGAGTCATCACAAACAATTTCAATTGCATTAGTATGCCCAAGGATGCTAAACTACTTATATTCGTTTTACAATATACTATATTGTCAGAATCACGTATCTGTACAGATCTGTAGTTATATCATTGTTTCTTCATGAGAGATACAATTCTGCTCACTCGTTTATCATGAACAATCTAATTATGTTAAGTATTGAGGAATTTGGTACCGTATTGTTGAATCAATTTCGTGGTTCTAACACTCGTACCAACATTTAATAGTAATAATTTCGACGGGACTCAGTTTTCAACACGAATGAAATTGTCAAGCCTTGTTCCTTTGAATGAGATGTTCACCCACTAATTATGTAGGGCTCCAATACGCGTTAATTAACTTCCGAGTTTCGGTCAGCTTTTAATTATAACAATCAAGTTGACGGTGCTCAAATTTTTAACCTTGAAACTTTTTCATTGGACAATCTTTGATGATTCGTATGAGATATTATTAAAATAAATCGATATGTTTAACGTTTTATAAGAAAATCTCTCTCGAGTCAGCCAGAAACATTTCGTGAGGACTCTTGCTCTCGTAAAATATCATCATTTCATGTAATTGTATTGTAAGTTTAAAACGATCTATGATTCGTATATAAATTCATTTAAACTAAGCAGAGTAGACAACCTTATAGTCTGTTCCCACGATTATATTGGTTTGTATTGAATTACTACAACTTTTTAGTATTGTATCAATAACTCTCACAAGACATAAAGGATTATGTTACGCATGTTAAATATCATTTAATTTTGATGTAGATTTTGAAAATTCAGCCCAGGAAAGTCGTGGAAATGTATCGAATTACCATTTATAAATAAACTCATTACTATAATTGTTACAAAGTATCACGCATCTTGTAAGATTTGTCATATTGTTATACAGAAAATTCCTGATTACCCGTGGTTCATTCAGTCTATTTTAAAGCGGAATTTAAATCTTGTTGTATCTATTTCAAGTAATTTCATTTTTCGTCTAGTTAAAATCTCAACCACGGTCGGGACTCACATATTTACGAGGCAATGAATTAAATATGAACATACATAAAGAATTATTTCGTAAAAAAATACAATTACTAATAAGTTATTCCACCTTATATTTCAGACAAAATTTACTACGAGATTCAACTACATAGAAAATGATAAATATTTCGTTTGGCCGCATCTGCATTAAACACTGCGTACTTCTCTTTCACACGAAAATTTTGTCGGAAAAATAATTTCGTATGATTAATCTATCAGCCGTAAAATATAAACATAAATTGTTTGTGACTCGAATGCGCGGAATAGTTAACTGCCCTAAACAGTTGATATCAATTAAAACAGAAAAATTTAAGCTGGCCAATTGCCTTGTTTCAATATTGAATTTTATTGTACGTTTTTCAGTTTCTATCCTAGTTCATACCTTCTTTTTTGCTTTATGTATTGGTTAGCTGCTCGTTATTGATCGATGTGTTAATCAATCGTGTTATAGTAGAAAAAAATATATTTGATGCGTTACAAAAGGTAAAAATATTTTCAATATAGTTCTCCAATGCACGGCTTACACGTATACTTTACTGTAAAACGGTTTCTATTATGCTAAAACCCATTGTCAATGCGTCAGTCAGTATTCACAGCTATAGGCCTCTAACCTACTGGTCCTAATTTGACCAAATTTGGCACACGTGTTCCTCAGGGCCCGAAGCTGCCCATGATCTTTAAATTGTTTGAATATTATACATGTGATAAAAGTGAAAATGTCAACAAACTTTCGATGTTTCCACCTTTTTGGTAGTTTTCCACCTTCAGCAAAGTCCGTACTTAATTTGAAGAAACGAGTAAGGGCTTATTCTCTTTGTATTACCGAGACCTATCAGTATATAACTTAATTTCCAAGGTGGACCAACCCTCCACCCTGAGCTACAACACAATAAAAAAACTCAATTTTGGTATCCCTCCAACTTTAGGCCCCTGTTGTTCAAAATCTGAAGATTTTAGAAATATTATGAGGAAAAATTGTCGATTGGAAATTCGTTTCTTTACCATTTTGAACAAATGACCTTTTCTACTCAGACCACCGGAAATGGGTCAAAATATCACCTCTCTGTAAACTACAATTTCGATGATTTTTCGCCATTTACACAGCTTAGGATTGAAAATAGATTTTATTTGACAACAAAAATAGATTTAAGCTGTTATAAACACACAAAACGAGTTTTGATACTAAAAGTGATCCCTCTGGAGTAGAACTATGAATGTAGTGTACCCTCAGGTATTGTAATAAACTTTTCTTTAATTACAACCCTGCTATAGTATTTACGTAAACCCGAGCAACGCTGGGCACTTCAGGTAGTTAAAACTAAAAAGGGAAGATCTCTACCGATATTGGTTATTTCAATTATAGACGTTGTTAGTATGTACATTGACTCAGTATTGATATTAGAATGGTAAATTGTAGTATAATAAAGGATTCAGTCGTCTAATATTCCGCAAACATAAAGTGACAATTGCGTCATGCCTGTTCGTGTCTCTAATGACATGCTGAATTTTTCAGCTTATATATTATCTTATACAAAGCAATGAAAGTACGTATCACTTGTAATATTAAGAATGTACTCGCGTCGGCAATAAATTATAATTGGTAGCCGAGTGCCCGGCGTTGCCTTAAAATTTCTTAGGTTGGGAAAGGAATGAATTCGAAGTTTATTTCTTGGTTATTTAATTTTGTATTGTATATTATAATCACCCCACCGCTTACCGACTATGACTGAACACGCAGCTTAATCGGCAACGTCAGCGTCACATCGAATCAGCGTCATATAAAACTTTGAATTGTCACTAATATGGACCATTTTGGAACATTTACTCCACAGACCAGGATCGTGCAGTAGATTTTGGTTGTTTGATGCAAGTCTTCGAACTGCTGCACCCTGTTTTTTTCGTATTGAAAATAACCTTCTATTGTTGTCTTTTAAACTAACTACGCTAAATGTACAAGTAATATTTTCAGTTTGAAAATATAAAGTATGTTAAAATACTAATTTTTAATTATTGAAGTGTTCAATTTGCATCTTAAGCCGCCCCCTTACTATTAGCGGCCATTTACGGATTATTTTTGAGTCTCCCCAATCCATCCCCACACCTAGGAGCTGAACTTGAACAGAGATGTGTACTGTTACTTTTAATATATATATTCATTACTTGTGTTGGTGTTTTTGAATACTTATGACCTAAGGTCGAAGGCTCTCGTGTTTTTAATTTTAAAATAAAGACTTTGGGACTGTTTTAATTGGTTTTATTTTTAGATATTTCAGTGTGACAGACAGTCCGATTAAACTCGAGAAAACCAGTTTTCCATTTAATAGATTTTTCCCAGACGTTTCATTGTTCATAAAAGTCACCTGTATAAAAATCAGATAATAGTAATATTTGTACTATTTAACATGGTTACGGTGTTGTACTCTGCGTAATCGTAAATGACTATTTCCTTCCCCAAACCACAAAAACGCCAACTCTTAAGGTAAAATAATACATAAATATAGTATGAAGTACTCGTCTTTAAAGAAAAAGATATAGTTGATACTTTATGAAGATACGTAATTATCCATATTAACCTACAGATAAGTACCAATTTGCCGCCGTACAGCCCTTGATATGTTTTATTAGTCTGTCCATATTTCCATATGCTACAAGGATAAATATTACGATTTACTCATTGATGAACAGAACAAATTGTGTTCCATCTTAATTTGTGTCCAGACAGCAGTGAGATGCATAGAAACGTATATTAGCAGTGGCGAAAACAAATAGGTCAATGTAACATTCATTCATTATGTAAAAGTTGCCCGACTAAGATTCTCAATTATCCCGCAAGCTAACGAAGCAATTTATTTAAGATAGCATATTCAATTGGATGATATATTTACCAAAAGAAAGCAAATTAGTATGAGATATGCAGTATACATTTTATGCTGGGAAGAAACTATAAACTCATTCTAAAATCAATCTGCTTTACCGATGTGAGAAACAACATCGATTCAAATATTGACTAAGACAAAGTCATGTGAACGCGATTTGGAGCGTTGCAAACGCTCAGTTCCGACACGTGCACTTAAATCAGTGTCAAATTATTGAATAACGAAATTGAAATAGAAAACCAAATTAATCTAAATCAAATGTTATTCTAATATACATTGCCGTAATTTGATATAATTATAGGAATCACCAATTGGGACCCGCGTAGGAAATTGCAATAATTATAAATGATTTGGCGATAGGTATTGAGTCTCAGATAAGATTATTTGCCGATGACTATCATTTACAGAAAAATTGGAAACGTCCAAGATGCAAATATTCTTCAATCTGATCTAAACAGAATTCATCGTTGGTCGGACGAAAATGGGATGAAAGCAAACGCGGCAAAAAGTAAATCGATTGTATTTACAAAAATGAGAATCGGTTTTCAAGTTGAATATAAATTAGGGGATGGAAATATAATACAAGTAGACACTTGTAAATATCTGGGCGTAACTTTGAGCAAAGACTTAAATTGGGGAGAACACATAAATTCAGTAACTGGGAAAGGGTGGAGTGCGCTTCATTTTGTCAATAGAATACTGCGGAAAAGTACCCGAAAGACCAAAGACATCACTTATAGGTCTTTGGTTCGGCCTATCCTTGAGTGTGGGGCAGTGTGTTGGGATCCCTACAGAAACGATCAGATACACGCGTTGGACAGGCTTCAAAACCGGGCAGGAAAAACAAATATTTCTAGAGGCACGGGTAATCTGGAGGAGAAAGAGGGCCAGGCTTTGTGCACTGTAAAAACGTATACAGACGAACCGGCCTGGAGTCATATCAAAACTCGTATTCTTTTAGCGACATATGTAGCGAGAAATGATCATCCATTTAAAATTAATCAGAGAAGACAACGAACGGACGTGGGTAAATACTCCTTCGTAAATAGTACCGTAAGACTGGAATGCTTTTCCTGCAAGTCTACTAGTGACTTTTCCGACAAGTGTAAAATTATTTAGGGACAGAATTAGGGAAATGGTTTAGCTTAATTTATTCAGGCTTAGAATTAGTGTTAAAGTATTTGTACATTGAATGTTTATATTAGTATAATTTTAATATTTTATTTCTTTAACTTATATTCCTTTATTGGAATATTAAATGTATGTTGCCACCGGGCTCAGCCCATTGTAACGCAATAAATCAATGTCTATATTGTAAAGCAATGGTAAAGCACCAGGAGTTGATAACATTCCAGCGGAGTTGATAAGCTCTTTTGGCGAAGAAGTAATATAATTTGTATACAGGATAGTTTGTGAAATTACGAAACAGGAAGAATGCCAGAAGATTTTAGTAACAACATAATTATACCTGTACTGAAGAAGAGTGGCGCTGATAGATGCGAACTGCACAGGACAATTAGTTTAGTATCCCATGCGTGCAAAATATTTACTATATTTTATATAGGAGGATGGAGCGTAAAAAATGAGAGATAGGAGAACATCAGTTTCTTGACTGCGTTTGTAGATTTAGAAAATGTGTCATGTAAGATGACAGTCCACAGTCGACCCGGTAGACCCAGGCTCTCAATGGGCTGTAGAGCCAAAGAAGAAGAAGAAGATTTAGAAAAAAAGTCATTGATAATGTAAACTTGAACACATTACTACGGATTTTGATGATGGTAGGAATAAGAAGATTTATCCATAACCTCTATAGAAAGCAGTCAGTAGTAATTAGAATTGGAGAGCAAGAAAAGAAAGCAGAAATCAAGAAAGGAGTAAGACAAGGATGCTGTTTAACTTATATATATAGAACAGGCGGTGAGGAAAGTTAAAAAGGAATACCTAAGGTTTTCTGATGATATTGTGGTATTTGGGGAATCAGAAGAAGACTTGGAAAACATAATAAATGCCATAAATGTGGTCCTGGAGAAAGAGTTGAACATGAGGATTAATATAGGGAAAACCAAGGTAATTGGAAATAGTGGAATAAAAAAAGGGCGTTAGATTGGGAAGGGATATTTTGAAGGAAGTTGGGCATCATAATAACTAGGGATGGTAGAAGTATAGTAGACATACAGAGTAGGATAGCACAACCAAGAAAGGCTTTCGCAAAAAAGAGGTATTTACTCACGACCAATATGAGTATGAATAGGAAATCATTACTAAAAATGTTCGTATGGAGTGTGCTGTTATATGGGTGCGAAACGTGGACGATAGGGGCTGCAGAAAGGAAGAGAATAGAAGCTTTCGAAATGTGGTGCTGAAAATCAGATGGGTGGATAGAGTAACTAACCAGGAAGAGAATAAGAGAAAAAAGAATAAGAACTGAGACCAAGAGAATGATAAATTTATTGGTCACGTTTTGAGAAATAATGTTCTTGTAAAATTGGCATTAAAGGGAAGTATGTGGGGTTAAAACAGAAGAGGGAGGCCAAGGATGCAGTACGCTAAGAAGATTAGGGAGGATGTGGTAGTTATGTATAAATAAAAAGGCTTGCGCAGAATAGGTTAGCATGGGGTGTTGCATCAGACCCTTGTAAGGACTAATAAAACAACAACAATAATTATAAACTTTCCTTTACTGAAAATTTAAAAATAAAAAAGTAGACTTTGGATGTTTTATGTAGAACCTTACTTGTTGACTGATACATACTACTAGGGCAATTACAACTTTAAATACATCCAGATTATATGAGGCACTCTGATCAACTAAAATATGTCCCGTATTATTGATAAGATATGATTCAGTTTGAATACTTGTGCTCCATCCCTCTCGGCGTAAAAGCGGCGCTGTTTAGAACAAAGGAGTACGCCACGTTGATAATGGAGCCGCAGAAATATTGCTTCAGCCTCTGCGTGATTCAGCTGCAATGAGGGCGGAAGGAAAGGAAATTACTCAGGCCAAGAGGTGTTTTGCTTTGACGGCGGCGCAGTCCCGCTGCGACTTCTTTGAAGCTGCGAATGACATCGATCCAGCCGCTCAACCACTGTAGCCGACAATCGCCATTCACTTTACACTGCCCACCTGCAAAACAAGAGTTAATAACGTGCCATGTTTGGAGTTCTTCTGTAAATGAGATAGCGCCTCTTTAAGCTCCACAATTCTTGTTTGGGGGTTACACCTCCGTTCCATTTCGGATATGGAAGTTTTCGTGAAGGAAACGTGGTTCATCAAAGATCACGTGTGAATGTTTTTCAAATTTTTATATTAATTCTATGTTTGTAAATGAGTTTTATTTGTGACCATTCGACGGAAATATTAACTGAAATATGTGGAAGTGCAAATGACAAGCATAAAACTTCTCAGAAAGAGGGAGAATTTCACTTAACTAGCTTTAAGTGCTAATGTGCTATGCCCGTGATTGGTGGTTGGAGATAGTAGATTAACCTTTATGCGTGACCACATGAACTTTGGTTCAGTCATCAGTGGAGTGTTGACTGTCCTGTCGATAGGTATTTTTGATATAGGGCAATGCACTCATTTAATATTGGAAGTTAAATTGTATGTCTCTAAGGATTTGGTGTTGTTTGCTTGTGGTACACCCTTCTAGAGAGTCCAATAGGACTCAACATTCTTGCCCTTGTAACGGGTTCGTATTGAGTGTATTTCCTAATGTAAGTGCCCAATTTTCCTGTAAAGGCAGATGGGAAAGATACAAATATGTTTCCAGGAACTAAGTAAAGTCAATAGCTGGACCTAGGAAAATAAAATGAAAATTAATGGAAAGAAAAGCAACTCAATCTCGTTTACTAAACGCACGTTGGCAAATGAGACAGACTATAGAATAGGTGGGAACTAATTTCAAGGGTGACGAGCTGCAAATATCTGGGTATATATTTAAAAAATAGACTTGGGTGGGAGAAATAGGTGAATTTCACGACCCGGAAAGTGGAATTCCTTGCATTTTATAACGAGGGACTTAAAAAAGTGAAGTTAAAAATCAAAGCAGACCAATTTTGGCCTATTAGGATCCCTATAGAAAAAATTAAATAGAATCATTAGAGAAAGTTCAGAAAATGGCTGCTAATTTTGTGCGAGTAGGGCCGGGTCATAGGAACGAAAAGGCAGATATTGCCACAAAGGAGGGAAAAAGCAAGGCTGCATTTGCTATTCAAAGCTTATATGGGGCAAAAACCATGGATTGGAATTAGCTCCAAAATGCAAAAGCACAGTTCTATTGATAGATGGGATCATCAATTCGAAGTAAAATATAGAAAACTAAAATCGGATGTTCGCAAGTTTTCATTTTTAAATAGGACGATCAACGACTGGAATAATTTGGAAGTGGTTGGGTGAAATCCTCTTCAGGAAAATAAATTTAGGACTAATCTCAGAAAACGTGTGAAGTAGTTATTCTCAACATAAATGTATAGTCAAATTTAAATGTTACAGCCAAAGTGAAGTGTTGTTATAATTCTTGTAGTATTTCTCTTTTCTTTCTTTCAGGAGTATAGACATTTTAAAGCCAGTGGTTATTTTTAATTAGGAGTATTTTGTATAAGTAATTTTATTGTTACCCAATTGTTGACTAACAATAAATATCACTGGATCATAATGATACCACATTCAATCTTCCAGTAAATTTTCAAGACATTCACTAATAACATTTCTTCGAATGTAACGTAATTACTCAGAATGCTTTTTCGAATTTTACTGATATACATCGTAAGAGTTTTTAATTGATCCTCTTTTTTGTTCAAGTGATCATGGTCCGTTTTAATTTTCATTTCTTCAAGTCGTTTCTCGTATTTCAGTTTGCCAGTACAGGATGTCGTTTTTTACTAGCTATTTCTGTGATTCATTTACTGCGTTCTTCTCCAACCTTGAATATTTCTTTCTTTATCCTTTACTTAATGTTGTTTATTTATCTTGTCTAATGTACTTTACGCAAGGCTGATGGTAGTTATTACTTTTACTTTTAGAGCTCCATAGATAAATCGTCCTTAATCATAAGATTTTGTATTTGTTGGTTTACGTTTCATTGTATCCTCATGAACCGCAGTGTCCATAAATAGGACCTATTGTCAATGCAAAGAACTATTTTCAAACTTACATTAAAAAAATTAACCAACAATCCGATTATATACAATCTTTGAGCTAAATTGATACATGTGCAATGTCTTTAAGTTACTTGTACTGATGTCGTGGAGCGGTGAAGGTTCTACAACACCACTTCGGTTTTTATAGAAGTCTATCGGCCAGCATCTCTTCAGTCTTCGGTTGTGCATTCTGCTATGGTAACGATTCTAGAAGTGGCTGGTGTAATGAGGCAAAAATACAAAAGGCCCAAGATAATTTTTTAAGATTTAAAATCTGGGCAGAGTGGCGTATTTGCTACGTCTTGCGGACCTGTCACTGTAAAGAGGGTTGTTCGAAGTTCGAAAGGGGAGGTAATTTATGACTGAACCCTTTTGAGGAGTGGACAGTGAAAAGAGAGAGGGACAGTAGCTGATGTGAACAGGGCTTGCGCGAAGTTAGATAGTCAGTGCGGTGGAGGCTGACCAAGTTTTAAATCTAATACAAATAAGAGTTGTCACAGCAGCTCCTTGGAGAGCAAATAAAAGCAATAGCAAATTATAAGCCATCGCCGATTTATGCAAATCATGAAGAAAACTTATAGTGCGACCAGATAAAAAAATGTGAAGTGAAATATTAGTGATTCTATAAAGCAGAGTTCAGTGAATATTTTCAAGAATGTGAAGTAACCGTGAAGAGATAAATTTGACGAGAAGCACAGACATCACCGCGACCACATATGGACATTGAAAGATAAGGAAAATTATTGATACAAACTTTTACGAATATTGCCATAAAATAGTAAAATAATCATATAAAGAAAACCTAATAAAAAAACATTACAATGGGGATGGGTTACATCTCCAAAGTTCTCCGTAAGTATAGTATAGTTGCTGAAGAGTTATTCATTCGGCTTTGTCGTTGACGGCAAACACACTTTTCTGCCTGTTTTCAAAATATCTTTCTTAAACTTTAACATTATTGAACCACGATCAAATCGGTTCTTAACCAGTTCAGCTTATGGAAATAAACTAATTTGGTAATTACTACTGTTCTCAATAATTGTACCTGCACTATAAATATTATTAAAGAAGGCCTGTTAAAACAATCTTACTGATAGTGGATGTAAGGCTTAAAATATTAAAATTATACAGCAATACAAAATATGCTGCCCGATTTTAAAAGAGTTGACTTCATATTAGGGAAAAACTGCAAAATGTATTAAATTATTCGCTTCTTGAAAAATTCCTGTCTAGCGTAATTCATACTAATTTTTCCCTTTTACACATGTTTATTTTGTACTTCCGAATATGGGTACGATACATCATGCACATGAAGAATGTATTCCTATTTCACATTCGTCTTTCCAATTCGTTTCTCCCTATGTCTATATTGCTTTGTTGTATGTCTGTTTGTTGAGTGAATAGTCCGCTGCAGCTTCGTGGTTTTTTTAGTTCAACATATGGTCCACAAAATTTTTGTTTTGTTTAAAAAAGCTTTTGTATCCAACAGACAATTGAGAATGTCGACGGCAACTCGTAAACTAATGAACAACCCGGCAGAAATGTGAACTTTCTTTCACTTTACTAGTACTTGGCAAGAGATCGTACGCAATTATAAAGAGTTGAATTATCTCCTAAAGGTTCAGATAAAGGAGAATTAGTATAAATATAGCGATACATTAGGTCATCCGAGTTTTATGGAATGATTGCAAAGTGAAAAATAATGTTACGAATGGAAAAGAAAATAGTATTTTAGAACAGAAAAATGTTTTCAAAGAAGATCAGCTACATAGCTGTTGAAACTGTATGACAGCTTCTTTGAGTGCATTTATTCTGTTCTTGAATTAATTTATTGCACATTTAATCAATTTACACGTAAATCTAATATCCATTCTTCATTGAAGTCCTAAAATTGGCTGTGAAGAACGTGATCTAGTAAATTGTAGCTGAGCTTAAGCTCAGGTTGTGCAAGGGATGGAGAAGTCTTGTCGGGGATTAGACTCGGATAACTGGAGTGATAGTTAAAAAAGGTTTTTTTGAAAAAACCACTATAATATTAAATTTGATTTCTAAATCACTTCTAAATTCTATACCAATAAATAAAATTGAGTGTCTGTCTGTCTAGTTATCTGTCTGTTTGTCCGTTTATCTCGAATAGGCTCCGAAACGGCTCAGCGGATTTGAAAAAAGAGTTTTGATTTAAATGTTCGTGCATATTTAATTTCGATGTATTTCAGAAAATATTTTTTTTTTGGTTAACAGGCTACATGAGGGTGATCCTGAAACAGGCAACTCCCCTTTAATAGCATAGGAAGGGCATTGAAAAGGGGGGATGCGGAAGGTAGAGCAAGGTAGCCAAGGGTTAACTAGGGCCCCCGGGCTATGGTTTAAGGATCCTACCCGGTGTTTCACCTAAAGAGATGCAGGGAAAACCCTAGAAAACCTGCATCAGGTAGGTCGGGCATTGGGTACTATTCTCACGCCCTTCCGAATGACGGGAGACGAGTCTGCTGTGGGGACGCAGCATTCCCTTCTCCGTGTCTCCACCAGTTTCAGGAGGCAGTTGGCCGACTGATCCAATGGGATCAGCGGACAACTCTTGCCATATGCCCAAGGTCTTTGACCCCGGTACATATACCTCCTAAAATAGGTGAAGGTGTCTCGGCATATGAGAACTTTGATAAAAAGTACCCAGAGAGAGTGCGAGACATCCCCGACATGATCAGGTGAGCCCCACAGTCACTCTGGGCTGAAGCGCCTGCGAGAAAACTCCCGCAGCGCCGCTCATGTCAGAAAATATTAATACAATATGAATATAAATAAAAATATTAATTCTACGGTAAAGCAATTGCGAGTTATAAGTCCTATTACGGGTTCCTATATCATTCATCCCACTTACTATCTATTGTTGCAGCAGGCTGAGAAAAAATAACTTCTTTGGGTCGTCGACACGATGTATACATAAATTGATAATTGGTTTTATTTTAAGTAGGGGAAATTTTTTATTCAGTTAGAATACTGACAATATATTTCTTTCTGCTTTTGTACCGGGGGTATTTTGAACTCCCTCTAGATACTCGGAGTCTATTTGCGGTTCATATTGTGACGTTTTCGATGTCGGTTAAGTTATGTGTTGACCAATAATTAAATAATGTACCGGGATAATATAAATAAATACCCAGATGGTGTAAAATAATAATATTAAAATATAACGTGCTTGAAAATTTGAAGCGTTATTTTTTCATACACTGTGTGACATTGCATTCTTCTGCTTGAAGATGACGACAGAGCACGAAATCGTCGAAACGTCGCGTTTTAATTGCACCTGTACCCGAGTGGAAACCCGAGAACTATTTCTGCATAATATAAATGTCTGACAAATACTATCATTAAAACACAGATTTGAGTTCACAAAATTTATTACGCGTGTTCTCTGACAGAATGTTTATTGCATAAGAATTTAGGTCAATTAAAAGGATTTATTCAGTGAGATAACTGTATTGCACTCGAGTAATTTTATGATCACGAAGTTAACTGACAGTGGTCGATATTTTTGAATTTATATTTCATTTTATTATGTTTATCTTTCAGTGACGATGGATACTAGAAAATAGGTGTCCATATTCTAAAACGAGTTCCATTAACGCCGTAACGCGTGACAAAACATAATATTGAAAAGGAGTAATCATTGGAGAGTTTAGCATTACGACATATTATTTTTCAATAAGGTCAGATCGATGTTAAAACGGAATAAAACAAGATGTGTGTGAGGTATTAATAGTTTTTTTTATACGCTGATGTATGCCATTATGTATGAAATATAACCTCGCTGAAGTGTCCGCCGCGGCTTCTCACAGTGGCACGGATCCGAGTGGTCCAGTTTTCAATGTCGCATAGATCCGGCTGAATTTGAGTGATGGCCTGGGTTATGTTGATTTTAAGGGCGTCGGTCGATCACGGCTTATTGGCATAATCCTGCGACTTCAGGAAACGCCATAAGAAAAAGTCTAGCGGTGTCATATCGCACGATCTTGTTGGTCAATTCACGTCACCTCTGCGAGAGATAACCTTACCCTTAAATCGCTCATGCAGATTGTCCATCGTGGCGTCCTGCTGGAACCACATGTCGTGTACGTCTATATCGTTCTGAAGCTCTCGCCGTTGACGGTGATGGCCTCACGAACGTCGTTTTCAAAATATGTCCGTCGCGGTGATGATCTCGGCCGATCTGGCATTACTTTGACGTACTGGTGTTGGCTGATTGTTTACTGAACCGGTCATCTGGAATGTGGCCACCAAACGTTGGAGAGTCGACTTTGAAGGGCCACTGCGGTCTGCCGTAAAATGGTGCGCAACGTTTGCACTCATTTTGACAGTAAATTTTTATCATTTGGACGTACTGCTCAATACTGTAACTTGCCATGGTGATTTGGCACCAGTGACTGAATAATAAACAACAGATTAGAAAGAGGCCACCATCGGCAACATCGACCAGCCCCCAATTGAAAAATCATGTATAAAATGTAACATTATTTTCGATGGAGAATACTTATTTTTTATGTTCTCCGAATTTTGCGCAGAAATACGAAGTGTATTACACGCAAAAATTTATGTTTTTTGTACCGAAACGCACCAAGGGCCATTTCATATCGACTCGAATTTCTTTGCAATGTCTGACATAGAAACGGAACGTTTCCCTTGATTTTACTCGTGGTTTTCAGGTATTTTCCAACCAAATTATTGCGGTAGCAGAACGATGACTTTATTTGCGCCAGATAACAAGCTTCGAATTAAACTGTGTATTAAAGTTTATTAGCCCAAGAGTATTAACCGCCGCTAGGATTTTAACGATGTTGGTGCTGTTTGTAGCAACTGTGCAGTTTCCAACTGCAGTAACTAGGAACGATTCGCCGGCGATGGTGTAGGTGACAACGAAACCGCGTTTTAATTAACCAGGGGATGATGGTAACTCATCCTTATTTTCCAGTCATTAAATTAGCGGCAAGGTGGAGGAAGGGAGTGTTCAATTTGCACCCGATACGATATTAGCGTAACGAGGATATCGGCTAACGAGACGTTGATATCTTTCGTGAAAGCAGCCAATGCAGCCTTATTACTGCAGCTCGTATAGCATCCGACCACTCACCTGTTAAGTATGAGACGTAGTTTCATGTTATTTTTCAATGTAATTATAATCAATTCATCTCGTGTTATCGCGCTCGATGACGTAGTTGTGACCAGAAACGTTTTGCACTTTCGCTTGCAGCGTGAAAAGACAAGCATTTTTGTGTGTGGTGAGATAATTATTCAATCCTTTTTCATTGTACCATCACATTCTCAATTATATTTGTATACCTTCGAAAAGATCCTTTTTTAATGTTCTCGGCAGATTTCTTTCTCACAATACATTCTTTTCGGGTGACGTCGTAAAGTCCTGCTAAACAGACCTTGTCAGACTGTCCGTCCACCTTTACACTTTAATTACCCAGTCGGAAATGAGAACCTTGTTCAGGAACCTTATTGTCATTGTTTATTTATCAAACATGTCATAGTTCGTTGAGCGTATCTTGTGTAGAGGCTGAAGGTCGTTAATGTTATACGGAAGAAACGCGTAATGTAGTAGTCATTAAATGAACTGTGGAAGATATGTGCACGTAATTTGTGTAACGTATGTCTGAATGTACTACACTGAAGAGGAAACCAATCAAATTACTTGTCTTCGTTTCGAAACTAAGGGCTGAAGTCTTACACTGTCACATCAAACGCTCCAGATAAGAATAACGAACTTTGGCAAAGCTCCAGTCACAACCTGCGACAAGGTAAAGCCAACGAGCCCATCTTTTGTCGTTCATGCCGTTGCGTCTATATCTGCCACAGCAACGACCAGAAGGCTTGTCAGCAGTGAAATTGAACGTGGTTCCTCTCGTCTATCTTTGGTTCACCCTCGGAGGTTACTTACGTTTTATCCTTTGAGCCGTACACTCAACTGCTTCTTTGGACGACGATTATCAGCCGTCTGAGCCAATATAGTATAGCAATGTGGGGGTTTACAAAGATGTTTTCTTCGTAAGCATTTAACATTTCTGGTTACTGGACATACCTTTTTACATTTCTACATTACCCTCAAATATTACTTTTTTTAAAAAAAGAATCTAACTTATAAGTAACTGATTAATACAAGTGAAACAAATTGATCATCAATTAATATATATTAAATTATTTTGTCAATAATTTAAACAACTCCCTTATCTTGGAAAATTGAATGAAAATTCTAATTACACAAAGAAGAAACAAATTACAGACAAAATTAAGTGATAAAATAAATACACGACAAGTTTCTGCGATCTTTATTGCATTCGTCAGGTGATTGAAAAACACAAGGTCCTCCAAGAACAACACACCACAGAAACCAGGTGGAAATCACAAAAGCAAAGCTTAAACGTAAATATAGTATAAAAGCACAGAAGTTAGTATGAAAATAAAGGATCATAGCCGTCGTTGAGCTTCGCGGTACCAGTCTGTACGCTAATTGCAGAATTGTTGGATCTAATGTGAATCATTTCGGATATAATTCCAAATCTAGTATCCACATCTAAAATCTTATCATTTTGCGAATCGAATATATTTTCCTAATTGATGGTATGTTTGGATACTACAGAATGTTTGTTAATTGGACGTTTGATATTACCGATATGCTTTTTGATACAAGTATGAAGCAGGGTTCTCAAAGATGGGCCCAGTCTAATAAAAAAACCACTGACCCACTTGCAAAAGCCTACCAGAAACTCACTTCAGTAATGTTTAAAATCTTAAAAAACATATACATTTAATGATTTTAAGTCATTTCAGTAATTTTGGAAAAATTAATATGTAAAAGTAAATAAAATTTATTTTAAAACATTGATTACAGTAGGCATATACATAGTACACAATTATAGTTAAAATATGTGATACCGATGTTTTTATATACAAAATTCAGGTGAACTTTACTCATGAAAATAAAACTTATAATTTAAAAAAAATGACTATATTACACAAAATAAAAATCAGAGTTTAAAAATTTAAGACTTTTCATATAATGCATACTTTTACTAATTTCACGCCTATCATGTTTCACAATTTATTCCATACCAATCTAAACATTGAAAACTATCTTTCAATTGACGCTGAAGATGAAATGAATGAAGAAAATGCATAAAATCACAAAAATCTGGTGAAAATAAATTTGAAGTGTGTCTGACTGTTTGTCTAGAATAGGCTCCGAAACGGCTCATCGGATTTCAATGAAAATTTGACGGTTTAAAAACAGGAAATTAAATTTAAATATTCGTGCATATTTAATTTCGATAATGATATTAATATAATATAAATATAAATTTTACGGGTAGGTTCCTTGGCATACGTGCGTTCGGATCTCCAAAAGTGAATGCGGGTTGCCTATACTATTGATCTGTTTATTCTCCGAAACGGCGCAACGGATTTCAATGAAACTTTCAGTGCAAATATTTCTATCCCTTCTTTGCTACTGTATTTATTTGATAACCATAGTTTAAATTTTTTACGAATTGTTATTCCCACATATTTGTAGATTTTATCATCCGGTATTTCATGATCTCCTTATCTGTATTTTGTTGGTGGCAAGTTTCTAAATTTTGTAAAAGAAATCGATTTTCTCTTAGAGGAATTTATTTTCATTTTGTTTAACCGGACCATTCATAAATTTTATTTACAATTAGAGCAATTACAACTTCATCCTGATTTATTTCTTTATAAATACTTTTAAACTTTAGCTAATGGCTACTTTCACTTCATTTGTATAAGCTGAGAATATAATTGGTCCAAAATACTTTGTTTTACTACCGACTCTGAGAGTTCACTATTACCCCTTCCGTTTGAGTTTTAAATATACACTCTAATTATTATTATATTGGGTATTAGGATACATGAGGATGTACCTGAAACAGGAATTAAATTTCAGAATGTCAAAATTCAAAAGTTTGATCACATTAATTTATTTATGAAAATAATGGCAGGCACTTATGGAATTCCATATGTTTGCGAGAAATTATTTGCTGCAATGAAAATAATTGAAAGCGACTGTCGGTCGAGGATAAGTGACGTGTGTACGGAGAGCTGCATGCGAGTTGCTGTGCAGTCTTATCTGCAATTACTGAATAATTAGTTGCAAGAAGCAAAATCAAACCTCCCATTAAAGTTTGTTAAAATTTGTTTTGCCCATAGTTTGATGATTTTTGTGTAGTACTTCCATATTTATTTGTTTTGCTTTATAGAGATGTTAATTTGTTCATTTTGTCAATAAAGAGATGTCTTTTGTCTATAATATATTATTGTCGTTATTTCAATGTTCATTATACGCGGCCCGCGTAAAATTATAAAGGTTGCAATTGGCCCATTCTAAGAAAGTTTGCTCATCTCTGTCATAGAATATTTGGTTTTTCTTTTATTTAGTCTACATGGTGGTTGGAAAGTCCATTTACACTGCCTTAACTTATGAAGCAAAGAAGAAGCGAAATGTGTAATACCAATACGATTATTGATAAGGCCGTTAGGTATGGCAAACACGGGTGGTGACACCGGAAACAATATGCAGCAATAGTCACTCAAAATGGCTAGTAAATATTTGGCCGATACGAGTCCTTTTAGTGTGGAAGAGCGTTTGGTGGCTTCTGTGTGTCGAAACATCGGACAAACAATGGAAGGTATCGAGAACGATTTCATGGTGCGCTCTGGCAAAGCACCACCGAAACGCCCAGTTATCACAGCTCTCGTACACGTAATGTCTTTTTCTGAGCGAAAGACAATCCTCACTGTTTTGAACAATTCCAGAATAATCCTCCCCATGTTATAGTTTGGACAAGGATGACAGCGGAACACCTGCTGGGTCTCTATTTCTTCGATAGCTCTGTCAATCAACAAACATATGAAGAAATGATCGAAGAGTGGTTACTTCCTGAATTGACTACACGAAGAATTTCCTGGACGATTTTTTTCAAATCGCTGGATTGGACGTGGGTCAGAACCATCTAAGGTAGCATTACCCTTTACCTGAAAGAAGTTCGGACCTCAACACACACCTGATAATGCACTGTGGTTATTGTGAAAAAAGATGTGAGAAAACGCCGAACCTAACGTGAGCAGCTGAAAAATACAGTTTGTGCTTCGTTTCGAAACATCACCCCTAATACGCTGTTTCAGGTGAACAATCGGACATGGAAACGCATTAAATTGTGCTACGAACACGGAGGAACCCACACACACGTTTTGGACCTATAGGAGGTACGCGGTACATTCCCACATAGTTTCAAATTCAGTGTAAAGGGACTTACCGCCCATCCTTTATTTTTTGCATCAAAATCCTATAATCATGTGCTCTCCTCATCGAAATGTTGCCATCCTCAGAACCCTCTGGGCCTACAATGTATTCCGCAAATTCATGTTGTTAAATTACTGAAACTTTTAACAATCTATGTCTTTCTAACTTTATTTTTACAGCGGTGTTCTAACACCAGCACTCACATTGACATACAATACTGCTGTGAATTTTTCAACTGATCGAGCAATGCTATTTGTTTTAATGTTGACTTTCTTAGAGAAAGTTTCGTGGTCCGTGAACGATAATTAATATTTTTACAGTTTATGTATTAAGAAATGTGGTAGAGGCATCGATTCTCCATAATAGAAAAATTATGTAATGAAAAAATCAGCTGTAGTCTCATACATTATTTTGTTAGTATATTTTTTCATTTCTGTTATAATTGATCATTATTTTATTTTACACCCCTATTTTTATCTAAATTATTTACATTGTTTTTTTTTCATTATAGTATTGCCGTAAATGTACAGAATTGTTGTTTAATTTTACTATTTCACTTTTATTTCATTATTAAATGTTATGTCTTTCCGTGTTTTGGTTTTATGCGAATAATTTATATTTACTTTATTTTCTGTTCACTTTTTTCTGATGTTCTACAAAAGATAAACGTATTTAGTAGCCCATTGAATATATTTGTTTTATTTCAAAATATATACCAACAATTGTTACTAGTAATCCGCGAAAGAAAAGACGGTATTTTAGTGGTCCACTGCGCGATTGTAACGCAATTGTTAATGCCAAATAGGGTCCCCATTTTATACAAAATTCTTTAATTTGCAAGTATTACAGCAAACTATGTTTCACATATTCCGTAGAAAGTTTAGTGTGCTTGGTTAAATTTGATTGGACATTTATTAATTTTTTTAAAGAAGGAAAATGGCTACTCATCATATATAGAAACAGTTTTGGTACTATGATTTACTGAGTTATTTATTTTTAGAAACATAAACCTTTCTACTTCCGACGGCTTCGTAAAACGAATTACTTATCATGACATGATAGCCTTTGTGTGCATTGGTGCTGGAATTATGTCTATCACTTTTATCTTTATTGGGCCATTCTACTGAAAAATTAAGATCCACTTGTTGATATGATGAGGTTTTGAGCATACAGAAAGTCAAGAGAGTCGATATTTAAGCATGACAGAAAAGCTTAACACTAGACTCGTGGCAAGTAATGAATTTTTCGGGGGAAAAGTAAAGGACTTGTGAAACATTGGCGCTCCCCCACCATTGCATTGGTGTTAACAAAGTAGTAATTCGAGGGTCCACGAAAGCAGCACTGCAGCCGCTGACGTCACGAGGGCGCTGATCAATACTGGGAGAAGCACACAGCTGGGAAGTTCACCGGCCTCGGCCTCCGCGCCGTCAGCTGACTACTCGTCCTTTGCCCATCCTCTTCTTCACTAGAATCGCTAGAATATTAATACTTGCGGTGCATAAATCATAGTGGAACAATGATCTAGATCGCGACCAGGAACGTTTTAGCCGTTGTCGAATACTAAACTGATTAAAGGAACCAAGGTCATCCCGTCCCGGAAATGGCCACATTCACAGACCTTCGTTGCGTGGAGTCAGTGCTAATGGGATTCATCTATGACAGCATGTTTGCCGTGAGTCGTCTGTCGCAATCGTAATCGACAACGCAAAACGAGATGAGGTTTATGGAGATTCATTTCATTTACCGTGTTATCAGGATCGCATAAGGGAAAGATTCATACGAATGTCAAGATATTCTGACCGTTGTACTCGCTTTCGACTTAAACTGCATACAAATTTACTCTGTTGGAGTTGTCTTACAGGAATCCGATTTAGCAACGCGGATGTCAGAAACAGAACCAGAGATAGGAATTATTTTCTGTATGCCTTTACGTATTCCAAACTTGGCTCAACGTGTACTTTTATTTAAAACTAGCTATGCCCTTGACTTGATTCGTGCGGAAATAGCTTTTTTTATTATAACTCGCAGTTGGTTTTCACACGTTTCGGGGCCAATTAGATACAAACTTCCAGACACAGGAATTTCAATTATATTATTGGTATAAATTATATTTATTTTATTTGCTTTAAAATATGAGCAATTACTAAATATTACAATTTACCTGACGCGATTAAAAATATATAGATTAATATCTTCTAAAATATGTAAGATATCGAAATGCAACACGAAAATTTAAGTAAAAAAACCTGTTTCAAATTTTCATTGAAATCCGTTAATCTGTTTCGTAGCATGAAGTATAAACAATCCGCATTCACCTTTTGGAGACTTCCGACTCGTGTATGCCAAGAAACCTTCCCGTAGAATTTATATTATATTAATATCTTATGCAATATATAGAAATGAAATATACACTAATATTTAATTTAAATTTCCTGTTTTTAAACGCTCAAATTTTCATTGAAATCCGTTGAGCCGCTTCAGAGCCTATTCGAGACGGACACATCAATTTTATTTATTGGTATAGATTATTTTAAATAGTTGCTTACTCCCAAAATAATGGAAATGTACCACATATGATTATGTTTATATCTAGACCGGTATTTCCCATGCCATAGCAATGGCCCAATACAGGACATACTATTCCTTCATTACGCATAGTTAACAATTTTACCAGTCTTGTAGATTTCAACAAAATTCTATGCTGATTGCATAAAGCGGCCACACTATTAAATACCAAAAGACATAAGAATTACTCATATATTGTATGAAATGTAAAACCATAAACATCTAAAAGTTTGATTTTTTATTGTTTTATGAGATATTAGGGTTCCAAATTTAATTTCACGGCATATGTATTAATCCTTTCTACTTTTTCGATTTAATAATAAGGCCGTTACACGTAAATTCAGCCATTTTTAACATTACGAAAGCATTTTGTTGTAATTTGTCTTCAGACTGTTACTAATGAAGCTGTTGGTTGTATGATTGCGATTTACATACGAAGATAACTAATTTTGAGCTGTATGAATTCGTTCACATAGGACATCAGGGAGCCCAACAGTTTAGTTTCACAAGAATGTTTTGTTGCTCCGAATACCTGACACGTTTTTAGCCTTAAGTCTGTAAACGTGAATGATTTTTTTTCTTTAAAATTACCAGCTGAAAACCGAAAACACTATCAAATCATGCTAGTTATAGTAGAATCGCGCGGTTGAGAGCTATAATTCATATACTGTAAAGTAAACTAGAATTTATCCATCCGTGTAATGCTTGGCTGCGTCGTATTAGGTGAGGAGTCAACGAAGCAGGAAACTCCAGCTGACAAGGGCTGTCGTGACATGCAAGTTTCCTTCCAATTTTACTCGAGGAGTTAAGTAATTATGTTGATGTTAAGCACATAAAAGAACGGCGACAACGGATAAATTTGTATTCCAAGAAATAACCAGTCTCACAGAATATGCACTATAAAGTACATTTATTTACTTATGGCTCTCGATAGCCGAACAGTTAATATGAACTGAAATTACGAAGTTGTGTGATTCTTTCCGAGAAGGAGTTATCATATTTTTATTAAAATTAAGATCTGAAACATTTTGTATCAATTTGTCTTATTTCAGTTTTTGTATATAAATACGATTATCTGAAACCTCGTTAAGATGTTCTTAAGCTGTGTTTAACACAATTACTTCCATAGTTTAATTTTAAACTCGTCAAATTATGAGAAATATTTTTTTACGGAAGTAAAATAATTGTTAAATGCACGTGTGTCGGCAATAGCAATAGAATCCATGCCTTTTAATGCGAAACAAATTAAATCGCTTAACTTTCTCCAAAAACTTATTTAAAATCCATATTTAACCATTTATAATCCTAAACGTATAATTCACAAGTATGAAGATGAAAAACTTTGCTTTTTATTGTAGTTATAGATTTTACAGAGATAAAATATCATTTTTCTGATAATATGATTGTATAATAAAGAAAATATAGCGCATAGTTCTGGCAACATTTATTTTGATTTTAAAATATTCCACTTCGGTTTAACGTCATTTCGTAGTTTTGAAGAGCGATTCGTTTTGGATTATTTCAAGATTCAACTAAATACAATTAATTGCAAAATCCAGTAAGTACTCATAATAAATGCATGGATATTAAGCATGATCAGCAACTGCAAGACCAGAATTTGCTATAACGTAAATAAATTTACAAGCACTAATGGGAAAATGCCACCTACAAATTACATGAAATACAGTTTAATAAATGAACAAGTAGAAAAAGTATCATTTAACTGAATTACCCTGCATTACGTAAGTTCCTCCCGATGGAATATGCAAAATAGTCAGATCTCGTTAATTATCACCTTTACATATTATATAGCTTAAAAAATTTAAGGGCCTTGGATTTGATGCTCCCTTGCTGAAAGGGTTGAAATAATACACAATCATCATCAGTAAAACACTACCAATCTTATTGGTCCCAAGAAATATTTACTCGACTCAAATTACAGCCATTTTTGCAGGTTTTGAAATTACAGCTGCCTCCACCCCTGCCATGGTGTAAGTACACCATGATCCCTGTCCCTTCGTTAACAATAATAATATATTTAATATAAATTAAATATATTACATAAATATTTGAATATAAAATAAACATCAAATTTATAATATATAATGTAAATAATTATTTTATTTTATAATCATGTAATTATTTAGTGGGAATGTTTCCGGTTCGTAAGGAAATGTATACAAAAATTGGTCGTAATTGCTCTTCTGGTTTAATATTGTACGCGGAACTTTCTTTTGCACTCTTCCATCCTCTTGTAACGCGTTAAACTGCAACTTAACAGGCATTTTTAAAGACAGAAATAAATTCATCGGATTCGACAGCTCTCTTGACGAGTAGGAGGACGGAGGTTGCTTACAGTTATAGGTTCTTCTAAAAAAGTGTTTGTATATATAATTTATTGCAAATATGATATATCTACAAAATATGTAAATATATAATAGAATAAACGAAAAGTTATGATAATAAATGTTTTTTGAATTGATCTGAAATTTTACATCATAATTACTAAACATATTGTTCACTGAACTAAAAAAAGTGTTTTCTCAATTTTATTTGGTATTATTGATTTAAGTAATGTCGAAGAGTAGCAAGAAAAAATAAATAAAGAACTATTCCATATCAAATGCCCTAATTTGAGAAACGATCCCCGCGCATCATTTCCGATTTTGATGGAATTTTTACAGTTTGTACAAACTGTTAAAAATTCATCAAATTCGGAAATGGTTGCTCGGGGACACCTAAAATAAAATTTTCGCTTCATAGAGCCTAACCCATCTTTCTTCTGGAAATGACTGCCAGTTGTTTACTTCAATCACTTAATGATTTATTTAAAAATTAGAATTAATATGGGATAATATTTGGTTTTATGTTGATGATTACCTCTCCAAGCATCTTTCTTATGTCTTCTTATTCTTTTATTCCCTTGTAAAATTTAAATAAAACTGCAAAACCTGTCATTTTGATTCATTTGTCAAACAAATTGATTCATCAAGAATATCTCTTAGTGCATTGTATACATTTCTTTGTAAAGATGACTCGTGCCTGCCAAATGTCGCAGAGCTGAACAGCTGTCAATAGAATTGCCTCATTAGTAGCTCTTGTCCAGGACCTGGACGTAGTTCACTGCATTCAGAAGACACGAAGCATTATAATATCTTTCCTGGTTTACTTCACAGTCTTGAAACAAAGCTTGTTGTTGTATGTTTTTCGGGGTAATTTTACCCAGAATAAAAATACTGAAAGTGTTTTTTTATTTTTTTAAATTTATATAAAAACTTTTATCGAATTGATTTTTAGTGGGTTACAATAATGATACAGTATATACATTAAATAGTCAATACAAGATTAGAATAATGCATATAATTAACATGCCGGCATGTGGGGTAGGTTAATCCGTTGATTAACCTACTTTAGCAGAATGGGTTTGGTTTATTTATTTATTTTGTGAATACCCCAGAGACATACGACGTGGGTGGGTGAGGGTTGACAGGCAGTGAACTGATTTTTGGAGGATATATGAGCATGTGGTCTGCGGACATTATGGTAGGTGGGTTAGGGTGTCCCTGAATGATCAGGGGGAAGGATGAGGTCAATTGGGAGTTTTCTTTTTAGGCGACGGAAGCGTGGAGGAGGAGGATTGCTATGGAATTGAAAAATGAAAGTGATTATTTCATGGGTTTCATAATGTATACATATTTACATATAATCTTTCTCCTCTTTAATACATTATATATAAAGTCCGAAAAAAATTTTACAATCTAATTCTATTAAATCTATCTAAATCAGCGAATAACATAAAAGAATGCTATTTAGCTACAGCAAAATGATAGAATTATGAATATAGTGAGACTCTGATTGCCTCGCTTCAAAAAAACGTTTTATATGACAGCGTTTGTAGTCTACACAGTCGGATAATGTATCCTCCACAATGAGACGCCCATTGTTGCCGTGACAGGCAAAATTGGGTTACTGATCCCTTTCCCCGTTGGTTCCAGGAATCCTGAATGGGATAGCTTTCACGAGATCAGAGATAAGAATACTCTTTTACAGACCGTCACGGACGCCTGACAACGTATCCATAGACTGACAACTGTTGTACGACTTGATCAAGCAAGTGAGCGATCATTTTCCACGGAAAGATTTTCTGGAGTGTCATAGAAAAACTAGAGTTAATTTTAAACCACGGAGGAGTAAGTTACAATTAAAATATCCAGAAACACAACACAGAAAAGCTTCATTTTAATCAACATTGCGTATAATATAATTGTTTTACTGATGTTAACTTTTGAGTAAAAACGTTTCTTTCTCCGGATAGCCTGAGACACAATTAAATATTAATATTCAAACATTTATAAGAAACCGTGCGTTGATTTTCACTGGAAAAATCAGAAAATAATTTTGTAATAAATATTCCTCCCCCTTTTAACACACATAATTTTGCTTGAATTTGATAAAGTATGTGTTACAAGAAAACAGCAGAATAACATTTACAATATAGGTATGGATTTAACTCAAAAGAGTCGCAGTTAAGTGATCTTTAGAAGTATAACATTATTACACCGCATCCCCCCCTTTTCAATTAACAGGCTACATGAGGGTGATCCTGAAACAGGCAAGTCCCCTTTAATAGCATAGGAACGGAATTGAAAAGGGGGGATGCGGAATAGCTGCTTTTTGTCTGAAATTTGACAAGACACTGGGTGTGTATCTGATTAGTTGAGTTATTTTGCTTGAAATCATTCAACTATATTTTACTCAGCTAAAAGGGTCATTATGAAGGTTTGAGGGAGAGTAGAGTAATGCTTCTTTAACATTCTACGTATTTTTTCCGGTTTGAATTTCATTCTCTTCACATTGAGTATTGGGAAACCAAGACACATTTTGTTATATAAACCTTTTATTAATTATTTACAATATTTGACTATTGGAAATAAATGTTACCACGGTCTATATATATATATATATATAAGTAATTAATATAAACTTATATTTAACACCGGGTTGACAGATTATTTTATTTTTTCTCACAAATAGTCAGTTGTACCGTTTATTCGAACCTTTTTATTATCATTAAATTATATTAAAGGATTTGTTTGTTGCGTTCAACCCGAATGAATGGATCTCCTTAGTATTTCTTAGATGTTACAGATTTGGTTTATAATCCATAAAAACACGAGGGTTGTAGTAAATTTGTTTAGAGCAATATTCCAGATATAAAAGTAAGATCCACAGCCCCTGTTTCCCAGGTCTTTCAGGAGTGCTGAATGGCTCTCCATTCAGCGTCTCCGTCACGCCGTGCGAAATGCCACGTCCAAAACATTTTCGAAGCGCTTAACGAGCCGGGCCTTCGTGTCGCTATTTCTGGGGTTAATGAAGCCTCGCTACTCCATGGATTCGCGGCTATTTCATTTTTAATTACTGATATCCATAGCGAAGGCGAGAGACCGGAGCGCGGGGACTGGATTACTTTGATGTGAGGCGAATTGTTTTTCTGCAGCCCCTTACTCTTTCACGAAACGAGAATCAAGGTATACGAGCTATACATGAATGCAGCCCACGAATCTGCACTGTCAAGTAACGCGTGGAAGGTAAAATGACGATAGTATTGATTAACTTAGACGGTATTTTCTACTGAGAGTAATATGTATCACCCGATATTACTGATACACTGAATTAAATCAAGCGTTCACTGTGAGAAATAATCGTTACGATTATTTATTATTGACCATCAAACTCTTCTAAAAGTGTCAGCATGTCTATCTCTAGACTTGGCAAACTCATTCTTTCATAATAGTATCTCTGCAATCAATAATTATAATTTCGTGTATAGTTTTTTAGGGACATGCTCATTAACGTCTTTGATATATTCATGACTGGTCTGTTTTTTACGATATACCAGTAACAACGATCTATCAACTGTAGGTATTTTGTCGACCATATTTAGGTCATAATACGATCACCCCGCACATTAATATTATATCTATTAATATTTAGTTAATAGCGCTGTTGAGGTTAGTGCGAGCCTTGCAAGCGGGTAGACTGAAGTTCATCAATTCAGACGGTCGCTTAGCGGAAAATTTGAAGTAATGAGGAATTGTTTTTTACCGGAGTTTTTCATGACCTGGTGTGTTTTTTGAATTCCTTCTTTCAGACGTTGTTATTAATTATATCTGATGATTCGCGTGTCCCCCGAACGTGTCCTCGCCTTATCGTGGCGTGTTTACGTGTTCTGATGATTCCAGGAGCTATGCCAGTGGTAGCATACCTTCTGGTAGGGCCTGCTTTGCCGGACAGCTCCTGGGCCTCCAGGTTGAAAAAGCGAAACATTTAACCAATGAAACCGATCAGCCTACACAAAGGCAACACTTACAAAGAAAAAAAGGATAAACTTTGGAACAATTATGGGAGTAAGAGGGTGAAGGAGAATGGTAATGTTGATATGATGATATTGCTGTCAGGATATGTTGTACATTATAAAACGCATCCTTAAAATGTAATAGTTAATAAGTATAGCCTGTGATAAAAATATGTCATGCCAGTTTCCATATCCCGTACGTTGTAGATAACTAATTTTCTTAACAATGATAGTAGCGTTTCGCCAGGCCACTTGGAGCGGCAATACCTCCTCAAACGACAATACTTTCCTTCTCCCTTCCCTACTGCGCATGTAAACGCGTCATGTAAAATCTCACGCTATCCTTAAGTGCCTCTGCTTGACGAGTGTGTTAAAAAAAGGAAAGCGTGTTTTTGACTCAACCAAATCTTATAAATTTATCTAAAATATAATATTGCCCGTAAAAGGTTTCGCTCCTGTTATTTATATAGAGGTGAAATCATCGGCTTTACGACATGTAAGACTTTTGTATATGGAATTACAGCGAAAAGAAATGCGTACGTGTCAGTAGCGGTTGCATTTAATGACAATTTCGTTGATATATAAGGCAAAATTCAAGCGTTTCCGTAGTGCATTGTTTATCAAGTGCGCTTCATATGCGCATACACGCGCGATTCCGGGCAGAAACAATATTTTTAAATGTACCGAGTGTAACTTCATTTAGGTACCACGTTTTACCAAGAGATTAATGTCTAATTGTTTCATTTTCTGGGCTAATATAAGTAAAAACCCGCTCAACGGCGGGCACCCAACAAGTATTAAATATTAAATCAGATAGATAAATATATCTGAATTTAAAACTGTTTCTCATTGTGCCGAGAAAAACAGTATATTTTTATTATTCATCCCAAATTTCGAACAACGTCTTTTTTTGTATATTTTAAGATGAGAATTGTATAATAGGATCAATGAAGAAGATTTAAAGTAAGCCAATAATGTACCTTATAGTTCACTAGTTCTAGACTGATTGTACAACCGTTGGGGAAATAAAAAGGGTAATTTGCGCTTCAAATGAGTGTAAGCATTAGGAATACTACAGAATATATGCGCGATGTTCGAGTTTATCTCGCGCATAAAAATCAACTAGTGAATGTCTGTATATTATTGTAGTGTCTATGTCAATTGGTTAACGTATCCGAATATGTCACGCTTGTGAGGAAAGCTATTATAGACTTTACTTAGAGTATGCATTGTAGGTCCCTAGATAAGTTTACTGGTTTAACTAGCGGCAGTAGCAACTGAATGCCAGGAATTTCCATTTCGTAGCCCCTCGTCTTGAAAACAACTCTACTTTTAAAGGGAGCCGAAAGTCCTATCATGCCAATGTTAAAATATGAACATTTTTCTTGTAATATGTTAATAGATACAACATTGAATTTTTCACAGCTTATTTTTAACCTTATGGTATTTGTGTGGAAGCAGAATAAATGATGCGTATTATTAATTATGGATAAAAATCTTCCAAAAATACCATAAGGTTAAAATAAGCTGTGAAAATTTCAGTGTCGCTTCTATAAAAGTTTCTGAAAAAAAATATTTTAACGTTAGCAAGATACGGCCTTCCGACTACCCTTAATTTATTTCACAAATGTTTCAAGTTACACAGTATAGTACAAAATAATGTGAGTTATTTTAATACGTGACGACTTTCATTTTACAATTTGAAACAGCATATGTTAGTTCGGGGAGTATCATAAATAGTGTAATAAGCTTCATGTCTTAACTGAAATTTATTGTTTCTGCATCGCAATTTATATAGATACAAAAATTTTAGTTCGCATGGCACCTGCGAAAGACGAGTTCGAGTCTGTTGCTATAAATCTAGATTCGCGGGGAGCATCTCATTGAGAGTCTGTTAATCACCCTGGTTGTCTGGTAGTAGAGACAAACGCCGCCTTGAGGATTCCCCTGTGAGTTAGGGCGATATTGAAAGGAGGGGGAGATATTTGTTTGAGACGGAACAAAGACCGCACTGTCTGAGACTGCAAGGGAGGCTTCGCTGGACCACCAGCGCGATCAACACGCTCTCCTTTATTCAACTAGCGAATTTTTATTGTAATACCAATAATTATAATGACACCCAAGAAACAAGCAATCAGAAATAAAAATTGAACCAGCCACTTCCTTCGGCGATGTATGCTAACCAAAATATTCACTACACAAGAAAAGTCAACGGTTCAGAGGAAATTATTATTAATTAAACTGCCGTGCAATATTTCTGACATATGTATTAATTACCAAAAAAGTTTGGAATTGTAGAAAATTCAGTAGCTCAGGAATTAAAACTTATTAAATACATGAACCTATAATGGTCGTCAATTGTGGGATAGGTTTCATACATATGAGGTTTGGATCACCTACAAAATGTAACAGATCAAGAAAGAATTCTGAGATACTAAAACTTGTAAATATTCGTTATAAATTATATTTTAGAGAGAGAAGAGTAGTTAACTATCTGTAGATTTGCGACTTACATATCCAAAACATGACCCAAGGAAAATCACTGACTTTCAGTTTCCAATTGACAACTTCAATTCAGAATATTTTGATACTGCTTATCACTAGATTATAACTTTCAATGTTTAATACCCTATTTCTTTTACAGGTGCGGTAAACCGAGAGCATCACAACAAATTCTTCTTGTGTGCATAGTAAGTGGGTATGCTAAATATATTTATCCTTTGTAATGCTGTACGAATTCCCATGCCTTAACCACATTTGGTTCCATTTCGTAAACAATTAACTGATAATTTACTATTTATGTAATGGTTGCAGCCCTTATTGAACTGAAAAAATTGGTAATTATAATCAGGGAAAGACTTAGTGCTTCCCCTGTATAATGTAGGTAAATCAACTTTCAAGAATTTATAATGAGTAAATCAGGCGGAAATTAATGTAATGATCAATCGGATTGCTTATTACACGGAATAGTAAAAAATTAAACACTGTGTAAACCATAAAAATATGTTTTTTGTATGAATTAAAACATAAAACAGCTATCGATCTTTAGGTCATATTCGTGAATGTAACGGCACTATAAAATGTATCAATAAGAAACAATTGTCAATGCGTAGTAATGTAATGATGTACCTTTGCCATTGGCAACTGTTTATTACTGATGCAGTTTTTTGTATAGTTCATTCCTTGCATGAATATGTCCTAAAGGTCGAAATCTCTCTTATGTTTTAATTCAGCAATAAACATTTTGGAAGGTTTTACATGGTTTTTAGCGTTGTTACTATGACTTTAATTGTGTGATTTACCAGTGCTCAGTGTTAATTAATAATTTTTATGTAGCATAGAGAATAAACTTTAAAAGGCCTACCAACGTGTATTAGATATTACTTTGTTGTTTTAATAGCAGTCAATAACATAGCAGAGATTCATTTTCAGTGTCGGTGAAAGGCGTCTCATCTATCTCCCAAAAGTCAGACTTCCAGAGCCAGAATACTCTCACTGTTTGAGTTATGCCGATCTCGTCCTTCATTCTTTTCTATCAAAAAGGTTGAATAATTGACGACATAATTCAGCATTACTCAGTATCTTGTTGAATTATATTAAATGTGAAACTTGGTATTTCATTCAAATAATTCTATAGACGTCATATTGCAACAATGGCGTCCTTGTTACTCACACATTCCAGTCTCTACTTTTTATAAGTATGTTTTTGGAATGTAAACTCTTATGTATGTACCTAATTCATAAATACGTATTCAAGTTTTATGCACTGTGATCTAGAGATTTTCGTGTATAGAAAATATCAATAATTTTATCATAACTTACATCATAATGTTAAAATTTAATTCCTGATGCCCATATTTTACATTTTGCCGTTTAATGTAAAACCGTCACACACTAATCAATCATTTTTCTCTTTACCATTAGTAAATAATTTTGATGATAAATCGTGTTGCAGAATATTGTATATAACGCTGTTTACTCCTGGAACGAAATTCGTGTTCTACAAAGAAATGTCAAATGAAAACAGGTCAGATGCAAAAATGTATAACAGAATATTTATTACCTCAAAAGTAATCACTACATTGTGCCTCTACGAGGCAAGAGGATGAGAATCATTCTTGATAGAAGCTTGTGTGTTGTGTAACGAAGCATAACTTCAGCCAGTGGCACACATCTTCGTCAGATGCAAAACTATACACACGAATCTTTTAATTTCTGTAAAATATCTTCCTCACTGCGCATTGATTGTGGTCCCATTCTTTATACAACACAAGCAGCAAACCCCTATAATGACATGACATTCAGAACTTGTGTGCATTGCCTTGAACCTTTTCGGAGGGGCGAATTCACAAGTCTTGAAATATCTTTACGATTGGTCAGTTTATGTTAATACATAAATGAATGTTATTGTCTGTGAAAATGTGCACAATAAGAACATTTACAGTGGTTTGTTCTTGTTTCATCGTTTATACGGGAGATAAGTGCCCGTTATACTTATCACATAATTATCGTATTTCCCAAGTCGAGAGTTGTAATAGTCAGTACAAAATTTTATCACAGTTGATCGGATGAGTTTGGTGGAAAAAAGCATTTCTTTTGTTCTTATCTGCAAAAGCTTATGCGCATCCAGATACGAGTCAATCAGACTTTCTCAATCGTCGGTGTTATCACAGCCAGGTGCACTTGAACGCTATATATATCTAGTGAGTGTACAGCAAGCACTGCCATACATGTGGTTTGAGAGCCTGACGATTTTAATGGCTTACTTAGACTTATTTCATCACCATAGTTCATAATATAAATTGATCTATTTTTGAGTTCCCCTTCCTTTGAGAATTATCATACAAGAGGTACGAGGAACAATGATTACGAGTTGTTTATTATGTACTGTTTGACATTTTATCCTTTTCTAACCCGTAAATATTTGTAATCACATGCAAATTTACCGACCGCGTCTTCAAAAAAATTTAGAGATATCGAGTTATTTTATATTTTTTTAATTTTGTAGATAGATGATCATAATAAATCTACTTCAAATAATTACATTGTTTTACCTCATTATGATCATCTGTCTTGCGAAATTTAAAACTTTATTCAAAAAACACTATACGTTTGTGATTTTCCAAACTGTTAATTCATTGTGTTATTTTGTTATAAAGCATTGTCTGGTACTTAATCATTATTTTAATTTTGATATATTAGATAAGGAAGTAAATTTAAAAAATTTCTGGAATGATATGAAATTCAATACATTTTCGGTAAATATAAAACAAGATACTTCGTTAAATTCAATGTACGATGGTTTATTAAATAGTCTTTGTTAGTCATATCTTTGGCTTATTCTTTGTTTTTTGTACTATCTTTGTTCATAATATCTCTTTTTGACTTAAATATTGACAAGGACTACAAGTGCTGGTCGAAACCTCTATATTTTACAAAAAAAATTATTATTTCAAACTTTTATTGTGCTGCCAATTATACGGGTCGTTACTTCTTATGTCGTTAAAGTTTTATACAGACTTTAATTGTTCTTATATTACAATTAATTTATGTTATAATTACCCTACCCGATCGTCCGAATAGGAAGTCCAGCTATTCTGTTGCTCGATAGGTAGACTTTTATGTTTATACTTTTTATCGTATTTGGTTCTACCTCAACATCACATACCTTTTTGTTCTTATATTTGTTACCACAGCCTGGCAGTCTTAAGCTTTCAATTTACTTATGCATATGTGTGTGTGTGTAAATTGAAAAAATATATACTATATCCGTCATTCAATAAATTAAAAATCTAAAAACCATATCTTCGCTGAAAGAAGAAACGTTTTGACAGGTATGCAGGAACACGTTCGGGGATTGTCCGCAACTTAACTGTGTGTGTTTCTCCTTCAGCAAGTATTTGACAAAATGAACCATGATGAGCACGGCCACATGGGCCCTCACAGCTCGCACTCCTCTCGCGAGGAGGCCTGCAACCCGGACATGGCGCACGCGACGGCGTTCCACGGGGGCTACTGCGAGACCGTGCTCTTCTCCTGGTGGCGCATAACTAGCCTGTCGTCGCTCGTCGGCTCCATGCTGGGCATCATGCTGCTCACGGCCATGTACGAGGGTCTCAAGTACTACCGCGAGTACCTGTTCCTGGAGAGCATCGGCCAGGCGCACGAGCTGCAGCGCCAACAGCAGCGCCGCCGCGTCACCACGGGCGTCGTCAAGTCTACGCGCAAGGAGAGCAGCCTCACAGACACGCTGCACGTGCTGCAGACGTTGCTGCACGTCGTGCAGGTCATCATCTCCTACTGCCTCATGCTCATCGTCATGACCTTCAACTGGTGGCTGTGCCTCGCAGTGCTCTTCGGCAGCATCGTCGGCTTCTTCCTTTTCGGGTGGAAGAAGTCCGTGGTGGTGGACGTCATAGAGTCCTGCCACTGACGTCACCTTGTTACCGTGATAATTGTCAACCGTTCAATTTGTTGTAAATTGATTAATACATAATAAACTCTTGAGAAAGAGGACATTTATGGAATTTAATAGTGTGACGTGTTGTAGGCTTTCACGGTCGGTGTGTTGCGTAAACCCTTAGCCTAGTAACGATGACTAATAAGGACAACGTTTCGACTACTTGCTCCGTCATCTTTCTCAAGTGAACAGAAATTGGTGTTGATGCATAAACTTCTGCTCACTTGTAGAAGATGACTTTTCATTTGACTAGAAACTCGAAAATTACATATACGTATATAAATGGTAGAACTCCGCTTGTACTCGGCGAATGTCTACTCCGACGCTGCTTATATTTATCATGGAGATGTGTGTGTGATGACCCACACAGATTTACGGCACCAGTTAATTTCTTCAAAAATAGCCATTTTTTTAAATTGTGGTATTATTAACGTAACCATGAAAATTTTAACACTAGTCACGGGCATGATTTTGTAACGTTCCAATCGTTTATAATTACCCAGACGTATTAAAAATATAACATCAACCTTTTATGGAGATGAGTTTGTTTGCAATTCTAGGTCTTATTTTATTTTAAACTCATTATCGTCAAATTACTCGGACGATGACTGTGCCGCGTCAAGAATGACACTGAATACTCTCTCTCCAAACTACAATGCATTCCGCTCCAACTGGCATAAAAAACCGCCAATAAGTTTCAAAAACAATAAACACGTTCTTCTGAAATACAAGCAAGTAAGGGTGTAACTTAATATTTTTTAAAATGCTATGAAAAGAAAGAGTGAGAGTGAATGGGTGAAATTAAGTTCAGCGACGAGATTTTCTTCAAATTTTCTTTCAGTGTGAGTGCCGATCGGGATGTATGTCCTGAACGCAGACTTCAGTATCTCTTTCCTTTCATTTCTTCAAAAATTATTGATATTTTTTCATTTCCTTGTTCCATTATACTCTGCTATTTCTTGTGTTTTTTTAAAACGCATTGCTATGCCGATTTACTCTGTCACGGAGTTTGTGTTATTTGTATGTCTTCTTCCTATTTCTTGAAGTTCTGTATCATAATATATTATGTAGATCGACCACTGTGATCTTGGGGCTAGCGTCACTGCCTCACAACACAGAGGTGCCGGGTTTGAGCCCTGGCATGGGCTTGGATGTTTGTGCCGCCATAGTCACGGAGAGGGATTAACACTGCTGGAGAATCGATACGCTGACCACGTATCACTCCAAATGTGTGATATAAGATGACAGTCCGCAATCGATCCGATAGGCCAAGGCCCTCAATGGGCTGCATAACCATGGAAGAAGAATATATTATGCAAATATGATAGTGGAATAGTTGAGAGTCTACTGTAGGGAATGCACTGGTTGAAATAAATTCATAGAGCACTGTGTATCCCAGATGTAATTGGAGATATATAACAGTAACTTCAATTTTGACATGGGTTAACACAAGTTTTACGTTTCATATGTGGTCAACAATGACATTTATTTGAGAAATCAGCTTGAGTCATCGCGCGTTTAGGCTTCTTTATTTCCATAGATTTTATTCAATATATTTAACCAGGGGAATCTCACGAAATTACTTGGACGTTAAAATTTATCAATCCAAACAAAATCATGGTTAGCAAATAAAATTTAATCAATTTAGATCTTTAACTGGTAGGTTTTATATGAGATAAAACAATTTATATAATATATTTGTTATTATTTATACAAATTTAAACGCGTAGACAGATACCTGGTACATTTATTCTTAAAACCTCGAGAAGGAACACTGGCGGGATGTAAAGCCGCTACCATAAACGCGGAAGGAATTATGTTATGAAAAAAAATGTATATCTATGCATAAATGTGTTTGACGTCACCATCAATGAGCCAGGGAAATAAACCATATTTAAAAAAGGAGTATGACGTCAATATATTCACGGTGTGCTAATCTCCCATTTTATAAATTATATTCTGCAAAATACGAACAAATGAAAGGATAATTTTAAACAATACGAAATATTTTTTTAATACGTAACACTGCAAGTAACCACGCCAGATTTCAAGTCGTACGAAACAAACTACAGGAAATATTTAAGGATGATAAAAAACAATGGGTAAGATTTTAAAATTATTATAATTTAATATATTTTTATTTGTTAAGGCAAACGGAGTAATGTACCAGTTTTCTTTAAAGAAACCAAATTTTAGTTTAGAGGATAGTTAGTCGTCCAAGTGTCTTTACTCCTATACATGTTTCGCTCATTTACATATAATAATCCTGACATACTTTAATTTTACATCTTGCTATATTCAATCAGGTTTTGTGTAAATTTTGTATACGGTATTTATTATTGCGAAATCTGACGAAATATTTTTGACCATAATTCAAAATTTAAGCGTGAAATACAGCCTATATACGTATTTCAGGTTTACTCATAATTCTTTGAATTTCATTTTATGTTACGGATTTTAGCCAAAAAACTTTTAAATAATATATATGCTGCCCAATTTTTTATTTAAGTTGATAAGTTAGAAATACAACATTTATTGCAAATTACGTTAACTCTATTTGATAGTAAGTCATTTCATTCAAACTAAGAACTTGGGAAGAGACCTTTTCAATTATATATGTAGTGCATAAAACCATGTGAAATTTAATACAAGTAATTTGAGTTAACTAAAATTCTTTAAAAATTATAGCCTATAATGTTCTTTGTTATATCAATATAAATATTTTAAATTTTATTAAAATTCTGGCTTATAGTAACTACAATTTGTAATATGTAACCCATAAAGAAAGGTTTGTGATTTTGGTAAACGGCTCTAGGTACGCGTTTGTAAACTATATTTCCTGATAGCAACTTATAGGCTATGAACGTATCAATGAATTACACTATGGCCTGTCATCCTTAGTTGCTTGTATTTGCATATATAAATCCCAGAATTAGAATACTTTTCCGTTCAGCAACATACATAATCACCTCCACTAAGTAAAGCGGGGAAGAGACAGCTGAAGAATTCTTATTTTAACGGTGAAGACAGACGGTTTAAAAGCCTCAGTATAATTATTGAATGTGTCACGCATGACGTAAGCGTCAGGCTCAAGACCTTGCAATAGCTTAGCTAGAGGCTGTAGGGTACGAGTCCGCTCTATAAGCTATAAATTGCCGTGGAGAAATATGTTTCGGTGAAATATCACTTTATTCGACATGATCGGTAATATCGTCTCAAAAACCTATAATTTCGTTTTCTCTTGTCATCTAATCCTTTGGAAGCATACCAATTACGCTGGAGAGTTGACAGGAATCATCTCAAGTTCAACGGAACCCATGAACGGTCGCTGAGATTTATGGACTTCCGGGTAGAAGACGTTCCATTGGACTTGGCTAAGTCATCCTGCCTGAAATAATTCCTTCTTATGGCTTCTCTAAGTTTGTCAAGTAGCAACCCCATGTTATCTTGTGTAACATATTTCGTATTTGTTTTGGATGGAATCGCTAAGAATGTAACGTGAATTTTTCATCTTTTTCACGACATAGCTCTATGATCGATCCATTACTATCCTTCATTTATATGAAAGTCTTATAGATGGAGAAGTATTATCGACTCTATGGCACCTTGGTAAAGATTGCATTATATATATATATATATGAGACAAGATGAAGTAACTCGTGAATTGATCTAGATACGTTATCCGGGTGGGCGACGCTAAATAAGGAACTCACGTAAGCGTTGTAGACATGTTTGTTACTCACTGCGTTTTTTTGATGACCAGTCTAAGAAAACGACGTAAGCAAGTTTGGAAATTGACTTATAAATCCTTTATGTGTTCAATATTAAACTACGATGTAATATGGTCCGTCGCATGAAAGTACAGAATAAAGCTGCAAAATATGTGATACGAAGCTAGGGAATGAGAAAAAATAAGAATGGGAAATGCTCAGCTTTGTGCAGTGCTCTCTTCAAAGCACATTCGGGTCAGCGTGTGGATAAATTTACGTTTTAATTAATTATCTAGGTATGGAAGATAATAGATTTATAAAAACTCTCAAGAAACGCTAATCATAAATGGCCATTTTAGGTTCACACTTATAAAGATATCAAATATGAATAAATTGACTGCATTCGTTTTTATTCAATTGTTCTTACTGGGTAAACTACAGTGAATATGTAAAAACGGGGAATTGATAACGAAAGTATGTACAGGCTATAAAAATAAATGAATTGCCATAATAATACTGGAATTTCTTTTTTCTTGGTTTCAATCTTATTTGCTGAATAGGAAACAGTTGTATAGAAAGATCTTTTAACAGGTGAAAAGTTTCATTCTCAATGGGCAGAAATAATGAAATTATTACTAACGTATATAAATCATCTACCCCAAATATATACATTTTCAAAAGCTGTACTGTTTTCAGTTGATACAAATATTTAAATAACAAGGACACACGAAATTAAGCAGCTAACAATGTATTAAATCAATTGCTTAGATAGTTTTATACCAATGATCTTTTTTAAGTTTAGTGAAATCAATTTGATAGAACTTCAAACAACCAATGTGTCATTACCATAAGTAAATCGATTAAATAACAATAATGAAATTCTTAATTTTTAGGACCTTCTGTAGACAATAAACTGAATTGGAAAAATCATGTTAATCAACTATTAAAGAAACTTTCCACAGCATTTTTCCTCGGCCTGAGTCTCTTCCGAGAAAGAAAATATATTTATAATACAAAACCTTGTCAATTAGAATGTTAGGTGAACTCTAGAACAATAATTAAACATAATTACCCTCCATTCCTCATTAATGCTATTTGTGAATAACAATAGAATTTAAACACTACTAACTCAGATGTGCACAGAATTAACACCAGAAATAAAAATAACGTTCATATAGTACGTAAGAGGCTATCAATACACAGAAAGCGGCACACTTTAGGGGAACACCACTGTTTAACAATATTCCCCAACACATTAAACAGCTCAAAAATAAACCAAATAAAGTTAAAACTGAACTACTTTGTTATTGCATTACAGTAACTAAATGTAAATAACATCGGACATAACATTATCCTATTAATATGAGAAACTCTCATAAGTATAGTTTCAATGAAGGATCAACGCAGTATGACTTATAACATTATGAGCAACATAAGTTTGTTTTATCTGTATATATATTTCAACTGACATGAGTAATAATTTATAAAGCATATTTTGTATGTAAATTGCAGTCAGATCAGGGTTCAATTGAAGTTGAATAAACTCGGATGAAATCTTCACGGTTAACCAACCGGGTCAGGTATTTAAAACAAAACGTTTCTGCGGCCATCTTCTGCTATCATATAGCCTGAAGACCGCGGCAGAAACGTTGTGTTCTTTTAAATACCTGACCCGGTTGGTTAACCGTGAAGATTTCATACGAATTATTCACCGGGAAAGTCTACGTTCATTGAATAAACTCATTCATTCTAAAGACGATTATAGCAGAATCGAGTTTAGGTTGGTCAAATTGATCGGTGGCCATGCGATGACTAGAGACTGGGTTTTACTGTGTAGACTGAGCATTTCGACTTTTTACCTCGACCAGATTTGAAGTCGGTTGACTGTTCCAATGGGAGCAGTGATCTGTTGCAGGATGCCCTAAGCCTGCAACCCCGGTGCATACACCTCTCAAACCTGACAAAGATATCACGGCTTATGAAAATCCTAATTTAGCTGCTCCGATTTAGAACCACAGTTTATACTAACAGTCAGTTCCAAATGCACGTTTCGACGAATCTTTTTACGGTTTTGGCGTTTTGCCAAGGCAAGTAAAACGCTTTTCGCAGGATACGCAGTTTTTTACTAATGTATTCGTTGCATTTTCTCATCCAGTAATATTCCGCTGGACCCCGCATTACTTCTGGGGATTGGACAAACTTTTATACCTGTACCATTTTCAATGATTTCGTCCTTGGCGGCTGCGTTTTACGTTTGGGAAAATAAACTGTCTATTAATTTTCTATCAAGACATATGTTTTAAAAATACTTCTTAAACAATATATATGCTTACCACGTCCATGTTGCTTATCTTCAACTGTATTATTCGTATTAAATTAAGAATGCGTGGCAGCCGAAATGATTACACAATTAGAAGTTACTCAAGTTTCTACCTTGTTATTATTGTTTTCATGTTACCGTAATTATAATATTTCCAGTAATTTTTCAGTGCAGTACGAATAATTCCATAAATCGTGCGCAATAGAAGTACGATTATGTGCGATGTATCGTAGTTAAATAATTTGGCTTCATCCATCCTTTACTCGTTTACAATAAATAACAAAGCATTGCAAAAAATTAGTTGTTTTAAGTCAACTTCTAATTTCGTAATTAATGTAATGAAAAAGGCGTGTAATCTTCTCTTGTTCCTAGATTATGTTTAGAATAAATAAACTTTTTCTTTCCTCTGAATTATACTTGGAAGACGGAAGCTCTTATAAAATGGCATGTTGAAAGCCTAACACAATACCATAGAGAAATAGGGTGTCTATAACGTTAACGTTATTTTTGTTTAGCAGCTGGTTCAGGCTAGGAGGTGCTGTAGTTAGACTTGTCCGCTTTTGCTTCCCATTGGTCATAAACTATGTAGACGTGGGTTGTTATGAAAACTGCCCTTTAGTATCTGTATACAGCTGCTTGGATAGATAGAAGCAACCTGGCATGATACAGTGCTACATTCTCGAAGATCACTGAACAAAGTAGGTGAAGCAACATTTCAGAATTGCACGTCTAAATAAATAGAATGTTAGAGGCTATCAATACACAGAAAGCAGCACATTAAACAGCTCAGAAATGAACCAATAGAATGTTTTCCTTTTAATCGATCATTGATTAATTTTCTTGGGCGAACTACTGATCGAGTTAATGTTTGTATGATCGAGCGGTCTGAAGTTGACTGGACTGACGAGAAAGACGAGTGACGAAAGTTGGACTCTGTTACCCGACACCACGTGACTCTGAGAGAAGCCTTGCCGAAGAAGCTGCAGCTCCCGATCACAAGGTGTTGTGTGGAGCAGGTTTCAGGTGTAGCGAGTAGGTGTTAGTGGCGAAACAGCTGTGATGTCACGTAACTTTCACCGCACCTCAACTAATGGAAAGGTCGCCACTGACGCCAACGCCAAGTCTGCACTAATTGAACACATGTTCGACACGATTTGTAGCTCTGCTTCTGCTGGTTGGTGGCTAACAGTGGAAGTGACGTCAACGTCGTTCCGATGAACTCCAAAACCCCCATCTCTGTAACAGATTTAGTCACCATCCTCTATTTCAATAAGCGAACACCCATCCTTTCAGCGTTAGACGGCTCGTCTTCATTCTCCATTTTAAGTTTGTATCTCTTACGTATATTTTTTCAAATATCCCCTGTTAACTTTTCTTGTATTTTACTCCAAAGCCTCGTAAATTGGGACACTTAAGTTCTTTTGGTCTGAATCTGCCTTCTCCAACAATCGAATTTGCTGATCGGATCAGGATAATAAAGCCTTCACTTTTCATTGTATGAATGAACTAGTTCATTCTTGAAATCTGTTACCGTGTCCTAAAGACAAATTAGGTTTTGTTTTATTGCTGATATTTGGATTATTAATTTCCTGTCCTGAATAGAATTAAAAACCGTAATCTCGGCGTCCGATGATGATCGCTGTGACAAAAAATCGTGGAAGATAGATCGTTATATTTGGTTATTTAAGTAAAAAACTGTGCTCTGTAAGGTAATTTTTAGCTTCTTTCTCTTCACTAGATGTGTGCAGTTACGAGATAGCTTGTGCACTGTGTCTATCGCATTAATGTTTGTGCCGCGTCATAACGATAGGTGTCACAACGTAACCTCTACACCTGGGTAAAGGTCATGTACCTGTACTGCAGAGGAAGACACTGTACACAAATACCATTTCTCTTAAATCTACAAATATAATTTCAATATACATCTTTCCGATTTTAATATTTTAAAAATTATATGTTGAATTCAATTTTATTCAATTTGGAAAATATAATAAAATTGTACATTTTACAATTCAGTTTATCCGTTGGATGACGCAAATGCGATTTTTTTATGTGATTCTACTTTTTGACGAGTGGTCTGTATATCATATCCTGATCCAATCAATTATTTTCCTCTTGTATCTCCTTCATCTTATTCGGCCTTTATGCATTGAATGTGTCTTCCCCTAATTTTTTCTGATGCTTCAAAGGACAGTGAGTGCAATCAAGGGGTTCACAATGTATCGGAATAAGGAACGTTCGTTTAACATACATGACAGAAACAAGCGTTAAGTGATGTCTGTAGTATTTTACAATATTCTGAAAGTGAAAAATTAATTACAAGATGAAAAGTTTAGGGACTCAGAAATAATTCATACAAGAAAACAGTCTAAATCAACTAGTAGCCAAAACTAAAAATACTGAAGTATTCTCAACACGAAAGTAGACTTTCTTGGTGTTCTGACTAGAATCTTTTGACCACTTAATGAATACTTTCTGGTCCAGCGCGTACAATATTATATATATTGAAAAAATTCATTATTTGGGATTTAATATAATTGACGCAGCGTATTTGTGAGACGCGAACTTGTATGGTTTTAAACTTAACGATAAGAATGGAAAAATGTTTACCAGACCCAGGAATCGAACCTGGGACTTCCCGCTTACCGTGCGGTTGTTCTAACAATCTGAGCTAGTCTAGGTCGACTGCTAGATGCGAAGCCACATTCCTACGCTCTTGTAAACCTGAATCGACTCACCTACAATTTACTAATCACATTCTTTTCAAACGAATATTTTTTTTGCAAGCAGAAAATTTTAAGAACTTAGAAATATTCCGATCTGGTAGTCGATCTGGACTAGCTCAAATCGTTAGAGCCACCGCACGGTAAGCGGGAGGCCCCAGGTTCGGGTCCGTTCGACTTTTTTTACCTTCTTATTTTATAAATTTAATTTCATATCCGTTGGACTTTGCTTCTATTGAAGCAATTTTTCTCTCTTGTAACTTTATACTTACACTTAAGCATATAAAAATAATTCAACAGGACCAGGGAAATGATAAATATTATACACAAGAAAATTTAAATAACAAGATAGAAAAACCAATTTTTTATCTGAAAAATCATTTATACACTTCAAAGTTATTTTTAAGAGTCCTCTTTATTGAATAAAATGGTCACTTAAATCCTGTGGAGAATAAAATTAATGTCTGTATGAATGAAAGTTTTATTTACAAGATTATGTTTCACGAGGGTAAAAATGAAAATTGAGGTCCACGCTAAATTTTTTTGGGGGCTGATGCGCTTTTCAAACTGAGCTTTATCAGGTATTGAACAACTGGAAACGTCTTACAGATTTTCCGCTAATATGCTGGCCGGATATATTGGTGTGCTGCGTAGCCCTGCATGCTGAAATTCCACCAAGACGCGGTTTAACCACGCGCGACTCCTTCCGCACGTAAGTAGATACGGCTAGACACAGGCTCGGTCTGGTGAATAAGAAACGGGTCGTCCCTTCGTTATTAGAGAAGCAGGGCAGCTCCAAGACCGCTGGGCTGAGTTCTTTGCGATCTGTCTCGTGTCGCTAGTGCGTCGTACTGAATTATCAGTTTAAATTAAAGCGGCTAATTGATTACCAACTAAATTTATCATATTTACTTGGGCTGAACTGTTTCAGATGATGTAAATTGATTGTTAAAATGATCATTGTAGAAAATACACAACCATCAACACGATTCGCGACGCAATTAGACAAAACAATCCCATTACCATTTCACAATAATAAATTACATTCAGTACAGTGTAAAGACATACCAAACTTTAATTAAATTTAAAAAAATTCAATTAACCACATATTAGCACAGCCCTTCCCTGATTATACGACAAATAAATCATTTTACATGCGCATCTTTGTTTTGGAATTAATTAATTGTTCACACCAAAACCACATTTGAATTTAATTCATTAAGTTATATGAGTGGCTGGCAGTCACGCCGTTTCTGTTTAGAAGAATGGGGCTCTCGAAAATTTTACATCGTACTGCATCACAGCCAGACGCTGCCTATTTTCGGTAAGGTAACTGTCGGTATTATTTCTCTTTCTTATCTAAATGGATTAGTATATATTAATGTACATACCATATACAGAGGTGGCAGAACAGATTAAGCTATGAATACTCTGACGATGCAAGGGGTAGGCTAGTTCACGTGGTTTCCCTCCCTCTGTTCCGTCAGTGACTATTTCAGTAACCAGATGGTTTTGACCGGAACACGACCAGGCCATACCATGAGCACGTACTTTAAAATAACACGTAACAGAGATCGTCTCCAGCAGCGTGTTGCTGTTAACGGTCACCGTTTTTCGGATACTAGATTCATGATCATGAAGTGTTACGTACTGTCAGTTTCAGTTGTAAAATACCCTTTTCATTCTATATACGAGACATGTTCAGAAAGTATGTTATCTAATTTTTTTATTTATTTTCTTAGAGAAAGTGTATTTAAAACATTACAGGATATTGTTGATACACTTTTACACACAAAATCACCATCCCTTTCGATGCATGTGGTGAGCCTTGGCAAATGTTTCTTTATGCGATCCTCGAAGAACTCTCTAGCTAGCTCCTTGCTCCACTTCAGAAGCACTTTCTGCACCGCCTCGTTCATTGAAAATTTAATTCCACCCATGTGTGCCTTCTGGGAGGTGAAAATACGATAATCTGAAGGCACACAAATCAGGGAAATACAGGAATTCCAAACAAATGAGTCCAAGAGTGCCTTGGTGGCCAAGGCTGTATGAGGACGGGCGTTGTCATGCAACATGCACAGCCATTTCTTCAAAATTCCCCTCCTTTTGTTTTTAATTACCTTTTTTATTTTTTAGGCTTTCCCAACTTTGTTGTTCATTGATGGTCTCCCCTTAACGCAAAAATTCGACCAAAGTAATGCCCTTTCGGACCCAAAATTTTTGAGGCCATGATTTTTTGTCCGAAATTTTGTTTTTGAGTTTTTTGGTTGGATGGGAATTTATGTGACGCCACTGTTAGGACTGTCTTTTTGACTCAGGCTGTAATGAGTAAACCGCTTTGATTCAATATGAGTTATTACTTGGGCGACTAGGAAGTGGCTCGCAATTGACGGGGATTTCTTACCAACATATTTTACGCGACTTGGCACTACAACGTGAGATTACGTACTTCCGTGTTCCTGCGATGCTCTCTCTGTCAGTTGATCCCCTTCTAACGCTCAGTGTTTCCAACTCTTAAAAATAAAAAAACCACAGTACAGTACACCAAATTTCTGAACATACCTCGTAGACAAATTACTTTATTAATAATCCCTTTTCTACTTAATTAGTTCAGACTTACGCTTATTACAAGAGATGGCAAGCACAAAAATCAGACTAGCACACATACACAGATAATTATATAGATGGATATTTTTGTATTAATGAAATTCTTCTGTAGTCCGTACTTACAAATTATTTGATTTGTAATAATTATTTCTGACACATTGGCTAAAAGTTACCTATATCGTTAATTATTATTATTTACCTTTTTTTTAATTGACACTGTACCCAAATACTACACCTAGATTAATATGGCAGTCTGGTGAATGGGAATATTCGCGGTCAGACTGGTTAATTCCCGTTCTCGCGTGTTTCCGAAGTCATCGTTTTAAATCACCCCGTCCTCTCAGGTCGGAATGTGCCACATGACGATAAGATGACTTAAAATGGAAAAAGGGTGAACTCGGAGAGAGTTCAAACATCATTACTGTCCGTTACAAGAATATTAAAAGAAAACTTTTCTTATAAGTCTCACACACAATGGTTAGAGTGTGCCTGCCGCTATCCAAATATTAAATCTAAACTGTTGGCAGGGAATGCAAAGCTGCTCAAAGAAGTTGTAATGATACGGGTCAAACGTTTGGCAGTTTCTTTGGAAATTGTTACAAGAGCGACAGCGAACTGTACGATTCTGAAATCGTTTGTAAATTGTTTCCCTTTGATGATATTGATTAAACTTGAAAAAATTATGGTATGCAATTGAATGAAACATATTTGCAAAACTGAATTTTATTCTTAAAAGAACAAAAACTGATATTTTCTGTAGACTAATAAGTGGAAAAGTTCAATGTTCTGAATTGATTCGAAGTAAGTGTGATAAATTTAATACAAAAGTTCAGATATGAGACAAAATTTTATATGTATTTCATTTTCGGACAATGGCAGTAATGTTCATAGAATTATGAAAATATTCTCATTAGTATTAGACGAACTCAAATTAGATATAGAATTAGCCGTTGGCAGTGCTAAAATGATAGCATGACAACGTTTCTGCGATCCATCTTGCTTTCGTCAGGTGATTCAAAATCGTATATTAACGAAAGTAACAAGGATTACTAATACGTGTCCAAATCAGATAACTAAACCCGAACAATATTATCTTTGAATTATAATCTAGCACAGTCATTTCATTTCCATCTACCCGTGTCCTATTTTCGTATCATTTCATTTTGTTTTGCAGTAGACTCAATATGGGAGAGCTGCAGATTTTTTTTCTCTTTCACCCTTTCTTTGATGTCATCACGTTTCTCCCCAGGCTGGGGCTAACACCCTAGACTCGTAAAACACCGTCTGGAAGGTAACCAACCAACGCTAAGGCCTCGGCGGGGTAGGGGGGGGGGAGCTCATTGAGGAGGCGAAGGTCCATTTAACACTATTTTAGAGCCAGATAGAAAGAAGAAATCATTGCAGCTTGGTTGGGAAGGGGGCACATTTTGTAAAATTTATATTTGATTAGTATGATAATTAATTCAACTCTAAATCATGTCACTCCGTTTTATTCTATATCTGTTACTTTGAATTACATATTTAATAGCTAATAATGATTTTTGAATAACTATTTATTTAACAATAAGTAGTATTACTTAACTAGAATGAACATTGCGTACACATTTACAAACAATTTAACAACTGTTATCCGAAAATAAAAATTTCTATTGATCAGTAAAAGGGGCGTGAGAGTTTTCATATTTATCAATTTAATGGATTAAGAACCACAAGATTGTCCATGTTGGAATTATACAAATAAAACAGCGACCGACGTATTATGGTATTGTTAAGTAATGATAATAAATACATTTCAAGCAACCACTGCACATTTCAAGCTATATTTGCCTAAGACAAACTTATTAAACCAATGCTAAGATTTTATAATCATTGTAATTAAATTGCAAAAGTGGGAATGTTCGATAAACTTGGTTATCTGTGTATTTTAAATTTTATGATTTTTTAAATGTATGCCTTTGAAATCATAATAAAATTGCAAAGTTGTTTAAAAAACAATTTTGAGGTTATCTTTTGGGTTGGGTGCGCCTCATGTAAACGGCTACAGATCGTAGCGGAGTAAAATGCGACGTAACTGAAATATTTCAGTAATTTCGAGTAGGAAAGGTATTGAAAAATAATTTACGGGTATTGGAATCATGATGAGTATCTAAAAATGACATACATATATCTCCCTCTGTTAATAAGACTTTCTAAAATCGTTCTTTGATCCCTGGGATGGGAAGGCCGCCAACGCGCTCTATACTGCTTAAATTACATTAGTATCGAATTAAATACTTTACCGTGCTAATTCAAATAAGTATCACGACATTACTCGCGCACCCAGCTAGTATACTAATAAAACAAGAAATACTTATCCTTCCTCTTTTGCTATATTTATCTGACTTCAATGAGATAAATAAATACACGAGCCATATTTACCAGAAATATTTTAATAAATAAACAAATCATAACATATTAATAAAACTAGCACGACGTTCCTTTTTTAGAACCTCTTCAGGTACAAGTTTTTATAATACTTATTGTAATTTATTTAATAAAATTTAGTGTAGAAAATTTCTAAGTGTGCACATGGCAGCCCTAGCAAAGTTAGTAGTCTGTCTCTAAACAAATAGGGTGACGTACAACCCGATTAATCGTTTTTGCTTATCACATTCATGTAATTCTTATCAAGTTATTCCTTAATATAGCTTGCTTGTTTGTATTATAAATCATCGTACACTTTCATCTTTTAATCAATTTCGATATACCTTTCTGTTGCGTTTTCCGTAACACTTAGCCAAGTGTTGCTGTGAATAGTTTAGGTATATGCATTCTATTGTATGTCTCGTAGTATATGATCGTCAAGTGCAGATTATTCCTTAATACTGTCAATTTCACAAAGCATGTTAATACAAATGTGAGTTTTATAAGTTATTTCTAGTGTTCGTTAGATCTCTCCTTACAACCCATATTTCGCGGTGCAGTGTTTATTCCTTGCAATTAACCTATCTGACTCGTATTGGCCAATTGTCCTTCAGCTTGGGCTATTTTCGTCCAGCAGTCCTTGCCTCCTCCTTGACGTCCAGGTCCAACCTATCTAATGACCTTCCTCCTGGACGCTTGTGTTTTCGTGGGTTACAGTCCAAACTTCCTTTGTCTAAATGAAATCCAGTCTCTTAGCGTCTCCTCTCCTCTGTCTTCACTACTACGTACTTTTATGTCTGCTACTGTGGTATTCATTTGAACAACTTACATTTTGTGAGTCCACGTTTTTAGAGCCGAGGATAAAGATAACTGCCACTTCAATATTTAATACTATCTGGGTGCCTTGCGATGCCCGCGAATTTATTTATATTACCCTTCGACTGTAATCTCTTATTCAACACTGATAAAATCATCAGCGAGAGCGTCACATAACTTGAAAATTTACCTTTTCACCTCTCTTACTTTATTTTTGATAATTTATCATTTCACGCCCCTTGCTTGATGAGAGCTGTATTTCTTCTTAACCACCGCGAGTAAAGAAATTGGTATCTTAAATAGGCATATAGTACGTCGTCGTTTGCGAAAATAAAATAATTATAAGCAATTAAAGTGCATCAGTACTTAAATAAAATGTTATATTTAAGATGTGTAATCATTTCGCTTGACATGCTGACAGTCTGTAATGTCTTGATCTAACCTTTTGTAAGTTATATGTGTCTTTCTGGCCTGAAATTTGGAAAGAAAGGAATCTAAATCTTCGAAAGATCGACAGATACCTTCCCTGGGTAAAACACTACAATACATCAAAATTTCATGGCAATCGGAAAAATGGTATAGGCACTCGTAATGAACAAAAATGAAGTCGCAGAGCAGTTGATGGACGTAGGATATTTTTTGACCGGAAAGTGGGGAAGGAAGGAACCTCAATCTTGAAAATATCGTCAGAAACCGTATTTGCGGTGGTCACCGCTTAACACCAAAATTTCATGGCTATCGGATGAATGGAACGCATAAGATCAAACCTTATAAATCACAGTGTGTACGAACGACGGCGGTATATGAAGACTGGAGCCCAGCGCATACATTGCCTTTTATTTATATAGATGAATATCGATGATTGAATATGAACACCGTAGAATTTCAGCCAAATGTACTCCATCCGAGTTTAATTCTTTTGTTGACTTCTGTTATAAATGATACATAGTTGTTGAAAATATATAAATGATTGTTCTAAATTTTCTCGGAATTAAATAAATGTAATGTCCTCAGAGTACGAAATGGTCCAATGATTTCTTATTTTGGTGAATAATCATTAAAGAAAAAAATTTCGTTATGATTAATATTATGATCTAAAATTTATTTACTGATGTTGAATATTGTGTGGTTTACTGTACTTTTCAGTTCTTAGACTGGTCTGATGCAACCCTTCATTCTAACCTATTTTGCGCATGCCTTTTCATTTATACGGAACTACCACTCCTCCCTAATCTGCTTAGCGTGTTCATCCTAGGCCTCCCCTCTTCTGTTCTACCCCACACACTTCCCTCTTAAGCTAATTTTACTAGATCCTCGTGTCTCAAAACGTGACCTATGAATATATGCCTTCCCTTGGTCAAAGTCCTCCGTATTGTTCTCTCTTCTCTTAACCTGCCTAGAACTTTTATTCTATTTAAATTTTATTGGCTACACTAACTATATTTGCAGTTAATAAGTTATAAAAATTATTTAATATTACGTAATAATATTTTGAATAAATTTTAATATGCGTGATCCGGCTCTGTGTCTCGTATGACCTAAAATTGCATTTACTTATTAATCTATGTTTCTTCCCTAGTCGTATACTGTTTAACTGCCATTTCTGATCACTTCGTATTCGCAGAACATCAATTATGTTTCAAGCCAATTATAAAGCAATGTCAACTGTTTTAATTTCCCGGATTAATTTTTCTAAACCCTCGGGTCTACATGAGAATAAAGTAGTGTCATCTGCAAATCGTAGGTGATAGATGTATTCTGAATCAATTTTTTGTACGTTTTTCCCTTCCTAGGTAATTTTCCGTAATATTTACTAGGGGGAGGTCTCTGACCTGTGGTCACGAGAAATAAGATGAGTAATAAAACAGCTACTTCTTAGCTGAGATAGCAAGAAAACCTCATCTCTTCCACTGCTTTGCCTGGTTTATTTCCAGTGTATTTCTTTTTGACACTTGTAATGTTTATCATTTGCAGTTTCAGAGAGAGCAGTTATGGCAAAGATGTACGTTTATAATACCTAAGTCATTCATTCGAATTATATTCGGGTAAAAAACCGGATGCGCAGAAAGCTTCGGTGATGCTCACAGTACACTTTACTCAGTTTAGCAATTTTCGGCTCAACTGCTTCCCCGTGACCAGAGATGTCTGTGAAATGGCAAGAGGAGATCCCTGAGCACCTGTGCGTGCTGCTTCCGTGACCCCAGAGGCGCGCACGGGAAGTAAAGGATTACAGCGTTGCCATGTAGCAGGTGGCTGCAACTCTGGGGAACCACAAATAACGATATAGTCTTAAAAAAACTACATTGGCATTGATTGCTGGAGTTTTTAAGACGGGAATGTGGATCTCAATAGAATTGAGTTCACTATTTATAGTTACTTATGTCTGCCATGGGATGAAGACAGGGACGAACCACGAGACTGTCTCCCGACATTGGCAGCTTCGGGATTTTTATATCCTTTGCATATGAATCAGAGATAATATTTTTTCCATTCATAGTTAGGCTCATTTATGTTTGCGCCAAAATGGAAATACCGGAGTCGGAATTCCATTGACGTTTCTTCGACAGTACGTCAATCATGAATGATAAAATAAATAAAAATCGTGGGAAAAAGTGAAGTATAGAAAACAGGGGCCATTCTACGAGGATTTAATCAGTGTCGGCTTCATTTCCTACTCAACCTTCGGTCGAACGTGCTGAAAAGTGATCTCCGTAAGTATGCCAAAGAAGTGGATTAAAATTTGAACCTGAAGCTGCTTATCTGTGAGCTTGATAAGGTTACCCGTGGCCCTTTGGCTGGTGACGTCACGCAAGGACCGGTCCTGGGAGAGGTGGTCGCCATTAATCTTCTAGATTACATCACGGCATGCTCTGCTCTACCGGGATATCGGCCAATTGCTCCTCTTCTTTTGACGTCTACGCCACTACGAGGGAGAATAAATACAGTAGTGCATTCATTGGAGTACGTGACGTCTACAACTTATGTATGCCAAATTTTCTATATCATAACTTAAAAAACTTGAAAAGAACCTAAAAAATAAGTAAAACATAAATCTGTGGACAAATGTAGGAAAATGTCTGTCGTTTAATTGAACTTTTAATAACTATATTACGGCACTACAGCAATATTCTTATATACAACACTCTATATAACTCAATTGTTTTGTATTACCTGTAATATTTATTCTCTAATAACTCGTGTACGAATTCTCTATGTAAATTGCAAGTAGATTTAAGAAAATAAATTGAGGGAGTTACTTTCAAGCTTAATAATGCGACGTACGATTTATTGCAGTCGGCCAAGCTCTTCATTCATTTTTGCAGCGATTTCCCAGTACATTGACTTAGTCGCAAAATACAAAATTACATTCCATATAAAGTGTCGTTTTGTAATTTTATGAATAACCAGGTCTATGTATAATTTCCTACAACTATTTTCAGGGAGCTTTCAACCTTACTAAAAGTCACCGGAGTTCTATTTTGTCATTCAGACTGATGTTTGGAAATGACGGTACGCTTGTAGTCACAAACATTGAGTTCCCCGTCCTGAATTTAACATGGAAAAATCATTTTATATCGTTTACTTATTGGGCTGCCAATCATTATCGACTTTAACACTATAGCCACAACACTACCGGGCAAGTTGAAATAACTGTCAGACATTTATTTCCATATTGTGAAAGACATTTGAAAATAATAATAATCATAACATTGAATTGAAACTATGTAGATAATGGGGAAAATACAGGAAAAAATCAGCGAAAAAATTCATATAGGAGTAGAATTTGGAGTTTACTATAAAACACTTCTTTCCGGAACACTATAGTTTATTTCAAACACTGGCGCATGTACATATTCTTAGATATTTCACTTAATAATTGAAATGATTTGTTTTCATTTTCGTAAAGATAATAAAACAAATTTTTCGTTTCTATGAAACTTTTTGAGTATTTTATATAGCATACAAAATATTTTATTTTAATATAATACAGAACGTTAATATTTCAACACACTTATCATTTAATTCAGCAGCAATTTATAGTGAAAAAACTAATAAACCCTTTGAACTTTGTTAATCTAACAAACCTCATTCGAATTAACATAAAGAAGATAAAATGTGTGCTGCTTTCTGAAAGTGGCTGTCAATATTTAAGACGTTGAGTGTAGATGCAAGTTTGTATGGAATCACTTCTAATGCCATTTTATGTATTCGGAATAGCTCCAGTACACCCGACATAAACAAGAAAGAGAGAGTAAAAGTTCCTCGACCATCAATTTTGGACCCTCCGGATCAGTTCCATCAAATTTATAAAATTAAATGTTGTGAATTACATTAGTGCAGAATAACGCAAATATTAAGAAAATTTCCACTAGTACTGAAACATATTTCCTGAATCATTATCACCTCAAAATTCGACCCATGACTGTTAGCGTCTACTGTTTCAGCAATACCGCTGCTATCTTGCTCTGTTCCTTCCCAATATAGTCAGAAATTACGAGAGATGCCCGATGAAACTGAAAGTGACTCTATGCTTAATTTTGGTAAATTTTACGCCCACACGCTGAATGGTGCAAACTGAAATTTTATCAGCAGAATTAGGGAATTCATTATTTTTTTGTCGTTCGAGAGCTATACACCAATTACTAATTTCTTGTTTCAGCTTTGGTTTGGGATTTTATCCGTTCAACACTTCAGCAATATAAATTTGCGAAACTGTTCTCTCAGAATTACAAGAAGAGTCAGAATCTTTCGTTGTGGGGAAACGTGCTGACTGTAATCGAGATTAGTATCTTATTTGCAGAACTTTTGCAGATTCTTGCCCCAAGAAGATATAATGATCTAATTCCGGCCAATTTTACACTAGAGTTGCTACCCCTCGTTTCCGAGATGCAGTTTGAAGACGAGAACTCCTTCAATGCAGTCCAAACTTAATCACGGTTTCACGTCTCTCAGCGTTTTAATTAATTAATTTTACAAGGTTGAATCGAGAAAATAATCGACGTCCGTTGAACGTTTCTGTGCTTGTAAATCATTCAATTCACTATCTGTGATACAATTACTGCGCCGACATTGATACAGTAAACGTAGAATATCGCTTTAAAACAAGCTTTCCTCTCTTTGATCATTTAGTCTTTCATGGAACATAATGACATTAAGTAAATACTTCAAATTCGTTCTTTGATCACTTGTAACGTAGATATTTAGAAGCGTTATAGAAGGATTATTTAATAAGACTGAATATAAATTTCTCTACTAATTTGAATAACGTCTGTTCGTACATTTTAAAAATGAATAATTTTTCATCGTTATACGTAAAGACTTATAAAATAAATCTTACTGTCCACTTTAGTATAGATCATTCTGAATAATAAAAATAGAGAGAAAGAGATTCGTTTCATGTTTTTATTTATTATTATTCAATCCATTAGTCCTCGGTTGAGGAAATAGGATACGTTAAATATAATATTACAAGAAATATACAAGATTTTACAATTAAGAAGTGAATGACAAAAAGAGGAAAGATAAAATTCAATTTTCAGTCGACGGAGAAGGCAGCAGAAGATCGTGCGTAGGTTCCCGTCGAACATGAAAAAGAAAATAAGCCAGCAGTTAAATTCTTGTAGAGGATAGTTGTAAAAAAATAGAAGAATTTGATAAGACACCAGCAAACTGTTTTAGTCCTTCCTACCTACGAACTCTTTGAGTGAATAATACGCTCCAATCATTAACATAGATTTACAACTCTTTATAAATAATTAAAGCTTTTATTTCTTCCGGGAGAGTATTGTATAGATTTATACCGGAATAGTGAATGCTTGTTTCCAAAAGACTTAGGCGATGTTTTTCAACATGGAGCTGAGAGCGATTTCTTGTGTTGTACGAATAGCTTGAACCGTTTAGAGCATATAGATTGATGTTGCCCCATACGAATTTTAAAATTTATAGAATATACGTACAAGGGAAGGTTAAAATTCCAAGTTTGCAAAACAAAGGATTGCAAGTGGTATTCCACTTTGCACCAGATACTATTCGTACGGCCCGCCTTTGTAGTTTAAAAATTATCCATTATAGAACCTTTTTGGGTGAAAAAAAATATTTAATTGATGTAAATAGCTCAAGATAGTTTTATAGACACCATTTTGTGCTTTTGTGGGTGAGTATTCTGGAGCTCAATCTTTAAGATAGGAATTCGAGGTCGAAGGTCGGGACTGCATTTTATTGCTGATGACATCGATCTCTCCAGACATCAGATAAGCGACAGGACCACACTCGATCTATGTCGTACAGGCTTGTGCCGATCCCAGAAACCAATTGGTGCTGGCTTCTCCGTAATTCCATAACGTGCATCGAACAAAAATATTCACGGCTTATTCTCAAAAAATGAATGGCCTGTAAATAAATAACAAATATATTACATCAACCAGCATCCTGAAAATATAATTCGCCCAAAGAATAAATTTGACTGCCATAAATTGAGACTGCACCAAAAACTCTAGTATCGTTAGAATTTAGCAACACACCCAGCACCATTTAAATTTTGAGTCCTTATTTTAAGGATGAAGCTAAAAAACACTAAGTTGTAGGTGTTGTTATTTAGCATTAAATCATTAGTACATTGTTTAATTTAAAATCAGCCCTTAGTTTGATAGTAATCACAAAAAGCTCAGAGATTATAGTAATTAAACAAAAAATAGGAATTTTTTTATTTTTCCGTAACTACACACACAGAATTCTTCAGTTATGCATATAAAACAGTGCGGAATAATGATTCACTTATTTAAACATTAAAGTGAAACAAAAATAAACATACACGATTATATATATATATATATAATGTAGAAACAACTCTAATATCCTCGGATACAAATTATCGTAATAGAAAGGAAAAAACTAAATTGAAATAAAATTTCACGACAAACACACGTAGTATCACAATAAACGTATGGATGAGTAACAATAAACAAAAACAGCAAAATTTTCAAATCTTCATTCTTCACTATTCAAATAATATGAAAGTGCAACAGGAAAGAATATAATTGAAATATTCTGCATTTTTAATAAACGGTACAATTGTTTATAAAAACTATTTTTTTTCAGTTGACCTGTTTGATAAGCCGAGAATCATATATTAAATCAATATACTGGGAAAGCATGTGTTATTTGATTCAGTATATTATTTAATTTATTTTAGGTCGCGTGAACTATGAAGTCATTGGCGACCAAAGAAATTACATAAGATAATGTATTGTGATTACATAACATATTTAGTTAAGTTAAATTTTTTCATAAATATTGATAACTTTTAATAATTCTATAGGTCTTTGAATTGCTTTTTCCGAAGATGTGATATCTTTAGGTCCATACGATCCGATGATATCTCTCCTCTGCTTGTAATACCTGGGGCAGTGGAAGATGAAGTGGTCCACGGTTATGTTCATCGTGTACGAGCTACATTGAGGTGGAGGTTTTCTAGGAAAACGAAAAATTGGTATGCTTGGGGTTGAAAAGATAATTTGACACGCCACAGATCTTTTTAAAAGGTCGCGAATGGTGCAGTAAGAACCTTCGACAAGTTTAGTGTACGAGTTTTGAAAACAAATGTATTATACATTTATAAACATGGTGGTAGTTATATAAAGTCTGTCCTGTTCGTTAAATGGGCTGTAATTCATATATTTTGAAATTGCCTCTCTTGTACTATCAGGATAATTAAGCATGCGCCCAGCACCTTTAGGTTTTGAGGTTATAATTATTATTATTATTGAGAGTCGATTCAATTACTAATGTTACTAACAATTAGAGTCGAGAAACTTGTCTTGTTCACTGTAAAGGTTCAACACACGACATCTTTGCCCTTGCCAGGATTCGACTCTGTGATTCTGCACTACAGCAGGCCGGCAAGTGCTGTCTTATTGATAGCATTACGACATTTATCAGTGCGATCAAGAAAAAAATAATAAAATGAAGTAAATACGGAAGTTACATTACTTATCATTTCTTACAAAATCAAATAAGACTACATCTACATTTCGTTTGTTTTGTATTCTAAAAGAAGTTTTTTTCCCAAGGCTGCATAAAATTACTGTCGAGGTTTGCAAGGCAGTACCCTGGGGATCATGTTTGTAGGAGATACAATAATTATGGTGGAAACCCGGCTGGAAGACACGTGTAATGTAGGCACGTTGGCAGTATCGACCGAGAGAAGGGAATGCAACTGCTCGGGAGGAATTCTATGGTGTCGGAGACAACTGATTCACACTTGCGGACCTCATTCACTCGTACTTCTTTGTCATCTGAACCGAAAAGTACGCAGGGGTTGCGAGGCTTTCGTCTGCTCCCCTCTATCAGTTTTGTTTCGTTCGGACCGCCCATTAATGTAATTGCAAGATATAGCTGCGAGAAATCCGCTCGATTTTTGTATAAATAAAAGTTTCAACATTCGTATTGATTTACCAAACGTACGCGCAGAGAATTTTAATGAGATTTTCGTTCAAACCATACCTAGCTTGTGTTTAACCACCGCCACAATACAGGCAACGGTTGTAAAAGGATTAGGTTTTACGAAATGCTTAGCTATATTTCATATAATAATCTAAAATTAAATATTCGCCTGAAGACAACTAATTTCAATTATTTATCAGTGTTAGTGACATGGAAAGGCAGACACATTTGTAAATGATGGGGGATATTAATTATTTAATGACTTTAATGATTAAGGTTTAATATGTACATTTATTAAATGAAAACAATAATTTTAAAATGGGTCCGGCGAGAAGATAACATATAAAGTTATTAAAATGGAATGATTCTAAAGTTTTCAGGGGTAATTATTGTTTGGGTGACCACGTGCAGCTGATTATTCCGTTCGTTGACGAACCTATGTTGTTTTCATATGCGTCTTGATGCAGATGCCACTGAACTTCCTTGTTGTGGAACTCTGAAGCGGCCGTTAGACAATAGCACAAAGTCGCGCGGTCGGAGTTGAGGGAAAATCCTGTTTTTCTTTCCTTCTTCCCTCGTTAACGCCTTTTCTCTCCGCTGCCTCCTCGGCTGATCAGTCCGTAATTTACACCGGCGCTGCAACTGCACTCGTCAATCGTTCACTGCACAATCTCTGGCCACCAATCTGTGTCACCATCAATCTCTACATCTCTCAAATTCACTCTCTACCACCAATCTCCTGCCAATCTATCTAATTCATTTTCTACCACCAATCTGCTCTCAAAATGTCTCCGCCTGTCTCTTTTAAAAACTTCGTCCCCACTTATGCGACACCTATCACCAAGGTGTCAGGGATGGATATTCTCCAATAATATCCCTTGTTACACTTGGGGAACACGTCACCCGGTTACCAAATTCTCAGGCAGATTCCGAAACTGGCGACGAGGTGTCTGAGCTTTATAGCCCAAGTATCAACCGCTGTCTTTGTTTTGATTCCGCACCGCCAAGTCGGCGCCCGGAAAAACCCCTTCTTCCTGACCAGCGACATACGCATGCCGAAATATTTATGTAATTTAAAATTCCATAAATTGCAAAAAAATTGTACCGGGTTCTACTGCGCTACACATTTGTATGGCACAAGACACGTTAATGTAGCGAAAGTTAAACGTTGAAAACAAAAATGGTTGTTTAGTTTTTGGGTTATGTCTCATGAAAGATGTATTATCCCCCCCCTCTCTCTTTCTACTCTAAACGCTGTTTAGAAATCACATGTGACTCGACAATAATGTGCTGTAAGTAGCGTGTGAGATAGATCTTCTCTCGCTCCCGTTGTTAAGAAGACCAAAGTGGGACATTAAGGATGGGAGATACGAGAAGTTTCGATGTCGTGCGACCGGGAGAGGCTTCTAGAAAGAGGCTGTATAAAAGGGTTCTCGTTCCGATACAGTAGTTATAGAAGGCGCTGCGGGAGTTTTCTCGAAGGCGCTTCGCTCCAGATTGACTGCGGGGCTCACCTTATTATGTCGGGAATGCCTCGCACTCTCTGTTTTTTTTAAATCAAAGTTCTCACCTATTTTAGGAGGTATATGTACTGGGGTCGAAGACGTTGGGCATATGACAAGAGTTGTCCACTGATCCCATTGGATCAGTTGGACATCTGCCTCCTGTAACTGGTGGAGACATGGAGAAGGGAATGCTGCGATCCCACAGCAAACTTTAATCCCGTCATTCGGAAGGACGTAAGAATAATACCCAATGCCCGACCTACCTGATGCAGGTTTTCTAGAGTTTTCCCTATATCTCTTTAGGTGAAACACTGGGTAGGATCCTTAAACCATAGCCCGGGCGTCATAGTTAACCCTTGGCTACCTTGCTCTACCTTCCGCATCCCCCCTTTTCAATTAACTTCCTATGCTATTAAAGGAGAGTTGTCTGTTTAAGGATCACCCTCATGTACCCTGTTAACCCCCCGCCCCAAAAATAAGAAGATGCAGTAGTTAAGTGCAATTGTTAATCTAGTATTTTCAGAGGCTAACTAAAAAGTCAATCCAATACATCAATACATGGTCATAGAGTGGACCACCTAAGACTATATATCATTTTTCGTGAACTTTCTGTACATAAGTAACTGTTTTTTAAATTTGGACAAATCACCGAGCTCGTTACAGAACTTAATAATTATTTGGTGTACAACCGTGAAAGTGTTTATGGTTAGTATGTAGTCGAGAGTCGGTCTGAGTTTTAAGAATAAACGATCAGCTGATTTGATTGTGTATATTACGGCTGTGCTCAAAATAAAGGCCTCAGTTCAAAACAGTACTTTCTCTTTATTCGCTTATCGCAGATCACTAGTGTTTCACTTTTCAAAATTGTATAGGGCATGAATGTATTGATAATGCTTAATTAGCAAATCGTTTGTTTACAGCCCTGTGTGTATGACATGCCCCAATAAATACCTACTGCTCAAAGCCTTTGACGCATAATTCGTATCTTCCCTTAATTACGGGAACAAGTTCCTTATTTAGAATTTATTTTCCTCTCTTACATCGGTTCTGGAACTGTAATAAGTTATTTTACTGCTTATAACGAAACTTTAAAGTGATGATCCATTAAGGTATGAGTAAACCTTAATACGTCGACTCTTACTAATGGAGAGTGTTATGAATCAGTAAAAACTTATCCCAGAAAAAATTTTTAATCGAATTCAAAACCTCCGCGTCTCAGCTAAATTACCTCTAGGCCATTAGCGACCTTATAATTTGTCTTCATGATTGTAATATTTTTTTGTTGAAAGCTGGCCCATTTACCGAATTAAAAATTATCAAATGCGGAAAAATTGTTAGTTAGCCGCGAGATTAAATTAAATTGCTATTGAACGGGTTCCACAAGTTAATGTATTAACTAAAATTATGCTAATCATGATGTCTATTTGCATTCAAGTAAATTCTACTGAAAAGTTGGCAAAGCGAATTACTTGTAAAGATACTGCATTAGTTTCTCAAACTAATAAAAAGGAAACCAATTATCACAGCCAGTCACTAATTTTGTGAAGAAAAAAAAACACGGATTCAATGCTATTAAATTCCTAAGTTTGGGACGGCTATTAATATGTGACAGAAAAAGGGGAACCTGATATTACCAGCCACCAAAGTGTGTTTGATATTCATTGGAGGGATCCGTGCGGGGCAGAAAATTATTTTCATTGATTTTGCATGACTGTGGTATTAATGTAATGGAAATATTAAAAAGTAATTACTATAATTTGTTCATAAATGACAGAACGGGGATTGCGAGGAGACGTTTCTGAGGGGGGAAAACTGAAACGGTAAGCCATGGCAAGTGCTCAGAGAATTTTAATGCCAACTCAGCAAGTAGTTTCAAATATCTTTTTCATTAACTTTATCATTTAAGCCAATGCTCTTGCGAATTCTTTCGATAGTTTTAAAGAACGACTTCGCCGATGAGAAAAAATTACATTACAATATTATACATTATTAGCTTTAATTGCGCTCGGAAAATATAAATAATTACGACGTATTAACTTCCTAGCGTAGAACACTGATCGTAACAAGATAATTAGTATTCCCAAGCGTTCGCGCTCACTTATTTAACAGAAAAAGGACTATGTAGAATATGTCACTCTTGCATGTGAATCATAATATACTGAATTGAAGTTTCAACGATAAAATTTAGAGGGCTAGAAACGTAGCATTTTCCCATACATTTGCATGGTTTTTATGGCCAGACCGTAAGCTTTCAGCAAATGACGCGAAAAATATTATTCCGGTCCAACAAAATTGACGCAATCTGTTTTGGCAAGGGCGTCGACCACGTCTGAAGGGGGCGTGCGAAATAAACTGCGAAAACCTTCAGGAAGGCGAAGGAGAATTAGAACAAATACGTTCGATGGAGGTGGACAAACAGGACAGTCGAAAAGTATTGTTGCAGGGTTAAGAGCGGACAGAGATCCAGTGGTATGAGAGTGAGAAATGTAGTTGACGTTGAACATTGTGAGGAGAGTAGGCGATTGAAGATTTGGGTTGTTAAAGGAAGTGATTCTAGTTCAAGAAAGAACGGACTGTTAGTAGATATTGAGGTGTGATAGAAGAGCAGTCAAACGAAGAATACTAATTTTGTTAGTCATTGGCCAGCTCTGTTCCTGCTGCATAAAGAATTTTCGCTGTCAGTCTCCAAATTCGGAGTGATTGTCTATATGTTTCGCTTTAACGAACAAGTAAATTAAATGTCAAATTAATATTGTATCAAATCATTTTATTAGTCTGGGTGTTATATGAGACATATTAACCGTTACTGAAGTCCACGACGTAAAATTATCCGTATTTGTACATTAGCTTGTCCATATAAAATTTACCCGATGAAGTCCACACATGGACGAAAATTTGTAAATGATTAAATAAATTTTATTAAAAGCTGACAAATTTGGGGAATTTTCTGGTTTATACCTTCTAATTAAATTCATAATTCCTTAAGTTTTGACGTATAATCGCAAATTTAGGAAAAGAGTTTGTATTTGATTTTTGTTATCCGATAGAGATTTATAGTCACTCAGCGAAATGATATAGTAGCAGCCAGTGTTTCTAATTTACGTGTTACTGCAAAGGGATATTACAGCCAGTGTTTCTAATTTACGTGTTACTGCAAAGGGATATTACTTTGGTTGGTTGTTCGCCAAGGCTTAGGTGCTGGAACCATTCTACTACGTTTTATGAAATTTTCCGAAAACTCTGTCCCGATCATAATATCGAGTGTTATTGAAAGGAAAAGTAACCCGACTACTTCAGCGAGTGAATCTCCTTCGTCCTTAAGGCAGCTCTGCGTCAACTCGGAAGACCTTAACCTGGTTCACGCAACCGTTGCCACTGTCATGTTCTACTCACTCGTCATGGCATAACAGCTATTTATGAAATGTCTCAAGAACCTGGTTTCCAACGCTCCAAGAAGAAAAATAAAAGACGACACTTCACTGTTGCGAAGGACAGTTTACTGTTTAAGGTCATTGCTGTTTCGTGGACTATTTTTCCATACTAGTCCCAGCTTTTACTTCATACCACGTGAATCACCCTGGAAATTTCAATCAAGTCTTCTACTTTAGCGACGGTAATTTCTTATTTTCTATCCTTCGGAAAAGTCGCCCACTCGCCAAGGGCTCGTAACTGATGTCCCTTGCGGGTGTACATATTTGTGTTGCGTTGTGCTTGAAAAGTAGAAAATTATTGTAATTGTAGTGTATTTTCTAAAACTGTAGCTAATCGTTAAAATCCATTTCCCTCGCGGACAAGTAATTAAAGAGGAAAGTGGTGTGAATTGTTGGAGTCGACGTTGCCGAAATTTAAAACAACTATCTTCTCATCAAAATTGGTAACGGCACATAATTATTTTAAAGTAGAAAATTTTAATTTTTAGCCTTTGATATTACTTTTAGTATTACATTTCATTACTGGTTCGTAAAATAGTATCTGTATGTTTAAAACTTGCTCATATCATCCAAAGCCTGGAAATGGACCGGACATCCCAGTGTATGTGCCGCAACCAATGCATTAGAAAAGCTTTTTCAACTGAACTATTAGCGTACGCGCGTATGTGTGCGTTACAAAGGGCGAAGTGTCTGAGCCCTCTTCATATTCCTTCAATCTATCAATGTTTTTGGTGTTTCCCATTGCATCAAATGCGAAGAGACGAAGAGCTAGCTGTTCCTTTCCGGTTAGACTGAATTATGCTAATCTACGTCTGTATATTATCACATCCCATACTCTTTCTTTGTAGTACTCTCTTTTCCCAGAAGACAAAATTGTCGGAAATTAATATCTACGACCGCTTCTCTTTTCATCACTAATTTCACGCAGTTCCCGCCGTTGCTTATTACCGTATTCTTCGATACTTCAATTAATAATTTTCTTTCACTCAATTTTATTTCCCTCCTCTGTTTGACAATATCTGTATTTCACACACTGACTTCATCTATGCTTACTCTTTTCTTAGCAGCTAACTCCGAAATACCCGAGAAACACGTCCACGTGTATCAGCACCAATAAAATTCAAATATAGAATTGATAGAAACTTGAAAAATATTTTCCATACATATGGATTAAAGTTTTCAATATGGTGGGTTTGATGCTGTTGTCTGTCTTGTTCTATGCTGAGTCAAATGTTTAATACCATAGCACTTTGTATGTAGTCATAAAACATTCCTAACTTTTCAGATATTTCGTACATTCTAGAACTGTCCCTCCAAGTATAATCCACCGTGGCCTTACAAGTTTCTTCTTCTTAACTCATCGAATTCTTGAATTAATTTTTCCAATTGCTTGGAACTACAAATGAGTGCGACAATTGTGAGAATTTGGAAGTATTCTGCATCATTTCCCTTTGTACCTTATCACGTGTTCCTGTGACCAGTGTAGGTGGAACCGAGGCAGTTAAATACAATCTTTTGGTGCTTCAGTGACACTTTATGCAGGTTTAACTTTTAATGTTTTGTTGTACACGTTTGTCGGAGTTTACTATATGTTCGTAAGTTTTTTCTGAGTGTCTCAGTTGCAGCTTTAATTTGAATATTAACGAAATCTTTCTAAAAAAAACCTGACAGATTCCTCATCGTTCAGTTACTTCATATGTTTTTGTGTTCGTGCTTCTCCCTATTGTATGTATGCGTTAGGTTTAGTCTTGTGTGTTGTATGACTTCATATTTAGTGATTTATTATATTTAAGTGTCTCAATAATTATTTAATAGTGCGTGTTTAATTTACATAAGTACCGATAATATTAGATTTTGCCTTCAGAACGTTAAATAATTTATTATTAGTATATTGTATTTGTAGATGGGTTGGACAGGTAAACTTGTGTGGCCCGTTTTTTGACTTATGTACACATAATTGCTATTAATTGTAGTATGTAAGAATTATTTAGTAATTTTTTATGACGTATCTATATTCTTATTAGAGGATGAATGGAAAAATAAATGAAATCAAAGATGATCAGTGCAACTCCTAGAAGTTCTTTAAATAAATATGCTTGTTTATACTGTATATCTTCTGATTCTCCTTTTTGGATTGTTTGGCGTAATTCAATAAATTATTGGATGTATATTAGTAGACATAGAGGACTATACATTTTTTAACTTATTTCATTCTCTTTTCTGTGAAACAGCATTAATGTTTTCTCATGATGTTTTATATCCTTAGAATTTATTTTTTACAGGCTTGTTCTGGTATTTATTTTATCTTGAATAGATAAAAGAGTTGGAGGTTTTCGTATGATACAACGCGGAAGCTAAACAATGTTCATATCCGGAACTACCGAATAAAAATATTAATTTCCACATATCTCCTGAAAGTTATTCACTCGTATCTATCAATTTTTCCGTGGTTCTCCAAACAATTATTTTTTATTGTTTCCGATGAAAATAGATCATGAATAGTCACGTATGAATTTGGAAAATAATTTTTGTGTCCACAGTTTTACTGCATTTTTAATCTTTTACAGAAACTATATTTTTGTCAAATTATTAAGATTAAATATAATATAATTTAAAAAATCTTCAGCTGCATGTACAGTATACAAAGATTTATTACATAGTTTTCAAAAAATTTGTGTACATGTAATTACTTGTAGTGACCTGTTGTTTTGTTTACCTTTTTGATAACGGCTGCTTCATGTAGGATTACATTAGATAAAATAGTAATTAGTGTCAGTACGTTTAATATAAGTTTAAATTATATTTTATGTATCACTACTTTTTGCTAGTTTTTGGCCTTATTTAAACTTATATTACTTTAAATAATTTTACGCTATGCTTTCATATCTTTGAAAGTTTGTTTATTTTCTAGGCTCCTTTCCGTGTTCACTTTGGGTGCACATTGCCTTAAGCAGGCGCTGTTAAGTTTGGAATGCCAGATGAGCCGATACATGATACTTTGAATTATTTATTAGTTTTATCCGTGCGCCAGTTGTTCTATTACCATTTACAATTTCTTTTTAACAGTAAGGCTGAATTCCAGTACCGTTTATCCTATTTGTTTATATTTGCATAATTTTTTCTAAGGAATAAAATGAAAGGTTTTCTAAAGAGAAAGTGCTGTTGCGGAGGGAATTGGAATGGAATGATCCAGGACGTCAATTAATCTTCACAGGATTCAATTGGACCATGGTCACGGTCCAGCGCTTACCCTACAGGACTTTGAAGTGAATGTAGGGCTCTGCCAGCTCAACAGAAACGTAGAATGCTACTTGGCAATCGTTTCATTTCCGTTAAAAGTATGTTTCTTTCTACAGAAAGTTTTCTTCTGCTGTAGAACGGTCCATTAATTTAAACTGCATAAAATACTACGAAAGTACGGTTAATTTTATATATTTCAAAGAAGTTTTAGTTTGGATGTCAGATTTTGATTAAGGTAATTAATTTAAAGTATCGAGACGAAAAAGCAGAAAATAAGGTTCCGAATTAATGCACGCACTGAAAATTCTCAGTGATGGATATTTTATTACGAAAATCGACATTTTCTGATACATTACATTAGCTTTTAGTGTCTTTCTCATATTCATTCATCAATAAGTAATTTTATTCATTCCGGGCAAAAAGCAAAAAAGTGGTCACATATGATTTCACAATGTTAGCGGCTTTTAAATTTATTTCCAGAAACGTATATAGATGTTTTTAGGGACCTGCTCAAACTTAACAGTAGTATAAATGAATACGAAAATTGGCCAAGTATAGAGAGCATGCAGAAAAGAAATTTAAAGCATAATGTTTCGTCTAATACAAGTCAATCAGATTTAATTTCTAGCAGAGTTCATAACAGCTACCAAGCTTAATATGTCAGTAAAAATACTTATATTAAATGTAACCGGAAAATTTGTAGTTCCTTAATAGCAACATATCAGTATTGTAACTATAACTCCTAAATAAACATGAACTTAAAAAATATGCTAGTTAAAGGAGTCATCCACCGTTTTATAGATGTATGTTCCATAAACACGTTTGTTATCCAATATTGTTAATAAATGTTCCATACGTTCTGCATGTTTGTTGATTGCTGAACGTGAAGGCTACTTCATTGTTATCGTTTGTAATGTTGGAGCATAAATGCGTTCGTTACTGTTCTTGAAGAAGGTAATAATTTACGAGTGGTTTCATAAGATGCTGTGTGCAAAATTATAATGGATGAGGAGGCACGCAGAGTCTGTAGAATAGAGAGCTGAGATGTTGCGTGGATGTGACACAGAGCTGCATTCATTATGGAGCATGTGCTGCACGTAAGTTGATTAGCTGGAGTCTGTCTGGCGGCTGCTGGAGCACCATTGATCCACAAGTCTCACAACACGCCACCAGATGGACTGCCTACACATATCATTAAAAAAAGAATTCAGACAATCAAAACAGGTCTGAACGTCCCAAATCTCAAAAAATTACAGCTAATAATTATAAATGTCCTTTACATTTAATTTGTGTTAAGATTATCAAATGGATCACAATGAGTAACTAGTAAAAAATTAGCAGAACCATACATTAAATAATTATTTCAAGGGAAATTATAATTTCGGCCTATTTTTATATGCTTTTACCACCTGTTAAGCTCAAGGAAAAATGAGTTGAAACGTCTTGAACAATTTTATAGAATGGTTTATCATGGAGGCAACGCAAGTCGTGTAAGGACAACATGGGTGGGCCGGAACTGAAAGTGTGATTGTAGTTTATCTTGAACACTTACTTCTGCCGCGTTTCTTATCCTTCAGATATATAATGGCATCATCACTATCTTTGAAGTTGTTCGCCGAAATTACATTATGCTCTGGCAAAAAGGTAAGACAATGATCAACTTTTCAAAATTTCCATCGTAATTATAACACAAGAAATTTATTGGCCTGTGTCAACACTTTTCCCAGCACAATAGTGGCTGACTTTTTAAATATATTTATTGATAATTAATCATTTGGAAAGGGATTTATACCTTTATATATTTTTTAAGTTGGGTACATGCATGAAAGAGTGATATATGTGAGATTGCATCTTCACCTAGTTTATCAATTGAAGAGCCTGTATATATATATATATATATATACGCATCGCTGGTCACAATCACTTCTACGTCCTTTACCGTAAAAATTTTTCAGGTTAAAATTATGAGATATATATTTATTTACCAGTAGTGCGCAAGCTTGTAATATAAAATCCGGTATCGGCATATGAAATTGTTTAAAAAAATGTAAATAATGTAAATCGCAGTGTGAGTGGTTTTTATGAATAATGTTCCTGGCGAAAAAGCGACCCATAATTTGTTTCACTTTCATATATACGTGAAGCGCCTCACTCCAAGTTTATTTTCCTGTAATTAATTTTTTGAGAATGTATGATCGTCTGAATGACAGTCGTTCCCATTGCTCTGTGCAGTATCAAGATAAAACAGCGGTAAATCTTTTCTTGAAGGCTCGTACTCTTGTAGAGAGGGTTTGCACTGGCGCTGCTATAGTTCTAATGCAGAAATACATCATTAACATCTTCACCATGTTTATCAATTAATTTATATTGAATGTGCTTGGAAACAAGAGTAATTAGGGAGCACATGCAAAGTGAAGAATCGAATTAATGTCTCAGAGAAAATTCAAATCTCATATCAACATATGAGATTAATGATTTCAATACTGTTATTGCGTATATCGTTTGTACTTGAACTCTTGCCATTATTCCTCGTCATCTATATTGCCATTTCGTAATCGCCGCATATAGGTGTTTACAGTTTCCGATATGACCAAACGCGATACTGAGTACCATCTGTTCTTCTTTGTCCTCCATACTGTCCAAATGGAGGCTAGCGATTCGCAATATAATACTATTAATTGATAGTGTTAAACTATAGCATATTAAAATGGGCTAACTTCGAGACCACAAATTCAGCCGCAAGTAGAAAGGGAGCTGAACTGACTACTTTGATGTGGCTGACTGACGACTCTGAAATCAATGTGATGTTCGAGGCACGTGAAATACAAAACTCGTCATTGATTTTCGCCGCGTTGCTGCACTACCAGTTCAACAATTACCTAAGCGGCTTTCACGCGAGCTTGCTGCATGTACAGGCATTTACACGTGGTTTTTGTGGTTACCAGAACTGTCCAGTTTCGTCCCAGTGCTCTTGGCTGCCCCGCATTCCAGCAAACATATTAGCTTTAAACACCTTCATGGTAGATACCATTAGAACAATAAAACACCAGTAATCAGACTCGCTTTAGAAACTCTGTTACGGTCACATCGAAGATAATTATTCAAAAGTGAACTTGGGAACTGCTAAGTTATTTTCTAAGGGATTTTATAATAAAATCGGATCTGAGATTTCTTTTGAATATTTATATTATATCTCGTTTTGTCGTAACATGATGGACTTTACGTATTTTAACATTTACATGGTTTAGTTTTGTCTAGTAAACGAATTGTACATTTTCCAACCTAACAATATATTAATAGCGTTTACCTATTGATTAGTCCCATAACGCGCTTTGTAGTATATCACACTTAATTTTAACGGATTATGATAGAAAATACTCACCGAGCGGGGACGCAATTCCAAAACCTCCGGTCAGTATCTGTATCGACAGTCACATTCGTCACGGCCTAATTTTAGGACTTCAATAAAGTGAATTAGTTTCATGGCCTTTAAAGTTGAGCTTACTCAAATTATGCAATTTCTGGTATGTTGCCTTAGGGCACTGCGACGTGCACAAATAAGATAATTACAAGTATAATATAGGGGGTTTCAATTGGGATTGATCGATGTTGGTATCCTGTGGCGGCCATGGTGTTTGGGTGGCGTCAGTCTAATCTGTTATTTATTATCTAGTGACTGATGCCAAATCATCATTGGAAGCAGCACGTCCAAATGATAAAATTTTATTGTCAAAATGAGTGTTTGCTTGCGCAAACATTGTCTTCATTTTACGGAAGACCGTGGTGGCCCTTCAAAGTCGACTCTCCATTGTTTGGTGGCCAGATTCGAAACGAGCGTTTCGGCAAACAATCAGCCAATACCCGTACGCCAAAGGAACGATGATAACTTATTTCTTTGGGCCCAAATTGTAAGATATGGACGTGGACAACATGTGGTTCCAGCAGAGCGGCGCTACGTGCCTCACAGCGGATGCCACGATGAACATTATCCGATTTGAGAGTGTGGTTATCTCTTGCAGAGGTGACGTGAATTGGCGTCCAAGATTGCGCGATTTGGCTCCGCTAGACTTTTTCTTTTGGAGTTTCCTAAAGTCGCAGGTCTGTGCCAATAAGCCGCAATCGACCGATGACCTTAATGTCAACATAGCCCAGTCCATCGCTCAAATGGAGAGTCATAGAAAATTGGACCACTCGGAACCGTGCCACCGTGAGAAGCCGCGGCGGACATTTGAAAGATGTTATATATAGTGATACGTAATGACATACATGGGCTATTCAAATTAAAAAAGAATTTAGTTAATTCCTTACGCACAGCTTGTTTTATTCCATTTCAACATCGACCAGTCCATATTGAAAAGCCATTTATTCGTCCATTCAAAATTAAACGGTGCGATACAAATTTCCGTTTTTGAGACTGTATGATGAAAAAAGTGTATACCTTATAAAGTAAGGACTAGCCATTTGTTTATTTCATGATCGGCCACTCCCAAAAACACCCAATTCTCCGAAGTATCATGGGCTGTACTTCGACATTGTTCGTTTGACAGAATATTGCCACTAATAATCATCGAAATTAAGTAGATATCAACTTTATTATTCGTTGTTCTTCATGCAGGATGCGAATGCGTAAACAGTGGAAACAGAAAGGTTAGGAGAGGTTCCAAAGCCAGAAGGCAACAGGGTGCTATCACGACTCACGACCAATGCGACTCAAATTAAATACGTGTCGTGTAAAATTAAACACATATATTCAATCAACAGAAAACATAAAAACTATAAATTAGTTGTTGCCAGACATTATGATTGTGATTGGTAATTAGAATGCCTGTCTGCCTCGCCACCGTAGTTAGAGATGATTTAAAGTGAAATTACTTTTTCTCTTTAGACAAATTAAATGAACGCCAATATATTCTCGTATAATATTAAAAAGTACGCTCTGAACAATAATAATTCTTCATGGGTCCACATTAATGTAAGCAATTTTTGAACAAAGAATATTACTGTAACTGTATAATCATTTTCACCATAATGAGCTTTAATATTAATACATTACGTTACATTTGGAACTATTTCTTCTGAGCACGTGACTCCACGGCAGCTTCGCCTTCTCGTCCACCATTTACTGCATAATATTAAACTGAAACAAATACATATCTATTTGTTTTCTTTTCTTTACAGCAGATAAAGGACATTATTTTGTCTTATTTAGTCAACCATCAACCAACAATCGTTAAAATATGTCAAAACGACTTGAATTTCTTGACAGTAAATTAAAATTTCATTTTTCTTTCAAATACGACAATATTTTAATATTAAACGATTAATAGCTCGATAATTTGGAAACCATATACTTTGCTTTCGCGATCAAAGATGATACCTCAATCAAAGAGATTCATGAATCAAGAGCATACAACATTGCGCGTTAACTAATTAAACTTTTTGAAGTAATAAACAGGTGACTGTATATGTCACGTCACACTCCTACAGTTACTCCCATGTAACATATCAATGACGAAATGTAATTCCAAATGTAGAATATTCCAAATCTGATTAACTGAGATTTAATTCTGACTTTATTCATGGTCCAATGTATTACACTCGATGACGATATGGCGAGTGTACTATCGAAACTGTTTTTCATCATTTTATGTATTTTCGGAACGGAAACGTGTCACTCCTCACCGTTAGTGTTAGTGTGAACATAGCGACCAGACGACAAATATTTGCGTGACAACAGTCTGGGTACACGCGTGCGTTGACCAGGGTCCTCTTGATAAAAGGATAATGACCTTATGGGCTCACAAACCTCACCATTTTATGTATTTTGTGAATAGATACTCGTATTTTTTCGCGTTTTACTGACAGAGGGACGTGCTTACCCTTAAATGTACAAAAGCATTTTGAGGAAAGGAATTATCGTGTAATTAAATAGTTAACATATAACATTCAACACTATGCTTTGAGATACATAAGTCGACAGTTTGCAGGATTATGTAATACGAGTTTAATTGAACGATTTTTTAATGTTAATGTCATTTTTCCTATATAAAAGTTACCGACGAGAGATCTATTTTTTAAATTCTGTTCTGACTTTTCTCCTTTTACGTGGAACAGATAAAAGAATACTAGAATGCTATCATACCCTGCTTAATTTTCTCTACCGTAAAAAACTTCCGTTTTTAAATCACACTGTACAACTGCTACTCGTTGTTATGGGTTTAGAGTTTTATCGCTTACGTTAGCGTCGGAATTGAATGATCAGGCGTTAGAAAATATATTTCACACACAAACGATTAAACATTTCCCGTGCTTTGTACTGATAATTCATCAACAGATCAAAATTACACTAACGTGTTTTGTTTATCACAAATATAGATAAAGTAATATATGCATGAATGTATGTGTTTGGTGTTGATCACGCTTTGTATTAGGGTATAATGGTATAGCTTGCGTCCCATGAGAGGTGGTAAGTGCTGCAGCCCCTGGTCGTTACCGATTCCAGTCACAGCAATCTGCATGCAGAATGAAGCCACCCTAACGAAGCCACTCGGCCGAACTGCGTGACGGAACAGAGCCCGAAACCCTTCCACTGTTGCATCAGACAAACAATTCCCCTAATTAAAGTAACGTTTCACGATATGTTGAATTTGACTTTTCTCAACCATTAGTATAGAAATATATATTTTTTGTAGAATTCTAAAATACAAATTTGAGAGAACAGACACGAGAAAAAATCGTGGCTATTATATTGTGCGTTACCAATTTTTTAATTCTTAGGCTTTTAATAAATTGTCAACGCTCTTTTAATGATACAGTCTACAACACATTAATATTTACGCAATCATAATCTCGGTAATAAGATTCACGACACTTATATTTTATTAAATTATCATTTACTTCTAACTACTTTATTTCACAGCTGTTCATAAATGAAAATTTTACAAAAAAAAGGTTTTCAATATAGGACGGGTTGATTGTTGTAAAGAAATAAAATAAGGTGTGTGGTATTAACGATTTTTAGGGGCCCTTCAAATAAAAAAATAATTGTTTAATACCTTACACATACTTGTTTTATTATATTTCAACATCGACCCGCACTTATTGAAAAACTGTTATTTTTTATATTTAGATCTGCTTTTAAATCTATAAAATAATACAATATAAAAATTGTAGTTCCTGACAAATTGCAGACAATTTATTCAATAATTACAATTAAAACACTTAAAACTGAAATTTAAATAAACTGCCTGGTTTGGTAGTACACTACATTTTATTTTCTGAAAATATACTCTCCTGACTTTTTTTCGAAGTTATAATAACTTTGACCTATTTCAACATATGAACTCAGAAAATAGCTCGTTTCGGACCAAACTGAATTCTCAAAGTTGTCCCCAGCCTGAAAAAAAGTCATTTATTTTTCATGATGACTTACTGGTACTTTTTTCTGGCTGGACCCAATTGAAGAACCCATTCGAAATAAAACATAATATGTTTGTTTTTAAATTTCAAACAACATATTCATTTGATCAATTTAAGTTATTTCAGTTAATTTTTAAAAAGTTTATATATTAAAGGCAATTACATAAACAGTTGATGCAAATAAACTGAAATATTTGATTCACATATATCGTAGTGGGTACATACATGATTATAGGTAAAAGTTAGTGATACGAATATTTTTATATAAAAAATTTAACCAAATCAAGTTTTTCGGCATTCACGGCTTAACCGAAAAAAATTATCGTCTGTAACGGCTTCACCCCATTTTGTTCAGTTAACTAGGGTTGTACTGTTTTTAGAATAAAAATATTTTGTGAACATAATCTTAGTTGCAAAAAATATTTTTTTCCATTTCCAAAAAAATATACAGAAAAAAATTGTTGTTTCAAACAACTGCTGAGATTTACAGCAGTTCATAAATGAAAATTTTACTTACTTTTTGCAAATTACAATGGGTGCGTGCAAAATTAAAATACGGAATGTGTAAATGAATTGTTTGTTCCAGAAGTGAGAAGTGAAAGGTAAACATAGAAGATAAAATAAAATGTTTACCAAGCAAAGCCATTAATATTTTGAGAATATAGGTTTCTGGTGCAAGAAAAATTTAAAATTTTCAATAATTTACTTTCAGTGTTATAATTTCTACACCTCTGTGAACTACTGTATTCTGTATCATCATAACTGTACACTCTTCGGACAGAAGGTAATACAACATTTAAAAGAAATAATAAATGCAATTAAAATAAAATTTTAGGCGAACTTCTAGACAAATAATAGTTGTAGATATCACCACATAAAAATCATAAATATTTCGTATCAAATTGGGATGCACCATACTTCTGATCTACAATTGTCAGTCACCACGGCTAGAAGATCCAAACCATAATTACAGCATGCAATATTCTGCAGTTCCAGGTGTTAATTTCAGCCGAAACAACATCCTGAAAAACCATTAACACTTCAATTATGACAGACGCATCGAATTTGACTTCACCATAACATACGTTTTGCTGTGGCCAACTTGGCCACCTGGAAGAAGATGTCGACCGAAATTTACAGCGCAATAGAAACTGATTTACCGAAGAGTTAAAAATAAATGACAATTTAATAAAGTATATACGTGCTGTTTGTTACTGTTTTAGGTATATTTGCCATCGCTTATATTTAAAACAGTCTTCAAAAAATTATGTATAGATATATATAATATTTCAATATTTCATTAATTTGATTAGGAAGGACATTCATTGTTGTAAGCCGATATTTTAATGTTCTATTTTTCCTTGCTTTTACAAGTCAAAATGCATTGTATGATAAAAAAGTGGATATTTTTAAGAATATTTAAATGTATTATTAAATTACTAAGACATTTACTGAATATTTGATTATTTTCTTGTTTCTTATTGGGTATCGCATCCCGACACCCTGCATGCACAGTTACAGAGATACCGCCCATAATACAGATTTTTGAATTCAGTGAACTTCCTCTTACAAAAGGAAATTCTAGTGGTCAATTAGCATAAAGGACATCTGGTGTTTATAATGGTTCCAGGTCGACCGTCTTTTAATTCTCTTTAACTATTTATAGACAGTTGCTAGCATTCCTTTTGGCGGTTTTCCAAACAGGTGGATTTGGGGAATTAACCTGGTTTTTCTTCTACTCTGGAGATTCTAAATGGTTTTCTTTAATTCCTTTGTCTACCTACACTTTTAGGCTTCTACTTTTCACCAACAAGAATGCACTCATACAGAATTAAATGCAGTTTAAATATTTAATAATTATTACTAAAGTTTGGTGATTAGAAGTCGTTCATTATTAACTTAGTCTATTATAATAATTGTTATTATTCTTTTAATAATATTACGCTTTAAAATTAATACATTTAATAAATGATTATGTGTTGGCCACTTGTGTTTATTTGTACTTTTATACTAATATAAACTATTATGGTACATACATACATCCCTGCAGTTGTTATAGCTCTCTAAATATTCTTGATTATGAGTTTGGAAAAAAAATATTAAAATGAATTTTTGAAAGTTGAGGAAAAGTATTCGATTGATTCGGCGTATTCTTATTTCTATTCTGAATCTAGTTAATGCTAAAAACATGATAAGAAACGCCAGTAATAGCATGCAGATAGTAAGGGATCCTCAAGTAAAGGGGTTGAATTCCGGCAGCATTGGGAAGTTTAGCAGTGTTGTCACACTAAATTGAAATCTCATACATAAGGGAACTCGGTGAGGAACGGGATACCCTATTTTTTGTACTGTATAGTGCTGGAGTTTAGTAAATAGGGGTGGAATATTGTATCTGGTCAAGGAAGAAGTCCTGGCAGTCGAATTCGCCAAGTTGTGACTGACCCTTGTGAATGAACTCTTGTTTTGTTTGGCATCTTACATCTCTGAATTTATAATTTTTGCAGCATTTTGACAGAAGATAATTACAAAACTGCTTTAATTGTATACATTCGTAAAGTAGATGTATTTAGCTGCTTATAAGTTACGTATTATGTTTAAATCTGCTTCTGTTAAAGCTCGGTGGAAATGCTTTAACTAAAACTTGCGTGCGGGACGGAACGGGATACTACTGTATAAGGCAAAATGTTGTGTTTTCCTCTAAAAAAAGAAAAAAACTGGCAGACTCGCCTTAAAAGAATGAGATACAGGATCCTGTACACCCAAAAAAATAGATGAAGAAAGAAAAGGAACGGAAAAAAGAGAAAAATGTTAGCAAAGACTGAGCAAAAAATCTCTTTGCGAAAGGAAAAAATAGATAAAGCGATCAACCGTACGCAAAATAAATATAAGAAAGAAAACAAAAGATGTTAAGTTTTCTTAAATTCAATTTAATTTTATTGTAATAATTGTAAATACAGAACATTTTATCCCGATCTGCCCTAGAGGGTAGGGAAATATGTAACCATGTTTTTAAAAAATTATCAAAAATCTAAATTCATTTTTTAAGTTATGTTGATATTATATTAAGTAAATAATAGAATCTACTAATGTTTTATACCATTATAAAGTGATTTTTATTTTCCATAATTTTACAAAAATTGTTAAACAATAAGTGTCCCATTCCGCCCCGACTTCCCCAACTATTGTATTATTATTATTATTCATTGGCGCTTCATCCCAATTTAATGGTTTAGTCTTGACAGAGTCTGAATCTGGAGTGTTACGTGGTCAGCGTATCTATTCTTCTTCAGTCTTAACCCCAGGTTTCGTGACCATGAACACGAATATCATGCCCATGCCGAGAATCAAACCGAGGACCTCTATGATCTGAGGCTGTGATTCAGACCGGTACACCAAAGCCTCCTGACAAATATACGAGAAACTGGTTAATCGACTTCAAGTAAGATGGCTAGAGCTCACAGGAGAAGTCCTCAACTGCCAACAGTCAAAATTAATTCCTTATGGTAACAACTTAGCTCATACAATGTAAATTTATGATTAAAAAAATAAAAAAGTAATTATTTTATATGTAAAATTCACTTTCGTGCTGGGATCTCTCTAATTCGAAAACAAACTTTAGGTGGCTTCCGCAGTACAATATTATTTATGATATGACGAGCTATAAATTTTAATATAATCTTGAACCATTTGCCGAATGTACTTAAAGTATCGTTGTGGAGTTATTTATCCGGATAATTATTTATTGTGCCGACAACGGCAAGTTCAATAATTTTTTAACGCCACTCATTGTAAGAGGCTCAATTCTTATTCTTTGCTTCTCTGCCTGCTAATAGTTTAAGTTTCCAACCATTAAGACCCCTTATAATTTACTGTCCTATGAGGAAAATTATACTTAGTAGCGTATACATTGTCATTCGCCCTCAATGTTTTAGTATTCTGATAAAGAATTAAACCCCGCTAATAATTTGTTTCTGTTCCTAAACGTACCTAGTCTAATATCAATATTTGAAGTGTGGTTAATGCTTTGCCTATAAGGTGATACCTGGAGCTTCTTGGTTATCTCCAGCATTCTTAGCTGAGTAATTGCTTCGCTTTCTCGGCGAGGGATCACGATAACGTCGTGAAAGTGGTGCAGGCGCCAGATAAAGCATACGATCGCTCACGGTGAGAGAAACACGAGAGCTGCAACCCAATTTACGCTTCCCTATGACGCTGTGTACACAAGGTTTAGCCCCCAGTCAACTTCTAACAAGGCCTCTCTACTCACTTTGCTTCTGTGTTGAATAAGTAAAGCACTGGCTTTCGGAGTGCGCCTTATTGGAAAAGTGGCGAGACGGCCTTACACTATGTACAGATGTAGGTCGTTACTGTGGCCGTATATAGACTATATTCATGTTGAAAATTATGCGAAGGAAAATTAATATTTTATAACAAACTAATATCAATTGAATTATATTGGAAACGTGGACAGGCATGTCGACAAGACTGCCATAAATTGTATTCAAATTCAATGTCGTGTTTGCCTTCAGTGTCGGAGCCGGAAGTAAGAGTGGAAACGTTGTAAGTCAGGCTCGTCGATTGTAATGTGCTCAATTTATAAATTTAAATGACTAGAGTGAGTGAAAACGTTCATTATAAAGTGTAAACATAAAAATTACACGAATATTCTAGCTAAGAAAAACATGACAATCCATTTAGTAGTCTTTGTCTTGCTTTTGGACTTCAAAGACAAAATTGTTGTATAAAAATTGCGCTTCATGTGGAAAATATATGAAACCTTCCATACTTAGAACAATGTGCTAATTTTCCATAAAGCGAAAGGGAGTTAAATGAAATATATATATTGTAACGAAATTAATTTCCTTCGTCGTAGATAAGATGGTTCAATTTGACCTCTCGGGTTGTCACGTGGTAGGCTGCGGTAATCGGAAACCACAACACGTAACAAAAATTAACAAAGATTTATTAACCAAAAAGAAAATGATACAAAACATTTAAAATCAGTTAATCGAAACAAATAAAGTAAAAACATTTCCAATCTGGGACTGCAGTTTGCATCAGAGAGGAGCCCTGCACCACCGGTGAGCATGACTAGAAGGCCTAGTTGCTCTCCGCCCAGCTACCGCCACACCCGGCTCCCTCCACCTTTCCTATATATATATATATATAATATAAATATGAAAATATTATTTTTTCAGTCCACTCATACAATGAATAAATGCCTTTCAATATTTGAGGTGAGGACCCTATAGTATGACATAAAAGACTACAAAGAAAATTAAAATAATTATATCCCTGCGTATTATGAGGAAGAACATGATCAGGAAGGTTTACAATCTTTTGCGGCAGAGAGGGGAGGTGTCCTGTTAGCTGGAGATGTGAATTTTGTTTGCATGCTGAATGGAAAATATTATAAAGGAAACTGTTGGTTAAAGGGAGATATGCAGTGAGAATTACTTTGATTGGAGACGATTGAGCAGTATTATGTATTATTATTGTATATAAATTAGCAAAAACTGTTGATTCGTAAGCTTGTGCATTGTGACGTGGAAAACTGTAAACATGTTCAACGTATATGTATATATATATATATATGTATGTATGTGTGTGTTAAAATGATATGTAAACTTTATTTATTTGTAGATTTACTCAATTATTTGATTGCAAGTAAAACCACGAGAACCATGGGAGAAAGAGCAGATATTTGGTTTATGTTACAGTTAATAACGCATTATGGCGTCATCAACGTTACATTTCTCATATCAACGAGCCAGACACATTTAAAGTTAAAGTAATTTGGAATAGAGTTATTACACCCCCATGTGACTATCGAATTTAACAAGAGTCGGCAAAAGGGGAATTCTAATCCACTAATGTAAACGTCACGACCTGGCTCCTGCTTCCTTAATATTATACACGCTTACAGTTGTGCAACAATCTCGTGTTGCAATCACTTATTCACTCGTTCCTAAGAGTCTACAGTATTCCACGTGTGAAGCTTGATGATATGTTTCTGTTTTAAAATTTATTTAATTTTTAAGGAAGATAATTTTTGGATAATAATTTAGCAGACATATATTCGTCATTTAATAACATGTAAAATTAAGTACAAGGAAAACGCGTGAGCCTCATTAGTACGTAAACTGTTCTGTTGGGCTGTGCCCGAAAATTAATTTGTTTATTCCACTCTCAAATTGAAGTTATTTTACATTCTTTGAATATTTAATGCGACGTTCTGTTACTATAAAAGTTATGTTATTCAAATGTAGACTGACAAGTTAATATTAATGCCCGTTATAAAGTTTAGATATTCCAACTTTAATTATAAATCTATTTAAAAGCCACACAGCCAATATTGATTCTTCGCTACAATACGAACTGATTGAGTCAAAGATAATTGCGTTCGGCTCCTGCTGTGGCATACAATAGAAAATTCGATATCAATGTGTTTGTGGATTGATGTATGAGTTCTTATCTTCGCCACATTAGAGTCAGAACTTTGCATTACAAGCTCTGAAGAGGAACGAAGCGAAATCTTCTGCTCACACCATTCGTCAAAACACAAAGAAAGATTCAGTTAAGTTTGGAAATAGCTTCATATTCTTTGCAGTATGCGATAAAGAGATTTTTTTTTGTCAAGAAAGACGTTTCACAAATGCATTCATAGTCACACAAAAAATTGTTATGTTACGTTTTGGAACTAAAGATTTTGCAAAAAAATACCGTATATTAACCCCTGTTACAGAACGATTGTTTGTAGCCTTTCCAGGTTACTTTGTGAATGCAGGAATTAGTTAACAATTTATTAATGAAAATCTATAAATGTATTAAATTTTTAGAACGCGGTGAAATTCAATTGTTATACTTCATATAAAAAGGGTTATGGAACCATTACCCTACACGTATTAAAAGAATCTGTATTCTGTTTCATCTATTGCTTAATACAATACCTCCTCATATTTGTTGCGTTAGTTACTGAATTTTCTTCACAATTGCAACTTGATACATCGCGCAATTTATGCATTACTAACGGGTGCCGGGGATGCTCTGGAATTTATTTATATTAGCCAGCTACAGTAATTAATTTGACAGTAATCTCATTGTCAACACGTGATAAAACCATAGGCGATAGCGTAATATTTAGAAAATTTACCTTTTCACGCATCCTACTCTATCAGAGTTGAATTTCTTCACAACCACCGCGATGACTCAGTATCGTAATCGAGTCAGTAAATCTACTGGTACTTTAAATAATCACATATATACACAGAAATAGTCAATTAATAAGGAGAAGATACTTGAACCGTCTCTTCGGTCTGATGTGGGTAGATACATGAATATACGTACGAAAAATAAAATAATCGGATGAATAGTGTAGGAACACAATAAGGAAAACATTTTAAGTAGCAGTGCTTGATCAGGCCCTGTATATAAAGCCTAGAGCGCACCTCATACAATACCTTTTATTTATATCGATAAAAATCAAAAACCGAAGTTGTCAGGGGGGTCAAAGTTGAAAAATTGTTTGGAACCTTTGGTGTGGATTATCCACGCATCACAATAGGCGCCCGTTGAAATTATAAGAACCAAAATGCATTTATAATCAAATGTAATATAGGGAATATTAACAAAAATGTAGTTTAGGTAATATAGTGAACTAAAATTATTCATTCTTTTTTATCATCTAGTATTTACATGTAATTTAATTTTATGACTGTGAATAAGTTAAATAAATGTTTTTATATCGATTTTTACTACAAAATCTGGCATTCGAGTATTCTAATTTGTACTTTCTATATTAGTATTCATACTGTCCAGTATTGGTTGTATCTCCGCGCCAACCCAGTAGCAGTTCTTTATCAATATCTCCTGTCATTTCACACTGTAACACGCCCTTAATTGCCAACAAATGGCGGCGTGTCTTTCAACTATCTGGGCGTGGGAGGTGTGGGTTAATACGGAAGTCCTTGCGCCTCTCCCACATGCTCCGTTGAGGTAACGCGAAGGACGCCCTTGTGTGTCTCCATTGTGTTTCGGAGTCCTTTGCATGTTCGTCCTACGATCCGTCGCCTGCCTGCCGAAGCTATGATTTTCAATAGAATGGGCCGCATTTACATGAAATTACCTGGGGATGATTAACCATCACGAACAGCAAATAGTTGTTACAAAACACGTTAACGGCCATGATGGCGATCAATTTACGTGCTATTTTGGGACGCCAACGTGGAATCGATTCAGGTGAAACTTAACAGTAAATGATAAATTCCAGTTTCAAAGTTGGCAGTCTTGACTCGTTTTCCATAATTGCTGCATAAATGAAGTCATTTAATAATAAACGTAACAATTAATGGAGGAAAATAAGCCTTTCTCGATTAATGCCCTACATAAGTAACATTCTTATTTTAAGCTTGCGTCCCTCAACATCGCTAAGTTTGATAGAAGTAATATTGATACAATAACAGAGCGGAGTGATACACTACTTTCATTTGATGCAAATGTTTAAAAGCAGCTGGGTCATCCGTGCTTCATACGGGGATGACTACATTGTGCAAAATTGTAAATACAGATTACCTTAATTCTAATGACTTTGTATAACTGAGAATACTCCTCTATGAAATTATACGCAGCTCTTTATGATTCATGATTATAAAAATAATTAAACAAGAGGCACAATGTTACTGGTTTTCGTGTAGAAGCGCGATCTTCAGTCGCAATTCTTGATCGATTCACGACGTTCGTGTAAAAAAACCGAAGCGGCAGTATACTGCAAAAGAGAAACAGGACTATACATATTTACTCAACTATTACGGAATTTTAGCAAGCTAATAAAATAACTAACTAGGAAGTTCTAAACAGGGTTTTGTAAAATTAACATTAAATGGAAGTGTGTGTGGTAAGTCTAAGGGCATAATACAACAACAACCACATAATATTCAAGTGCTTACAACTCTTGAGGAACTCTTTAACTGAATAAAATGTCAATTAATTAACAAGTTATTAGTCTCTTAAAAATAAATTTCGTGTTTTTATGTATTTTATATCATTTAGAAAGACTTATATAGTTTTATGCCTGAATAACGAATCGGTCCGACCGCCTTATTGCAGAACGTAGAACAAATTCAGTTGGACCGACAGGAATATTAATATCTAATCTCACCTTTCCAAGTTAGACAATTTATTTTTACAGATGTGTTATATAGTTTTATTCTTAAAATGTTTGGAAATTTATACATACGTATTCAGGAGGGTTCAGTTGCAGGATGATTTACAGGCCTTGCGTGACAGAACATTGCAACTTTTTACAGCAGCAGTAATTTATACTTAGCGGTTTCCCGGTTCGAATTGTTAATGACGGCGAACAAATTACTTTCACTTTATTTTATTGTTGCGTTCCGGAAAGTATCCTGAACTAACTATTCTTCTTAAACCTTGTAAGCATTCCTAAACGTTCCTCGCCCAAATGTTTGAGCGGTGTGGACGTGTTTACTCTTTGCCGAGTTCGTAAGAAGAAACCGTACGTTCCTAATATCTCGTAACATTTTTTTTATTACTGCACTGTACTGTTTTCATTACAATTAATGTCTCGTATGTTTTATTTGCGATTTCGTATGTGATGTTAATATTTCCCATAAAATTGTAGTCCTATTGTTGCTGATATCAATTTACGGGATTATATATACATAATATATATATATATATATATAACTCCTTCCCTTACTTTATTACCTTTTTGCCACACTAGCACAGGCGAATTGTGTCTTTTAGGAATTTCGAGGATGGATCCGAATGGATTGCTTCGTCATAGAGTAAAAGAAATTAATTACAATATTTATGGCTTGGAGTAGAGTTTACTACTAAAATGTAAGGTAGTTCACCAAATATGATTTTACGTTCTAGTGTGCTTTAACAGGATAATTAATGTACTAAAATATTTTAAAGCAGAACAAAATAATATTTAAATTTGAGGTCTTTCCCGGTGAACGCATGTATAAATTCCTCTGCGGTTTAGTCTGAATAAGATGGCAGAGCCAGCCATTTAAACGTCACTGATAATCTCTTTGACCCGGTTAGAAAACCCGAGAGGAATTTATGAAATATAATATTGATTATAAAGCAAATTATGATAAAATTATATTATAATTCCAATGTAAATATAACTCAACAAATGATTAACAATATGAATGAAGTATAAATAATGGTTTAATGCTCAGCTATTTTTACGAGGAACAAACACACATTAAAATATTTGATTCAATCCATCGCAAAGGACTGCTATATGTAGATGTGAATGAAGTAAAAAACCAAAGTTAGTCGTATTGTTTTTACTAACAGAATTGGATTTGAAAGCTTTCATTTTGTTTGTGAATCACCATATTATATTTATTCATCAAGTTGATACTTGATAACTTACTTATTTCCTCTCTGTTTGTAACGCAGCCATTAACCTTAAAATTTGGTACATTTAAGTACTCAGTCACTTGTAAGAATTAACAGTACTGTGTTCGTCATAGTATTATCGGTTAATTGTGTCATTCGTTAAATAACATTATACAGTTTTTGAAAATAAATACATATAATATAATTCACTCAGGATGAATATAACAAAATAATTGAAAGCTACCGAGACAAATTCTGCTAATAAAACTTGGAAACTGGTATCTTACTTCTTCCTCGTAAAAGTTTGATTGAAAGACAATAAAAGAGTTTTTAATAAACAGTATTAACACACATGATACTTTCAATAATTACGACGTAAATATTATCCACCATATATTTAACGATTTCAATTGAGTTACTATTTCACCAAATGTAATTAATACTCGAGCGCTCCTTACAAGGAACAATCTCATATTTAAGTATTTGATTGAAATTAATTACAACGTACTGGTTTGGCTAACAGGCTACGTGAGGTTGATCCAGTAACCGGCAACTCCCCTTTAATAGTGTAGGAAGGTAATTTGGCAGGGGGCATGCGGAATGAAGAGAATAGATTTTTTTGGTAAGAGGTTGATCCTGAAATATGCAACTCCCCTTTAATAGTATAGGAAGGGAATTTAAAAGGGGAGGGGTGGAAGGTAGAGCAAGATGGGACCCAGGAACATACACCTCTTAAAGAAGGCAGAGGTTTCAGACACGTGAGAACATTATAAATAAGAAAGAAGAAATAAGAAGCTGCATCATCAATCTGGGTAGAGAGACCTGCGAGAGCTAAGATAAGCTCCCACAAGAATCCCTTTTGTAGCAACATTCCTAAACGTAAATCAACCCTAGTTTTTGCGTTTTTGATGTCTCGACTTTGACAATCTTCTAAGTTCGCTCACAAATATATATATGTATATATATATATATTTTTTATTGGAATGTCAAAAAGATTATCACGTAGATATTTAACAACAAACTGATATTAGTCTTTTGCGCCAATGTCCTTCCCGTAATTTATACACATTACCTGACGAAAAGGTATATGAGGCCTGGGCTCCAATAACACTACTGTACCAGTTTTTAGTCACGCATAAATTCCGTATGTACTTTTCGTAAATGCAACTTTTTGTTGTTATATATTAAAAAGTAAAAATGCACGGCGAAATATTTGGCAAATTGAAGTCCTGAAGTGTCAAGTGAACAACTTTTAGCTCCTGTTTTCTCATAGTTCTAATTCGTGTAATGTAACAATCCAAAGTGATATTCAGTATATACTGCTAGTTACATCAATTCCGCATTGACGATCAAAGCGTCCTGGCCCATGATTTCCAACAAAACGAAATTATACATTAACCACGTTCTTGTACCGCGGCGTTTCTTAGTTGTGTATTCTTTATCTATTTAAATGTTTAACTAATTAATTCAAATTTAACGATAATTTAGAATACAAACAGATTAATCAACTGGCAAATTAAATTACGATAACAGAAGGCTTTATTCTCTATATAACTAAATAATCTGCAATTAACATGAGTGTGTAACGGGTCGTTAAGATATATATATATATATATATATATATATATATATATAATATATTTGTGCCCGCGTGTTTGTGAGAATGTTGCTATCTGCTATTAAATTTCGTCTTTATTGGCAAAATACACAATCGATAAGCAGAAAAATTCGTGATGGCGCATTGGAGGAAGAGAATTTTCTTGTATAGGGCCGAGGATTGATTCACGGAAGCGGTAGAGCGTTGCATTGTTCTGCAGCACTGCTCGGTGCAAAGTGCTCACTCCGCCCCCGCCTTCCCTCCCCACGGCCAGCCAACACAAACCTCTTCCTCTAGTCGACGGCGTCTCTTGTCCCGGAACGTTTGTCGTTAATGCATTCCAGGCTTCAATTCTCCAGACAATAAAGAGCAAACTGGAATAATAATGTTCTCAGTGAACAAGTCAAATTGAATTTAAACAAAGTTTTTCGTAGAACAACATTAAAAAAAATTTTACTCTAAAATTAGTACTTATAACTAAGCACAATAAAAGAAGAGAGAACAACATGGACGATTTTGACCAAGAGAAGGGATAGATTAATAGGCCACGTCTGGTTAGATTAGCCTTTAGTGTGAAGTGTGGGGTAAGAACAGAAGAGGGAGGTCAAGGATGGAATCAGCTAAGTAGATTAGGGAGTATATAGGATAAGGTAGTTATGTAGAAGTGAATAAGAGTGCACAGAATCACTTAGAATGGAAGAATGCATCTGACCAGTCTAGGGATTGAATAAAACAAGGAAATACCTCGTTATTAAATAGAAGTACTTTTTATAATGGAATTGGTGTATTTAAGTTAACCTTGTCTAAGAACAAAGCATAGCTTAGTGTCGAAGATAATAAATTGAAATAGGGATAAGCACTATTATTTTAATATATGTTGTACTGATTTAAAAGAGCAGAAGTACTTAATTTGATATCATATTGACATTTCTTTGGAAGATATGGTATTGTTTTGGCGGAGTTAACGTGATAAGCTGAGTCGGCTCAGAGAGAGAGAGAGGGGGGGGGGGCGACGCTTGCAATTAGAGATGAGTCGCTCGGCAGTGAGTCGTTTAAAACGAACGACTCCTTCCGAGAAGAACTAGGTAGCCAATGATTCTTAACAACTTCCACTTCGCGGAGTCGGACTGGGTGAAAGGATTCCGCTCCGTTCTCATCGGTGCGCAGTAACGAGAGTGCAGCGCTATGACTGAGCCGGATCTATCCTTCATGATTCCGTTCTGATACTGACGGCAACGTTTCGACTTTTCTTCGTTGTGAGGCGTGAGGATCAATGAGAATCAAATACTCTGCTCTGCTCTCTCTCTCTCTCTCCCTCCTCTCTCTCTCATACACACTCATAAATTGTCGACAATGTTTCAGTATTACTTATTAGTCTTACCTTTGATGCACTAAATTTCATTTCACTCATTTAGTTCTTATGGATTTATTTGAAATAATATTTGAGTGGCTGGGTTGAAAACCAACACAACGATCATTACAGTCATCGACGTACTTCAGTATATAATTAATAATGTACCAACAAATTAATGTAATAATAAAATAAATACATAAACGTACACACGTATCTCAAACCATCAGTTTCATTATTTTCTTATTTATTACATATAAGCGCCTAATATTCATAATATGCATGCACACATATATACGAGGTATGTTCAAAAATATCGCGAATTTTGAATTTCCGCGGACCACGTATATTCGATATTTTTATAGCGTTATGTTGGTACACGTGTCCCTCGCTTATACTGACAAGATCGGCCATTTTGAATGTTAAGCTGGTTGTTAACAATTGAATGTGGACGTGTTTAGGATTGTCTTCGATTTTTGCCCTATTCCACAAAATGGAACAAAGAATCTGTATCAAATTTTTCGTGAAAAACAAAATTAAGTGCGCGGATGCATTCCGAATGTTGACTGTGGCGTATGGTGAAGCTACCCTGAACCAAAGCAACGTTTATCGGTGGTACAAAATGTTCTCAGAGGGCCGAGAAGATGTGAATGACGGCACGGACGCCCGAGCACGTCACAACAGAGGAAAAAATTGATGAAGTGAAGAAAATGATATTGGCCAATCGTCGAATCACCGTTAGAGAAGTTGCTGAAGACCTAAACATATCGATTGGCTCGTGCCATTCGATTTTGACCAATGATTTGGGCATGCGACTCGGCGCCGCGAAGTTCGTACCAAAATTTCTCAATTTCGACCAAAAACAGCATCGCGTTAACATTGCTAAGGAGCTGTTGGACTCGGTCCGCAACGACCCAACTTTGCTCCAGAGGGTCACAACTCGGGACGAATCATGGGTTTATGGTTATGACGTGGAAACCAAAGCTCAATCATCACAATGGAAGCTGCCGCATGGGCCAAGATCGAAAAAAGCGCGCCAAGTTCGGTCGAATGTGAAGGTTTTGCTCATAGTTTTTTTTCGATTACAGGGGCGAGGTGCATCACGAATTCTTCCCACAGGGTCGTACTGTCAATAAAGAATATTACCTGCAAGTTATGCGCAATTTGCGCGAAGCAATCCGCCAGAAACGTCCGCATTTGTGGAAAAACAAAAATTGGTTTCCTCATCATGATAACGCTCCTGCTCACACATCGTTGCTTGTGCGTGAATTTTTAACCAAAAACAACACTCTAGTGATGCCGCAACCACCTTATTCTCCAGACTTGGCCCCCTGTGACTTTTTCCTGTTCCCCGTATGTATAACTATTGCATACTGTGCATATTCTTGTGACAAAAGTTCATAACGGAGGGGAGTGAAAAGCTTATTTGAACGACTCTCGGTGTACGACTCTTCGCAAGAGTTAGTTAGCTCATGGTATGGAAAGGCTCCAACCCATCTCTACTTGCAATATATTGGCTGATGGTGTGGAGTTATTACTCAGTTGTAACTGAGCAAGCTTTTAAATATTACAAAATTGACTGTGCCCGTATGCTGCACCCTTCTGGCTGAGAGTGTTTTTTTGAAAAACGGAGAAATAGTTCAATGCGCCAACATATTGGACATTAAAGTTGATTAATTATTACAAAGAAAGTTATCATTTCCTGTACATCTTACATAATCAAGGACCGCACTTTGAGTTTTGTCCATCCGAGTCGTATCTGCTGGTGTTACATTTCACTTTGCACACTGCATGAAACCCTGAACTCATAATTTCATAGAGATTTTATGAAGAATTGCAAATTAAATTGTATTTTTTTAGCTTCATTGTCTACAAAAATTAATTTTTCTCAACAAGCCCCATTTTGTAAATTTAAACGATTTTTCGTTATAAACTGAGTTGTGACTTTGTTTGATTTATAAAAAAAAATAATAAATATGCATTATAATTTTAGGTACCCAATTGTGTAGCATTTAATTTATCACAACGAACTGTTATTAACATATTAAGCGATTGTGGCATCCAATCATAATGATAATTAATATAATTATTATTTTCGTATTAGTAGGAATCACCACCAATGATAAGTTAAACAAATATTAATAACCGCAATAGCAAAATTATATTCACATTTGAGTCATTTCTCTGACTGTAAAATCGTTTGTCACTGGACACTGAATTACACCATGTAGTCATGTTAATTATTTATTCGCCGGATAAATAGTATATACCGTGTAGAAACAACTGAAATATCCTCGGATACAAATTATCGTAATACACTGTAATAATATTCATTTTAATGTTATAATAAGAAAGTTGGACATCGTTTAATTTATTTAAATATCTGACAAGAAATAATTTATTTACAGTTCCTTATTGTACTCCTTTAAAGTTTAGATAGGTCTTAAGGTATAAAAATATATAATTAAATATTAATACTTGTATAAATTCCTCTCGAGTTTCCAACCGGGTCAAAGATTTTAACAGTGACGTTTCGATGGCTTGCTCTGCCATCATCTTCTGACTGAAGTGTCAAATTCGGTGAGTGTAAGCATTTATATAGTCTGAGGCAAGTCTGTGCAAGCACAAACCGCCTGTGATTGGCTAGATGGGGACGCGGGAGCGAGGGCGTCTCCCATTGGTCCACTTGCTTGGTCATGCTCTAGTCTCCCGTGGCTGCGGTCACGCGGCCCGTCTCCGAGCATCTGGGGTCCCGTGACTCAGCTCCGCGTTCCTCCGGTGAAACAAAGGGTTCCAAGCCAGGCTCAATTGGAATCCAGAATCTCTATTCAGTAAATTCTCACTGGACCTGATGTTTATTGCCTCCAAAATAACGCTATCCCAATAGCAATTAGCTCGGTCCAGAATACGCGTCTTATCGAAAGCTATTTTATGGAAACTCGAGAGGAATTTATACATGCCATTCACCGGGAAAGACCTCGTACTTTAATAAAATATTAATACTTCTATGCGTTATAATTAAAAAAAATATTGACACTTTCGTTAAAAAGAAAAGTGCGGCTATTGTTTCATTTCATTGTAAGATTAATAAAAGATTAAAACTTATCTAATCTATTCAGCTGAATTATGAGTTCCAGGAATATTGCCATTTTGTATCAGCTTTTCTTAAATTCTTCAGCAGGAGATTTTTAGTGGTGATTATTTATGTTTATGTATTAAGTATTTTATAAAGATTTCAGTCATGTAATAATAGATATCAGTGCATTAATTTTATTTTTTGTCTTCTTTGGCAAAACGTAGAAATTATGTTCCTTATCATTAACATATTAAGTATCGCACTAAAACAAGTAATTTTTCAATGTTGAAAGTGCAAGAATTTGCGTCAGATTCACGTTCACTGTCCAGTATCTCCAAATAGGAATTATCAATAAGACAAGCTACAGTCAGAGATTTGCTGGTAACGTTTCTTTCAAGTTTATATTAAGATAAGAAGAATGTGTTACCTATTCAAAGTATACTTATCGTCAATATCAATTAGAGTTTACTTGGATTAGTTAAATATATAACACAGCGTTTACCTCTTTCCTGGTATTGCATTCCTATTCGTTAACTTGGTACAACCAGACCTTAGTAAAAGTTAAAGAAATTTAAAGTCTTTTTAATTGAAGTATAGGGATGTAGCAATTCTAAAAACGTAACTTTGCCGCACACAGCTAATTAATTATACATGGAAATTCCGTCTGCAGCTTACGTAGATTGAAACTTTTTCTACAAACTCGGTGGTAGTTCAGATATTCCGTGAAAAACTTCTCTTATCTATTGATTGCCTCAGGTCACGCTATCATTCTTTTTTTTTCTCGCTTGGTAATCCCTTTCAAAACGTCGGAATGGGCCCCATAACTTCATCGTACTGGTTTCTGTGAAAGGAATACATAAAATAGATAATTCAAGCACATTATTGCGGATAAAACGTGAGTAAATCTGTGTTGTTAACATTTTATTAATTGTTACGAGCATATATATAACTTGGGAAAATACTAATTAAAAACTAATAGTAAATGACATTGATTCCGAAACGGTTTTGTTTGCGTTTGTGTATTCACTTTGTCTATAAAACTATTCTTGTTGCAGTTTTCATATATATATGTCTAGGTTTAGCAACCTCAATATTCGTTGTTTTTGTGATGCTTCTATTTCCTTTTACCTTAGACATACCTTTTTTAATGTTATTTCTTATCGAGTGTTGTTCTTATTACTTTAATGTCAACTGCTACGATTCAGTTTTCAACAGCTAATGGCTGTGAAATGAAGGCGCCCGCCCTCTTGACACCCGATAAAATGTTTGAAAGGACGAACTTGAATTCGGATCCTAAATAGTGTTACAAAATTTTTCGATCTGTTTCAAACATCTCCATTTACTAGACGATTGAACGCCGAAAATGAGAAACCATTGTGACTTAATTAAACTACAATCCGGCCCAAGGCCCGTCAAGCTAACAACATTCAGATCTAGAAATCATAATAAACTGCATTCCGCTTCACCTAGAGATCCGTTTCGAAATTCCCAGGATATCAAACGAAAATTAACCTACGTCTGTTTTCAACTAAAAAGATCTTGTATTTAAACCACGGTTCATACATTTGAAATACGTACTTAGTTAAATTTAGATATTCGCCTTCATTAAATCCTATTCTTATTTAATGTGGAAGGAAAATAAAAATCTTATTCCTTTAGATCATTGGACATGTTGGACGGTGAACGCTAATTTATTCGGATAAGCTTGTAGTCGCAGGAAGTGACTGGCACTTTTATATTTACATTCCTCAATTCGAGAACCTAATGTAGTGTCACATTACTGGCAAGAAACTTTTAGTTGCCCTGAAAACTAAATCAACCTGCCGGACTGAAATTAAATTAAAGCTTTTTCATGTTGCGAAAGAAAATTAAAAACAGCCTCCTAGGTCAACATTCAATAATTATTGTTTTGTTATTAAATTTGGGAAATTTAGAATTGTTTGGCTTTTTGTAAATGCCATGAGATAAAAAATAAACATTTTAAAAATCTTAAATTCATCATTCAATTTATTACAAAACCAATGATGGCTTAAATTGGTCCCACGTGGTAAAATGACTTAGAAGCTATTTCATTGGCTATGATCATAGAAAATCCATACGGGTACAAGGAAGTGTATAAGGGCTAACTTCCTCCAACTGGGTTTTCATCCCATTTGGTCTTGGCCAAGGATCCTAAATTAAGTCTCCCACAAGCCGAGACGTACTTGATCAGTTTGGAGTGTATACTTTGGGGTCGCAGACATCGGGCTTATGGTAAGAGCTGTTAACTGTTCCCATTAGACCTGTGGGATAGCTTGCTTCCCCCCGCCCTGTTCTCACTCCCCCCCAACTTGGTCGATGCATGCGTCCACACAACAATCGCTGTCTCCTGTTATCGGATGGGCGTGGGAGTAGTACCAAATGCCAGACCTACCTGATGCTGGTTTCTCTAAGGGTTTTCCTGCATCACTTTGGATAGGATATTTAAATTACTGGCCGGGAGCTTGGCTACCTCTCTCCACATCCTCCCATTTAAATCCCTTCCCATGAGCAATCAAAGCGGACAATCCTCGCGTAACCTGCTTTCTAAAAAATCATTGGCCATATTAATGTCGCATTAAGTTACAAACAAAAAAATTATAACCATTTCAATTGCATTTGTCATAGAGTCGAACTTCGTTTATCCGAACATCAGCTATCAGAAACGTCAAATATCCGAATTCATATTTCATCCACTTTCATTTTAAATTCTTGCCTTTTAAATGAACTGATAGGTACAAACTTTAAAAAAAAATTAAGTAACTACAGTATTTTGTTCAAAACTACATGGTTTTCCTAATTTCTAACTGTAAATTATGCGTCTTGGTACTGTATTGCTAAACCTTTGTTCATATAAGTCTGTTCAGCAATACAAGAAATAAGTTTTACGACTCATTCTCGGAATGTTTATTGTTTTCAAAAATCAAAGACCGTAAGTAGTGGTAAGCTGTAATTTCAACGCATTTTTGTTTAGTATTACCTTGGTGGTGGTTTTAATTGTTACAAATTCTGTTATTCGAACAATAGAATACTCGAACTATAGATGGTCCCAATTAGTGGGGATAATTGACGTTCCTCTGTAAATACACCCTTGTGCGATATTCATGTTCATCATAGCAAAACTCAAAGTTCATCTTGTGGGATGGATCATTTATAATAACTTGGGGATTATTGCATCGCATTTCTGTTTGTGGCGCATAAGTTGATATTAACAGAGTTGGATTGAGGGAATGGTGGCGTAGACTGTTTGGCAGCAGATGCATCCTTCCTTAAATAGGGATTACGCAGCGTATGCAAATACAGTCACGAAAACCTCATTACTGCTGCGGAACAGAGTGAGCTCACGGCCTCCAAACCCAGACACACTACACTAGTGAATCCTTACACATGTTTCTTCCTCTGAACAATTTCGTGCAACTCGTGTCCAATCTGAACTTTATTCATTATCTTTGTTTTCATCATATGTTGACATTCGTTATACGATATTGTCACAATGTTCTGCAAACTAACAACTGACGTATTAGATTTTATTTGTGTGGCTATAACTTGTACGAATGTCGATTATTACCTTTAACCGTTAATCCCTTACGTCAGTCCGTATCAACTTGGGTTTTTGACTTATCGGTGATAGATCTCGTTGCGTGTTGTTCAGAGAACGAACGAAGAACTGGAGCAGTGTCAACAACTTAGCTCGGGAACAAACAAGGACAATAATTTTAGTCCCCAGAAGAGAAAGTGGTTTAAATTTATCGTCTAATCCGTGAGTTTGGATTTTAAATGATGAAGTTGAATATAGGATTAACTGGTGAACTCAATTTTCAGAATGACCTCGAATAGAATGTATTTTGCCAATCGAGTAGTAGACTGCACTGTTCAGGCTTGTTATAATTTAATGGGTCAAACCATCACTGAGATTTATTTAGTCAATTCTGCAAGTATTGGAGGACTGCAAATATTTTCACAGTGGCTATGAGGGTGTTAACATTTATTTATAGGGATATTGTCCATACATGTTTTTTACTCACATTAACTTTTTCTAAGTATATTTAAAAATGTTGGTATCTACCAATTATTTTTACATTTTTTACCTTGTAAATAAGTTTGATTTGAAATTTGTTAATTCAATATCTTCCATTTATAGTAATCTAAATAATCATACTGTAACTGTAATGACATCAACAAGAATTTTTATATTCTTTAGATTTATTAGCCTGGGATATTTATTTTCTCATAAAGGTATCGCCTGATGAATTCTCAAATCAGGACAAAACGTTTTGTATCTATTTTGACTGTAAATTTAATTATTGAACTTGAAAATACACTGAATATCGTTTTTTCTTTTGATTTTTTGTTTACACGCTTTTTTTGGTGTTCGTTGTTCAGGATTAGTTGTTATGAGATGGCCAATGGAAGGTAGATACATGAGTTTACTGAAGCTCGTTAGCAACCTGTGCCAGTTCGAGTTGAAGATGATTAGACCTCTTTTGCCCACGCGACTGGCTGCCAGGCCATTGTTCCAAAGCGAATGACATTTTTAATTTACGAAGGTCTATACGATTCACATCTCCAACTTCCTCTGACTTTTAGTAGGAGAACCACTCATAAAATGAACGATAATACACTGTACCATGTTGGCCTGTTCGATTAAAAGCAGTCTGTCACCGTTAGTACAGCACGTGTCGTTCCAATTCACTGAAACAGATTGGAAGAGCAATTTTGTCGTATATTATAACATGAAATTAATTATTCATTAGTTAATTTTTTACTAGTTTAATTAAAATAATTTCTGCGCCTCTCTGCGAATTTGATTTCAGCTAATTACTTTTATTTCAGTCAACGGTGTTGTATTTCACCGCTGAATATTGGTCACTCCCAGTCGCTTAAGTGTGTTTTTATTAAAACTCATTTTATAATTACCAAAGATAATGTAGTGGTGTGTTCATTACACACTTATAACAGTTTGATTCATCGGCTTCAAAACTCAAACGACTGTTCGGGTTCCAGTAAATTAGTAATTACCTTGCCGTTAATGACTCGGTGGCATTACTATATCATTAGTCCCAATGACATGACGTGGTAATTAATTTTCTGTTAAAGACTATCTCGTACATATTGCATGTGCGTATTTTACGAATTTAATTAACTTAATTTTGTATTCTTCCAAGCATTTTTCTGCTACGAACGATTGTATTCAATTTTTAATAGGCTATTTTACATATTTTCGATGTTGTTAATCTATTTAACTAAAATACGAACGCATTTAATTCTTGGAATGACAAGGATTAGTTTCTGTAGCAAAATTACATTCGTTAGAAAAATAAATTTACACGTGAATTAAAGCCTTCATAATGCTTTTCAAATGACGTTAAAGCTTCTCTTTGTGCAATCCAATCAAATTCTTGCGATGTTGCTATATATTATTCTCCACACAGCTGAAGTTAGGGTTTTCTGTGGGGAAATTGAAACGATGCGTCAACTTCTTCTATTTTTCTGTTCTCATTCTCTTAACGCCAGAACGGCTCCCGTTTGAAAAGCACTGTAGCTACCAGTTGGAATTTATAATTTTAAATTTATAGAAAAATTGATTAGGTGCTAATAAATGAAATGGAGCTCCGTGATTAATCGTCTATTTTCTTCAATACGCCAGAGTGCTTGTTTATAATTTTACCCAAAAGGGATGTGGCACTTCCTTGGAATATCCCAAAAATGTGGAAGCACTCTTGGCCCTGCTTCCCGTTCAGGGCCTTGGCCTACTGGGTCGACTGCGGACTTATCATACTTGACACATTCCGAATTTGGAGTGATACGTGGTCAGCGTATCGATTCTCCAGCAGTCTAAATCCCGAGAAGAACAAAAGTACGACTTGAAAATAAACTCTTATTGTATAAATCAATCCTTAAGCCGAAACTTGTTATGGTACTGAGCTCTGGGTATGCATCTAGAAGTGTAACATGGCAATAACACTTATAATCCAGTAAAAAATTATACGTGTTATCTTCAGTGCCACATGGTATGTCTCTAATGGCGCACTTCGTACAGACTGAAAGTACCGTACGTCAAAGATGTCAAAACTGTAAAAAATATTAATCATTACGCAAAACTAGAAAACCATACAAAACACTCCGGATACTTATTTTGTTTTTTAATGCTATGAAGTAATTCATAATCATAATTCAGCTACCTTAATCAAAATGTTTTGTTGCTTTAGAGACATCGTCTAAGGTAAAAATGAAATCCAGAAATACTATTTCTTTGTTGTGAGGCAGTGTGATGATAAGGGGATGTTAATAAGTTGCTGCCTCGTGTACTTGCCTTGACTGCGAGATAAACCCACGACCTTCCTTTCCCGATAACGGCTTTCCCCGCCACGCGCATCCTAATTGTTTGTCTGACAGGGCGAGAGGTTTTTTTCTCCTCTACTTCGTGTTAGCGCATTCGCCACGCAAGAAACTGCCTGTGAAATCGTGGTTCCTTACACGCAGGGATTAGATGTAAACGCAGACATGAATGAAGCTGTTCTACTAGCAGTTAGGCCCAACTGTTAATTCCCTTTCCAAGTACTTAGAAATACATCGAAAATATTATGGCCTGTTACTACGTTACATACGGTATGAAATTCGTTTATAAATACGCCATATCATAAAAATGCATAGCTAATATTGGCATACACGTTCGAGTTTGTTTCCATGACAGTTTTTCGCTGTTTTTATTTTTTAATTTATTTAGGGTCGCATAACCTACGAGGTTATTAGCGACCGAACTGACTCAAGGCTTACAAAAAGTGACTATAGAGCATGTTATATTGAATCGTTAAGAATTAATTGTTTTCAATAATCTGATGACTCTTTCTTGGTCGTCCGGTAAGTGGTTGATCTGGTCTGAGTTGTCTTCTCCAAGGATTCGGTGACTATCTTCAAGAAATTTACTCCGTTACGGTTCTCCATGGTGATGATTGTATTGCAGAGATCGCAGATTGGAGGATGTCCTTTTGTATATATGTGTGAGTGTGATAATTTAGAGTGACCGGATTTTACTCTAGAAATGAGTACTTGATCTCTTCTGGATGCCTTTTCCGGAAGGAGGATAACGAGGAAGTTGTTAACTAATTTATGGGTTGGGCTTGGTTTTAGAAGCGATCAATTTTGATTACAGAAATTGGCTAGTTTTGGAAGGCTTTGTTTCCATACGTCCGAGAATGTGTTGACGTAATTGTGGAGGTGTGAGGGGGAGGGAAAATGAGTGGCGGAGATGTTCCCTTTTATTCCCTGGTGTGCCGGGATCCAGGCCAATGCCATATTCTTTCCTGTTGTTTGGAGCTTGTGATGATCTTCAGTGATGATTGCGGATAGCTCTTGGGAGTTGTCTTCATGGGCGATGGTTTTTAAAGCAGAGAGTGAGCCTGAGAGGATTAAGCGGTTCATTTTGGGAGAAGCAGCCAAACCTTGTAAGAAAGAGAGTTATTTTTATTATCTATATATTAAGAAGTGTACTTTATACCAATGACATCCTTGAGGCTATACGAGTAACTGTCAGCGCCATTCGCACTGATTCCGCAATTTTCGCGTTTGAAAATGATCATGAAGTCCCCAGAAAAATCCAAATATATATTAAAAAGAGAAACTCCTACACTAATGGATGTTGATGACAGCATGAAACTTCTAAATTATAAATTAAGTAAATACTATTAGCTCACAAGAAGAAAGTCAATCTTGTCACTGTAAAAGAAATTGCTATTGTATAAGGTATCTATGAAACCTACATGGAAATATAGCATTGAAGCGTGGGGCACGTCTAGTACATACAATATTGAAATACCGGGAGGGTTTCAATCAAAAGTTCTCCGAATGATCACCAAGTCCGCAATCCGAAGGGACTTAAAAATTGCCTCTGTCAATGATGTAGTCAGCTGCTCCAGTTTGGATGATTCTCATGTTTCTTGGTGTATTTAGGTGCGAAGGATAAACCCACTAGATCTACCTACTCGTTCACCAAACAATCCTAGCTAATACAACCTGACTTCAAGGCATTTTAAATAGTAACTTGTGGTTGATTGGCAAAGGGCAATTACCAATACATGCCAAATCAAATACATAATGTTCTAACAAGAACATATTGTAATGTTACTTGAATATTTATTTAAAAATCAGTATTCGTAGCACACAAATACGCAGTCTTAGGCTGAAACTACATTTTACTTATATTGGTCTTAAAAGAACTGCTAACCGTATAACCACAGTTTACTATTATCTATTCTCTGTTTATTTCATTCAAGTTATGTGTTTACTTTCCTCAACAAAATATAGGGACAGACCTGGTTCTCTATATTTCCAGTTTCTTGAACCATTTTAGCCAGACGAGACTCACCACTGGAAACAATAACGCGGTTCTCTGCTAAACTTTCATGACTTGTAGGAGGCACGGTCCATGCTCACTGACCATTATTTTATTCCACATATGCACGTTTACAGTGGTTGGTCTCATTATTCAGTTAGCCTGCATTGGGTCTGTGCCAAGTTTTCTTTGTGGTATTACTTGTATGAACGCGTTCTCTGCTTAATTAATGTTCTGTGCTTCTCGCTGGAAGGGGGAGGTATGTCTCCTCTACCCAATACATTCAGTTTCTTCAACTACTTATCGCATCCTTGAGATATTCAGACCTTGACATAATGTTCACCGATATTTCATATCTCCGTCGGCAAGAGTTTCATAGGAGCGTGTTAAATAATAAATCACATGAAATCTCTAAAATTTCACATTTAAAACTTTACTTTTCTTATGCTCAACAATATAAATGATTTGATGTATATATTTTGAGTGTTAAATAGATTTAAATTACATTTTGCGTTATTAATACATCATTGTTAACAACAATTAACTGCTCCACAATCGTACTAATCTGTTACTAATTTTCACAGATTTTTAAAAAATAATTATACTTAAGCTTGAAATTGATAAGTAATGTACAGAACGTCTAGTATGTGCTTCGTGATGTACGGAGACGAAATAGGAAAAATGTAAAGTCTTAAAAGTAGTTCTTGAAATAATTAAAAAAGGAGGAGGAGATAATTTTAAATCTTATTACTAATAGTTCGAACTTTGCTGATTTAGTGTTGATAGTTCTGCACTTTCATCGAAGCTGCGAATGTGAGTGGCCCATCATAATTTGAGTTATTCTGATTATCGGCTGTTATTCGGACAAATGCTCAGTTAGTCTTTAAACAAATACAGTCTTTTGTATATATTTTAATCGTAACAGACATCGTTGTCGTCTATTTCACGTCATAAATAATTAAAACAATAGTAATTATAAAATAACCTTTCGTACTACAATTTAATTTGCTTGAAAGTAGAGGTAGAAATTATGCCTTATTCAAAATAAGTACTTTTTATTTAATTATGAGTCTTTTAATTTGTCACTTTGTCGAACATGACCTTGATGGCGTAATAGTTACAAATTTGAGGTCATTATTGGAATTTTCTCGTTATCTTGCCTGATGTCTGATTAGTTCTTGTCCAGGTAAATGGTTAACAAAATGCATAGTCGACTTCTTGCACGAAATCTTCCTACTATCTCCATTTTCCTTTTGTTGCTTTCAACTGATTCCGATTAGTTTCGTGGGGAAAAAACACTTAAATGGTTGTTGTTCTTGTGGTGTTCTGTCCTAAGACTGGTCTGATGCAAGCCTCATGCTAACATATCTTGCGCAAGCCTTTTCATTTCCTCATAACTACCATACCCAACATCCTCCCTAATCTGCGTAACATAATCCATCCTTCTACTCCCTCTTCTGTTCTTACCCCACACACTTCCCTCTAATGCTAATTTTACAAGACCCTCACGCCTTACAACGTCACCTATTCTTCTTTGGTCGACGTCCTTCATATTGTTCGCTCTTCCCCTCTTCTGCTTAGAACTTCCTCGTTAGTGATTCTATCCACCCATCTGATTTTCAGCATCAATGCAGTTTGGTCGCCTCCTCGCAACTTCCGCGACAACACTCGGAGGATGCTACGTTTCATTATAATCCGGAACGGTTTCTTCAAACAGGAAGAAAAGATGTTTTATTCCATCTATCTATTCAGTCATACCCGGTTGTTTATGGTTTCATTTCATAGTATCGCTAATGGCTCCAAAGTCGCCTTGTAGTAAATAATATCAGATGCTGATATCAGTTTCGTCACCAAATGCATGTCGTTTAATTTTTCGCTACAGCCTATGTTAACAATAATTAACGAATTATTTTGTATGTCGAATTTAGATGCGAAGTCGTACAGCAACTAGTTTCTTTTTCATGCAGTACTTATCTCAGTCATATCCCTTGTCTTCTTATGTTTTAATTGCAATCCAAATTTGCTGTAAACTTACTGTGTGTAAAAAATCCGTATAATGAGGGCATTTACCACTGTTCAATGTGCTCTTACATAAGAGGAGTTTGAACGTAGCTCTTAATATTAACAAAAAATCTCTATAATGTATAAAAAAATTTCACAGTCAAACGGAAAACTCTTCAGTTGAAAGTTTCTTGTCGGAGAAGCTCAGATTCGATCATCAGAAGTCATTTTGATTGGAGGACGAAGTACAGGCATTGTGGAACACGGTGACTGGCGTGGAGTGGGAGCAAGGAACTCCGAGCACAGCGCCCATAAGGGCTTCTAACAACATTAAGGGCAGGCCTAGGGTCTATTAATTATTTCCCGGGCGGCAGCGGTAATTGGAGAGTCGATGCGCTTCTGATGGAGACACGAATTCGCAGTCTGGAAAGCTCATTTGCATGCGCCACGCAGACACCTGTCAAGCCGCGGTGCCCAGATTTCAAAAAACTTGCGGATCACTTCCAAATGGAAAAGTAAAATATACATGGAAAGTAATAATGCAGATATTATAAGTTCTCGTTGCATGGTAGAATCTCTCAATATCAATCAAGATTTATTAATTAAATATGCCTGAAACTGTCACTGGGTTTAAACAGATTTTTTCAAGTGATATTTTCGGGTTATACAAGATATCATTTTACTAGCAATAGATCAAAAAAATTTCGACGAATAGCGCACAACTATTTGACAAACTTACAGTGTTACCAATTCAGGGCATTCTTAATACTTGAACAACTTTAACGGTCATTATTCTAATTTTTTGGTTTCGAAAACGTTTTATGTAATAGAAACTTAATCGCCCACAAACTTCTTTTAAACACATTGAAAGCATACGCTAATATGTTTATTTTTGTCACATGCAAACTTCAGCTTGGAATGAAACCCGGCAACTCTATATCATATTTAATCGTTTATTATGTCAATTTTTTCTGGTGTATTTCAACTTATTGAAAATATTCCGTTAATTCGTGAGAGCCGGTTTTTTGAGACCGAGTAACGCGTTTATAATTGGACATTAAACCCGGTCGAAATAGATCAATGCACACTAACAAAACAGAAACATGACGACCGGGAAAGAGAAGGCCACGAATGGATTTGAATCCGATATCGGCAGCTGTGTTTATGTTACGATTTGAACACTAAGACAATACTCCCTCCGCCCCCATTCCCAAATCATTCACAAACAAACAAGCAAATTAAGACCAGATAAAATTACGATTTGGAGAATAATACGAGAATGAAATTGTTTTCGTGATTTTATTTTTTGAATAACGTAAAATAACCGACTATTGACTATTGAGAACCGCAAGTTACTCAACAGTTAACAAGAGCGAAGTATATTCCACATAATTGAATAGAAATGGAGCCGTCGTCAAACATTAGGGGTTCTGTGAACTTATTCACTACAAAAGTACTCAATTTCAAGTCTGGGGCCAGTGGGAATATTTGCTATCATTACTCAAAATAAGAATTGAGGAAAAAAGTTGGATTCGACATTTAATGAGAATGTGTATAAGATATGTTTATCAATCATTCTACGAATAGGAACGTTACATTTTTTTATTCACATAAAAAACTTTTATCCAACATTCAATTTGAATGAGAAACTGTAATGTGGAAATACGTAAAAAGCAAAAATCGACGTTTTTATTTGACGAATGACAAATCCAGGGGAAGTAGGAGGAACGAAAATTACGTTTCTGTGACTAAAATTATTATTTTAATTAAAAGATAAATTTTAAAATTTTACGAGCTTGGGTGGCTCATCAGGGTAACTGTGACTGTCATAACTTTGCGCTTAATTTGTTTAAACACACTTTACGAGTATATGTATTGACTATATAATTCACTGTTCATGCTCATACTGACAGTTCAATGTATTTATCTAATCTAATAGTGTCTGAACGTGTTTACTAGATTAGACGAACGCCTCGAATGTAAAACTTCATAGTTTATAAGGATATTTATAGACAAATCTCGACGCAGCGCGGTGCCGAATCTTCTCGCACCTCCTATTTTTGATAATCTGCTTCCGACTTCCAAGTGTGGTACCGAGCGAGTGACAAACTAAAACCACGTATGAAATTTCATATAAATAAGTTTAAGAAAAGCTTTAACACCGAAAAGAAACACGAAATTATTATTGTCAAAGGAAACTAAAGGATACACATACACTCATATATATGTGTGTGTATGGAAGAACGGAAGTATCGGAAGTGTTTCTTTTGCAGTCCTACAAAGGATGCGAAATTCAATGGGTGATCTTCAAAACGTTTTAGCTAAGTAGTCTCTGAAAATCACGTGGTATTACGTTTAATCAAACGCTTTCTGAGTTAAATGTTCTTCAACGGTATTCTTTAGGTGTATTAAGTGTGAAAGTGATAGTAATAGCTGTTCACGTTACTTTTTGTAACTCTAAATTTGTAGAGGCTTAGTATTGTCTCTGTGGCCGAATGAAATTTATAAGTAATGCAGTTATTGATTGTTAGCATCGCATGCGTGACGCGGCTATAGCCACTCATAAAGCAACGGCGAGTTACTGCTAATTTAAAAATTACGTGACTCTGTAGGGGAGCGTATCCCAGCCAAAGCCTTGTCTCGTATCTGGTGAGTAATCGAAAAATGTGCCGTGACATATATTAAAAGGAATTTTCAATATCAATTTAAACAATGAAAGAATTTTCCGCGTTATGGAAGATACGGGATTCTACTCATTAATTTTGTCCGACGCGACGTATAACGTTTACAGTGTCACGCTTGACACTTTTCAGTTCCTTCGACAGTTACTTATTTAGTGATCAGTTAATTGCTGTAAATCAGGGATGAGTAACCCGCTGTCCGCCTAAGCTTTTTCTTTGGACTTTTAAATATAAATGCTATGTGTTTCCCTTTCTGGTTTGAAATTAAATGCTAAATCAAAAAGTAAACATGAGACATTACAATTGTAGATAAAATATAAAGAGAGAAAGAGACAACGCTGGACTACAACGAGTCAATAGAAAGTTGTCAAACAAATAACATTTAAGAATGTGGACAAACCAAATTTTAATCTAAATTACATGGCTTTCGAAAAATTTCCACGATTAGTCACACTTGCAAATGAAATAATGACATTTTTGGAAATATTTATGTCTACGTGCATTTATTTCCTGTAATGAAAATAAAAGCGACAGCTGATCGAGACTAAATGACGTGCAGTATCGTCTATGTTTGCAACTATGGGTAATTTCGTTGCTAAGAAGAAGTGCTGAACTTCTCATTATTCCTATAGTAATTATCGTTTACTGCATTTTGTATAGCATTACTTTATTTATTTACTTGCATTATAGAGTTGTCGATTTATTCATTTGGGCACAGCCAATTCCTTCCCAGAACTACCTGCGGACCGTAATTATTGCCAGATTCATTCCCGGCCGTTCTGATTACCTCTGATTACAAATGGAAACTACCAGATTCTTTCACGACCACATTGTGAAGTAAAATTAAGTGCCTAAAAATGCTACTCCAAATTCAAAATTACATGAACTGTAAAACTGTCCCGCTCGTTTTTATGAGCAAAAAAACTCTGATGACGTCATAATGAGTCACGTTAGCAAAATTTCTACTCCTTTTCACAGGATTAAAAATCAACAAATGAATAAAGTTTGCATAGCTTTTAACAATATATATTGAAAAAGTAAACGTTTTCTTTACATCACTACACACTAAATGTACCAATCAGTGTTCTTTCCAATTATATGATAACAAACCGTATGCTTCCACACTACAGAATCCTCTCCCCTCGAAATCTATTCATTCCGCAGATTTGTTTTTAAAATATCAATGTCCTTTCACATCTCCAAACTAAGTGGACAGTCGCCAGCCAGCGATGATGCCTCTCTTTAGAAAAATATAATTCTTCTACCTCGTACATGGGCAAATATTATTTTTCCTTTGTAGTCATACTATAAGTAGTCTATATTGTAATCGTGAATTTTTGTTTTCCTGTCACGTTTTACTTATTAAAATGGATTAAAATATAATAAGAACAAATTTATGAATGACAGTTTAGAAAAAATATTTTTGTAAGACACAGTTTGAACAAACTCCATCCTAGATACTTCACCAATTCTATACTGTTTTATTTGCTATAGTATATACTTAGTTTTAGCATTTATTCTTACTTCAGTAATGATTGCATGTGATTTAGTTGTGGTGTTGGTGGCAGCATGCGTCATAAGTGAAACTTAAACGAATTTCTAGTTACCCGGATGATAAAACTGTTCATCCAAATAACTGAAAACTTTCATTCGCGTTTGTTATTTACTCTGGGTTGACTGCAAATTCCGTCCACAGGGAAATTGGGAATTTTCGTTGGTGTAATTTCCCCTCGAATAATCGCATTCCGATTAGGCTTCTATGGACATAAATTCTTGAGTAAAACCCTCCCCAACTTCCTCCTGCTTCAAGTTCTGTAGGCCGAACAGGTAATGTAAACAGACCAGATCCTGTTTTGTTTCGATAGCAGCTAGGGCTTGAATCTTCTTCCACCAGCTATGGGTTAAGTGAAATTTGCATGTCTGGACCACACATACGTATTGTTAATTAGATCAATTCTCTACACAATTCAGTTATTCGAATCACGGGTCGTGACTGAAAATTTCTATCATAGAGAAATGCATAGTGTGTTCTGCAATTGCATTTGTCTCGACGCATTGGTTTGTGCGCTCAGTGAAGTGTGGAGGTAGCAGAAAATTAATCTGTATGCTGGTGGAATAAGTTATGCCGGCTGCTGCGCTCCGGATGTGTTCTGCCATTATTCAGATAGCTTGCCTCGCCTCGCTCCTTCTGCAATCTCTTTAATCATAGCATTTTTCTTTGCCGCCTCCCCCCTCCCTTCCGCTCTTCAGACCGTTACTAAATTGTGTTTAATTTTATCCCCAGAGATATGATTCTCCACAATTTCTTCTGAGAGAGAAAATCTCTTGCAACGAATTTAACCGCGTAACCAACTGTCTTGTGTCGTTTGCGGCAAGTGAATGAATCTATTTAAACTCCCCAGTCGCTGCATTGGTTTCGAACGCACTGGCGTTCAGTTGTTTTCTTATGGTATTTTATTTAACGCATTTACTTAGGGATAATTAAATTCATACAAGCGCGAAAGTGGGCTTAATATTTGATTTATTGTTTGGCTTATGAATTAATACGGCGCAACGACCCAGTTTACGTATGTGGACTTAATTTTAATAACTAATGATAACATAAAATTAAATTTATTCTCTTAAGCCTGTACATTTATTAATTAGGCAAATAGTGTTATATTTTCTTTTTCCATTTCGTAAAATATTATTGAGGGGATTTTGGATTATAGATCTTGTGTGGGAGGAAGAATTGTTGAAGCGAACGTTTCAAAATGAAACTCCTGCAAATACGAGTTCTTATACATAGTGTTACAAATTCATAGCGGGAAGATAAAACCGTCCATTTAACAATTACCATCATGTGTTACGCTTAAATCGATAGTCAAACTTTACTTGTCAAATATCTTACAGGTTTAGAGCGGCATTTTGTTTTGTTTTATTAAACCCCGTAGTGAAATACGTATTGCAAGAACTACCTCCAATATATTATATTACTTGTTCTCAGTTATAAAGCCAAAAATATATATTTTTGTAGCGATGACGAGGAAAAGAGAAAAGTTTATGAACTTAATTTTAATAAATTTAGAATCTTTGACACAATAGTAAACCAGTAAGATTTCAATTATAATATCAGATATCAGGTTATAATTTAACAAATAGAAGTAATTTTCACCATCACTACGAAAATAATGAATTTTTGTGTTTAAATTTAATGCCATCACATGTAACTGTTATATTTATTCACTATTACGGAATATAATAATTTATTATTACTAAACCATCGGAGATTCTCGTAATACTTCCAGTGAAAATGCGAGCCAAAGTTGGCGCCTATAGAAGCAATTTTTTGTCTGCATAATTTACATGACTCGTTTGGCCTTTATAGAATAGATAGATGAACACGAAGAATTCATTATATCTCCAGACAGCCGGCGCTCCAAGTTTGTAGATAGGAAATAGAATATTCATAGTTGACTTTTGCTGTTAAATGTTAAATTCGATTTGACTTGGCAGTGTGCTGTATGAAACGCATTCGTTTGCCTAAAACATTTGTATCTGGCACGCGAGGAACACGGATCTCTGTCAACCATATCAAAACACTTGACTCAGAAATAATCAATATTATTAACAGTATACTTTGAACGCTATTGACTTCCAAATTAGTGGCTGTTAAAATGTTGTTACTTTCCATTGATTTGAAACTTTTATTTTTTAGTTTCTCCTTCGAGCTTACTGATTCTTTTGAAGTACAATGTTGACGGGATAATCGATTATTGCTGCCTAATCCATTTTTCATTCCTCAAAAACATTCGAATCTATTTTTCTTTTTCTGCAGTTAGAGTAGTTTTGTTTAATATAACTAACTCGGACTATTCATTGGGTTCTTGCCTATCATACCTCACTCATCCAAAACTCCTATGCCTATTCTATTTTTGTTATTCTCTGGCAATTCGTTTCCTTTCTGGTACATCGATTGCACTGATTTGTGGGAACATATTTAGAATTATTTTACTGCCTAACGTTTGCTACTTCTTAGTTTACAATGCTCCTTACTTTATCCAAATACTAGAATAATCATCCAGTAATCATTTAGCCATTGCTTTTAACGTTTCGAAGATCTTTGATAATTTATTTTCCTACGATTTATTGACATCGCACAGAATGAGTGTTTCGGCGAGGTGCAATGAAAATATAAAATGTTTGAAGTATTGGCAGGAATATTTTTTATATATTTCTATTGAATTAAATTACAATCTCGTTTAACTCTCGTGTATCTTATGAATATGCTAACAACTTTTTCTTTTGCAGATTACTCACTCAGTTGGGGTTTCGACTACACAATTTAACGTGAGTATTTATTTAAATTACATGTTTAGTAAATTGAGCGATTCTATAAATTCTTCTCGTAGAACATTTAACCAATTCACTATTCATTCCGTTGGAAATAAACATACGTTGAGTTGAAATTCCCATAATCTGTATAAATAATAGGCATTGTATACGACGGACTCCAGTCCTTACATACCGGGCCTGTTTAAACACACTGCCAGAATTAATGTTTGCGCCTAAGCGTTCTTATACTATTCGTACGATTGCGTGAATTTTGCGTATGTGTGTTTAGCGCTCGTCAAAGAAGGTTTCTGTCAATTTCTTGAATAATTTGGCCCCTTCCTTCCTCCCTTTCAGGGCAAAAACGTCTTCCCTAAAGATATATAGTACTTGCAACAGGATATGCCGTCACGTTACCTGTCAAACGAGATAGTTAAACGGGAAATAATGCTAAAGTTTACTCAACATTTTGTCTAAGTTATAATACATTTTAATTAGTTAATAATAATGTAAAATGTTTTATGAGTGTCTTTGCAAATGATTGAAAAGTATGACTGGCATCCGAGACGAATTTTTCTGTAACTAAAGTACGAGTTGCTTATCCGATGCAACATTCGTGAAAAATTATTAAAAAGTATCATTATTTAAATAAAACGTTTACGTTATACAATCATAAGTAATGAAACTTTATTATTAATTTAAATACTGTAAATTATTTTATAACTCACAGTGAAAATTGATTAGATAAAGACCACTTTTGTTATTCCTAGACATGTATCAGTCACAGTATTTCACGGAAATCAGATAGATGATACGGCCATAAGGTGATGAAACTGAATTAAAGAATCGTGAATGAAAAATATCGTCCTGCTACTTGGTGGCTTTACCCGAGTCGACTCCTCTCTGGTACGAATTTTCTCTATATAGCTTGAAGACAGGCTCATCTACAATTCCTCAGGAATTCAGTGAAGAATGTGTATTTAGTGTAAACAGATCAAAGAATAATAACTAGTGTATTTACCGCGTAGCATGTGGTCTCGGATTCGATTCATCTATTTTTTTCCATCCTGATCCTTTAATAAACTTTGTCTGTATTTTTCTCCGAGTTGCTTTTTTTTCTGGGAGTGTATCCGTTATGAACTGTCACGTTTGTAAAGTAATCAACCAATTCACTACATCATTATTAGGATCTGAGAATTTTGTCTGATGACTGTTCATAAAATTTGTCACGCCCTTCTACATACATGTGAAGAAAAACACCTTTTATTTCAATTGTATTGAAAGCAAAACCAGTTTTGCTCGTTTCAGTTATAAAAAAATATAGTAACAGATTTACTGGTGATGTAGTCCCATGTTTCATTGTTACCAAGACACGCCTTTTCCTTTGACTTGACAGGTTGTTAGTTGAAACGTAAATAATACAAGCTATCGCCGGGAATTTGGCCCGGTTTTTGTTTAGCTTGGAGCTCACTATTCGCCATTAATATATTTACAACTACGCGTTATTTCAGGCCTCATCATAGCCACGCAGCCAATGGTTGTTAAAAGTAAAGTTCGCGTAGGTCAGATAGCTCTGCAACGTCGAAGTAAAAGAGTTCTGTTATACTGTGATTTTTTTCTTGGGTAACGGGCTACATGAGGGTCACCTTGAAATAGGCAACTCCTCTTTTAATGGCATAGGAAGGAAATTGAAAAAGGCAGATGTGAAAAGTAGAACAAAAGTTTCACGTTTTTAAGTGTTAATGTAAAACGTGTTTTGGCAGGAACAAGTTTCGCATGAAAACCGTATGAATAAAGAAGCTAATTTTTAATCATTTTTATTTTCGTCAGTTAAATAACTGAAATTACATTATTTTTCAAATTATATTATTTATAAAGTCCTCGAAACAATTTATTTTATCAATTTTCGTGAAATGAAGGAAATTCCTCCAAATGTTTCATTTACAGTAACAATATTTTACAATGATCGAGTGAAGGCTTTCCCGGTGTAAGTAGTGTACAAAGTTTTCTCGGGCTTCCAACCGGGTTAAACACAGTAGTTCCACGACGTTTCTGGTGAAGATGGTAGCAATGACAGCTGCCGGAACGTCCTGGAACTACTGTGTTTTCACCCGGTTGGAAGCCCGAGAAAACTTTGTACAATATTTTACAAGCTGACGTAATTATTTTTGTACTAGCATGAATATATTTTTTAACAGGAATATCCGAAACTATTTATAAAGGAAAACAAATTAATAAATAAATTGACCATAAGTCGGATAAAAATTAAAATTGTAATCGCTAAATATGTAACGCGTTGTTTAATTTAGCACTTCATCAAGGGTACATTTGATTCGGAATTAAATGTCGGCTACAGTAAGCAAATGCTTTGAAATTCTTCTCAAAATTGATTTATGAAATAACAATTTTTATATGAAATTAAAAGAATTTGTTAATGTATACAAATTATTTATAATACTCCATATTCAATGACCACCTGATGTCCCACATTTAAGAAGAAATTTAGCAACTTCTTTACTAATTTTTGTAAATTTATTTCTTGAAAAATTAAATTATATTAGGTGATTATAATTACACTGAGGAACAAAAACAGTTTTTTTTGTTTCAGGAAGTTCAATGTGGATTGAATAGGACTTTTCTCCTTAATTTATCAAAATATCAAACCTTTCTAAATATTCAAACATTCTCACTCATCTAGAAAGTAAATGGCGATTTTCTGCTATATTTCGCCTCTGCAAAACATCCGTCTTGATGGTCCAACGATTATTGGTTAGCATATTAGGATGAAAATGTTCTCCGTGTTCATCGCGCTCTGCGCAATAATTTTTAGAGAAAAAAAATCTAGGTATACTTATAAGGATATATTACTGCCCAAGTTTTTATAAGATTTTATAAGGTGTTTGACAATATGATAGTAATTTTGCGTCTTTTGATTTCCAAAGAAACCAAATGTAACTTTTTTGAATCGTAATATGCTGGATGGTTATTTTGGAACAATCAAGAGGGATGTTCCATAGACGAAATGTAGTAGAGAATAGCTATTTCCTCGTTTGTAATACAGTCAGAATGTTTGAATATTGTGTAGTTAAGAATGTAGAAAATATTTTAATGTTTGAAATTATAAATTCCAGTATCTCGGAAACCTTGTGTAATGGGGAAAAGCCGACATCATATTTGAATTCAATAGCAATAATACTATAGGAATCACAAATTGTCCTTTATGAAATAAAAATGTTTCCTTTTTGTTTCCGAGTGCAATGGACGCAGAAGCGTTTGTTTAAAAATGAAATTGAACTTTAAAAAATAAATATGTGGACGATGGAAATTCATTACAGGCTGCAGGTTTTCTGGGTGAATTTGTTGAATACACAATTCCCTGTTTGACGGTATGGAAAAATGTACATTTCGAACTCCTAGCATGTGGTACATACTTGATGACGGTGGCGGAACGTTGTTCGTTTTTGAAAATGGTGTCCATGATGTTAATTGGAGAACTTTATATCGTGTATACACGCAAGCTCTCATCTGGAAGTGAGCTCCAATATAAACCGTTAATCATTATTTCCTGTATCGTATTAAATGTCTGTAATTGGAATGGAGACGAAAAGGGACGACTTCTTCCTTTAGAATTCGTTAAATTTAATATATTTGTTCAATTTAGTGTATTTTAAAATTTAATCAAAGATATCCCGTAGTCTTAAATTTTAATAATTTACTCGGAAGCGTTTAACATATTAAGTCAATTAGTTGAACGCAATTATTTTATTAATAGGTGTTAAGAGGACTTTTATTCTGTAGCTTAAAAGCCCACTTAGTACCAATTTATATAGTTCTTTTCCACAGGTTGACTTAGTATGTCGAGCGCTTCCCGGTAAATTACTAAAGTTTGAGGCGGTATGTGATGTCATTCATGTAGATACTCGTCTAGAAGTCCTATGATAGAAGTTTAGTTCAGAAGTTGCTCGCTTAGTGATTTATTTTATTGGCAGCGGTCGGACGCCGAAGATTTTGTGTTTGTATAAATGAAATGAGGCGTTCCCAGAATAGCTGTCGGCTACCTGCTTCCAGCGGCTGCTGTGTGCATTCACATGGTTTCAACCTGCCGAGGCGAGATAATGGGATAATAAGTGGTGGTCGGTATGTGTAACTAGCCGCAGCTAAACTGTTACGTGCCCCACGTTGCTGCGATAACCTAGCGCACAAAGTTCATGTCCGAGTCGACGAGTTTCCCCGTACCCGCCAATATACCGAACGTGTTCAAACTTTGGAACTGAGTTATTTCTAGAAAGTGGGGAAACTGACTTTAAAATTCTACAATATTCGTAAGGTAGAATTTCAGTAATTCGTAAAGACTACCATTCAGAGTATTTTATAGTTACTCCAAACCAAAAGCACGGCATTTTCATGACTCAGTCGTAAAGGATTTTGCCTATTATTTTTATACAGGTACACGAACCTCCCCCTTAATTATTTCCAAATATTTATAGTCTGTCATCCAAGCTTAAATTAAATAAAAAATATATATTTGAGTAAACTAAAGCAAACCGTTTTTTAATAAATCAATCGTCTGACATTATCTTCAATTAGAAATAAAAATCAAGGCAAATTCTTTGTATACAATATTGACATTTATTTGTATTTTATTGAACTTCATCATGTAACTAGACCAATAAATAATATTTAAATGAGTTGAAACAGCCTATTTGTCAGTTTTTACTTTATTAAATATTGAACTATACTACGTTTCGTCTCTCATTTGAGACTTCTTCAGGTATACTATAATGAAAATTACAATGTATTACATTAGCTAATATGTTATAAAAGTTATGAAATATCAATATTGTTTGCAAACAAATTGATTGGATTTTAATTGATAATTTTCAACATTTTTTAGATATTTATTAATTAATAATAAAGAATATACATACAAAGAGTTAACGACCCATGTAATTTTCGCATTAAGTTGATGTTTCGACCATCCATTGTGGTCATTATTTATAAACTAAAACAAAGATTAAATTAACCACTATAATTTAGTAAACCATCATATGATATATTTAGTTGCAAAGTGTCATGTTTTATATTGATAGTAAATTTGTTGTTTTTAATATAAAACACTTTGGAAAATAATCTTTCCTTAAAATTCACTTCCTTATCTAAAAAAATAGTATTATATGTAAATATTGTACATTCTATGTATGAATTCTCGAAACTTCTTATCAGATGTACTTTTTTTAAAAGTCTTACTTAGTCTTAGCTGTGAACAGTTTACTTTTAAGATTGATTGGGTTTCTATCATACTAACCGCTTAAGTACTCAAGAAAATACAATTAAACAATTGCTTAATGCATTTTTATAACAGTATTAGAAAATGGAATTTTACAAAATCTATAAAATACAGCCGATTCATTTCACTTAACTTTTACACTATATTGTCTATTTTCGCGTTTAAGTTACGCTCTGTCTTCCAACTTATTAACCCCATCAATGTCAAATGATACGTGACTTTCATCATCAGGAGAAGTTGCTCAATCATTCCAAATTCATTTTTTTGAAATACCAACATCAGATTAAAAAATATTCGTGAAATCTTTCTAACGTGATTGTAAGATAGTAAATCATAAAGACGAATAATATGTTAAACCAAAAAATTATTTCTACAAAATGGTGGTTTTCTCGACACTCTTATTGCCTTGCTCCTCTATCGATGTTAGTATGTCGTTTATTTGTAAAAACCTCTTTAAATATTTATATTTAATGTTGTATAGAGGTAAAATTGGGAAGACCCGAGATAGTTTTTGGAATTTAAAGTCTGGGCAAAGTGGTGTATTTTTTCACGTCTGACACGTTAAAGAGCTATGTCCAATGGCCAAGGGGGAGGAGGATTGTCGTAATTTATGACTCCGTGACCCTTTTTGCTGAGTGGACAGTGAAAAGGAGGACAATACCGAGCGGACATCAAACTTCACAATGTTTTTAAGATTTCGAGAGTCGTGATATGCTGACCACAAAGAACGGACAAAATAGAATAAATTAATTTTAAATAAGTACGTGCTTCAGGAAGAGGGCAACATGTTGGGAGAGACAGTAGCCGAGCCGACAGCGAACCAGAGACAAATTTAAAGAGAAATAGTACGAGAGTCGTCTTTAGACGTTTATACGACGAAAGGAGTAAGGAAATGTAAGTGAAGTGAAATTAAAAGTATAAGTAGAGAAAAGTGTTTTATTGTTTATTGTGTGTGTCTGTGAAAGTGATCACCGGAAGGCGAAGGAAAGGAAGAAATTTAATAATATTCTGATCTACAGATAATTCAAAATAAACTTTTGATTTCAGAAACTTGATCGCATATTTGCCACTCAAATCTTTACCTATATCTCCCAGAAAATAGTACCTTACGAGAAATATTTCATTCAATAAAAAAATTAATTTGTATTCTTGATAATTAGGCTTCTAAAATACCAAATCTATTTACCCTAATCATATAAAGAAACATTTAAATTACAGGAACATAACATTATAATGTTAGGTCTATATTTCCACTATCTTTTTGTTATTTTCGCCTATTAAAAACCATAATTTTGCGACCTCTTCCTCGCCATATTATTGATGTAATGACAAAAACAAATTAGTTAGTAGATGTAATTTGAGAAATTTCAAAAACATTTTTCATGAAAAGGGAAACAGATACTGCCCAGCCGTGCTTCCGCACATTCGTATTTGATACATTTACCATTCATATGATTGTCGTCTGTGTGACTTGGTCCGACTGCTCGTGGCGATGGACTTGGCGACTTGACTTTGCGAAGACAGCTTTAGCCGCTCTTGACAGCTGACGCCTCTCTGTCTCGCCTCAGGCTTGCGGCTTACGAACTAACTTGCCCGTACTCAGAACTTCCGATAAATTACGCTCCTTGTCACGATGGGTACGTAGAAGACGCAGCAGAAAAAAAATCGATGTCTGAATCTGTAACGAACCCAGAAATGTGCTGAAAATATTTTAAATTGTTTTGTTAATAGCAATCTTTGTGAGCAAATATGTTATGACGCCGAATTTTATATTGTGAAATGCTTGAAATTAAGGAATTTCATTTATGTGGGTCATATTCAATGGACGATAACTTCTGTTTAAGTAGCGCGATAATGATCGGGTCTGTTTAAAGTTTCATAAATAATATAGGAATCAAGCCAGGAGACTCGCAGGAGCATTTGAAAATGTGGAAACTTCTTTGGCACCGCTAAATTTGGGTTTATCTGATATCTTTAAATTCTTTAATCAATTTAAGTTTACTCGAAAACTAATATATCGTATAATTTAACAATGTGTTATAACTAATATCGACAATCTGTTATTAAACTGGCAAATTGATGTAAAAGAGAACCGAATTTTATGAGGTGTTTGGTACTTTAATAACTGGGATGAGTTGAGATCACCTGAAGGATAAAAAATTGTTTTGTTTATAACCTTAAAATTTCATTTAAGGATGGCGTGTCCGCTTGGAAGTTTCGGCATTACTTGAACAACATTCTGTGATCCGGATTTTGCTGTCTGAAGTTGAAAAACAGGCTAAAAACTTTTCTCGAACGATTTTACAGTATGGCGGAAGTGTACAATCCGCGGAAATTAATAACTGGGTAAAATTAGTTCAAAAACGGTCGAACCTCAGTGACTGGGGCCTAACATTCTGACCGGCCAATTTTAAGTGTAACTCTTGAAATTCGCATTCATGACATTATTCGTGAAAACCCACGTATTATTGTTGGAGATGTAGGAAATAAAGTTTCAGTAAGTGTTGGCACATTATCAGTAACAAGCTGCAGTACAGCAAAATAAGTGTAAGTATGGTCTCGAAACTCAAGAACCAAAGGAAACATGGTCTAAAGCGTTTTCAGACTTGAACGAACGATATGAAAAAGGAAGATGACCCTTTTATAAGCAAGATTTTAACGTGCGATGAAACTTGGGTTCACCATTTTGTACTAGAGCCCAAAGGACAAAGCATGGAATGGAAAGTACACCAGTTCACCTGTCCGCAAGAAATTCAGAACGCAGGCATCAGAGGGAAAAGTCATGACTGTAGGAATGCCCGAGGCGTACAATAAACAGTGCCTGTTCAGACATTCTTGATGAACAAAGTAAAGCTATCTGTGAGAGAAAACCGATGCGGATCTCAAAGAAACGGCGTGATATTGTTCCACGACAATGTTCGCCATCCAAGTTCACGACAAACTAGTCCAGATTTGGCTCTCTCCGATTTTCATTCGTTTATCCACTCACGGAGTCATTATGTGGATAAAAGTTCAGCAAGGGTGAGGAGGTGAAAGAATTCGTGGAAACTGTTATTAATATACGATGTAAGTATATTATTTGGACCATAGATGACGTCAGTGTTTACAGTGAATCATAAATATTTTTCAGTGAACGTGAGTTCCTTGGATCATTGTCGTGCTATTTCCATAGATATATTAGCAATGTTTTGGACCTACTTGAGAAGCAATTTTAGTCACCATATGTGTGGAACACTTAACGAGTTCACTTACGGCCAATCGCCATCATGTCCTTCGTCCAAGTCAATATTCAATTCAAAAAATGTCAAGTTGGATGAACAAAAATATAACTTATGACTCTTCTGTATCTAGAATTTAATAGTAATAAGGGAAGTACAACATTTAAACGTGCTTTATTTACATCTATACATAATCATTCGCCAATTTTTGAATGCCAATGGATAAACGAAAACCAAACTCCTGTTATCGCCCCCAATGATACACCAGCATACGGCATCTCTACTTCCTGCTCTTAGCTTCGCATAAGTGTAATATGATTATTACACTATGTATCATAAGGCACTTGAAATTGTTAGATTATTTATATTAAGAATACCTCATTTTATATTCATTCCTGCTGTTTTTTAATTGCGATATATAAACATTTTTGTGTTGTATGACCTACAGGGTGAACCATAACTCCACCGTCAAACTTTCAGCGGTGGTTCAGGGATATCGTCTGAGGTTTTCGAAATAAGGTACTCAGTCTCCGGCGGCTCGTTACGGAGTAATAATGTAATTATTATTTATTCTGTTTGTTACCGCACCCTTGTTAAAATGCCTTCACAACAGTGACGAAGCCTGTAATCAAAACAGTGTAATACAACAACTCTCAGACGAAACACGTAGTTTGGTCGATTGTTGATTAGTCTCGATGGTCGTGTTCCGTGGCCTGCTCGGCCACCAAATGTGACACCAATACACTACTTATTTTTCTGGAGGCACGTTAGAGCCTAGTTTACTCGCACGGGCATGGTTGCTAAGCTTATCGCAACCGCAGAAGCAATACGCCAAACCCCTGGAATTCTTGATTGAACACATTGTGATAAAACTGTACGTGTTTCTTCTCCATTACAAGCTTCTTCGCTGTTGTGAAGGTATTGTCACAGAAACTATGGTGATGCTGTAACAAACCGAGTAAATCATAATTAGATTATTACTTAGCAATTTTGCCGGAGACCGTGGGTTTCTTGTAACAAATTACTCAGAAGGTAAACCTGAACAACATCTGAAAGTTTGGAAATTTACCTGAAAATGTAGATTAACTTAGATAAACTAAAATAACACTTCACATTATTGTTTTTGGTTGTGAAACTTAATGAATTTACGCCACTACACTAACCTATATTCACTAGAGTCACTTCAGATTGAATCTAAATTTGTCCTTCCGTCAGAGGAGCTGCTCCGAACACTCCATGAGGCCAATAGTTCCAATCATTTATTATCCTTTTCAGAAATGAGTACCTACCGACATTCGTTTTTTTCTGTCTTGCCTTTATTTCGGAAATGTTATCTGTCCTTCCATACAGAGTCGGTTCTTTCATTCTATCCCAATTCATTATTCAAGTTTTTAACCTTTAAGGAAAACGTGGCCTAGATCGTGCCATAATGTATCCTATCCTAGCATCTTGATTTTTCTCAAATATCTAACAAAATATTCGTACTTTGCAATATGGATGTACTAATTTTCACGTGCTCGTGAGAACATAATTTAGACTTTTAAGGACTAATTTCACGGTCGTTATGTTCTCCGTGTTGTGTATCATGTCATAAAATTTTAAAGCGTGCTCGTAGATAAACTTGTTCCGTACGACGCAGCCGTGAGATAATTTACCTTCTTCATTTATCTGCTTACTTTTCGGCGCACTCTGTTATTTTCAATGCGGAGTTCGTCTTCGTTTAAGTGGCACTTGGGATTCTGCCATTCGTTCCTCTCATTTCCGCCAAAAATACATTTGCTCTTAATGAGGTCCTTAATTAAAAGGGGTGATTACCTTGTCTACCAAATATGGGTAGGTTTGTACACTACTTCTTGTTTTCAGGCAACATAGACCGATATCGGTGAAGAGATCTCATGAGCCACTCTTTTTTTCTTCAAGAACATAAAAACAAAGTAACTTTATGCAAGTATGTAAGTATGTTAAGTAGAGCCGCAAACCGGCTGATGCAAAAGTAGGGGACGAGAACATTTTACCGATCTAGGCTTTCATTCGAGAGAGCCCTTAAAAGCCTTAAGAGCCCTTACCGAACAGTTCACCAAAAACGAAAATCTTGTTAAATATGAATATTGAATGTGCTGTAGACTTTTCAGACTAGCGAATTGTAACCCATACATTTACTCCAAATTTTGTGAACGAACGATGCTATATGTAGTATCTATGGAAGGTTGGGACGAATCTTCAGGGTACAAATATAAAAGAAAATATTTGCTTGGACAAATAACTGACATAATAAGATTGTAACTCTGTAAATGGTGACGAAAATCCACAAAATCGTATTTGATGACCGTCGACTGAACGTGCGGAAGCTAGCAGACCATGTATGAATTACAAAAAAATCTCTACATCGCATATTAACTGAAAATTTGAACATGAGAGTGCTATGCGAAAGATGGGTGCCGTCTTTGCGTAGAATAAAAAAAACAGCGTCGTTAGAACGTTTTAATCGACTGTTAAGTGATGTTTCACGACAATAAAGACAATATTTGGATCGATTCGTTACCATGGATTAAACGTGTTCCGTCATTTCACAACTGAGACGAAGGAACAATTAAAAAGTGGTCGACTCCAAAGCCACGTTATGGCGTCAGTTTTTTTTTGGGGGGGGGGGTTGACTGTAGAATAATTTTCATTGAAACAGTCAGTGACGAGTATTATGCGAACTTATTGCAAACATTGAGTGAAGCTATCAAGAAAAGGGGTAAAACAAGAAAGTGTTTCACACTACAATGCAACTGTTACCCATCGCACTCGATAAAACCAATAAGTTAAATTTCGAATTGCTTCCTCGCGCAACTTATTCGCAAGATAGAACTTCCTTGAATTATTTACTCTTTCCAGACTTGGAAAATTGCTCCGTAGTAAAAAATTTTGAGAACCTCGATTGTTCTCAGCTTTTAGACTTAGATATCGAAACAATTGATTATCGCTGGTTTTCACTTTAAACTGGGATATCGAAGCTACTGAACATCGCAGGGAAAGGTGTATCGAGGTTAACAGAGACTGCGAAGAGAAATTAAGATATTGTTTTACCATTTTTTATGTTGCCATTGTTAGTTTTGATGGTTCTGGGTTTATCCTCGTAAAATGTATTATTTATTAAAAAAGTGTGAGTATTGCGGAAGTACTATAATAAAAATTTAGAAATAGGGTTTAAAGTGTTGACCATTATGCAATTTTTTTAAATATTGATTGTTATGTCAAATGTAGTTTATGTATTTTAAACTTAGCAGGAGTATAATTCTGGAAATAATAGTCTCGTAGTATTTTCTGTCCATGCAGTAGCATGAAATGCTGAACTATTTGTAAAATGTTTCGAAATAACGCATAACCCTTAAATATTTTCTGAACTTATTTAAAAGGTTTTGGTTTATATGTCCTAGTGATGCATTTATTTTCAATGTAGCTAATTTATCTAGAATCTTCGGTTTCAATCGTTATTTGTGTACTACAGTTTCGTTGGATGAAACACATGTGTAAATGCTGGAAAGCTTCAGAACACCTTCAATAGTATATGAGAACAGGTTGATATTCACGTAGTTAGTCAGTTGCTTACAGGTGATATTTCAGATGTTGAGCTAGAAAACCACTCTTGCCGAAACCACTGCTGTCCACTTCAGAAATCAATTTCGGCGGAAGTTACACAACCCACACAGCAACAGCGTGAACCGAATGTAAATTGCGTTTACGCAAGACACGCCCACTTCTGTTTACTTTATAAGGATGCTTCTGAAATAGTCTCGAAGTAAAAAATAACTTCAATGCCTCACAACAGCCTCAATTCTAAAGTATTTTTGTAGATTAACAGTTTCTTAACGATTTACTTATAAATGTATGCGAATGGATGCTATAGGCCTAAAGTAGATTCGACGAATGCGTTAATTAAGAACAAATTTCGTGCGTACGTAGTTTTTATGGAACACGTGTAGTAACATTTACTATTCTCGTACTCGATTGTACCCTATTGTTTACTAGTATCGTGTAACGGAATTATATATTACTACATAATTTGTTTACGGAGATAAGACAGCCGATATCGAGTACGAGTACAAGCATCGAAAGTTTCAAAATAATACCGTGTGTGATGGCGAATAGTACGAATTTTAACGGGCCGGGAACTGGATAAGAACGTATACCTGGGAAGCATAATATGCTAATTTATCGTACTGTAACATTACATTTGTGTAACTTTAAATTATTATTAGCCTGTACTAAATAAGAAAAATAACGGGACTCCACATTAGGCATGGGATGGGAACACCCTTACATGAATGAATGAATTTATTGATACTGCAATTGAGTTACATTCGGTGGCAGTTACAAAAAATATGCTTAAAATAAGGAATATGAATAATTACAATAATAATCATAAAAAAACATAGTAAATAGTAAATTACATTCTTAAGGATAAAATTAAATTGCCCATTGTTTAGATATTATTTCGTAGCACTAAACTTCACTACACTTGTAGTTCACGATCACTTACACTTCCTTATTCTATACATGTAGGGATGGAGGGGCGTCATACAAAAATAACAAGTAAACAACCGAGAATGGTGCCTATTCCTCTGTTGTGAAAGTCGCTGAGTTCAATTAACGCGCCCGTTAAGCAGTAGTTCAGCTCCCTTAAAGAAGATGAGTATGAGATGCAAAAATCAACCTATGTTGGTTTCCAATTTTATAATGATAAATAAACATACCGTCTTCTCAGACAGGACACGAGGCATGAAAAAAAAATCTGACGCTTTCGATGCCGTTTGAATTACGTGTTTACTAAGAGATTATATAAAAATATTATAAATTGACTTTCATTGGGTTTGAAAACTATTAATAACCTCACACGTGAGGCTGGATTGTTTGATTGATTTTCAAAATTTTAAAACACAAGTTTGGAGGGGACTGTTCCATTAATACAGTTTGTTGCATTTCACCACATGCAACTGGCAGTCTTGTCAAGTTCAGATTTAATACCTTACTTTAATAAAAGATGAATGGACACGCTAATGAGCGTATTAATTCAAAATAAACGAAAAGAAAGCCACAATTGAGGGAGTGGAGGCCCAGTTTCGTATTTATTCCACCACAATCATCGTGTTTGTATGCTAATGGTTTACATTTATACATACAAAGGAGACAACATAACAGCTGAGATATAACGACCATTCAAATTCATGAATATTTTGACTCAGTAATTGACTCGAATCTACATCTTTCAGCCGTACCAAACCTTCCTAGAAAATAAACTTTTATAACCAGTACTCACATTCCTTGGTTCGATATCAGTGCAAGTGTCGGATTTTCTTCATTGTTTCCGTATCAAGAGAAGCTCTACAATATTATCTTTCGTATTATATATTGTCGTCTGAAAATTATCCTGTTTAGAATTGTGAGCTACGTTGTTGGTTTGGTAAATGTATATAAGCAATTAGTTTGCGGCCCTGTCTCGGAAATTTTAAATAAGGATGCTCGTGTCCAACAGGCTTACAGGCTTGTTGCTGACGATCAGATGTTTGAATGTTATTCTTCTTTCTTCGCTGCCTGTAGAGTTCTTGGTAATGTTTGCACACACGTGCAGCATTGCTGACTACAGAATAATGCAATTTGCCCCTGCACCCACTAACAATGCCTCATTCAAAAGCTGTTACCACTATTAACCGTAAAAATTTAAATGACTAACAGTAGTTTTAATATTCCCCGTTTTTGGAATTCGAAGTATCTTTTCCACTAAGCTGGAGAAAGCTGAGTTTTTCCAACTTGAAGAAATGTAATAATATCGTTATTTGTAGTAAAAAGATCTACAGAACCTACAAAGATAGTAAAGTTTCCTACGCCGATTCCAGGTCAGTTACGTGTTCTCTTTACCTGTGATTTTAATATATTTCTAATAGTTTCTTATAACATGGCTAATTGAAAAACACGTTTCAGTGCAAAATACGAAGGCACGTCAAGAATAAAATAATACGGCTCGTTACACTTTGCCTAATTTTTAATTCCAGTTTTTCCAAGTCGTCCAAAAATTGTATTCCTAACGTCCTCAACATTTTCTTTGTAAGTATTTTTAATGAAAGAGTAGAAAAGGGTTGCTGGGGCCAAATTTGGGTATTGTGATGGATTCTGGACCGTTGTAATTTCGACAATTCCTATAACTGCAGAGGTTTATTTTCTTGATTGAAGAACACTTTTTGGTCAAATGTGGACGTTTCTTCTTTATTTCTTTGCTCAAATGATCCGATAACAGTGTATAATGGCCTGTAATGTAGGGGTTTAGCGTTGCTGTCTCGCATCACAGAGGTCCTGGGTTCGACTCCTGGATTTTTGTGTGTTTTCACACAGTGAAACTGCAGATCACGAGTTCACCCTATCGTAGTCGCTAATAACCCTAGTAGTTCTTGCGATTTTAAAAAAAGAGATAAAACCAGTATATAATAGTCTCAACTTATTATTCGTCATTTTTCTAAATAGTCTATGTAGATAATTCCGCGAGCATCCCAAAAAACCGTGCCATCATCTTCTGAGTCAGTTTATAGTCTTCTTCTTCGTCGAAACCGGTTCGCTTGGAGATATCTGTAGTGACATTCCTTGGAATTTAGCGCCACAGAGATCATAGAGATCAGAGACGAACGATATCACTGGAATTGCCATAGTGGCGGCGAGATAAACAGTGCACATATCCGAAGCTTAAACGAACCATTTAAAATACTTTTCTGTGTTTATTATACGAACCATTTAAAATACTTTTCTGTGTTTATTATACATCTTACTTATAGCCTACGTGACCAATGTGTATTCACTGAATCGACTATTATTTTGAATCTGCTGTGTCGTGTCGACAGGTTTGCGTACTACAGTTTCGTTGGACGTAAACAATTGTTAATGCTGGAAAGTTTCAGAACACTTTCAATAGGATATCAGAACGTAGAAATTAGTCAGGATTGCGACGAAGAAAGAGCCAATCCAGCTACAGAATCGTCCACGTGAATGAGTTCATTCTCCTCTGTGATCAAGCACGATATCCATCTTGTCGATATTTTTTATATACAATATTTCATTTTCATTCTAACCTTTGTCTTCAAAAAGTTCATGCAAAATAGCCAGTGACTCGACACCATAATATGGATAATCTCTAGCGTTTAGAAGTATGCTTCTGGTGTGTTGATGTCGACCTTGTTCAAACTCATTGAACCCAATTATAAGCTGTTTTAACCGATCTGGAAGATGCCAATAACTCTGAAGTCGCCATGTTTTTGCCATTTCTGGTGATTATAATACGCGTAGTTTTTTTCTCAATTCCTGCTGGGAATTAGGGAAATATTTTCAAATAAACTTTGGCACATCAACACTCCGTTATAAATCATAATACACTCATAACTAAATTTATAAAAAATGATCACTTATGAAATTGACGGCGAATCTGTTAGTTATTAACAGGATATTAACAATGCTTTGTAAACTTACGCATTTTATAAAAAATAACCTAACTTGGCAATTTTACCTGATTGTTAAAACAATGTTGTAATACTATTGGCTTGTCACTGAACGTCTTTATCACAACAAAAATATTAATGAAGAGTCATATTGACACTGAAAAATATTTTCTGACTTCGCTTTTCAAAATCCACAAAATTTAAAATACACGCACAATAAAGTTTATCGAAAATTGTCACTATTCAATTGAAATAAAATCTATTACATTAGAAGTTTAAAATATCTTACAAATCAAGTGATGTACCTCAAACCTAGTTTTTTAAGAAATACTAATTATGTATAAAGTTGTTAATTCTTTGAAATTCTCAGACTCTCAATTGAAATCTAAACAAAATTCAAAATGAAAACATAACTAATTTTATCGAAATTTCTCATTTATGCAATTGACCACTAATCTATTAAATTATATTGATTCATCTTACGTACGATATTTTTATTACCCCTTGATATTTCCTATATATTTTCACTGTTCATGTTTTACTTACGTATTTAAAAAGAATCTTTCGTATTGTTTATCGTCATCGTCCCATGTGTTCGTATTTTGCAGAATACATATTAATTTATAAATGTGAGGTTAACAGACTGTAAACATGGACGTCATGTTGCTTTTTCAAATATGGTGGATTTTTGTACATTCAGTGCTTGAATGATACAAGACTTGATAAGCTTTTGCGTGTTGACGCATCCGTATATTTTTTTTAAAAAAAATTCTTTCATATGTTAAGGGTTTCTCGCCCAGCCAGTGTTTTTCTTCGTGTTTTTAAGAATATATGTACCACGTTTTGTGGCAATATGTGCACGTGTTTAAATTTTTATGCTATGACAAACAAATATTGAATCATAGATCCTTTTTATAGTATAGATTTAAACTGAAATATCGGCTTTAGATCGTTTTATGGATGGAAAAGTACTAAGTTCGATTTATTTTTATAAATTAGTTGCTAAAGCAGAAAGGTTCTATACGACAATATTGACACAAATGAGAGAGTAACACGCCTCACATCCCAATCGTTTCCAATCACATAGTTCAAGTAGAGGTGGCTGTCATTGGAACCATAGAGGATACCTTTGGAGTGGTAGTGAGGACCGATAACTACTTGTTATGTTATAGGGTTTTCGGGAGTTGCGACAGACGGGCGCCAGAGTTTAATGGACGTGCTTATGGAGGCAGGGGAGATCAGCAATCACGCACACGCAGTTACTTCCTTGAATGCTAGGGGACGACTGCCTGTCTGTCTGTCTGTCTCACCCTCAACAATCGAGATAGCACAGATGACTCGCAACTACACTCTGAAGTCATACCGAAACGCGATCACAGCAAATTCTTCATTTTCCGGATTAATCTCAGATCCGTTCTGCATGTAATATTGTATGTATAAACATTTATTACCTAACCCATCTGCTAAAGTAGGCTGACCAAAGGACTAACCTACCTTCACGTTTACATGTGAATTATATACACTATTTTAATTTTGTAATTTCATTATTTTAATATTGTATGTACTAGAACTTACTGATTTTTATTATTATTCATTGTTCATATAAAAACTTTTATCGTATTGATTTTTAGTTGGTACGATAATGATACAGTATATGCATTAAATAGTCAATACAAAATTAAAATAATGTATATAATTAGCATGTCGGTATGTGGGATAGGTTAATCCACTGATCAACCTACTTTAGCAGAATGGGTTTGGTTTATTTATTTATTTTTGTGAGTACCTGAGAGGCATACGACGAGGGTGAGTGAGGGTTTACAGGCAATGAACTGATTTTTGAGGATATATGAGATGTGCGGGCATGATGGTAAGGTGGGTTAGGGTTTGCCTGAATGGTCAGGAGGATTTTGAGACGACGGAAGCGTGGAGGTGGAGGAGGATTGTTATGGAATTGCTGGATCGTGGGGCTTGGGTGGTTGAGGCTGCTTTTGATTAGGGAGGTTATGGATTTGGAGGTTACGGAGTTTACTTTGGGAAGTTTGATGTTATGGTGGATTTTGGAATTTCTAAGGTACCAGGGAGAGTTTGTAATGGTGCGTAGGATTATGTTTTGTTTGGTTTGAATTTTAGCTGAATGGATTTTGGTTGTTCCCCATATAAACTAGTCATAGGACCAGTTGTGTTCTGTTGTGGAGAGGTATAGGAGGTCTTTTGTGCTGATGGTAACAGGGGCTTTTCTGTTTAGGAGGGAGTATAGGGTTCTGAACGATCTCGTCGTGCCCATCATAACAGAGTTCAAATTCAGAAATATTGTAGTGTAGCATTCTGTATAAAAAAAATTCATGCCGATATCAGCTTAGTTTTAAATTTCCTGCCTTTAAAATCTTCCCTGGTTGTTTAGCAAATATATTTTAGTTTTTCACGTTTATAATAATTTCACTAGGTTCACCACTCTGGTACTCGTATTAATGGAAAATATTGGCGTTATCGACAAGTTCCTACACCGCCTTGCTTTGGATAATAATTTCAGTATTTCAGTAGCAAGAGGCATTAGCTGTAATCCGATGAAGCGGCTTACGATAAATGGCTCGGCGAAATAGACCCACAAACTGTTCGTGGCTTCGTAGTTTACAAACTTCGCCGTTGATAATACCATTCCGTGCGTAGTCAGTCGTCGTGGCGCTTTTTGGTTTAATGCAGTGTCGTCAAAATAGAGCCTGTGTTGTATAAAATTTATTTAATCATTTATCATGTGGATAAAGCCAAAATTATTTTATTAATTCCGACCTAATCTATGACTTAAGTCTTTACTAAATATAGGTCTACTAATTCCCATTCTTGTAAATATATAATGTATGAAAACAAATAAAATTTTTAAAATCACTTAACCCTTCAGGAGTCGCGTGATTTCTGCAGTATTTACAGCGTATTTTTAAGCCTGCGAATCTGTGTACCTTTCACTCATACATTCACCTATTTATAGGACAAGTAAATATGTAATGTCGATGATGTTACTGAAATAACAAGGATTGTTTACGGCTGGGGATCCTGTAGACCGTCTGGACCACTTAAGGGTTAATTTCACAATTTATGTTGACTAATACCAAGGAGTTGACCAGTTGGAAGTCTCCTTGCAGAAAGATCTGCAAATAACTGAAACCCTTCGCAAGTTTTAAAACAATCTTTGATTTTATTGTTTCACAAATCATGATACACTATTCAGCGACGTGTCATAAAACAGTCGTAAAAATGCCTGTTCGGTATGTTTCGTAGCCAAATCTTGCAAATGCATTAAATAATATTTTATTCCAAGAGCGAGGGAGACTATCGCATTGCTGCACGAAAAATATCGTACACGAGTTATTTCTTCGGAAATGATGTACGACCCCACCCCTTTTCGACTTTTTGTAAAATTAAATGAAGTCGCTGGTCTAGTTAGAAGAAGACTAGAACGATTTACAACGTTCAACAAAGCTTCAAAATGCAGATCAAAATCAAATTAAACATAGAGAATCTAGGGGAAATAACTATTTTAGAGTAAGAACTATATTTCACTTTAAAATGACCCACTACTTAAATATATAATATTCTTCTACAGCAGGTGAAGGAGAGCAATTCAGTAATGCCATTAAACAATACTTGTTTGAGGTGGTAATATATAACAAATTGTTTAATGTACTATTAGCATGCTGTATATTGAATGAACATTATTAATTGTTGTAATATATTATTAAATGCTCAACTTACAAGTTGTTTTCCTTCATACATATGTCAGTACAATTAATTTTTATTTGTTACGGAATAGTCATTATTTCGTATTAATAAAATTCACACTGAATTATATACCTTAAAACAAAAGTACACTTATGATTTTAAAGAAGATATTTTTATATAATGATTCGTTAATCAAACTTTTAACATTTATACCTGTTAATAATTCAAAAAATATATATTTAAAGTCAATCATGTTCATGTAATGTAATATGTAATGTTAGTTTCTTTCTTTTTTTAATATTTGTATGTAACTAACATAATTAATAATTGTCTTAGAGGATTTAATGAGGTGTCTAGACGTCATGTAAATAACAGGGTTTTGTGCATCAGGTAAATTATATATTTTATTTTTCATGTAAAATATTATTATATTAGTATTTCTATTCCTAATTTACCAAACAATATTACTGGTACGCTCCCGGCCCCATGTGCAGACATTACGCGTCTCAATAATTCGTTCAACAAAACCAAAGGAGAGAGCTTTTGAGTAACTTTCTAATCAGTGATTTCAAAAACTGTTTGTTGATATGTAATTAAGAAATATTGGTTATTCCATATCATTTTCATTGTGTCGTGTTGTATAATTCTGGCACTATTTCCGCCATACAATAAATATGTCTTCTCTTATCCCTGATCTTTCATCAGTATCTTCAGTATTCTTCTACATCTTCTACTTCAAATTTCTGTGTATACAGTAGCCGTATTTGCATCCGATATTGACTGCGAAAGAATAATTTTTCCGATGTGAGGTACGAGAAATGTTATTTACAGAAGCATACTAGGACTATTTGCATAGTGCTACTCTTTGGTTGGTGGGTTTCAGAAATTAATTCAATTTTTTATTCACTAATAATCACCCTATGACCAAAGTGTGTATAATATTAAAAAGATTATTTGTTTTTATGTTATTCTTTTATATATTGTTGTCGGTTTTATGGGCACAAGCTTGTTCCGTGATTACTACATTGTAGCAGACAATGTTTGAAAATTATTCTTCAATTAATATATTTCTACTGTTTTTGGAAATTACTGGTAAAAGTCAATGATACTGTATTGCTTAGTTTGCTTGTGTTTATTTCTTCTTTAAAAAATGCTCGCTGCTGTAATTCTCGATTTAGTGTTACATTTATCCTTCCGCATTTGTTCCTTTAATCACACTTCTCATCTTTCAAAAACTACGGACTACAGAAAGCTGTCCCTTAAAGAGGCCGTATCAAACGGCAAATAAAAGAAAACAAACTAGCTCTGGAGAAACAAATACACAAGCTCCAAATCCTGTTTACATGATGCCGGTTCGTCTCTTACTTGAGACGAATGGCGAGTGGGCTCTATATTAATCCCTAGAGTCCTCTTTGTCAGAACGCTGCGAGTCCAAGAGCACCATAGCGAATCTCTCAACGTCGCTGGGAAACAATGGGATATGTTCACTTAAGAACCACAATCAATCCTAAATTAAGGTGAAATAGACTGAACACTGCTGTCACCGACGAAGAAAAACTCGGTTGACCTAGAGGTGCTTGCTTCAACGCCGCTTCATAAATCTCGCCAACTTAGGTTAGAATTAATTTCTGACAGTTTTAAAGCGCCTTCGTCGATCTTATATAGCGACCATTTTGTAATGTGCCTTACATAATTAAAGCACTACAGTATATGTCAGGAGGGGTTGACGAATTGTAGGCACAGTATTTTCTGTGTGATCATTGACTTATTTACCCGGTAGTATTGTGCTGTTGACAGTGGCTTTTGTTCTGTCACCAGCATTTAAAACTTATCAACTGAGACGCTCACTACTTGAGAGGGAATCCACGAAAAAAGAGTGATCGTGGAAACATTTGTAAGGTCATACGGAAGAGAAATTAAAAATGAACCATGGAAAGAAACGCATTTTAATTTCCACTTGAGAGGACATTTGTTAGTTGCGAACCATGTTTACGTTGCTCAGTGTAAAGACCATTTCTATCCATAACAGCCTGGAAACGCACTATACTCGTAGGTTGTTGTACTGCTGTCCGAAACATCTCAGGTGGGATGTTGGCTACCTCCCTGGATGCTCATCTTCAACCTCCAACGTGTGCTAGTGTCTCGTTAAACCCTGTCCTTCAGGAAACGCCACAGCCAGCCACGCAGGTTCCAATCTGGTTATCTTTGTGGCCACGCAGTTTGGAACAATCGGTCAATTACCCAAATCTGTTACGGATTAACCGAGTGACCTCACGAGTTATATGAGGTGGGACCCCATCGTATATCAAAACAGTTAACTCCAAAGCATCTATCTCCCGTAGATCAGGGATCCCAGGTTGTTGAAGCTGATCACGCTGCAAGTCCTAGGTCCTTGGGGTCTGAGTTTCTCAAAGAAAAATTGACCAATTGTGAACTGTGCCGTAAAGTCATACTACACAGTGACGCATTCAGTATGCAGGGGAACTTCATGAACGTTCATTGGCAGTGACGATAACCAACTGTTACGGTTGTGAGTTTTCTCTGCCCCACTGACCGTAAAGTGTGCTTCATCACTCCACAAAATGTTCCGAGTCATGACAATATCAGTATCGACGCAAATCCTGCGGTGCACAATCTGAACATAATTATTATAAATTTGGGATACAAAACTACACAAACTCCAGTACCAAAAGTTTAATTATAACAACCATTTACTGTAATGGGTCTAAAAGAATAAAAATGTATTTATAAAATGGTGTTCTCTTTAAGAAATGACGAATCGATCGTATATTGAATAAGTTATCATGCAGTAAAAGTACAAATTCTATTGAAATTTTGTGGGAATAAATGCGTCATGTTTCTGAAATATTAATTCTTACATTTGTTTACCGACGTGTGTTATGCAGTAGCCGGAAATTGGAAGTCAATCACGTTTAAAGCGAGCGTCCTTCGAATTCACACAATTTTTTGCAGTTCCGAAATTTGCTGAATTGTAAATGCAACATGTTTTTGTGTAATAGCTAATCTCGGTCCTTAACCCTTAAGGAAGGAGTTGTTTTTAAGATTTGAGAATAATGTGCAGTGTCATTGTATTAACTTTTTAGACCGTCATTGCTTGAGCAATTTGTGGAAATTAGGGGGAACCCTAATTGTGATGACCGTACAGGAGTTTGATGTTCAATAACAGCCATTGTCAAGGTAGGATGCAAACCATTCGTACAGAGCCAGATGCTGTGTCTCAAGATTTAAATGAAAGTGCAAAAGTCTGACATTTGTAAAACGATTCAAGTGCCACGATTCTGTATTACAATATGAATTATTTCTGGGCTATTTCCAGTATGCAAATTTATATTCGAGTCTTGCACTGAAATATGATTGTGAGTTGCCTCGGAAATTTTTTTATGTATAAAAGACAATGAATTACACAAAAATTAACGAAAATATAGTGAAGTAGCCAATAAAGAGACAAAAATAAAGGTTAACAGCGTTTATGAAATTCTTGTAGAAAATTCGTAAGAGCTGTCAGAAGTAAACTCAGCGTTGTGTGATATTTAATTTTGTCTGTTTATTGCCTACTTCAGTATAACTCAAGAGACAAATTGATGTAATATAAAATCGTTCTGTAAGAGCTGTTTGGTACTTTCATGACTTAAGTTGGTTTAAACCTCAAAATTGCACTTAACGATAGTGTGTCGGTAATCCGTTTTTTAGTTTCTGAAGTTTAAAAACAGGCTATAATCATTTCGAGAATAATTTACAGTATGGTGGAAGTTGTACGAACCGCGAAATATTTATAACTGGGTAGAAGAGTTCAAAAACTATCTAACCTCAGCGTCCTGGCAGGCCAGTTGAACTGTCAACTCATTCGCTTGACATCCGCATTGACACAGTTATTCATGGCGTATTACTGTTGAAGATATGGCAAATAAAATTGCAGTATCGTCACTGCCAAGTACAGCTGAATAAATATAAGGTGGTCCGGAAAGAACCCAAGGAAACAACACTCGACGTGTGTGCAGACTTGACAGAACGCTATAAAAGGAAAGGTGACTCTTTTCTAAACTAGATTTTAACTTGTGATGAAACTTAGGGCTCACTCAAGGGGAAATTACGTGGAAAATGTTGAGCAGCAACGAGGACATCAAAGAATTTGTTGGGAAGCTGGCTCAAACAACAAGATAAGGAATTCTTTGAATCAGGTATAAAAACACTTGTTCATAGTTGAGACAAGTGTATTAATATTTGTGGGGATTGCGTTGAGAAGTACGGTCCCATTTTGTAAAAATACAGTTTTATTTGTAAATCAATTTTTCTCATTAATTATTTAATGGTATAGCTGCAATCTATCTAATAAAAAGATTCTTTGTCAGACACGCGTGTGCATTCGTGGGCTATTTTCATATCATTCAATAATAAAGTTAAAATTATAAAAAGCATTTAAAATATGTAACATAGGATCTTAATATTGATGAAATTTTATTTAATAATTGCTATATTGTAATCTAATTTTATATATTGTGTATTATTAATTCGTAATTTTCTGATTTCAGGTCGACCTGATATTGGGTAAGTGAATCTCATTAGCGTTATTGTTTTTTTGTCTACCCTGTTGTTGCAAGATGGATGGACGCAGCTGCACGCACCATTCATTAATGAGTAATACTGAGTGAGTCAATGTCACGGCTTCGATCGCGAAATCCTGCCTAGCTTCGGGCGGCAAATCAATAGCGTCCAGACGGAGGGCGCGCCGGCCCCAAACTAATCCTCCACGTGTTCCTTCCTGCCTGTGTTTCAATCGAACTCAATTCTAACTCCTTGCGGATTACGCATTCAAAAATAAAACCATGTAATAGTTCAAATAATTGCACGAAAAATAACGGAAAAGTGTTGTACCAACAACTTATTATCTGCGTTCTTTCATGGGCTCGCTTCTAGAGCGGCCGTTGCTATCCCCACTATTCTAGTTGTTCCTGGTACCCTCTATTACTTTTGACAGCAGTCATTGGTGTCGTTAATTTCAAAATTATTTGTCAACTAAATTTACTACCCTCTTCAAGCACGCTGAAATTCTATGTTTAATGTTAACAATTCTTCCGTAAGCATTTTTCCAGCCATAAGGGAAAACAATAGCGTCTCATTCCATTATTAGTCCGGACGCTGCGTTGTCCTCTATAATAGCTCAGTGACGTCATTAGACCCGATTTTTGTTTCAGTACACTGAAATAGGTTTGTGAAACAAGAATGAAGAACTAATGAACGTAGACTTTCGTGGAGTATAATTCGGATATAAAATTTTCACTGTTCACCAACCGGGTCAGGCATATACAATCCCACAACGTTTCCGCGGACATTCTATGCCTGATGACGGCGGCAAAGAATGTCCGCGGAAACGTTGTGCGATTTTATAAGCCTGACCCGGTTGGTTAACCGTGAAGATTTTATTCAAGAACGAAAAATATTTTCTTCAAGGATTTTTAACATTTAAATGCCATAATTTATTATATATATTATGTAATCAGGTACACATATAGTTGTTTAAACCAGTCTCAGTTTATTAAATATTAGCTGGGTGTCCGGCGTTTCCGGTGATTTTATTTATATTAGCCAGCTTTAGTATGTCATTCGACAGTAATGTCTTTGTCAAAACGTGATTAAACCGTCAGAAAGACCGTTAAATTTTTAAAATTGACCTCTTCATGCCCCCTAATTTAATCGAGCTGAATTTAATGACAAGAACTGCAATAACTCCCAGTAATATTATAATAGAGCCAAGAAAACTCACAGCAATCTTCGTTGTTTTCACATAATATTTATATGAGTAGTTCCGAGCCCAACACCACCACCCTAGGGTTGAATTGCTACAGATGTTATAATTGAACTGGGCGATATCCACAACACCGAATTCGACTCGATGATGATGGATTATTTTCTCTTTATTTTTATGTAACTCTCTCCCCCTCCCCCCATAGCTGAGCCCCTCCTATGGTGAGTGAGGCTCAAACCACACACAATCAACACCGTGAGAAACACTATCAATCTCACTGACAACGAAAAATATTCATTCGACTCAAATATCTGCTGCCCCTTCCACTCCCGTCACCTGCTTCTGAATTGCAAGGAACACGTGTACAAAATTTGGTCGAAATTGCTCCATGCGTTTAGATTTATATATAGAGAAATACACTAAAATAGTCAATTATATTTCTAAGGCGAAGATACTTGAACCATATTTTCAGTCTGATTAGCGTGCTATAGATTTATATTTATGTGTATATATATTTACGAAAAATAAAATAGAGTATTTGCAACACTGGTCTTTATATAGCGTGCATCAATCATCTGAATAATACCAGTTTTTGTATTTTTAATACCTAATTAAAAATTATCGTTCCTTAAATAAAAAGTTTGTTAAAATTAATCATTAATTCACGCTTAACATAAATTTAATCATACGTTTGACTGGCTACGTAACGTCAGAATTATCCTGTCGCAAGTTCTATATGTGTTTATGGTAGGACCTTTGCCTGAAAAGTGAGAAGGAGGGAACCTAAATCCTCGAAAGCTCGACAAAAACCTTCTCCGGGGTGAGCACTACAGATCACCAAAATTTAATGGAATGTCATCAGAACGTATGCAGTGGAGCTGATTAAGACACGATATAGCCAGGCGCCCATTATAAACACTATCCATTTTATTTATATAAACTAACAATTTAGGAAAATTTTTCAAAAAAAATTATTATTTTTTATATTGTTGAATATGTCCTACTGCCGAAAGTTTTTGTGAATAATATGTTATAGTATATAAAAATGTAAAGGTATTAATAAATTTTTTTATTAATATATATTTAGTAACATATGAGAACCTGATTTCATTACAGGAATGAAGTTCCATCATTGGTGTATACTATCCTATTTACCTTAGGCTACATCTTCACTGCAGTTAATACAGTTATATTGATTTCCTCTTTCACTTCGAATTAATTTATGTCACTCGGATAATAACTGTCGTTTTACTAATAAAAGACAATGCTAGTATGTCGTTTATAAATAACAATCTATTATATCCCTTAGGTCCTATTAATCCCTGACCAAAAGTCAAATATTTTTGACTTACCTCAAACCCTCGGCTCATGACTTGAAATGCCAATTTCTATTATGTTGTAGCTGAAGAAACCCCTTTCTTCTGTTTATGAGTTTTACCTCGTTCAAACGGTCCGATAAACACGCGTTAGCTATTTCTTGTTATGTATATTGGTGTCTCTGTACACTTGGCTGTTAAAAAACTATCCAACATTATTATTTTCTGCGTAAACAAGCGTATCGTTGGAGGTAGATGCCTAGCAGACATTTATATGCGTCAATGTCTATGTAGGCGACATTTATATGCGTCAATGTCTCTTAGTCTGCCTTTGAGTGTGGAATTATATTTAGTGCTCGACGATTTCCCAAGGGTACCGAAACCACGAAGCGACTTGTGAAAACATAATGGAAAACTATTCAGGAGGTGCAACCGGCTTTCGCCAACCCAGAGGGCACTGCTTGTCCGAAACAGTCAACGCTTCGTAGTAATATAATAATTTATCTGTTTGAAAAGTAATATCTTAACTCTTATGTTTTATTTTTATGCCCACATTCTTGCATAACCGCGTTCTTAAAAACTATACTTTTTCCCTGTTTGTAAAGACATTATAATATTAAATGATTTTTTCGTATTAGTAACCATAATAACAATTTTAGTTGCTTTAAAAGTCGAAGGATTGAATTATTTGTTCAGCTCTTAATTTATTTTTTATATCGCCCTTCTCGCTAAATACCATTTCGAACACAGTTATAAGCATTTATAATGGTTTTTCCTCTTACCTTTTGTTTTATTTCCATATGCGTAGAAAGTATTATATTTTTTGTCCATCTTTTTGGAATCCTCGAACAGTTTGTAATTAAACAAACAATTATTGAGTTTTCGTTAATACATTATTTTATTGTATTTCTATCTTTATTTCAGTTTGAAAAGACTCGTATATGCAACTTTTTCACTATCGCGCCGATCAGGTACAATAATACGCACAATTTTGTTGACACTGAAAATAAAAAAGGAGGTATAATTTTATTAATGAATCCATGCAAATTAATAATTTTATTTGTAAACATACAGTTAGCGTGAAATTGTATTGAAATGTTGCTACACAAAAGAATATACTTTGTGAACTACAAAAACTGTTCCTGTTTATTTCCGACTACAAGAACGTTTGTGGTCTCTGTGGTCAAGTGGCTAGCGTCTCAGATTCGTGCCACAGAGGTCCCGGGCTCGATTCCTAGCAAGGCTTGGGTGTTTGTGTGCGTCTTTGTGGTCCCAAATCGAGCAACTATTACAATGAAGATAAGACCTTAGCTGTTGATGCCACCTAAAAAATAATAATAACCTTTACTGTTTATTTTCGAGCCTGAGAATATTTTCTCTCAGAAAACATTCGTAAGTAATGTGGGCAAATTATTACGACAGACGACCAAGAGCAGAACATATAGATAAGTTGACTGTGTTATTTTATGGAACAATCTTCTTAAAAAGGTGTCTATTAAAGAAATTTCAGGCTTACAGTTTGCCATTACCTTACTCAAATTCTCGAGCGTGTGATTTCTGCGTTCGTCTACTCTCCGTCGATCATCCGTCGTATGCTTGAATTTTACTTTAAATCAGAATTTTATGACTACCATTTACATAAATGAATTTGACCGAAGTAGTGAAATGGATAGACTATATCGCTTGTATTTCTAGCATAGAATAAGTACCAGTGTGCGTCAGAAAGTAGTTCGAAGCATTATGTAGAGAAGTAAGAAAAAGGCGTCTCAGACTCCGACGAAAACCTCTTTCCAGGCAAATTGAATCAAAGAACACCAAGCAACATAGGGAGAGGGGACACGACTCTCTCTGCGGCGAAGTGAATAGAAACAATAACGAAATTCGTTTGATGCAGGTGATCGATTGGATACGTAGAAGGTCCTGAGGATCTCTTCCCGAGTATGCATTTGGCTCAGTAAGAAATTATATACCCGTGTTTCTATTATTTACCTTGATGAGTGATTGAGAATTAATTATTTTAGTGCCCATTTAAAATAGCAACAGCATTTATTTAAGGTTATCTAAATTTAAATACTATATTGACTATATTCAATTGTAACAGAGTACATGAATTTAAATATAAATTAGTTGGTTCCAAATTCATATGCCCTCTCCTCCTCTTGAGTTCCCCTTTGAACTGCATTTAGAACGAGACATCAGTAGCAGGAACGCTTGGGGTTGTTCTTTGGATGTGATAATCTATATCGCGTTAGTGTTAATAATGGCCTACTGGAAAGTTACGTTCACTGCCTGAAGTGGCTGTCTTCCTTTAACTTCAGTCTCAAGTTTTACAAATTTTGATTAGCTAAGTTACGCTATTGTTTACCAATATCTCATCACTACTTCTCTGTCATACCTTTATTGTCCCATTCTTCTTCTCTCTTCCGCTAATTGTATTTTTTATTCGGGCGATCAATTTTACCCTTCTTCTTTCCTCTCACCATATCCACCCAATAATTTATCCCATTTTTCAAGATAGGTGTCCTCCGAGATCAGTACCTCGTTATAAGAAATTCCAAAAACACCGTCTCAGAGCAAAATTCGCATTATGTATAAAAGTAATATAGGACGAAAAAAATTAATTTTCAACATAGTTTTCTGACTTTAAATTTACAATAAATTTGCTGATGGAGTCAAGAAGTAAAAGTCATGAATTACGAAATTTTATGCCTGATGAAGTCTCAAAAGGGAGACAAAACGTTAATAAAATGGTAATAAATTTATATGCTGACTTATTGGCCGTCTTTTTATTTCTTCTTCTTTGGCTCTACAGCCCATTGAGAGCCTGGGCCTATCGGGTCGGCTGCTTGACACATTCTGATTTTGGAGTGATATGTGGTCAGCGTATCGATTCTCCAACAGTCTTAATCCCTGCCTTCGCGACCGTGTCTTTTTATTCGTTGTAGAAAATTAATTTTGTAAAAATACTACGCTACAACTTTTTTCTTTTATGACAGTATAATAGTTCAAATAAGTATTTACTTGCGCCCTTTAATGACTCGAAACCAGTGATTCGACCATACATGTTATGGAAGGTAATATGCGATAAATTATTTACCTTAGTTTTAAATTCATTTTCAAGTGCCAATGGGTATAATTCTAATTGGTCATAAATGAATTACCGCCAAGTTGATACATCATTAGATATGGACCCCATATGTATCATGCTGGTTTGTACTCATGTATTGGGAAAAATTCTAGCAATCTTGAATTATAAACCTCAAACAGAGAATTCATAAACTTGTTTTTGAAATCGAATTCTCAGAATGGTTATTGGCGGGTGGTTGGTCACCCTTAAAATTTTAAGTACACTATCTTAAAAAATAATGTCCCCGTGTCATAAATCATGACCATGAAACACGATTGCCTATATAAAACGGAATGGTCGTGATCGTTTGCAGTGCGAAAAACCACATCCGGTGACAGCACTTCATTGACTTCATTTCCTGTATGTAACACCGTAAGTTATATTGATTTATTTTTCGTACGGTATCTGTAATATCCAGTTTTACAGTTAAATTTTATACATGTAACGTCTTATTTTAAGGAATAATCATTTTTGGCGTAATTATATTTTTAGCTTTGCCGATTTCTTTTTTCCGTCCAGCATTTTCTATTGTCAAGTTAATCCTGGGTAAAATTAACATTTTAAATATAGTAATGCAGTAAGAGACATGTACAGCGCTCTTGATTTAACCATGGGTTTTCGGTTTCAAATGAACACGTATTCATTGAAAAGGGAATCATAATTAAAATTAAAATAGTCCAGAATTTTTATGGCAGAATAATCAATTGAAATGAAAGATAACGTTAGCTAGTACTTCAAAAACGATTGTAATAGTTAATTAGAAAAGATAATTCCAGTGCAAGCTTCCAAAGTATTTAAATTAGTCGTAGTCAAGTCATCTGGTCTCTGAACCAACAAAATACCAACGTTAGCACCACCGTAAAAATAATACCGTTGAATACTTTTTCATTTAAAATATTTTAATGAATATTTTTGGGTAATGCGAAACATGCGAAATTTGTTTGCAAAATAATTGACACGCATTAAGCTGTAGAACTGAGTCACGTTCGTCAGCACATTTTGTCATACAAAATTGAACTGGTAATGTACGTTGACGTCGTCATCTGCTGATAATATAAAAGAGAATTTTAATCCGTTTCTGTCAGGGAAGGTAGTCGTAATACAGTAGACTCGCTTGCGGGATAGGGGCGCTTAAACTGTAGCAACAAGGTGATAATAGGTAAATTATAGTGACACCAATTGCAGTATCTTATAGGAGAATGTGGACACCCTTGAACCGGTTACTGACACAAATAGAGGAACTTCCTGACTTCGGCGCCATCGCAGAGTTCTGGGAAACTTCCTTCAGTTCACTTCCGCCCCCACTAAAGTAGTAAGTATAGTCAATTGCATTAAAACCCGACCTTTTATAATTGAGTTCTCATTTATAATCTGAAGCAAAGTATCTTAATTATCAACTCGGAGCATTCGAATTATAAACTAACTTTCGAGCTTCCAAATGTTGTTTGAAGCACGATGTTTCATCGATATACAGTCTACATATTCAACAAGATTACGTCGATGACGCATCCCTTTTAAAGACAAAAGTTCAGCGAAAATTCTAGGGAATTGTAAACTAAACTATCTCCTAATCATGTTGTGTTTTAATAATATTTCAAACAACAATGCTACAGGAGTTTGTTTATATTAATAGAAGTTAAAGCCGATAAATAGTCTTCATATTTTCGCAATAAATAAAATGTACGTAAATGAACATGAACTTTTGTATGTTTTTCAGGTTAAGATGGCCTATTAGGCCGATAGCTCTCGTTAATTGAGATTATGTTCAATTTATTATTAAATTGTGATTTTCTGAGGACGTTTTATTGGTTTTAAATACTTTTAATCGCATTTTATAATGACAGGCTACATGAATGAATGCATGAAGAGGCAGTTCTCGTTTAATAGCGAAGGAAGGGAATTGAAAGGAGGGATGCTGAAAGGAGAGCAAGGCAGTCAAAAGTTAACGAGGATCACCCATACGCCTTAAAGTGATGCACACAAAACCTAGAAAATTACATCAGGAAGGTTGGGATCTTAATACTTGTTCCACGCCCTTCCGATTACTGGAGACGATCGTATAGAACAGATTGATGTTTAAGTTTTAAAAATAATCCTTTTATTGTGCATAGTAGTGGGGAAAGCTCGGGTAAAAATATTTCTTGCAGGCAACTTTACATTCTATGATGAATTTAGTAAAATCTTCAGCATTTCCGAGATATAGTAAGGGGTATTATCAATTTCAAACTCCCAAGGAATTCAAGTCAAAGGGAGTAGAAATGCTTCAATTGAAGCTCAAGTAGAGAGCGTATAGCTAAATTGAGACCTACAGGTCAACCTAGTAGAGGGGTGTTAAACCGCACTTGCTCAGTGGTAGAGTATCCACCCGGAAAGCTAGATGTCCTGGGTTCGACTCATGGGTCCGGTAATTTTTCCAATCTTGCCTTTCTTCACAAGGAATTCTCGATATAAACTTCTTAGTTTAAAAATTTTACTTGCTCGTAAGCCTTAGATACTATGTGTAATAAATACAATTTTTTTAAAAATCTGTAGTCCAGAAGTAATTATACCCGTTATTTATATAAAAGAATATATAACTCTGTTAAAATAATAAATTTCTTGACGTATTTCTGTCAAACTCATTTTGCATTTAATAAGCCCATGTCCCTCCTATTGTTTTCAGCTACAGTAATATAAAGAGTTGCTCTTTTGAAATCCTACTAACTTATTATTATTTAATTTTGTTATATATAATAATATGCTAGTACTACTGGACACAAAGACTATGACAGTGTTACACTTCACTCAATATTTTAATGTAATTAAGTAAAGTCCCATAAGTAAATAATCCTTAGTATTTAGAAGAAAACGATCTCGCGAAACGCGATTTAGCGGGTTATCTGGGGAATAAATAAATCAAGTACTCGGCCACTAAAAAGGCTGTTTTCCTATGTAACACATTTCTAGAGCCCGTGCTCGTAAAATCTCCCACGTTCGTAAATGAACGGGTACTGCATTTTAGCACTGGCAATGTAAAAGCTGAGGCCTCTTTCACCTCGTTCGTCGAAGGCCGAATGCCATTTTAATGTATGCATGTGGGGCGCCGCTCCGTGGTAACCCGAAATACGTCTAGCTGGCCAGACGCGATATGAGAACTTACTAAGATGAAGTTCTTGGCACTGTTTCCTAATGAAAGAAACAATATACTTGGCTTAACATTTCAATTTCCGTCCGGACCTCAGAAATTAGGCAGGCATGTTAATTAAGTTTATAAATTACTTATTAAATAACTTTTTCAGTGGTTCTGCAATTGCTATTCCACAGAGTACAGATAACATTTAAAATTTCTTTATTTACAAATTAATAATAAATTGCAAAATATCGCTATTCTGCCATTCATAACGATCTGAATTAGAGAGCATTTGATGTTTTTCGAACTATAACGTCCGAAACGGAATCCTTTTTTAAAAAAACTTCCTCAGATGAATTGGCTACTTAGCCTAAATTTTAAACTGAAAATAGGAAACAAAGCGCTGCTTCATAAATTTATTCTTAAACCAATATGTACATATAGGATTGGCACAACATCGAGCATTCGAATTCAAACTTGTACAACGCCGTCAATTTAAAACTCTCCGTACGATCTTAAACACACTCTTGTTTGTGACCAATTAATTAATCCATGGCGACCTACCTATACCTACAGTCGATGAGGAAATCCGAAGCACTTAATTACCTTCAAAATCTCCCAGACATTCTAATGAGGAGGTCAGCCATCTAGGGAATGAACTTACTGTGCATCGCAGATTGAAAAGGAGACATCCAAATTACCTAAAAAATTCATAAATTTGTGAAATACATTGTACACATGTATCATTTAATTTCATTCGGAGCATGGTCACTGGATCAAGAAATGTCACTCATAAAAATTTACTGAATGTTACAATATTTAATTAATTACACAATAAATAAATAAAATGGTCAAACGGTAAAAAATCATCTCATTTCGAATACTACAGGTACATAATCACAACCAAGATTTTTCTAAATTTATTAAAAAATTTCTTATGTAATTTTTGGATTTTAACCATATAAAATCTTAGAATAGCGTGTAATCAAATTTATCACAGTATTCAAGAACTTTGAATGACGATAAGATTATTGTATTAATTCATGTGATTATTTACGTCCCAAATTAGGGAGTAAACATGGTCAACTATTGCTTCAATTTAATTGATTATATTGTTAATTATTAAATTTTCCCTGACTCTTTGGCCATTAGATGTAATTATTAAAACATCATTCGAATTCGCCGCGTGAAATTGCAGTATTTATTCCTCATAAAAACCGTCAGATCTGGGCTGTTGTCATCAACCGTCCAAGTTGAGATACTAAACACAGTCGAATCTTCTACTGCGTCGTACACATCGTATTCCAGAAGCCATATTCCTGTGGTTGGTCGACCGTAATTCATTAATATTTTAAATTTGAACGTTATTGCAAAAATCTGCAACGTGAATCCATCAGAAGTATTACAAATAACATTCATTGCGGACCTAAATGTTTCTCTAAAAGTAATTTCATAATTTTGTTTACTATTTACATTATTATGTGTACACTCCAACCCGTCAATGTTCATTGTCGTAATATAGTGGAGTAAGTGCGAACATCTGAATGTACTAATTTTTTAAATAAAACAATAATAAATATATTGAGAAATATGGATTTCGCTAATATATATATATAATATATGCGCGTTTTATTTCAACGATTTAACGTCTCCTCTACTCAGTGGGCCTATTGACCAACGACATTTACGTGTTTGACATTCACTAAGAAAGTGAACAATAGATGTTATTTTATTTAATTTAATCTATTTATAGCATATATTATGCATAAATATTATCGTTTTGCACTCCTTCTCCGTATGAACTTTAACTATGTAAATATCGAACTCCTTCGTGCGTGCAATGTGCTTATACGTGGTACAAAGTTTTCCCCTCACGTATTAATACATAGATAAGATTTATATGATGTTTCACACCTAGCTGGTAAACCACGTTTCCAAGCGTTGTTTCTCGTTTCATTACAATGATATTATTTGATAATTTGTTGCAAATTATCGTTAAATCTCATATTAAGCGGTACGCAGTATCGACGACTGGATATTAAATTGTCGTCGACATTCATAACAGTGTCTATCTTAATATATAAATGCTGTTATTTGGCCCATATTATTGTTTTATAAATATATACGTCATAAATATTAAATCATCCGCTGTAAAATGATGACCTGAGCAAGAGGAATAGCTGCAAGTTATTTTAATTTTTTTGTTGAAAGGCATGTCTGTGACAAGTGTTCGTGTTTAATTCATTTATTGTAAGTTTTTACCGTAAAGCGGCTTTTCATTAGTCGGGGCCACACATGGGACACTTCCTATTTGGTTGTTTACTGAGCGCGTCACCAACTTAATTAGAATATCGAATTACTAATGTCAGTATAGTTAATGTCGTTACAGATGCTTAGTAGTAATAAACTTCGTCGTTCAACTTTAGAGGAGTGTAGAGTTAATTAACCTAATATTAACGTTGACGCGACATTTAATCAATATGAAGGGTAAATAACGTTTTATATGTGGTTTTTAATTATTACTGGTGATAGCTGTGGGACGTTACTGCATGCCTGCAGAGCACGACAAACAGTGCAAACGCTTATGTTATTAAACAAGAACGAAGAAAATTCAATGTCGTAAATTTAACGTTTTGGCCCAGCTCGACAATGTAGCAACCCAAATATGCCCCCAATTATTTAGTTGGCCGTAGGCCACACGATAGCTTCCCACGCGCCCTCTTTTCTTTACTTACAGAATGAAACTATTTCATTTGTCCTGTCAGCGACGAATTTACTGCTCAGTTTACTGGTTCTGGAAGGTGGAAATTATCTTGTCAAAAGTCGCCACGGCTGACGGATATAATTAATATCAAGGAAAACTAGTGACTTATGGATAGGAATGAAGGCGAAGAACGTTGTTGGGTGACAGGGAACTTCGGGGTTCGAATCCCGACTAAACTAGATTACTAGTTTGTTGAAGCAAACTATTGCTAATAAACACAGCACTGTACCTCTCAAATCATTCATAAAAAATACATTTCTCTGTAACTAAAACACAACGTTCCAACCACGAAAGCTAACAAAACTACAAATAAGATACAGCGCATTCCCTATAGAAGGCGTTTACAAAATAGAAATGTGTTATAAAATATCAAAAAACCAAAGAGACAGTTTCCTTAATGTCTCTAAAATCCAGATGAAATTGTTGTTAACTATCAAACATAGTTGAAGTCGTCGTCTATTGCCTATTAAATATATTTCAACCGAGCTAAATCTTTTTATTGATCTGTGGTATTCAAAGTACCGTTTCATCTATTAATGCCTCATGTAACATTTCCAATATCATTTAGCTGAAAGTAGACGCAAATTGAATTCGTTTTCTTTAAGTAAAATATGTAGAATATTTTCATTGGCCTTGGGCTTCATCACCATTCATCATACTTCAGCTTATACAACACGTGTGGGCACACATGAAGCCAAAGAGAGCCGCATTCCAGTTTTTTATTTATTTTATAGAGCTACACGTAGGTACATAATACAATTTTTTAAATTCAATGTAAGTGATTATTTTCAAAAACCACATGTAACAATAAAAACAAAAAATATAATTCTGAAAGATAAAATAATTATTTAAAAATTTTAATAATCAAATTCAAATATAATAAAAATATATAATTCTTTAACGTCTGTAATGGTAAATCTAAAATATGATTGCGCTTTAGTCTATAGACATGTTCACTATTGTCCAATTGTGGTTCAATCATGTTTGATGCCTCATGCTTTGTTCGGTGCTAACTTCTGTCAATGTTGAGATTTACAAATCTTTGTATAAACTTTTGCTTGATACGAACCACGGCTCGTTGCATAAGTATCTTAATGTTTTTGATTCCAGTCTTCTCAAATCTTAGATCATTTGACTAATTTGATTTGGGCTTCTTTTCAGGTCATTTCGATATGGGTTTTCCAGGCTAGATGTTTATGGGAGTTCTGCTGAAATTATTTTTTACTTTTGGGCATATTTCTCTTCGAAGTGAAAAAGTAATATATTAAGACTTGGTTAGGTTGGGTAACTTCTACTCGTAAAAATTAAAAAATATATTATTTAGTAATCATTATTTTAATTATAAAACTATAATATAATACAAACGTAAAAGTATTAATAAATAAAGCACTTAAATACTTCGGTGATTTTGGGTCCTAGATTTGCATAGCTTGTTGATATCAGACAAATATTTGTATGTTGAATTCTCATATCTGGTGTGGCGTCGAGCCTGTTTCTGCACTTATCTGACTTCTTTGCGGCATAATAATCATTCTCGTTCCTTGTAATGATAAGTTAATTGCATTTTGTAAAAATATCTGCCATATAAGCATGAAGGATTTGTTAAAACTTCAACAAAATATTGTTTTGAATTATTTTGTGCCTTCAAGAAGTCCAACAACACTCATCGAAATTCAAATGTCTTAATAGTGCTTTGTGTTTACTACCCATTTCATCGCACAAAATTTTATTTAATCTCGATTGAAGTGGTTTTGTATTTACATAGTTTATCACTTTCACTGCTTCATTCCTAACCTTTTTAAAATTTGTGAAAAATTTTGGTCACTAGTATTTTTTTCTAAAAATCTGTATCAGATCCTCATTCGTTCCATTTTTCTTGTTTTTCTTCATAATTAATGTCTTGAAAACAGCGAAATTTAACATCTTAAATAAGGAGATCTTTTTTTAATGGATTATTATGACAATATGTTGAAAGGTTCCGAAATACGTAAATTAATAGATATTTCTGCGACCATATTTTTTTAGTAAAGAATATTAATTATCTTTTAAGGACCACTAAAATTTTCCTGCAGACCTCCTGTTGAGAACTGCTGTACTAGAAGGTGCTGAGAGACTGCGAATTATGCGCTGTTGAATTTGAATTACATTCCACAAACAAAGGTGTATATGGTTCGTTTATTTGTTGGCCATAGCTGCTCATTGTCAAGTTAAGTAAAATATTTAAAAATTATTTTCTGACTTTAACTTTAAACTAAATAAAAAGTCGGCCGTATATGATTCTAGTTTACTGACCACGTCCACACTTGTTGATTGTTATCCATGTTTTTTATTGTCCCTCAACGTTGTTGATCGGCACCTTAACAAGCTAGTAACGAATAAAGGTGTGAGAAATGATTCCACTTTCTCCCATTAGATGCAAACGGAGTTTTCGTCTTGCGAACTGATTAATTGGTATTTTAACAGGATATTATAATCCATAGTATAGATAGAATCATTCGATTTTTTTGCGGAACACAGTTTGGAAAACCCGACCCTAGAGCATAAGCTGCCTTGGCGTTCACCAAGTACTCATACAGTGTGACAAAGCGATGCGCAGTGGACAACGTTGGTAGTGTAAATGCAATTCTGACAATATTGGCGTTCGGAAATATTTTGCAGTCAGTTGTACGTCATGAAACGCATGCTTAAAATGTAACAAGTATAGGCTGTGTTGAAAGACGCTGTCGTACTCACCATATCCCATTCATGTGAAGACAATTAATGTTCTTAAAAATGATAGAAGCGTTTCGCCAGCCACTTGGAGGGGTAGAACCTCCTCAAACGACAATACGCCCCTTCCCTTTCTCCTTTCCGTACTGCGCATGTAAACACGCCATGTAGAATCTCACGAACTGGGTACCTATTCACTTTACCTCTTTGTTTCAAACAGACGCATTCTCGCAATATAGCATGATGATACTTCCAATATATCTCCTGGCATTAACGAAAATCTTATTGGGATGAGAAGCTACTACTAAGTACAGCATCAGTTTACCGCGAAGTTGTGAGATTTGCAAATTGCCTGTAAGAGAATGTGCGTGTCTGGACGCGCCATATTTGAAGAGCATAAATGCGATAGCTACGCCGCGCTGGTAGCAATTACAAAGCGCACGTCATTAAAGCTCTGCATTGTCCTCTGATTTGAAACATCGCCAATCCCATTGGCGTGTTACAATACCGACTCTCATATTATATCTGTCTCGTAAAGGAATTATACTAAATTGAAATGAAAATTACCATCTATTCAATTCTGTACAAAAGGGGTTGACAAGCGATGAAGTTTCAAATTCTGTTGTCGGTTCTGTTCTAGATATACACCGTGATTATACTTGATTAAAGTCAATAGAAACACCATCGTTTCAACAAATGCGTTGTTTCTTAAATCAATATAGTTCCATTTTTGTTGCTGTTTCCTCAAACCTCTTGCAGTATTGGAATCAACTTGATTTTTCCAAGCGAACTATAAAACAAAATTGTTCATTGTAAATGAGTCGTATGTTAGTTCCTTCATACATTAATTTAATATACCTGTCAAATTATTATTAGAATGTTTTAATCAGTAAATTAGTCTTTGCTAAATTGACGTTTTATCTGATATGATTTTCTTACGAAATGTTATAATATCACGGGTATCTCAATACGCGTTTAGTATTGCCGGAGAATGAAAAACTCAAAATAAAGAATGGAAACTTTCTGGGTAATTTAGTTGAACTACAAGTTGTCGTATTTAAACCCGAGCAGTCTTTCGAAAGACTACAATGTTTTGACACTATTTTCCATCTCCCCATAAATCAAAATGTCACTAATGTACTTAATATTGCATTGCGTTACTTGTAGCTGCTTTGTCTGAGTTAATAACAATACTTTTAGGTTTCGTTTTACGAGCGTATAACGCTAGTCAATTGACATTTGTTCATCAAATTTAATTAAGATCCATAGTATAAATTCTAATCAAATATTAATTTAAAATACTCTTTTTATAGTAAAAAACATTTTAATCTCAATTACACATTAAATAAGTTTATATTTCACAGTTAGAAGTTAATGTATTATTGATGTATATTGTAAAAACTATCGAGAATTCCTGTATTTCATTTATGACTGATTTTAATCTAAATTAACTTTAAATAGTTTATGTAAATGTGGAGAAGGGTATTTTAAATTAATAATATCAAATACAAAAACGTCATTTATCGTTTACAGGTTTAGTTCTTATCCAATGGGATCAGCGGGCAACTCACCCCGTATGTCCAAGGTTTTTTACCCCTGTACATATACTTTCTAAAAATAGATGATGTCGCCTCGGTATGTGAGAACCTTAAAACCAGAGAGAACCAGGAATCCCGAAAGCTAATCCCGCCCTCCCTCTGTGGAGAAATGCCTAGATTTGCCCGGTTGTTTTATGGGGGGGGGGGGAGGGGCAGGCTTTATGAGGGTGATTGATCCTCAAACAGAGGCAAATCCCATTTAATCGCCGATGCCCTCCGTTGACGTAACAGCTTATGGTTGTGGTCGGCTTTTGACGTGGTAAGTAGTGAAGTCGAAGACGGGTCTGATTCATCAACCCCTTACTTCCTCGCCCTACCCACTTACCTCAGAGAGAAAGTTGGCTTTGTCTTCCATTTAAAAAATAACTTATAAATGCGTACAGTGTTTGACGCATTGCATCCTTCAGATTGTCAATACTTCGGAAATTAAAAGCACATTTCCTTATTTCAACCTGGTACTAGGCAATCATTATTGGAGAGTATATGAAGAAAAGCGTGACTGTCTTACAATTCTTAAAAACAGTACAATTTTATTACAGAAAGATAGAGGGAGGCTGTAGTCCCCAATTTATATTTGTTTGTCGAAGTATCGATTTGAATTGTGTGACGCTGAAACCGCCTATATGCATCCATGATGTTGCGCTGAAGTTCGCGAACCATGGGAGTATTTTTCGTGAAGTTTTGAGGCACAGCTGGTGAATTCCCTGAGAGCGCCTGCTGGGCTGCAAGCCTCCGCGCCTCTGTGTTGTGCGGTGTGCAGGGCCCGAGGCACTCCTCTCTATCTCCCCCTCACAACTTCCACTGTTGTGACTTATCAATACAGATAAAGACATTTTTACAATTACGCAACGGAAAATAGATTCTTTCACTCTACATACATAGAAGTTATTAATACTTGAATTTGATATTTATTGACAGTGGGATCTAAATTCAGATTAGCAGAAGTGAAGAGATTCGAGGTGAATGAGAAAATAATAATGAGGAGAGGAATGTAAGCTAAGGTACAGAACTATGTTTGAGACACCAAGGAAATCGGTTCGCATCACTTCCGAACGACTTGCAGATGTGGAACTAACTGGGGCTATCTGGGACACCACGTTAGCTCTGAACTGACGAGCCTTAATTTTACGCTGGCTTCACTAAAACAAAACCTATGTCTCATGATAACCTTGCCCTGTCGACCCTAGATCTTTTGCGAGTAACGGAAAATTATATGGCATGGACGCAATACTCATGTAGGACTTGATGTACTTTAACATTTACAACACTTGTACAGTTTTTAATTGTTTACAAAACCTTACTGAGCACTACCAACCCAATATGGAGGGTCTGAAATTACAGTTTCGTATTAAACTTTGTTCACATTTATTACCGCAACGTATCCTGGAAGCATGTTCAGGATTAGAACTCGACTGATTAAGTCACTAACTTCCTATGTATTTTTTAAATATGATTTGTAACCTATTTATCGTTTTATCCTAACGTGAGAAATTCGCCTAGTTCTGTCTATTATTTTTGGTTCGATTAATTTTTCGTTGTCATTGCTCCTCTACAGGGCTGGTCCTGGACGGTAAGGCTTGGTTAGCGACTTCCTACGGCGAAAAACCGCCTGAACTAGAGTACAAAAACATCTCGCAAACGTGTAGACAGATAATGATTCCTCCAATTTTAACTCTTTAGAACTTGTTGACGGATGAGATAGTTTCTTCTTTTTTAAGATGTAATAAAAACAAAACAAGATCCAGTTTCATTTGATTCCTTCCCTTAAAATCGGGCCAAATTTGAACATTGGTTAACGAATTTTGCTAACGCCGCCCATTATTATTATGTATAATTTACATTTCTTCAAGCTTTTGTAAAGACGAACTTGCTCCAAGTAACAGTCGTGACTATTTTTGTGGGATAGTAATTCACTTCTCTTGTTTGTATAGTATTTTAATTTTTTTTTGAAAAAAAAAATACTGTTGTATCAGTTGCTAAGCTCAATAGTGACATTTTCGACTTGCAAATCGGGGAACTCGTTTTTTGTTAATTGTAAGGGTTTCACAATATTGGAAGTCACAGTCTTTGCCAGGATTCGAACCTGGGACCTCTTTGATGTTAGGCAGTGTATAACTGTTTTTGCATGCGTTGTTTGTTTTCTAGAAATGAGTAGGGTGTGGTGCGTGATTCCGAGTTCACTTCCAAGCCCAAGTGTTAACATGCTTCAGATTTTTACGTCACATGCCTCTCATTGCCGCTTTTCTCCGTAGTCAAAGACTTATTCTGCCTTGTTTGTCGTTATGTCCTATGACGTAAAGCGTTCCACGCTCGACAACTTCCAAAGATCTACGCTGTATTGCACAAATAGTTCAACAAGCGTTTGTAGATTCTTATTCGATCATTTATTTTTCGTTATTGATTACGCGATTTGAATACAAAACATGTATTCCTCGTATATATAATTTTGAAATCTAGCAAGTTTTAGAATGCACGTGTCCTTGCAAAACCGGATTGTCTAATGGTAGCAGTCGCGATAATTATAAATTCTTGATGAATTTTATATGGCACGCATATAAATCTGATTCGTTCATTTCCAAAGTCGGGAACTATGGCCTTGGTTATAAATCAGTCATTGTCCGGGACTCATCTGGGCCATTAATAATCTCCTTATGGATTTATTTTAAATATGGACGGAAGTTTCGCAATGAGCAACTTCCTTGCTGTCATTTAAAGGAAAGTCACATAACGTTGCGTAGGGCGGGTTCGCATGAATGGCGGAAATGACGCTGCTAGTCCACTGTGCGCTCCCAGCATTGCAATAAGTATTTCCTTCGTGCTCATGCAACACCATCCAAAGCTATACTTAATTGCAATATAATACTTTGGTAAATAATACTGATTTTATATCTGTTATTTGTATCTCCTAAGTCCTATAATGTACTGTTATTATAAATTGACTATTTGTTAATTGTTGCTCCACTTGGTAATTATATTCTCTTAAATTGTTGCTATAAAGTCAAACTAAAACTTATAAATTATTAATTATAGAAGACATCTGAAATCAAGGCGTTTGTTATTTTTAGTTGTAGCAATATGACAAGTTAATGTATTGATTGGTATAGAGTAAAGGATAATTTATTTGTTTAATGTCTGTGAAGTGGAATTATTAAGTTGAAAGCACTGGTGGATTATATAAAATATGTCAATAACGTAATTTTCTAAATACATACACATATATATAATATTCAATTAATGGGAGATAATATATTAAAACTATAAAATGGTTAGCAAATCGAACAAGTATTATTGATTTTATTACAACCATAAAACAAACATAGCACAATTACTTTCATGCTATTTATACTCATCAGCTCGATAAGTTCGTCCGCACAATTGAACATTAATACAGTTTCTTAAAATACTAAAATATGAGAACATGGTTCGTAGTTATCAGGGCACAGTTTGATCCTCTCGTGAATGTAAGTGCAGCAGTTACTAAAAATTTAGAAAAATAAGTAAAAATTTAAATTTATATTAGACCTTTTGTAAAATTATTCTCAGTTGAAAAAGCAAGTTACAATTTCAACGATACCAATATCTCTGTCTGCATGCTGGATCATCTCGTGCCATCTGTATCCAACTTATCAACTGCAGATCTCGTCGATGACCTTTAGTAGGTCAAAAAGGATGCAGATGCTAAAAAAGTTACAAAATATTTAGACACATTTCAAAACGGAATGATTAAAGAATCATTAACTCTCGCTAGTTTTGCTTCATGGCAAAGTCTCTCAAACTGTTCTACTATAAACCAAAATTACACAATACGGTTTCATTGGGCAATCATTATCGTATTAGTCGACCACTCATGACCGATCATTTCATCACCATACGTCTACTCCTATCTCAGTGGACTTCGGCACCAATCTGCTGCTCACCCCGGTTGCAGAATCTACCAGCTACTCCAGCATCAACAACTGCCCTGCAACACACTTTGGGTAGACACCAAGTCACGGTCAACTCTCAGTCACTTCACTCCTGCAAAACTTGCACCTTGCTCTCCACCGACTTTCTCAGTGTACGTGCTAATAGGTCTATGTCCACCACCACTTGCTTATAAGTGGCATCACATCGGCATCCACCACTGCTCTGTTCTCAGTTCAAAATTTTAGACACTCTATATTGTACAAAACTCTAGTCATGTGAGAATGAACCAATGGCATTACTCCTGCTACCTCTCATACGCTTTTCGAGCAAAATTTCATGTGACCATTTCACACGGGTAAGCTCTGCGGCGTGTTTTTGATTTCAAAACGACAATGCGTTTGGCGGTGTCGCCTTTGCCGCCAGCTTGTACACTCCAAGCACAAATTTTACTCATAATGGGTAGGAAAAAAATCAAGTGTCGGTTTACTTATAAACATCATAAATCCAAATAAACAGAAAACTATTTACACTCAGCATAAGCTTACTATTTACAATTAAAGCAATTAAATCAAAGATGGCTTAGTTGGCAACCTTAATTAGAGAATTTATACACGGGGTATCGGGGTTTGATATCACAATATATATCAGATTGATCAATAACTGTTGGGGGAACGTAACTTTAGCGGGTGAAGTTAATAATATTCTTTGGTTGTCTGACGTGAAAGATTCGCGTTTGCAATCGGGATGTTGCTAATAAGATAAGGAATGAAGAACTTGCTTCTTTGATATTCTTCTCAGTGCCGGGCGGAGAATTGCTACATTCCGCATTCTGCATCGCAATCTGCTTGAATAAAACAAATCGCACGTCGGTCCCTGCGCACGTCGTTGGTAATTACAGTGCCATGGAAGAACGTGATTGAACACCACTCGCCATTCGCTTATCTAGGCCTTCATCGCTTTCAGCTTAACGTTGTGTGAAGGAATCAACATACTATTTTAATACTACAGTTTCTTGACAGTTTTATCAGTAAATAAAGTACTATTCTAAGCATAAGTTCTACCTTTTAATAAAATCGCCACTAAATGTAATTATTTTCTCCGTTTCTAATACATTTTCGCGGATACCTGATGAATATTTCCCAATTGTCCACCTCTCGTACAGACTTATAAATCATCTTCAAATTTCTCGCTCACTGGTTTTCCTTAATATCCACAAAGTGAGGTATACTCGACATGAACAAGATTGCCCAGTAAGGAACACGTAGTCGCCAACAAACAATCCATTTTTTATCTACGTCAAATCTTGGTTGGTGGTATGTTCTATCAATGTAGGGTTATGAGTTCACCCTTGGTCATTGCTGAGGATGGCAGTTGTCTTAATCACGAGATTGAGTTTTTCGTAATATATTTTGAATCTTGAGATTAATTAATTATGGAACTGTGACACATTCCATATGTAATTTTGTAGCGCTGAAATATGATTAATTATTATAAAATTACATTTTACTTTGTTAGGGCTCAATAGTTTTAATTAAGAAAAATTCTTTTTCTGAGGGGATACAAGATCCAGGTTCAAACTTTAAACACATCAATTTTTTTCATTATAGCGACTGATGTCAAAATAAGTATTTGTGTACCCACTATTGTAATTTTCTCGGAATCTCTGTAACTGCTTGCAGATAAAAAGAGGTAGCCTTAACTTCGCGGTTACTCTATGTTATGGTGTGTGAGGTAACAGTATATTAGTTACATCCTATCTCCTTTCACGGAGACTCCGTAATATCTCCAATATCATTGATTTCTGGTCGTTTCGGCTTACTGAAACGCCTTAATACAGTGATGGCGGATCTATGATGCTCGTGTTCAGAAATGATACGGGAACTCATTTTGAGTGGCACGTTTTCAGTGCATGAAAATTGACGATTTAAATATATAACTTCCATATTTTCAAGAAAGGATTTGAAATAACGTGTTTGTCTACTTAATGTCGAAACTTGAAAATCTGAAACGAAATCATTTTCATTAATGAAGAAGAGTGCGACTACGAGCAAGAAATTTTGATTGCTAGGTAGAGATTACCAGATACTTTAAGCACCAGAAGCTTCATAATTTCTAGTTTTCGTACCATTTGATTATCATAGTTTTATTATCATTTTTCCTAAATGTACATTTTTTCCTTCATATTTTTTGGTAGATATTTCTTTTTTAAATGACATTTAAATATGGAAAACAAATATTAAAAATGTATTTTTTACTATGGTTGTAAATGTGAAAAGTGTATGAATATTTTTATATGTGACATGGCACCAGAGTTAAGTTAGGGTTTTTAAATATTTAGACACGCCACCTTCAAAAGGTTCGCCATCACTGTCTTAATAACTAAGCCTCAACTCTGCGTGAGTGGCTGATATGTATCTTTGCTTTCTAACCGATGAATGCAGAAGTTTCTAACACACCTCGTCAGCATACCTGTTAGAGAATAAAAAATTCTAATCTTGTTTTCTTTTGTTTCCTCCCTTGGCTATTTGCATCCTTGACAATAAGGGTTCATCCATGCCATATGCGACCACAGCTGGTGTTTTCGGTTTTTCTTTCGTAGCGATAGAAAATTTTACGATAGGAACCAAATGTCTCCTTCAAGCTTAGAAAGGGAGAGGGGAGTGTGATCATCGTCTAACATATCACTACAGTCCCCTCTGCTCGACCTACCCAAAGAATTTTTTTTTACTGCAGTATTTCGAGTTCTTTAGTATCTCTTGGCCGTAAAGCTGAAGAATGTCTATCGGATGTCCCATTGACCCCCAGTTATGAGATCTTGAGGAACAGAACGATATTTTACATAATACGCTTTAAAAATCATGGTTCAAAAGTACTTATGAACTTATTTATCGTTTGATGAATACCGTTGACACTTGCGAAGCATTTGGTTTCCGTGGAACACGCTTATATAAAACGCTCTCATTGTTTCTTTCCCGAAAGCGTGAAACAATCATGTTAATACCAAAACGTCGGTCGACATAACCATAATGTTTACGACTGAATCACAGTTTGTCCGCATTCGTGTCCATATGACATCAGCATTGTAGTAGAACGCCTCTTATAGATATTCAATATTTTCGTCACTATACCTGGAGAGAAAGAACTAGTCGTTTGGAAATACGACGCGCTGAGATGCGCTCGAAACTCGTGTTGACACAACTCGTTGTTGGTGCAACATGGTATGCAAAAGCTATTTTTAAAACATATTGTGCTCATTTCAGAATATGTTGTACGTCAAAATTACTAATGCGTTAAAGTTGAAGAATGATAAGTATAGGGTGTGTTAAAAAGACCTTGGCGCCTCTGCATATCCCGTTCGTATGAAGATAGTGGATATGATAAAAAGTGCTAGTAGGTTTTCACCAAAGCATCTTCGCTTTAGAGAATATTCGCCTTCTTTTTCTGCGCAACTCACACGCCATGCTACTTCTCGCGATCTGTACGTATTTCGTTTTATAGAAGCAGTTTAGTTCCCATGTTGTAGGTATACAGATTTATTTTTCTCGTACATAAATGGTTTTCTCCTACATTAATTGCTTTGTCTGTCTCAGTGATTGTAATATTTATGCCGTCTACGTCGAAAAAGCAATTGCAGCCGTCATGAATAGAGAAACTCAATTCTTTGTCACCGTTACCAAACCCCCGTAAGTTTATTCTAAATGTCTCTATAAATATAAATTTAAATTTAGTTTCTATGATTATTTTTATTTCCAATTAGCTGGGTGCCGGGTTCTTCTCATGGGACTGAAAATATTGAACACGGTTGTTAAAGTTATTCTTACCATTAGTCACAAAGATTTTCCTACTACTGATAGGATAAGGCTTTGATATATCATTATTTTCTATTTAACGGGTTACTTGTAATTCATACTCCCACTATCAAGCAATTTTTATTAATTAATTTAAATGTCCCTTAGAAAAAGAAGCAAATTGGGAACACTTAATTTTAAGTTTAAACTTTTTGAAATAGAGGATGAAAAATTCAGATACCTCCTCTGAGATAAACCATTCAGCCGTTTTTCTGTAAAGACAACAAAATCCAAGTATCTAAAATCATGTTTTGAAACATTCGTCTTTTTCACTGAAGCGGATGGCTGGATTTGTTAATGCTTAAAAACTGCTTACGGCAAGTAAAACCGTTGCAACGAAATCGGTTTGAGAGAATTCTTGTGAAAAGCGAATAATGATAGTGTGACAGCGAAACATGATTTTTGCGAAACCGCGATCTTGCGGCGAAACTTTAAAAAATTTAAACGACTTTCAATTTAAAAAAAGCTTATTTTATAAAAATAGTATTATTTTATTCATATCGATTTATTTCATTAGTTTGATTTGAAATATGTACGTGTTTAAATGTTCAGATACATTATGATGTATTATATTCGAAATTTTCACCAGTTTTTAACTACGGAATTGAAGTTTTGTAATTCGTCAGGTCTGAAACGAATGGCTGTTGTTGCAGTCTTTGTTCAATTAAAGTTTGCCTAAAGCGAAAATCAAACAAAACGGACGACTCACATTCTACACACAAAGGAACAATAGTTTTGTTACTCTGTGAAAACACTCTATTGAATAAATTCCTATGTCTGATTACAATTCAGATTTTAATTTAGCACAGAAATTAATTTCTCTTTGTGTCCCCTACTAACAGTGGCATGCGATTCTATGCTGTGCTAAAATTGCAACATATTTAATTTGTGGCATATTTAAAGAAAATACCACACCATTTCTGACTGTTAGTTTTTACGATGTACATTTGCTGAGGTTCTCCAACTACAGTTCACGTGTTATCATGCCATAAATTTCAATGTTGATTAGTGATAAGATACGACGTGTGAGTGAATTCAGAATGGCAAATATTTTAGTAAGTCGACTCACGTTTGTGGCTGAGTTAATAATGTCATTTTTTTGTGTATTTGCTAAATCACTGATCAAAAAAAAAGAACTTATTCCCGTGAAACTGAATCCATGTGAATTATTAGCGTAGGTAACAGTTCAATGATGGAGAGTTCATTTTTTTTATGTGCATTACACCTTGAATCCGAAGTTGAGTCGGAAGTCCGTCTGATATGCAAAATAAGTTTACTTTTCCATGCCTTTTTGAATTTAATTTTCGATTACGTGATTCATAACATTAAAATTATAATTAAAATATTTCTCACGGATTTTCTATTTTGCGACGGGTTGAATTGTAGAATATTTCAGAAGTGCTACAATAGAGACTTAAAATAGAAGTTACAAAATCATGTCAGAAAAGTTATAGGTTATAAAATAATATGTTTGCGAATGAGTTTCCATCTTTCTGTTTCTTCATATACATCTAATCACTGAATTTTGTATAGAAATAGAACAAAATTAAGTGATTATTTAATTAAAATATGTTCATTAAATCAGTTATTAAATTTTAATGTGACTATAAGGGAGGGTTTCTTATTTAATTTTTCATCTTTTTTCCGGAAGGCGAACAAGTTTTTCGTCGTTAATTAATAAAAATTTTCAATATTACATACTGTCGTTCGTTTCTATTACTTTGTATTCAGAATGTCATTTGAGGTACATAGTCGAATAACAATTTTATGACTGTATTTCTTGAATAACTGAGTGTTAGAGCTGTTAAATATCCAATATATTTCCAGATTTGACAACAACCTTCCTACCCGTATACTGTCAGAAACGACAAATGTCTCTCATTAGTGTACGCCAACATGTGACTTTTCTCCTACCAACCGTTTTCCTCCCGTCGGACCATAATTATTTTATTTTTTGTATAGTTGCATCTGGAATTTAATCGTGTATGACTTTTTTTTATCCTTTTCTATTGGCATTTCAATGAAGAACGCAAGAAACGTGTGTTAATGAGATTGTGTTAGTACTGGTTAAAAATTTAACAGTCACAGATGTTTTTGTCTCGGAATGTTTTTTATAGCTTCTTGAAACGTTTGTTATACAGTAGCTGTGTACTCCTAAACTAACTAATGTATAAGAAGTTGCTTACTTTCGAACTGATTATACACGCCACATACATATACAAGTAAGATGCCTCCCGAAATATTATCTCGTAACCTTTCGTCAACGGCTTGCGAAAATCGTTCTTCTTGGCATTTAATATGGCCGTAAACTCAGAATTGGTGCTTCCTGTGACCTTTTAGAAGCATGTCAGTATTGACGTACTGATGCGTCATTCAAAAAGTCCTGGAACTTACGTTCGGGAACCTCATATTTTTTCACGGTTACAGGCTCACTTTTGAATAATATATCTAATGTTTATATTTATTTTGAATCTCTTGATATGGTGATAATGTCTCGTGGTGACGAGCCCTGAGCAGGCGCGGCAGTAAGATATGAAGACCCTCGTAGATCCGCCCCCACGCCTTCCATGTGATTATCTCCCTCGTCTTCTCCAATATAATATGCAGCTGTTCATCTCCTGCCTGTTATAGCTCCTTTCTATTTCCAAAACGCGGCCCTGCCCCCATCCCCCTCCGTGCCCCACAGTAAATCATTTTCATAATAAGAGGGGCGAGGGTGCGGTTATATATTCCAGAATTCCGCTCGTCTGCCTTGACATGTTGCAAAGATCACAATACCCACATTCAGACCATGCGTACAAAGCTGAAATAAATTTTGACGTCACTCATTAATCTTCTTGAAAAAAGTTGTTCACGTGTGTTTTCACTGCAAATAATCTTTAATTTTTTTTGTATACATAGCCTGTGATTAATTTATAAGTAAAGCCTTTTTTTATAATCTTATTTTGCTAAAGCTTACCTATATTATAATCAAAGTGGACAAATTTGTCTCATGCTCACGATTCACTCTATTGAATTTTTTGTATAATTTCAGTCTTCCTGTTTCGATCCATTCATATTTAAGATGCCGGAAAATTAGATGGACCTAACTCAACAGAATAACTTGGTAATCACACTACATATTTTTTTGCGGGAAAACATATTTCGCTTGTTTATATTAAATATCAGATATTTTTGCGTTGTTAACATACAATATGCTATTTTTGAAAGCATTATTGTGACGAAAGTATTTATGCGTTTTGAATGTAATTTGCCAAACAATACATTTTCTCCTTTCTTAGCAATATTGAATACCCTGGTAATTGTCACATTGCAACAATACTTATTTGAATTCCGAATTTGGCGTATATCTATCTCCTCGGAATTATATAGGTCTAATTAGTGGCGCATTTCCGTTTATTTGTTGTCAGAGTAGTCCTTCACAATTGGAATTTCAGTAAAGCAGCTTTGTTGTTCGGGAAGCTGATTGCGACGACAACGACGACTGATTATCGCCCTTTGTACTATTGCCTGTAAAAATAGCAATTTATGGCAGTTAAAGCCCGTCAGTATTTTCCTTAGTTTATTCGGTAATGAGATGTCGATTACGCAAGGCGAATGTCCTCAGTATCTCTCAAAAAAATTCAACATTTACTTTTCCGATTATTGACAAAGGTGTATGTCTTAAGTTTTATGTGCAACTCTTTTATGTGCAACATCATCATATATGTGTATGTGTGCGTTTGTGTGCCCGAGTAGTGGTGGATAGATAATATTTTAATAATTCCAGTTACTACATTCTACCTTAAATGACATATTTTTTATTGGAATATTTTTAATAAAATATGTTCATAACGTTTGTCATCATTAATCACAAATCATGCAAAATACTTAAAATAATGTCTACGGAAATGCTCTATTTCGTAAAATCATCTGTATATTATATATTTGGACTTCAGATTTTTTATAAACCTTAATTTGAATTTTTAAATTAGTTTCTCAGAGAATAATGACAAATTTTGTAACGCTTGGCACTGTTTTTATATCGTACATATGTAATTATATATATATATATAACTGCAATATGTATTACATGAAATGAATTTAGAAATACTACAATAGAGAATGATTTTGCCAGAATGTGGAATATTAATTGTAACTGTATTTGTTTAGTTGGCTCCTGAAGAGACCGAAAAATTTTTTCAGAATAAATCGTTGGTTCATTAAGTAATAATTATTTTTTTCTTTAATAAATCCGGGTAATAAGATAAGAATCATTTTAAAACATTATTAATAATTGTTGGTAACGTATAAGTTGTTAGAAGTGCTATTAATTAGTAGCGTCAGTGCTAGAGTGTTTACAATGAGAGCACAAAGATTCTGCCTCTAAGAACTGTATTTTTTTCTACTAACGATGTTTCATCTTATCTTCTCACCGAGATATAATACGTAAACATCTCATTTAAAGTATCACTTTGCTTTCGCGAGATACACCTTAGTTATAATAATACTTCACGGAAAGACTATTGTTGTTCAAAGCAAGACCCGTATAACGCCTTAATGTTCTTACCGGTTTTTCAGGCACGCTGTTTCAGAAAATGTTCTTCACCTCTTGTAAACGCCCGTAGCAAAGTGGAAAATATTACGGCATCAAGAAAGACTGTAAGTCTCCGCAACTTTACAGACCACAAAAGCCTTTGCGCGGCAATTTATTTCAATATCGCAAGGCAAAAACCTTTTATAGTTGGTAATTTAAACGCTTTGAGAGTAAGATTGCTGTAGAAGTTATAAAATTCGCGAAATAACAGTTGTGAAGCAGCTCAGCCAAAGATACCTTTTTATTCGTTTTCGATTGTAATTTGCGTAGTAGGTTGTTGTAAGAGTGGAAATAAATATAAGTTTGTGTTGCTCTTAGATTTTGTGCTTACAAAATAACCGTCATCTTGACATCGCAAAGGTAATAATTATTGCCTGAGTGCAGTCCTAGAAGTGTCCGATATAACAAAGGTAACATAAAAAATGGAATAAAATATCTTGATTTCTCAACGTAGTCTCGTTATATCTCGATACACTTTTCTTGGCTATATTCATCAGCATTTTTCAAGTAAAAACCATCCAGGTATTCAAAATAACCATCAACCGCAGACTCCGCTTCTTCATTGCTGGCAAATCTTTTACTGCCGAGCCATTTATTCAATTTTGAAACGGGAAAATTATCAGAGTGATCTGTTGTTGTGGAACAAGCTTTGAAGGGCAAATACAGTCTTGCTTTTTCCTTCCTTTTTGACAATAATTTCCAACCTAGCTGTTCAACCTTTTCATTTCGGTCCTACACGCTCAAAATTGGCAGTCCTTTTATGAACTTTCTCTAATAATTATAATTGATTTTTTCTATAGGGATTATTCCAAAATTGGTTTAACTAAGGTTAAATCTGCCGCCTACTTTGATTTTGAACATCCATTTTCCAGTTCCTCATTATGAAAGGTAAGGAATTCCACGCTTTTCGTGTCGTGAAATTCAACTGTTCCTCCCATCCCAGTCTGTTGTCGAAATATATCCCCAGATATTTGCAGCTCGTTATTCTTGGAATTTGTTCCCCACCTATTCTATATATTGCCTCATTTATCAACGCGCATTTCTTTTTCTAACACAATCGCCATTAGTCCATGAATAATTATTTGGTACTTGTTAGATATTATCTGTGCACATCAGATGAAACGTTAGAATGCCGCTATTAGAGATGTTTTGGATAGTAATGTATTTACGTAACATGAAAACGTTGCACTTCTTGCAACACTAATTATGAACTAACACTGGCAAAATATCATTTTTTATATGAAAGACCTCGCTAAAATTAATTTAATACCGTTACCAAACGGTAACTGTAATTTACGAGTTCCCCGTCGTGTAGCATAGTTTGAGGTCGTTTGGTATTGACCATTAGCGTGTTTTAACAGAGATAGGGTTATAGTCTGCAGAAATTTCAAAGGGAACTCAGCTTAACGACTCCATCCATTATAATTCACTGGAAACAGAAACAACTTGGTAATGGACTACAGAGGAATTCCGACATATGCCTATTACTTTATGAGTCCCACATTGAAACGGTCTTGGTTCATAAGAAACGGTTCGCTATTCCATTCACTCTCGTTTTCTTTTCATAAGGCGTGCGAGTGTTATAGCCGCATTTATGCCCGCTATATCATACAGCTCTTAATTTAGTTAATTGGCATAAAATGCGAATAGGTGCGGCTTAGCAGTTTAATCTTGAATAGTACGTAAATTCGAGGTCCCCCTGTGTGAACACGGCGCGACGATGGCCGCCTGATTGCCAATTTCCAACACGCTCACCTTACTCACGGACAAATCCCTATTTCCACTACGCTGCATCGATTTGGCTTATCCCTAGACCGAATGTCCATTATTTTGCGTGGCCGGTCGCACTTTACCCATCAGGCGCCGGACACACACTCAAAAAACGTAATGAAATATTTTTCAACACACCCACGTTTGAAACGGAAGCTTCTCAGCTTTGGCGCTTAGTATAGATTACAGGCCTCCTATAACAAATTAAGCCACGGTTTAATTCCCAGAAATCTGACATGTACTCTGTATAATTAATTGTTAACGATAATCATCAGTTGGATTTATTATTATTTTTTGGATTCTACAGTCGTTAGAAGCTTAACTCTTTGTATCATAATCAGGACTAAATATAATGCGTAATAGGATTCTACAATAGGCTTAGGTTTAAGCGGCTTTTGATTTTTAAAAGTAATAGTTGTCAGAAATGGACCTTCAATCGAGGCAGTATCTCGTCAGCAGCATTTTACCGAATTTTAATTTATTTGTTGTTGATTAGTTAAATCCGTCCACAATGTAGATTGTGATGTTATTTTGAACATTACAGTTTTTATGTTTAAACTAGATGATTGGCCGGTATAGGCACCGTGTATTTATATATCCCAATCTTATATTAGGCAGGAAAATGAATTCATCATGTCTGTAGTGTAATTTCATAGTAATTTTATTTACATACATTTAAAAGTATTACCATGCTATACAAATATTTAGTGAAGTATTACAAACTCACTGCAACATTAATTATCACCCAATCTAGAGAGAAAAAACATTTTTTTTCGACCAACTCCCCGGCGAACAAATAATTTAAATTCTCCATAGGAGAGTCATGACGATGGGAAAAAAGCTCTATACTACTCATTTGCCTGCCCCTGCCATTTTTTGATTTAAATGCGCACGGGAAATGTACACGGGAGATTTTTTAGAATAAGTGATACGAGTGTAGCTTCTCCCTTTCGTTCTAAAAAATCGCTCTGCTGGTTAAAAGCGTTTGTATGGAACCGTTACATTCAGATTTACAATTTTATTGTAATTAAATTGGATAGAATTGTATTTTGACATTTCTCGAACGAAAATTTAATTAATGATTTTTAAGTAAATTAGTTGTTCTACAAACATTTAAAAATCTATGGAAAACAAATGTTAATTTATTTTGAAGTAAATATTAAATTTTTATTTCGTGAATATAACTTATTGCGTAATAGTGTCAAGTAAACTAGAAGCAAATAAGGGTGACTTTGTCTCGTCCAAGCTGAGGCTAGGCGGAATTTAGTCAGAGAAAGCTAATTGGAACTAACCGCATCAAAATTGAATTCGCTGTCCTGTTTGGTTCCCAAAATTCTAATTTTGAGTAGGTTTAGGTCGGATCTGACACGCCCAGTTCACTGTAGTGTGAATGGCGAAAAAAGTATTGTTTAGCACTGGGAAGTTGCCAAAGATTTATTTATGTTTAGTTTCTGAATGTATCAATTGTTCAGCTATTTTTGAATATTAAACTAATTTTTTAAGTTTATCTTGGCTTTTTAATTTCAAATTTTTAAATCAAACTCACTATTGACTCGATTAAAATTTAATATTTCATTTTAATTTATTTGAAATTCTTTAAATTTTAAATAAAATGATGATATTAATCTGCTTTAATATTATAAATAAATAAATTGACCCTGATGTTGTGGTTGTAACACGAAATTTCTGTTAAAGTTTTAATTAAAAACTAAAGAGGTCCCGAAAGTTAGGCGATATGTCTTATAATGAATTAAATTTTTTCTTTTTCTGACTTTTCGCCATTTATTGTACTAATTCCTTAGTTTCTATTACTATTCTACGATTATATTTACCACATCAACAGTGATTAACTATGTAGGATATTATTTTCATGTGGTTTGCTTGTAAATTTTGATCTATTAATCTTGCAATTTGTCGGATTAAAGTACTTTATTTCTGTTAAATTAATATAAAGAAAAGTTGATTGTAACCGTTTCACTTATCACCAAATGTAATTATGATTTTGGTTCTCTCTCTTCTCTCTTTCTTGCCATTTTACGGAATAATTCTCATAGATTGAGAACGTTGTTTCTAAACTTATTAACCTGTCACATATACTCATGTAGCCTGTTACCCAAAAATAACTATTATTTGTCATAAAGGAAATAATTTTAAATTTCACGGTTTCAATTATATGTCCCAGGTATTTGATATATCCCAACTTATTCTTTTTTCCTTTCCTAAGATAAATTTCTGTGCCCTTCATTTCATGTGTTTCTTTCTTATTTGTGTGTAAGTGCCAAGTATAAACACTCTTCTGAGACAGCTTCTGCTGAACAGTGAGTTCGTGTGTGAAACGTTACATTTTCTTCCTTCAATTTGTCCCCCTTGCGTGCGTAGAGGAGCTGTTTTCTCGACTTTACATTGTATTAACTATATAAAATTTTCCGGAGCAACCGTCAAGAGCGAGAGTAGAGTTCGGGTGGGGCGCAGTTGTTTTGCCATTTCTGTGGAATTGGCAAAGGCGCCACTCTCCCCTCTGCAGCCAGACTGGAATGTGCATTCTTCCTGCCAATCTGACTAATGGCGAAACTCCTATCCAATTTCATTTCATTGTCCTGGATTAATTATTGAATGCGATAAATGTTGTATTCGTAAAGGTAAAATACTTGAAATAATTCAATGGGTGTTTCTGATCACCAGATCGCATTGAATAAAAATTTAAACATTAATGAGAAATTATAGTTGGACTGTGTCGTGAATTTTAAGGGCAAATTGAATGTTGTGAAATTGATAGTTACTTTTGTCACAGGTAAAATAATTAATTTTAATAAGTTTTGATAATAGTAATGATACTGTATATTCAAGTAAACAACGGAAGTTACTTTTACATCTCTTTGAGGCGTGAGCAAATTGTTTTAGTCGTCGAGTCGTGAGTCGATTCTCAGAGTCGCCTCCAGGGTGAGCTATTTGAGTCGTCGGCTGGAAATAAGATTCTACTCAGGTTCTGAATCGAAAAAGGATAATAGCGGCACTCTCCAAGAACTAACAAACAATAACACTCGTAATAAATTTTAAAAATTGATAATCATGTCTGAAACTTAATTTTGATTGTTATTTTTACCTCTTCTCTACATCCATAGTTAACATATTTTTCCCAGCGTTTTTTCTCCTTTCGTTGTATACATATCTTTCTTAAAACTCTTGAATCATATTTTTATGTTCTCAAATCACCAACTCGTTTCCATATCAAGAAACGTGGTGGGATAAGAGAGAGAAAAAATTCCTAATATTTATCATTTAGTGTTAAAAAGATATATCCGTAACACCGGTCTAAAGTCGGGAACATTATGACAGAAAAGGAACTCTTTCTCCAGGACTCCGTTCATGCCATTTATTACGGTTTCCAAGTCTTCTTCTGATTCCCCTAATAGTACAAATACTTTATTGTTGTTGTTGTTGTTGTTGTTGTGGGGGTGGTATTCAGTCCTAAGACTGGTCGATGCAACCCTCCATTCTAACGTATCTTGCGCAAACCGTTTCATTACCTTATAACTAGCACAACCCACATCCTCCATAATCTGCTTAGCGTAATCCATCCTTGCCATCCCTCTCATTTTACTAGACCCATGTGTCTTAAAACGTGGCCTATTAATCTATCCCTTCTCTTAGTCAACGTCCTCCATATTGTTCGCTTTTCCCCTATTCTGTTTAGAACATCCTCGTTAGTGATTCTATCCACCCATCTGATTTTCAGCATTCCCCTATTGCATCACATTTCAAAGGCTTCTATTCTTTTCCTTTCCGGAGCTCCTATCGTCCACGTTTCGCAACCATATAACGCCACGCTCCTTACGAACATTTTTAGCAAACATTTCCTAATATTCACACTTTTTTACCCATAAGTAAATGCCTTTTTTTCGCGAAAGCCCTCCTTGCCTGTGATATCCTACTCTTTATATCTACTATACTTCTACCATCCCTAGTTATTACGCTTTCCAAGTAGCAGAATTCCTTAACTTCCGTCAAAATATCCCTTCCCAATCTAACACACTTCGTTGTTCCACTGTCTCCCAAACTACACTCCATTACCTTGGTTTTACCTCTATTGAACTCTTTTTCCAGGACTCCGTTCATGCCATTTATTACGGTTTCCAAGTCTTCTTCTGATTCCCCTAATAGTATAATGTCGTCGGCACAACGTAAGGTTTTTATTTCTTCTCCTTGCAGTATTATTCCTTTTCCATATTCCGTTTTAACATTCTTCATCGCCTGTTCTATATATAAGTTAAACAGCATGGGCCCCCTTGACTTACTCCTTTCTTGATTTATCTATTTTCTTTATCTCCTATTCTAATTATGGCTATAGAAATAAATTCATAGTTTTTTTTAAGTAAATGACGTTATAAATATTACATATGTTGTTATATAATTTTTGTGTGTATTCGTAGCTGCCCCCTTCTTACTCAAGTTATTAATGCACAATATTAATAAACGAGTCGGATGGGATTCGGAGAGCCTAAGCGTCGTTTAAAAGAATCGACTCATAGCAATGAGTGAATTGACTCTAAACGACTCAACAAAAATAATCGATTTTCCTATCTCAACCTTTAAAGAGCGGATTAATTACATGAGTATAATTAGATATAATCATAAGTACTATAATATTACGTATATCATTCTTGTGTCTATTCTTGTTAATTTACATGTGAAAATAATCGGTGGACTGACTCACGGCGTCGCATTCCGTAACTGCATCATACCCGAGCTATTAACTTGATCCTGCCAGTATCCTGAGCTAAATATACTTACACGTTCAAAATATATTGGTGAAGTGAATGTTTGCATTTTGGGCAGGAGACAATCAGTGGCTAAAGTCAACATCAAACGTGTCAAGCCTACGATACCTGAGAGAAGGAGATTCATATTAAATAATATATTTATATTTAAAAGGGCATAATTTTCATTTCATCAAGTAGATACATTAATACATTTTGAAGTGTTAGAAAGTGGAACTGATTGGATAAGTTTCAATGAATTCGTTTTATTGAGTAATGTTGTCGATCAACAAATAACTTGTTTAGTATGCTGTAAAACTATTTATCTATGCACGTCGCAGTACGGCACTATCCTCTTTTTTATTTATAAGAACAGGCATACTACATCTATGTATTCGACTGCCTACAAGTTCTGCTGAGTTATGAATTTATTTCACACGTGCCCAATTTTATTATGTGCCCCCAGTAGAAAAAGTATATATTCATGTAGTGCTCCCATCAAAGGGCGAGGCCGAAAACTTCCGTGATCACTCGTACAATTTATTAGACAAGGTCACTCGAATCAGATACAGTACAAAATTTAAATATTAAAACAAGTTGAAAATTATGAAATCTTGGTTGGCTTGCGGCATGAAGAAGAAACTTCGTATCTCGACTCCGAAGGGGGGGGGGATATCATTAAAAATATTCGTTACAATAGAGCCTGATATTGAGTGAGACGTGTGGCTTAGCATGGAGCCAGGGGATCCTGACGGAATTCCGGCTTTTGAAATGGAGTTCCTACACTCGCGGTACTGCATCTCTGCATATTTCACGGTCCTCAGGAGGCTGGGCTGGGAAGGAACTCTAAGGAAATAGATTCTGCTCCCGCATTGTGGCTTGCCAGACATTTTCTCTTCGCCAATTTCCCGATAATGAGGATACGCGAATAAAACGCTTCCTCCGACCTAATTCACAATTCCCCTTATCGTTTCGGCATAGGAAATGAGCAGCCGTGGGAGCCCAATGATTTTGCAATCTCCGCCTCTTATATTTGGTTGACTATTATTGCGTTTCCCTGCGATTAGCGAAAGCGGATGCAGGGCCTGAGGAAACAGAAAAAAACGCCAAGCTTATCTTGGTGGCCCAACCGTCTCAGCCTTGGCATTGTAGATAAAACCTTATACTTCACATATTTTCTAAAATTTCAGTATATTACATTGTAGTATATTATATAAACCATAACGCACATAGTGTTACGTTATAAAGGGAAGTGGAAAGCGTGGGCGTGATTGTCTATACGATTAAACGCGTCGAACTCATTTTAACTATTTTCTTTTCAACTGTGCATCAATATCTTATTCACCGAACAAATAATAGACATGAATACTTTAAGAATTCTAATGTCCAGTGACTTTCAATTTAAAAACGAGCGAAAAGTAGGGATTTACGTAAGATTGTTTATACGATTATTAATATTGGCTTAGATTTTCAGTGGCGGTGAATTTTATAACAGAATGGGGATATCAGCTAAAAGAGTAGAAAGTATAGGAAGATTTTTTGAGAGGCGAATGAGGTGCCAGCTTACTAGGTCTCGACATTTAAATTAATTTTTAAAGCTGATATTTACTATAAATATGTAAGTATTTAGTGGTTAAAATATGTTACGTATGTATCTGCCTATAGGACATTGTCAGACAAATTTTGCATATATAGACTGTGGACTGAGAGCAATTTGGACATAAATGACAAAGATATCAAGGTCAAAGTTCATTAAAATAACATCAGGCGTCAAATATAAAGTACTATAGTAACACCTAAACTCGTTGAATTATGAATAGTATATCTTAAGCTTATTTCTATTGCCAAAAATATATATGTGAAACTGTCTAAAAAATAATATTTAAATTGAACCTGCTGTTTGTGTGCCGTATTTAACCTATCCTCCATGATTATTTTCCTTAATACTTAGTGTTTTTTCAAAGTGCTTAGTATTAGTTCCAAAAAACGTTTTTCTCAAAATAATAAACTAAATCATGTAACAAAGTCATAAATTTATAAACTCTGTCGAATTTGCTTAAAATATCATATTATCATGGCATTTACCCTGTAAAAGTGTTTGAACTTCCTGGTTTATCTTGATGGAAGAAGTACCTCCTTAACAGAAAATTAAATTTCCTCCTATGTGTTCCTTGCAGTCTTGAATACTTCAAACACGCGAGACAACTTTGAGATGATTTAAAACAGAACTACACCTGTGACTTTTAAACATTTACGAGCATAAGTAAACTTTTTTACTTTCACGTTTGCTACTAGGCTTTCAGCTGGAGCATTCATTTTTCTCGCCGTTTCGCTTATACCGGCTTTATGGTGGGAGGTCTCCAACAGGTGATCGCTATCATTTGCTTGATATGCTGTCGTAAAGTTGGTTGGCGTGGGTCTCGGGTCTCTTATCGCTCACAAGTTGGCAGATGCCAAGCAGCTATCAGTTTGACAGCACGTAGATTGTGTTGACCGAGAGGGCTTTATCACTTCCTCTAGGGACAGGGGGAACGCAGCAAATAATTTGCCTTACAAATTCCTTGGCAATTTAATCGCTTTGTCAACTTTTCACCTGTTGCTTATGTTCATCATTTTATTCCTCAAACAATATATATGAGAAACGGTTTTTAGGATTTCCTTTTCGCCGACCCCGTCACCTGGTGCAACCGTCACTTCACTGTAAACATGATTTTTCAGGTTTTGTGTTAGCCATTACTGTTACGGACTTCACTATTACCTAATGGTTCAATAGAGCAGGATAACGTTTAACAGAAAACATTGAATTGTTTTAATTGGTAATATTTTAAAGATAAGCGCCATCTGGCGTATTGTAAGTCCGAATGGGAAGAAACGGCGTTAGACGACCCGCATTACGCATTGAACGGTCATGGATATGATAAACAATTAAACACCAAAGTAGTCAATAACTCAAGAAAGCCACTATATAACAGAGTATTGTGTTTATAACAGATCAAACAAGAAAAATTGAAATATTGTGTAAGTGGTTATTTGTTGAATTACAATAATTCTAATTCCTATTTTTATGCACAACTTCTGGGCTAATGATTATGCTTAAAATAGAAAGATCTTAATATCACATGGATTAATAATTTTTAACCTTCCAAGTATGATTTCGTTTGATCTATGACTAAATTAATAACATTAATAACTTCATATAGTAACTCATAGACAACACCGTATCGTCATATAGCTACAGTATCTGACAGTAAAAATTATCTGAGAATTATTATTTTTAAATTGTGAGAACAATAATATTGTATAACAGGTTAATGTAACCTGAAGTGCGCAAAGGTGCATTGGTTATCTTAATTTCTTCCTGCAATATTTTGGTTCCCATTTTTTCATGGTCTAATGTTAGGAATAATTAAGTGTTGGGTTCAATCATTTAACAAAATCAATAATTTAATAGTTGTTAATGTCTGTAAGTTTAAATAAGTCCAAAAACAGAAAAAAATGAGTGAAAGGTAAAATATAATTTAAAAGCTACTACGTGTTTTGGTACTGATATGGACCCTCTTCAGGCTTAACTGAATTACAATGCCAATCAATAATTATATTTTAATTGAAGTTAGTAGTAGGATATCACTTTTTTTCGAAAGACAATATTTTTTACTTCTTTAGGAATATTAATCTTAGGGCCAATCCATGACAACTGGTGCAGCACTGGTTGTCGCGTTTTTGTACTTCAAAATTAAATTTGTTTAATTTATATTGTGTCTAGTCGCCATTTTTGTTACTGTTTTATTTACGAATTTCGAAATTATCCAGCACTGTGATGACGTATCCTTTTCAAATAAACTGCAGCGTGTTCAAGTCATTCACGCCTACAAATTACACCTAGACCTCAATATTTCTCCATTTTTTAACATAACAGAACAGTTACTTTTTATAAATTATCAATTAAAACTAATAAACCCTATAAAATATTTCAATTTTTTCCAACGTTTGAGATGCAATATCTCTGTTGAGGAACTAGATTGAAATGTGAAAGTTGTGTACGAAATAGTGCTCTAAAGTAGAAAACTACAGTATAAATTTCAACTTATTATTTAACTCAAGGTCGGTATAATTTTTTTTATAAACCCATAAAGAATTTTAAATTTTAGAACCAGTCATTTTTAATAAAAATATTATTCATATGCTGTTTTGGAAATATATATATATATATAAAGAACCTGTCAAATTCTATTAAAATAATTTCTCATTTTAAAGAGAAGTACTTTATTAAAAAGTTATTTTCGTATTTGTTATGGAGGTAATACAATAATTTTTATTCAAGACCGAGAATTTTGTTGAAAATTTTGATATTTAGAGTATAAATATTGTTGTAATTTAAATGATTTGTCAATTATTTGATTTTTAAGTGCAAAGGTTAATCATTTTGTTTAACGTTAAGAAAATGCTTAAATTACGATACTCATTATTCTGTTATATAGAGTTTTCTTTGGTTATGTATATACCTATGAAATGGTATTATTCGTAATAAAGTCGTTCGCTTGCAAAAAAATTGTACTGAACTGGAATATAAGTTACTGGGAAGCTGTAAAGGGCACTGTAACAATTTGAAATGAAATATGAAATAGTTATGGATTAGTTAATAATTAGTTAATTTGTTTTCTGGGAGACAAACTGGTTGACACTGAATAGCAGAGGTTTGCAAAACTATGCCGCTGCCAGAAAATTATGTTGGTGAGAAAATTACCCGGCTGTGAAATATGGACTGGCAAAGTCAGCCAGGATCATCCTACACCGGAAATGATTGTTAAATAAATTTACTCTTGTAAGAACATTCACCTTCATTAGACACTAAATTTTTGAGAATTTTTATATTTCAAGTCGTATTATATTTCGATGTATCTGTAGATCTTTGTCAAACACAGTTTTTACTCAACCAGCGTTTAAACCAAATTTATTTGAAAAAAATTAATAATATTTTCCTGGCCACCCACTATCCTCTTGATTTATATATGAACATCAGATTATGAAAGTTAATTTCAGGTCGAACAACAACATAGTTATAAAGAATAATTCCTTTAATAATTTCATTGTAGTGCTTTGCCCGCTAATCTAATTAGTATATTTAAAAGGTTTCATTTGCCTGCTATAAATAAGTCCAATTCTTCAATTAAAAGAATCCAAGAAGACCTTGATTACGATTTTAAACTTTCAGCCAGCAAACTAAATACTGCTAAAATTTAATTACAATTTTAATTTTTATAACGTCATAATATTACAAACAGAATCTCATTACAGTGAAAACAATAATTTCGAAAATATTTATTAAAAATCATTTAAACTCTGTCAGCATTAAACGTTACACTTGAAGTTTCAACAAATTATATGTTAGTATAATAAGTTGTATATTATTTCTATATTTAAAATTGATTTTATACCTTAGCTTTACTTAGCATTTGTGGTCTAATTCTGTTAGAGACAGGCGTAAAACAATCGTTTAACTATCTTAAAAACTTGTTTTTGAGATGTGCTGTAAACTGAGGTGGTATAATTAATTATTAATCATATGCATTTCTTAGAAGATTCGTATTTTTTCATTTCCAAATTGAATTATTATGTTACCGTTCGAACAGATTGAAAACCTAATTGCGTTTTCAGATTTCGACTTGTGTAAAGTTTTCCTTGTTGTGTGTTCCCAGTTTACAGAATCTGAGATTGTAATATGGGTCATACCATGCAACTGTTGACCGCTAAACGTTGGTGTCTGGACTTCTATGCACACAGTGGCCCAGTACAGAGATTAACTTGTACACGCCTGTTTGGCACTGCGCACTTTGCTTGCGCCATATTGGCATCCTTTGATGTGTGGAGAAAACCGCTCCGAGAACCAATTTGGGCCAACTCCAACCTTTCCAACCTTCACTCATATCGACCAACGCAAACCATCCGCCGTCCACACCATGGACATGGCCTGCAATGAACCAACTTGGGTCCATAAAAATATCATTAGTGCGGAGTAAAGGTTAACTGCTAATAGTGTATGGTTTCCGCGGTCTGTTTTGATTGAGAGACGACATCGAGACGTGTGTTCAATTGCTGTTTAGCAGTTTTGTATTGTTGTTCAATTCGGAATTTGGATTAGTTGGGTTGGTCTCCGTGTCATCTGTTTGTTATTTCTTACTCTAAATGCTAATTGCTGCGGCTGAAAGTATTCCACGCTTTCTTAGTCACGCGAAACCGATGACGCGACTTTGAATTCGTATTCTAGCCTGAGTTGTAGCTTTCAGTAGAACTATGCTATAGTCAGACATTAATAGGCGAAATGTTCATTTCGTTCCATTACAAAGTTACAGTTATTGTTTATTAGAATGTTTACTTAGTCTACTACGGCGATGTCTGATTATTGCATTTACAATATCTGGAGCAGAGAAGCAGTAGTAGCCATTGTTTTTAACTTATTTTATTTTTATGTTCGTTGTGTTTGGAACCAAATTCTAATCTTTATTTCACGCTTCGGAAAGTGTTAGGCATGAATAACGGAAAGTTTTCTTACCAATTTATGACTTCATTTTTCAATGCATTCGTCTTTTAAATCAATACATGAAAGCAACGGCAAAATGGGAGTAAATTATACAATTATTGAGTGTGCGCTTCAGCGTTTAACGAAATCAAGCATTAACAATAAGGGTCACTTCCTAATTCCCAAGCAATATTTCGTCTTATTTTATCTGCGTATCTTCTTACTTTTTATCATTTTTGAACTTTCATTTATATTACATTCTTGAGAATAGTTACTTCACTATATGTCGGTCTTCTAAAATAATATTCACGATTCATTTATATTGCTCTATTTTTCCGCAAAAGAATTTATATAAATGAGTTCAACTGCCGAATTAGTCATAAATACATTTTGGTCGCAACGTTTGCGCTTGGAGCACATAAAAAATGTATCCAATTAAATTAACAACGGCTTAGCTCAGGGTTAATTACAACGAGGAGCAGAGATCTCGATTATTATGATGAACCTGCTTTATTCTTCTTTCCCCTAAAAGTGATTTCCTTCTAAGCATTCCTCGTGGATGTATGTAGGCATCAAGCTTTAGGTACCCTTCCTCCCACAAGGTATTATTTGCCAGCTAAAAATGCAGTCTTCCGTCTGGGTGAGGTTGTTTACTTCTCAACAGGGATATCACAATTTTGTTACGCAACTTTTTCTATTTCTATTTTCTATTAATTATTGAAAGCGTTTCCTTTCTCTTCTTTATTCTTCTCCCACTTCAAACGAACACTGACTGCATTTTCCTCTCCCTAAGTCCTCTTCCTCCCAACATCCGAGCTCCTTCTCTCCTCTTCTACTTCCTCTTCTTTTCAACTTCAAACGCAGCAACTATTTCACCGTCTTTATCACCTCCCAGCCAATCTCTCCTTTCCCATTTTGTATAGAAAAACGCCACCCCACATGAGGTGTCTTCACCAATTGTCATTAAGTTCAAATAAGATTGTCGGGTTTCAACCCGGGTCAAGGTTTGTTTACACAACGTTTCGACAGCAATCTTTGACCCGGGTTGAAACCCGAGAATTGTATTTGAAACAAATTCAACGGGAAAGCCTTCGCTCTTTAATCGTTATTAATTTTTCGCCAAGCCCGGGATCCGTACTTAAGAAGGAAGGGGTAAATCTTGGGAAACATCCATGGGTCAACGTCCCCTGCTGGGCAAACATCTTAAATCCCTTGCACCAAGCTAGCAAGGACGTTTCTTCGCGGTAGTCTGGATTTTCCGCATCTTCTCTGCCTGAATTTAATTCGACGTAAAACACAAATTAAATTGATATAATCAATTGGGAGGGATCATTGTCGAGACACTTCTTTTCTGTAAAACGGTATGCTCGAAAAGGGTGGGCAAAGTCAATAAGTACGAGGAAGTTCAGTTATTAGTAGCATTAATTTATTTACTGATATTTCTTATATTTAAATCTCTCAATCTTCCAGTGAAGTGTACTACTACGTGGGGATGATTCTCTAACGGTTGTTTACGGTTACCGTGCTTCTCGGAGCGGCAGAGAGGACACGCAGTATTTTATTGGCACATTGATTTGTCTCCTCCCACGCCACTCTAGCGGCTTCCGAAGCTACCGGTACCGAAGACTTCCGTCAAAATACTTCTATTATACTCACGTGGAATGCGCACGAGGTATGAAAACTTCGGCGTCCTGAAAATAATAACAATTTATGATCCTTAAGTATTCATTTTTAAGACAAATACATTTGAATAACGATTTTCCCACTTTGATATCGCATTTCTCTGAGTGCAGTTTGGCTAACTAAAATTTGTATAATATGTCTACAAATAAACCTTTGTTAGAGTATATTCATTTCGTATTACATTTAATGTAAACGATTTTATAACTCTATTATTCCAATTTCTTAAGGTAGTCACTTTAGAATTTTAAAAATATTCCTATTAGTTGTGATTGCTTCTTCATATAGAGTAAACGTAGAGGATAGTGCGTCTCAATTTTCTTATTACGAAACACTATTCTTGTTAAGTGCATTGTCCTCAACATATCGGGTTATTTTTCGCTATAGGTTGTCAACTAATCAATCGCTTTTTTCTTTCCTGTCATGACTTCCGATCATTTCCCACAATGAAATTCTGTCAAATATCTTCACTACTGCTTTATAACTGAGTATTGTAGTCCAGTACACAACAATAAATCAGTTATTCTGTGCTGTTACTTACAGAAGATTCCTTTAAGAAAATATCCCCTGTAGTTAAGCCACGGATGTTTCTGAAACTTAGCTAATTCATTAGTTTACCATTTTTGTTGCCTCCGATATCGTCTCTGCAATTTTGTTGCTCATCGATTTGAATGAAAATTTGAGGGTCTAAAAATAGAAAATTTAAATTAAATATTCTTGCATATTTCATTTCGATATATTTCAGAAAATATTAATGTAATATAAATATTAATATAAAACATTTTACGAGAAGGTTTCTTCGTTTACGTGCATTCTAATCTCCTAATATGTGAATGCGGGATGCCTTTACTCTTAATCTAGTGAAAATTTCTGGGATTGAAGCATGATTTTTAACTTAAATTTTCGTGAATGTTTCAGTTCGATATCTTGCAGAGTTCATAAGATTTATTTGTAAATATTTAATAATCATTTGCACTTCCGTGCGAAATGTGGCATGAAAACCAACTGCGAGTTATAAGTCTTCTCATCCATCAATTGTTGCAGCACGATTCGCGCCGTAATTAACCTATTCTTCTTTGGATACGTAAATTGGTCTTATTTGTCGCGTCTGGTAAATTTTAATAATTAGTAATAGCTCATTTTTAAAAGCAAATGAAATGAATATTTAGTTAAATTTTCTGTCTCTCTGTAAGTTTGTATCGAATTGGCTCCTAAACGTGTAAAAGCGGGGCCTGTTCAAAACTAACTGCAAGTTATAAAGGTTTGCCCTGAAGCGATCATAAATAAACTATACCGTACCTTTTATATATTCAATGAATTCATTATAATTCTGTTCCTGTTGTTTCGTATTTTGGGCAAAATAAAACGAGCAATTTCCGTGCGGACGAAGTTGCGGGCATAGCTAGTTTTATTAATATGTTCTACTTCTTCATTTTGAGTTATTGCGTGTCAAGTGGCCTAATTTGAGGAGCGACCATTTCCGATTTTGATGAAATTTTTATTGTTTGAACTATGATGCCTTATATGGACATCAACAAAATATCAGTTCGAAATATGTATTTCTGGCTGAGATACGTATTTTTTCGTGCAAGTCTGTCCTGCGGGAACCCCTAGGCCACTTGACATGGAATGGCCATTTTATTTAAATTTATTTCTGAATAATTTGGCTGTTGTATCCATTTATTTCAGCGAAGTCAGATAAATGAACTATTAATACCTGATTTACGGCGGAATGGATTTACTTTGGATTACGCTAAATTTACGACATTTTATTCGTAACATATAGAGGCGCCAGACATTTTTGTTAGTTTTGATGTTAACGTATGGTGAAAGGAATTACTTTGCTTGTATTTTATTAAACAGTCTTAAAGCTTTTAGCTTCAAAATATTCTCATAATCTCCTTCATGTACCGCGGTTCTCTGAATATTGCCGAAACTGAACTAGCCGAGACGGGAGTGAATTACGAGGGAAGTTTACCTGCCATACGGGAATAGGATGATTTGTGCGTAGATAGAAGCAGCTCCTCTCAAGACTATCTTGCTGCGACAGCCATTGTGTCGTTATTGTACTTTCAAGATATCAGTACCGCCAGCTACCCACGCCTACGCTCTCTATGCACTTGTATTTATATTAAGACACGTACATTAAAAATTTGTTCTGTATTCCTTGCGATTTCTCCTGAATACATTCAGCAAGATTTACTACAAAAGTAAAGTTATAATTACTTCATATTTACAATTATTTTAAATATTGTTCATCACTTGCGAATTAGTAATGAATACTAGAACACATTCTAGATAATATTTAAAAGAAATATACTAACCAAACTGGTATCGCCACACAAACTAAAACGTTTCTGAATTTGTATCTGACTGCAGAACATTTAATAAAATACAGGATATCCGGAAACGATAGTATTTGCGTCTTCCTTCTGTTGTTTGGAGGACGCCATCTTGAATTATGTGCTTATGGAAACGACGGGTATCTCTACGAAAACTAGTGCAACTTTCACCACTCTCAACACCGTGCTCCTATAAAGAAAGAAAAGAAAATTGTTCAACTTTTTGGAATACACTAGTTTTAATATATATATATATTCAAATTACGCTGATAGCCTTCAAAGACGGTGTTCTTCATTTAAGGATGTAGACGTAAAGCCGTTAAAGTGTGAACAAACAAAATTGGTACGTTTGCGGTAAAAGGCAGCTCAATTATCGTAAACAAAAAGGGTTTCTGTTGACGATTCGTGCATTTTTTTAGTCTGAAAAATATAACAGACGGTCTTATCTATACCAATAAATAAATTTGAAGTGTTTGTCTCGAATAGGTTCCGAAACGGCTCAACGTGTTTCAATGAAAATTTGAGGGTTTAAAAACAACAGATTTAACTTAAATATTCGTGTATGTTTTATTTCGATATCTTGCAGAGTTCAGAATATATTAATATAAATATTTAAAAATCCATTGAATTGCCGCGCGAAAGACGGCATGAAAACCAACTGCGAATTATAAGTCCTATTTGGTGATTCTATACATTTAACCCTGTTACTGTGTTATTATAAGCGTAATTTTGGCAGCATTAGAGAGGTCTTTGGATCTCGATACGATGTATACGGTTTTATTTGTCGCGTCAGGTAAATTTTAATAATCAGTAATTGCACATTTTTATTGGCTCCGAAACGTGTGAAAGCGGTACCTGTTCAAAACCAACTGCTAGTTATAAGGTCTACTCCGATGCGATCATAAAAATAAATGGAACAGTACTTTTTATATATTCAAAGATTTTAACTTCATCAAAAATCGGTACGTATTGTTTCGTTTATAGCGTAAAATAAAAAGAACTATTTTCGCGGGCATAGCTAATCCTTTCAATAACTGCGAAACCTGGCTCAATGCGAAAACTACATCCTCTAATTATACAAAAATGATAGGGCCACAGAAGGACATTTCAGCGTAATAATTGACCCGCGTTTGAAAGGGGAAGAAAAATCGACTGTCAAAATACTAGTTAAATATTCTAATAAAATATAATAAGAATTAATGGCCCGTATAACGGACAATTACACTAAAACTGTTTAACAAGAATTTAGAAATTAATTGACATTTCGATCAACCCGTGTTCTTGTCAATACTTCAGACAGACTGAAATCCGATAGCACGAAAACAAATACTAACCCAAAGATGTGACTAACAAAGCCTATTAGACATTTAATTTTAATTCACAAGAATCTTGTTTCATATTAACAGAAAATTCATTGAATTAAAAATGTAGCATTTCAGAAATTAACCTCTATTAAATTTATTTCGTTATCTAAAATAACAATCTTATAAAAACTAAACCAGTGATTTAGTTCTAGAAAATGTTTATTAATAAGTGAATGTTTAAATTTGCTTTTTGTTCCTTAATTCTTGTTTTTCAGAGATGTGTTATTTTAGAATTTTTTTTCTGTTGTTTTTTCAAATCTAGCGTGCTTACAGAGCTTAAGAAAGAGCTGTATAGTTTTTGAAATGTTTGCCTTAGTTTCTTTGGAGCTCTCACCCGTTTGGCTACCAATAACGGAGTTTTCGTCCACAATTTTCATAGTATGGAGAGAAACGGATGCCTGTGTGAGAGTTCTCTCGTAGGTATTCCTCCCCAGGTTGATTACATGCTTACCTTTTGGGATGCCACGCACTCTCTGGTTCTCACATGCCGAGGCACCTTCATCATTGGGTATGCGGTACTAGTTGTCCGCTGAACCCATTGGACCAAACGGGCAACTGCCTACTAAAACTGGCGGAGACACGGAGAAGGGAATGCTGTGGCTCTACAGCAAACTCATCTCCCGTCATTCGGAAGGGCGCGAGGATTGTACCTTAAAGCGCGGCCTACCTGATGCAGCTTTTGTAGGCTTTTCCCTGCATCTCTTTTACACTTGGTAAGACCCTTACACTTTATCCCGGAGATTCTAGCCAACCCTTGGCTACATTTTCATTAAAGGGAAGTTGCCTGTTTCAGGATCACTCTCATGTAGCCTGTTAGAAAGAAAATCGCCCTAGACATAATTTACTTCATTGGCGCTCTCTAATGGTAATGTGACGCATTATTGCAATAAATACTTGGTAATCCTTCTATAAAAAAAAGAAAGGAAGAGGTCAATTTGTTGAGTGTAACATATTTTTAACTACGTCGGATGCAAGATTCAATTTTGAAAATTTAAGGTATGACGAACAACTCTTTGTCACGTGTTCACCTCCCGATCCAATTAGCTTTAATCACCGAACGTGACTTTTATTGTCGGAGGAGTGTATTAAGATATTCGTGTGGCTGTGCTGGTGCGTGTCCCGTCATAGCTTAGGCTTGCGATCACTAATGAAGCTGTGTGCCCTCTAAGCTCCCCTCCCAATTCGATAAACACACACTGGTCCCCGAAATTGAATTCTAAGCCGGAGTCCTCGGCTACTTTCTTCTCTAAATTGTCAATCTGCTGTTTGCGCCGGAACCTTGGGAAGCTAGGGGCGAAAGACCCTTCCTTGGTAGCGTGTTCCAACGACATCTATATAAAACTCTCCAAATACGTAACAAGTTCGTTGATTGAATACCGTACCCAGCAGAATCGTTTAGTGAAAATATCTTCATTTAACATGTAATCCTGATATCACTAGAAACTGAAACTTTATTAAAATTTTATAGCTGTTAATTTTATGATACGTTTATAGTCGACCTAATTATGCTCACAGGAAGAAATTTTCCGGACTGAAATCTTTCCCATTGCTGAATATGGTCTGGTAAATCTAGCTCTGCATTTCATTACTGATAAATGGAATGTCTCGAGTCGCCTGCTAGAGCCCTTAATATCAATTCCGTTAATCTGTCACGCGCCTAATTTCCATCCTGCGACTAAACGTATGTATTCGAGTCTCCTTACGGCTCATTATTATAGTAATGATAAATCCAATGTATGATCTAATTGTTTTAAAAATATCTTTTTAATTTAAGTAGTCCAACGATGTCATATTCTTTCGACTACAATGGAAAATGGGCAGTGCACAAATTAAAATGCAAAATATGATGTCCAGATCAATAGACATTAATAATGGACACCGACAGGGAGATGTTCTAGCCTACTTTGCTCTTCAATATAGTACTTGAGAAGATTATAAAATATGAGGGAATAAATGCAAGAGGGACTATCTTTTATAAATCTGTCCAGATCATTGAATATGCAGATGATATTATTGGTAGAACACCAGGAGCCATGAAAGAAGCTTTCATATGCTTGGAAAAAGTAGCAAGGAAGTTGCACTTAAACCATTAACCAGGAGAAAACCAAATACATGCCGGTAAGTAGAATGGGCCACTGTAATGTACCCTTTTTTTAAGTCGGAACGTATACATTTCAAACTGTTAATGGATTTGTATATCTGGGATCTGAGGTCAATTGTAAAAATAACGTTAGTGCTGAGATCCAAAGATAATAAATCATTGTATCAAATCACATCTTATTTCAAGAAAGACTAAACTAATGCTGTATACTTCTTGTGACATCAGTGTTAACTTATACATCTGAGACGAGAGTGTTAAAACGGGCAGATGAGAAAGCACGTGGTATTTTTGAAAGGATGATCTTAAGATGCATCTTTAGAGCAGTCAATGAGGGAGATCACTGGATGAAGAGATACAATTATGAGATACATAAAATAATTAATGAACCAGACATTGTTAAATATATTAGAATTAGCGGATTCAGATTGACAACAGTACTTATAAAGTCGTGTTTAATGCTAAACCGGAAGGAACAAGACCTGGACGACCCAAAATGGGGTGAGAAGATCTAGTGGCTATGGATAGAAAGATCTTAGGGGTGATGAATTGGCGGAATGTCGCCATGAACAGGAGATTTTGAATAAGGCCAAGGCTCAGACCGGAGTGTTGAGTAAATGATGATGATGATACTGTAGCGGTTCTTCGTAAGATTTGCAAAACAGTCGTTTACAAATACCATTATTTTACTAATTTAAGAAATTAATCGTCCATCTCAGATCATTTTTAAAAGTAGTTTTATATAGGATCAAGTAATCTGAATAGGATGAATAATTTCGAAATAAATAATTAAAATATTTGAATTATCATGTGCCCGAAACAGTACATGAGCGTATACCGCATTTCAATTAAATATTTTATCTGTTTCCAGATATTTTTAATTAGTTTGGATTTTAAATTAAAGCTGTATTTTAGCGTAGTTAAATATATGTTAAGGTAACACACAAACGTTACGTCTAATGATATTCTTAATAATAAATAAAAACGGCCAAAAAAGTCAGCATTAAAAATATAATTATTTATTAACAAAAGCGACGTTTCATCTCCATTTTGAGATTTCTTCAGACTTACTACAAACATGAGTTCTATGTTACAATTTTGAATTTATATATAAAAACTATAGTTAAAAACTTACAAATTTAGCAATACATCCTATTTACTCTCAGTCGAAAAGATTATTGAATTTACATGTGAAGAATTTGGTGGCGCGCTGGACCTTCTCCAGCGACGGTTACGGCCAAAATGAGTGCTTTCGGCAGTTAAATTTTAACAATGTATCGTTTTCTCAAATTAAATACTTGTATGCAAAATGTCATTAGTCAAAATTCCATTAAAAATAAAAATCGCAATTTATGGACAGCTAACAAAAAATAAATTAATTTCAATTTATTAAAATGGTATGAAAGGGCTATTACAGGTTTCCTTACGTTGGTCAGCGCCTTCGGCTTCTCATTGACTGCAGCTCCCTGACGATCGGGCACGTTTTTCTGTCTCTTGTTGCACATGTAACATACTTAAATCTAAATGAAAAGTTTCTGCATCCCGTACTTTGACTCTATCCTGTCCCGTCCACTCGGCAAATGTTCGGGCCTCTCCACGACCCCTTCTCCGAGTGTGCCCCTTTGTTTTTACAGCTGGCGCGAAACTATTGTCGCCACGTGACGTCAAGTCGCGGGTGGTCTAGGTGATCATACCAGATAAAAAATATCGTCAGAACGTCCGGCTATATTTATTCCGTGTGATTGTTTCCCATATTAAAGTTTGTCTGAAAGGAATGGTCGTATAATTTATTGCTATATTGAGATAGTCAATAAATAATATAAACATCCTCAAACGGTAATACCGTTGATAAAAAATAGACAAAATGTTATTTTAAAATACATTTGACAATATTTGATGAAACAGCCATCACCCGTACTTGAGTTAGTGTTATAAAACGACTTGAGTAAGAGATCTTGAAATGTATATGAATTTATCATAAATATACGCGAAGGAACTGTAATGTTTCAAAATTATAACTGTCTTTAATGGGGGGAAATGCCTAAATTGTGAGTTTTCCTAGGCTTAACTCTCGAGCGGGAAGCGCACGCCGATAAAAGAAGCTCTCATCTGCCAAGGCACCAGTCGGATTGCCAGAGCACAAAGGCTCAAAGTCAGCGGCGTTGGTCGAAAAATATATTTTTCGCGCCAGGGAAATACCAGGGATAGGGAATAGTTTCTTATGGGAGCTACCTTGCGATTGGTAAACTACGGCTCTGGAAGGTGTCGAAATGGCGGGCAGGAGCAGAATTTGGCATTCTGGATCCAGGAGAGGAAGGAGAGTTTTCTTTCGGGCTTGGCAGCAGCAGTGCTTCCTTGGCTCACGGCACGAGACCTATGCTGGGCCAGTGATCACCCAGAATCAGGGCATACTGTAGGACCACACCAGCCAGCACCGAGAGAGAGAGAGAGGGAACTTCCGCCATGGTTAAGCTGAGGTATTGTGAATTCCTGGGACGAGCGGGGTTATTTGCCAATGTGCTAGCTATTTATTCTCCCAAGCCACGATACCCTGAGAAAAAGAATTCCATGTAAATGCCGGGGAAAATGTATGTATAATTTATAACGTTCGGAAAATAAAATTATTATGAGCACAGCCTTGTTTTTATGATTATTAATAGCATAAGGAGTTACCCAGTGGATAAAAGGGAGCAGTACAGAACTAAATATTACCATCTATGGACGAGTCTGAGAAGTCACGTAGTTGCTCTCAGCTACAGTTTGAATTTAATTAAAAATACTACACGTTGTATTCGGTTTATCATTTGGCGGATGAAAAGGAAAATGTTTAAGTTAACCAAAGAATTTGGTCTGATTTCCTATTTCGAATTAGCTATTCTTAAAATCATGTTGCAATTCATTAAAGGATGAATGTATCTGAGTCAAGATATCAATGATGGGCTTCATTTTAAGCACTAAAAGAATGTTCGCCTTCCTGGAAGAGTTGAAGTATTTTTCATGGGATCTCCTGAATAAAATGCCGTGACTCGAGCAGAAATATTTAAGATGCTCCTTCAAGAAACTCAGAAGGATTGGCCTAATGCAAGTTGTTGATCTCGTCCATTGCTGTAGTGAGAGGCTGTCGTGATAAGGGCAAGCGAGGGCTGCCTGGTAAGCGCGCCTGGAGAGCGCATCAAGGACGGAAGCCAGCTGTGCCTGCAGAAATGCTAATCCCAGGGGACTCTGGCAAAGTTCTCCTCCGCAACAGGCGAAGATCCATGGCTCCGAACCTACAAATACTGGTGCCTCATTGAAATTCGTCCAAAAGCTAACGTATGAGGTTCCTTCCCAATCCATTTTACGTGCGTATTGCATATACAGACTGCTAATACGAATGTCCTGTTTTTCCATCCTTTTAAAAATAATAGTTAAACGTATGGAATTTTTTTTTGAAGTTAAGCAAAGAATGTGATTCCTTTCTTCATAGTGGCGATCAGAATAACCGAAAATTTTATCATTATTTGTCTTTCCACAAATTGATGTGTGCCGATTCAGTTCCCTCTGCGTATTTCATGCAACCTGGTGGATAATATGGGGTATATATTGTCCCTATCTACCGGCTTGTTCTAAGAGTTTCTCACCTTCCTACTTGAAGTTTTTCGTCGGGTTTTTAAGAATATGTGTAACAAGTTTTGTTTCACGCGTTAAATCTGTCTAACAATTATAGAATCATACATACATCCTTTTATATTTTATAGGATCCCAATAGACTCGTAAAATTATGGGTGTATTAATTAGACAATAGTTATTTAATGTCGACGTATTATATATATATTTCCTTTCTTAAATGTGATTCAGTATGTCCGTCTCAGTGATTTCGTTTGCTTTTAGTCAAAGGAACGAAAAACTGGGATTACATTTTGAGAGGTACCATTTTAACGGGTTTATTTAGGAGCATATGCTGTACAATTATTTGGTTTTCAACTGCTTAGCTTGTGAAAGATTTACTTACCCAAAAGTATGCCTAGTGCTGTCTTGATGTCAGACTTTATTCAGTTCCCCTCCAGTTATTTTTCATCTGCCAGCAGCTGTAAAACTTATCACCCGTTAATTTCTTTGGCTGCCCCTGCCTGTTACTTCATTCAGCAATAATGAAGTTTGTTGTTAAGGGTGTTAAGGGCGGGTCTCGGGAGGAAAGGAGTATGGTGGGGGTGAGCCACTCAGCAGAACTTCCACAGGATTTCAGCACGTACTTGACGATAGATATCACAGAGACTGGTACTTACATCGTCAATACTCTCTTATCTTTGTTGGAAATTCAAGTAAATCGATAGAAGAAAGGTAAAAAATTTAAAGAAAAACCTTAAACCCAATAGGTAAATATTTAAAATTAGAGTTATAAATGAAGAGAAGCATTTTGACAAACAAAAGTAGTCAGCGTCATTCGTCAAATTAGTAATCATTAAGTTACACGTGTCTGAAATTTAGGGTATTGTGATAGCAGCGCTATGCTTGTTTAGATCGTAACTTTTGATAACTAAATTAATCCATAAGAACCGAGTTTACAAACTGTAATAATGTGGCTGTTAGAACGTAATTCCACATGATGTTCTGCGGGGTTAGTCAGTACAGTGCAGTACAGTACAGTATAGTATAGTATAGTATGGTGACGTGTCGCCGAGTGTGGATGAAGCGTGACCCTGCGTATGTTACTCATCGTAAGCACGCACTCGTAAATATTTACACCCTCGTGGCCCAAAGTGGATTAGAACTGCCACTAACACAAGCTTAGCTTAATATACAGACCAGTATACAGTATACAGACCAGCTAGAACCATGTCTATCTCAACCTGTTTGTTCACACGGAGAAACACTTATTCAGATTGATTGCATAGAAGACCAAGACGTTTCCGCTCAGTTAAATCAGTTTACTCATCTGTTCTTTGTCTACCTTGCTCTATATTCCAAATCCCCCCTCCCTTTTTCAATTCCCTTCCTATGCTATTTTATAGGAGTTGCCTGTTTCAGGATCATCCTCATGTAGCCTGTTACCTGGTATTTAAGGGGAGTTGCCATTTTCAGGATTACCTTCATGTAGTCTTTTACTCAAAAAAAGATCAAAGCTAAACCTTTTTTAAAACTTAAACGAAAACGACCCATTCACAGACACATGTAAGATTTTATTCAATTCTTGCAACATTTGGGACTTCATTGGCTTAATTTTTTTAAGATATTAAATTTTGAAATATTTAGTTAAACGTCAATTTAGACAAAGAATAGAGGATCAGCTTTTTTATAAATATTGTTCTGGACTGTATCCAAGAACAATTACAACCGAAATATTTTTCATTTAATTTTATACAATTATTTTTAAGTTAAGTGAAATATTATTCCTCAAATACTAATATAAATAATTCACACACTTAATTAACATATTAAATAATTAACTAGGTGAGTTTTGAATGGTCCTTGCTGATCCAGCCACGCTGTTTGGTACGATTTTGCGAATTAGTGCTTTAACTTTCCTGTAAACTCCCAGGCTTGACTCGTTGTACCTAAAGGGAAATATAAATATGAAAATCCAATTGCAATCTATACTCACTTTAAGTTTATTGCGATCAAATGTGCACTCCAGCGTTTTATTTATTTCCATATATCAACCTTTTTTCTCTGTTGTTTGCTATGTACAGCCCCCGGGTGTATTTTAGTCATTGACATCCTAATGATTTCTATTCGTCAGTTGATTTTACTTGACATCTGCAGACTTGAGGTTTTGGTGTGCAAGTGTGACGGTTGACTGAATGCAACTCTTGTAGACGTTGACGCCCTGAGAGGGGAATATCGGTACAAGTACGTATTTTACAAGGCACCCTCGGCCCCAGCATTGTTGTCCTCGCCGCGAGGGGAGGCGACAAAAGACCGCGCTACCTATTATGGCTCTAAACAGCATTTATTCTCTCCCAGCCCACGATATTCACGCCGACAAAGCATTATGCCTCTATCGGCCTCTGCATCTCGTACTCACGTGCAGTATCGCCCCGTCTCAGATTTATTGCATCGGCCATAACCAACACTTAGCCCTGTAATGACGGTCTTCGTCTCGCTGCGTTTCTAAGACGATGCACTGCGTGGGAGGGAAATGGGGACAGCCAGGGAGCCAGACAATGACCTGATGAATGGAGGGCGGATGCGATGTGCCAACTTGTCACGTCCAAATGGAAGATTATCACGATTTGTGTTTCGGATGCGTACTCGCACAGGCCACATCACTATTTTCAAAAATCATTGTAAACTTATATTATCTCCATATGAAGAATGAAATTTGTGGCTTTAGTATCTAATGTGAATCCCCCAGAGTAATTTTTTTCCAATTCCTGAAATCGTCCTTCCGCGATTTGATCCTTGCCACATACAACAGTTTTATTTGTCGTTTACTTTACTGTTTTGTATTATTCATTAACATAGGGATGTCATTAGGCAAAAAAAATATGTTTATTGATATCGAAGTACCCATTTCGGAGATACAATTACATTTATAGCGATGTAATTTGGCTCCTATTCTAATCTCCTAGTTCTAATCTGCGAGGATCTATCCTGTCTGGCCTCGGTTCATATGAAACTGAATGATAAATGGGAATCCATAGATAATTATGTGTACAGAACGAAGATTTTCCCGGCGTAGTAACTTGATAAAGGATTTCGGGTCTCAATGCAAGTTATCTTTAAGTGGCAGATTCTTTAATGGCACATAAGAATAATTTTAATTCAGTATTCACGACTTACCGTGTTTCTGAAATTTAACGTAGAAGACTTAACAGTTATTTTTATAGCAATGATTTTGTGTAATAATAGCTACGTACTTTGATATGTGATTATATTCACTGTCATCAATTTTATTCCATTGTTCATCGAATGAATTTCACGGTTCATAAGATGGCAGAAGGGGGATGCACCAGCGTTATCTAGTTGATTTTTCAATAGAAACAAGTAAATTTTAGAGCCAAAGTCCCGTTTTGAGAGTGTTTTATTACCAAATATAGTGTTCACAGTTCATACCAAATTAGAATAATTGGCCGCTGACGTAGCAAATATTTGAATTCAGCGCCCCAGCTCCCGCCGTGAAATTGCACTTAAATGTCAGAAAGGCCGGATTCCTCCCCCACCCCCACCCCGAAATCTGCACGGCTTTTATGTTTTTTTAGTTGGGCTCTAATAACAACGTAATCAGCTTTGCAAATGGATGTGTTGACTGGCGCGTGTTCTAAAGCGGGGTTTAACAAGGTTCCCAAGATTCCATTACTCTCTAATAAGGTCTGCATGTATATCGATTCCAGAGGATTTTATATCCTTTTAAAAATAGTATGCTGCATCAGTCAGTTCGTATCAAATTATTAATGAAATTATAATCTTTCGGCAGCGTTTGAGAGTCGGACAGAACTATTTATGGCCATCTGACTTTAGTGCCTTTTCCCGACATTTTCACGTCGTACTTCCATAGTAAGTTATATATAACTGCATTACCAATTGTGTAACTTGAAAGCCTGCTTCAATTTAAAATAAACTTCGATCGTTGTATATAGTCTTCTTTACCCTCGAGTCTTAGCCTAAGTTTTCCACATTATTTGTATATTTTGAATATAAGTTACGGCCTTAGAAAGTAATTAATGGTTGATTCTGTTTGGAGACGAATTTAAATTCGAACACAATACTTTTGAATTGTATCAAACACCCTTAGTTGTTTCCTAACTATGATTGACAAACATAAGGAACGAAATCAGCCTCTTAGATGTTGTTGTTCTATTCAGTCCTTAGACTGGTCTGATGCAAACCTCCATGCTAACCTATTCTGCGCAAGCCTTTTATTTCTACATAACTACCACTTTCCACATCCTCCTTAAGATTAAGGAGCGTTCCATCCTCGGCCGACCTATTCTGTTCTTACCCCACACACTTCCCTCTAATGCTAATTTATAAGATCCTCATATCTCAAAACGTGACCTTCTGTCAAAGTCCCTCCATACTGTTCTCTCTTCTCTTATTTTACTTAGAACTTCCTGGTTAGATAACGAACAATTTCAGTGTTTCTTGTAGATTGTACATAGGTGGTATAATATAGCCTATATTGTCCTTGCTTCTTCCATATCACTTCTCGATTTTCTCAAAAAGTATTACTCTGATTATTCCACAAATGGATTATTTGATAAACTGTAACATTTACATTTTTATAATTGTTGCTGATTCTCTGTTGTTTATTTATCCAAAACTTATATTAGATCGGAAAGGTTAATTCTTCTATCTATAGCGTAAAATCGCATCTAATTTGAGTATAAGCAAAATTTTGAGTTTGATCTCTAAAAACAAAAAGCACAATTGAGCAAAAGGCAAAGTTATATGTGGGATAAAACCAGTCAGCTCAAATTAACTCTTCGATACTTAAAATACTATCACTATGATCGATAATTCAAGCTAAAATGAATATTCGTCGGAATGAGAGATATCCCTTATTTTTTTACTGTAATGTCGAAACTAATAAACTTAGCGCCCCGAAAACTATTGAAACCGAAATCAATCTCAATCATTTATCATACTTAACAGTCAACCGTTTAATCCCAGAATCTAAACTTAAACTGCATCAGGCGAATCATCTCAGCAAAACTGAAAACGATTTATTCGACACCATTTTCGGTTTTGCCTTTGGTTAACGTCATCCCTTTCCACTCCAACCATAAGGGTTGAAACAAACATAAACTGCATCTGCAGTGTGACTATTAATCTCAACTAACATCAGTGCTTTTCACACACCTGTGCGTGATACTTACGTCTTATTCCCACAGTACTTATGTCATATTGTAAGTAAAGTTTGGTTGCACAAGTATAATGTGGAACACACGCATACGGTGGATCAGTCGGCTAACTGCCTCCTGAAACTTGTGGAAACACGGAGAAGGGGATGCTGCGACACCACATCAAACTCATCTCCCGTCATTCCGAAGAGCGTGAGAATAGTACCCAAAAGCCCGGCCTTCCTGATGCAGGTTTCCTAGGGTTTTCCCTGCATCCCTTTCAGGTGAATCACCGGGTATAATCACTAAACTATAGTCCGGGGTGCCCTAATCAAACTTTGGCTGCCTTTCTATACCTTACACATTCCCTCCCCCCTTCGTATGCTATTAAAGGGGAGTTGCCTGTTTCAGGATCACCCTTATGTATTCTGTTACAAAAAAAAACAGTTTCGCCTGTTCACTATGCTTCCCATTTCGAGCTATTACTTAAAGAAGCAGTCGGGCATTTTAAGGTTCCTCTTTTAGTCACGCCAGTCAATTTACAACAGGAAGAAGTTCCGCCAAGTGGTAAATAGTAAATGATTGAGTCGTCAGGAATGGGACAAATGGTGTTTTAGGTCTCATCCGAATTGCACTTGCAGAAAATGTGTATAAAATGGTATCCATATATAAAGTATATAAGCTCTTTGAAAACGCGCGACGTTTCCATGACTGTCCAAAATTGTCATCTTCTGGCCAGAAGAAATGTCGCGTTTTTGGACGAACCTAGGCGAACGGCATTTGGCTAAGTATCTTCGTAGTACAAAATATCCGCTCGTGCAGAAAGAAATCCTTATTCTATAGAGAATTTATCGTATGAAATAATCATTTTAGAATAAATGACTTTCTCGTCGTGTAAAAAGATGTTCTAAAATCGTGTAGAGCAATTAAATAAAGCGTCGGGAATACTACAGTCAACCCTATTTTTATCACTCTTTGATGAGAAAGTAGTGTAAGTTGAACATCTCGGGCGCTCCGCTTTATTCGGCGATGTTTAATATTTCACAGAAAGCCAGTAAGGTTAAATCGAGTTTAGCTTCTGGCAACACAACGCGGTGTTTGCATTGTTTACTTCTAAACTTTAAATAGAAACTTTCCGTAAAAAGTTGGGGGAATTTAGCGGTCCTTTGTTAACGACGTCCGTCAAGCTTTTGTGAACGTAGTTGGCAGACGTGTACATGTTTTATACGATATTTCACTTTTTGGTTATAAGTTCTTGGGCTTCACTGATTTATTGATTTATTGTTGTATAAATTACCAATAACAACGATTTTATGTCGTGATAAATGTGTAAAAAATTCAAGTCAAAGGAAATAGAAATACTTCAATTGAAGCTCAGGTGAAGAGCGTATAGCTTAATTTAGAAGAAAGACAAGAACGGAAAAAATGTCGACCAGATCCAAGACTCGAACCAAGGACTTCCCGCTTTACGGTCAGGTATTCTACCACTGAGCTAGTCCCAGCCGATGTTCCGGGGACCAATTCAGCATCCCTCCACTCCTGTAAACCAAGTTCTTTCACAATCGATTTCTTGGAATTCAGTGCGTGTAAATTGATCAAAGTGCATGGAATTTAAGTCAAAGGAAGAAGAAATTGAAACTGAGGTAAAGAGCGCATAACTAAATTTAGAAGAAAGACAATACTGTCTTCGTCAGTCTTAGTCGACGATGGATTGACTAGTTTTAAACATGAGAAGTATTCACAGGAAAACATTTCTGAAACATTACCACGCAACTCTTCGTGTTGATGAAAACCAGAGAATAATTTTAAAAAAGGATGAACACATTCCTGGTGGATTATATTATAATAATTGCTGTGGCTTGTTCTATGAATATTTTAAAGACAAAAGTGCACGCAGAAATTGTGATTCAACTTTATTATTTTAATATATGTTTTATCAGAACATAAATGTGGCCGATATAAATATTACGTTAAATTAAGAATATTTCAACTCACTAATGAATGCGAACAAAAGAGACAGTTCATTCAGCTGTCTGTAATATAATATCGGGGTGTATTTTCGCTTCCAGAAACACGCAGTAGAAAATAGCCTTACAACTGGCTTTATGTTTAGAGAAAAGGCATGAACAGGAATTGAATATTGCGGCTTTGCGTCGCCATGATGGGCAGGAACAAGCTTACTCCATTTCCCAGCTGTCCCGAACATTGATTGTGATCAGATTAGTTATCGAACTGCATTACCCTTCCCTACATTGATCCCTTCGCTGCATTGATGATATCTCATATAATTCATACCATTACGTAATACCAATTTTTTGCTCTAAATTATACGATTGAATTATTCAACAATGCTCCAAATGCCTTTTTTATGTTGATTTAATAATTTGAATTTACTGTCTCCAAATTAGTTAAACATACTTTCTTCAATGAAATATTAAACGTATGGAGCAGTTTAAACCAAAATTGGTCCACATGTAACTTACGGTTTAAAATAAAACGTGATGGTATGACGCTGGAGTGATTGGGTAAATAATCTAACTGGCCCACGGTATTGACCAATTCACAGTTTGTGCTGTCGCTGTGATGAAGAGTGGAACTCCTGATGCCGCTTCAATTTAAGTTCACACCCTTCAAAATGAAATTGGGGAGGCGGGTGAGGAAGTGTTATTTATAAAATGCCCAATGTGCCCCGGATTGTCTAAAGCAGCTTTAAAAGTTGAAGTTCAGCTCTGTCCTCATAGTGGAGACGTGGAGCCATAAATAAAAAATAGTCTAAATTGGCTCACATGAGTCTCCAGTCTATCATTTTCGGTGTCGTTGAGATAAACAATGACACTCAATGCCGATTAAGAGACGTGTTCGGCCCCAGTCGGGATGCTGTTGAGTGAGAAGGGTTTTGTTACAAAATGTTCATAATTTCTAAGAAGTAGCATCGAATTAATTCATTTTCCGGTTAGCACCAGACAATGAGCTAGTGCAGTGGAATGTCGATTGTCGGAACGAATTCTGTAGTTCTGGTATTCGATTGTTCGGATACTTCAACTGCAAAGAGCCTACATTAAATTGAATCGATTAGTTGTCGCGTACTTATAAATAACTCTTGAGTATGATTTATTCCAGACTAAGCTTTCGGTAAAAATAACATTTTTATGTATTTTCACTGAAACGTAATCGAAATGTACAGAACCCATTTCCTTCTATTACGGTCGATCTGCGTTTATCATAGATATTTTTTTCATGAAAGAATAATTTGTTTTCACAGCGAATAAAAGTATTCATTCCTATAGATATTGAATGTGTGTTTGTGGGAAGCATTGTTCGTAGCCGGTTAAGTATGAACGTCGGGGGGGGGGGGGGTATTAAAAAGCAGGCCAACCATCACTGAATACTATTGATCCGTGTTGAAGTTAGTCGCGTCGAGTAAGTCCGGAATAGACTACCTAAATTAATATGATCCGAGCTGTGTGAAGCGCATTATAATTGATTTTATAACCCATCAGGTATAACTCATTTATGCACTCTAAATGTTCATTGAAACTAATCAAGATGCAAATGGAATTGGAAATATAATTTTCACATATCACTGTCTCGTGCACTCGATCCATCGAAATTCAAGGTAATTATTACTGTGAATTAAATGCGAAATCTCTTTTTAGCGATGTATATTTTGTCTGCGATTAAATACACATTACTCATTACATCTATATAATATTTTTCGGTAAAGAACTATTCCGTTGTAGATAACAATTTCATTTGAATATTAGACTCTTAAAATATTTATTACATTTCAAATCACTGTAGCGTTAGAGTTATTTGTACAAAAAAATATCAATTTAGAAATAATAAATTAAAAGGAAAGATTTTATACCATAGGGGAATGGTCGGTAACATATGTGGAAAAATGTATTTCAGATTGAAAATTTAAGTCCGTATTTTTATTATTGCAGATTTTACTTATAAGTAATTCCCATTTTCTTGAAGAGCCTCCTGAAAGATGTTATTGACGGAACCTGACACAATATTCTGACAATTTTTTTTTCTGTAAATTAAAAACTTTATCTTTCCCTGATGCATTCCCCCAGAATATTAAGCCATACCTGAAAGTATGCAGAATAAACTAATTTTCTTGTGTTTGGGTCAACACAACTTTACATGATAATAACAGCAAAGGTTGCCGAGCCACTTGTAATAAAATCTAATAAATCTACTTTTAAATTAAAACAGATATTATAGAAGAAGAGTGTTTCATACTTGATATCAAGAACATATTAGTTATACGAATTTGGAAAAAATGAATAATCACAGGGGATCCAATTAAAAAATTTATCAAAACATTTAGAATATAAACACTAGATTCCGAGAGTTATATATTATTGTATTTCTGCAAATTGGATTTTGCTTGACAATGATTTCGGTAAAACAGTCATTTTTGAATAATCTAAATTTATCCTAAACATTTCTTAATTGTACGAATCAAGAAATTGGTTTTCTGCAGCAGCAAGAAAAATTAAAGGGAAAAAATCTCACGAATCTTTTGTTAATATTATGTGAATGCACAGCACTTGAGCTTGGCTGCTGTGTCCGTTATCTTTTTTTTATTTAAATGACAGGCGTGCATCATTGTTGGCGCCACTTAAATCTATTTCGTCCTTATTGTACCGTTCCATGACGCAAGAAAGAAGTTCCTCCGCATGGTTCTTCAACTTTCAGAGTTTCTTCTCCGACTAATATTTATCACCACCACCAAGCTGAGTTCTTTCTTGATATTTTTAGTTGACATGGTTGTTTCGTCCTTTGTTCACAATCTAAAACTGCTCATATTTTATAGCGTGGCAAACAAACTTCTTAAAATAAATTAAACGCAGCATCTAGACAATAATTCATTATACTGCTTATCTGTACACCGTGCTATTTAGTTCTGCAACTCTTCTTTTATTACCCGACTCGCAAATTCTGAAAATAAATTAAATTCTTTATCTGCTATCTGCGTTTTACTGTCAACTATAATAATTCGCTACTTTGATTTATCTCTTTCTGTAAACCATGTAATTTAGTTGCACAAGTACGGTAATGTATGAGAAAGCTCAATCACTTGACTGCGGCGGCAAACTTTTTTTAGAAACTGAAACTAAGAAAAATAGCGTATTTTTCCAAGCTATAACGGAATCGTGACCGGTGTAAGTAAGAAGGCGAAAGAATAATTATTGTAACTAGCCTGAGAGTGTATTTCAAATAATACAAGACTTTGTTTTGTAATCGATTTATTAATTTCATTAGAATCTATATATAGACAATTTGATATATATACCGTAAAATAATATTAATATAAATAATACCTCAAGGCATTTTATTATTACGTCTAGAGAACTTTCACCGTTGCACGTCATGAGTAAAATACCAATAAAAATGGCATCTTACAACCACATGATAATTTCCGGAACAAAATAATTACAGCTTCATGCTTTAAAATTATTGTAATAGGAGAAATCTCACAATAACATACTATTGCATGCTTCTGACGTGCCATTTATTTTTCCCAGTGCAGACGAAAGTGACGTGCAACGTTGAAATATAAAACACTTTCAAATATAAATCATTTTGGAGACCAATGTCTGGTTTTATTATCACATTAATCCATATATAAGCAGCAATTAAATCATAAGGATCTAATTTTTAGTCAACAGAATTATGGCAGACTACTTAATTTTATTTACAAAACTAGCCGACTGCTCTGGTATTTATGTATAATATCCCGGTACATAACCCAGGAATAGTCAGGAATCTTGCATGATTTCCTGTTTTTGTCGTCAACGTCTTCTCCTCCGCCACGCCCTCACCCTTCCCGACACTCTGACTCAAGTACAAGTTAAGTAGCTAGTTGGATGTCAAAATCAGACTCATCAACTCTAATTACACCCGCTTTGACGACAATCTCGATTGTTACTCTTAAGTGACGCCCATTCACCTCCACAAATACTGTCTAAGTAATTGAACCGAAAAATATATTTTATTCGACGCTAATATCAATGTTTTATTGGTGGCGCCGTAGAAATACGACGCGAGGGACTCCTTACAGTCACTTTTATTATATATAATATATATATAATTATATATAATAATGAGATTAATCTGACTTAATATTATAAATAAACACAATAAATTGCCAAAAGTCAGAAATAGAAGGATTTTAATTATAAATACGACGTCCCCAACTTCTATTTCTGAAGTTTCGCCACGTATTGTATTCATTCATATTGTAAATAATAGAAATATAAAATTGGTATCTAAGCATTCAAAAGTTCGACATAAAACTTCTCTGGGATGATCCACGCTGAACACCAAAATTTCACAACAATCCAGTGAATGCCATAGGAACGCATGCGAGCAAACCTTATAACTCGCAGTTGGTTTTTAACAGGTCCGGCATTCGCACGGCAATTCAAAGAATTTAAAAATATTTAATATTCGCGTCTTCTGAACCCCGTAAAACATCAAAATGAAACATACACTAAAATTTAAGTTAATATCCCTATTTTAATCCCTAAAAAATTCAATGAAATCCGTAGAGTCAATTTGGAGACAAAATTCCAGGCAGACGGACACTTCAATATTATTTATTCAAATAGATTAATTTCTGAAACTTTGATAAATGTAATATTGGACACTTGTCAGCATTGAAGAACTTCAGTCTTATCTGAACTAATATAGTGTATAAGAAGCAAGGGGAAAATTTAAAAAACAAAAGTTTAATTCAATAAAGAATTAATATTTATTTGATATAATCTGAATATTATTTAAACATTAGATCGCCTACTATATATATATAGAAAATTTAATGCGCTTTTAAGTATTTTAAAAAATTGATGCCTAAACTTAGGGTATTTATTTGCACGAGACTCTGTCATGGCCAGGCAAAATGTGCAGCAGAGATCTTCCTTGTTACGGTCAGTCAGTAAACTTGGTTTTGTTCTGATCTATGCAACTCAGTGTATTGAACAGGTACCAAGCTACTTCTGAGAAGTCAGTGCATGTCTTGGCAAATCTCATCCTCCTTCACGGTGGGTGTGAACTCAGCAGGCGGAAGACAGTGGAATTTGCACTGCCAGGCGACCAAGATAAACCATTTTCCGTCTCCACGAGGATGTTTATGTCTCAACCAAGAATTTTGGCTAAGATAGTAAATTTGCTGGTAGACTTGCACTTATCTTTCAATGATTTACAGGACTCTTTTTTCAGATAAAGATTCTATGCTCCCTTAATATCTTATTATCCTTCCTTCTCTTCTCCTTCCAAGCCGAGCCGTGAACTCTCCTCGCGACTTCCGAGCTCATCTCTGCCATCCGCACTACGGGGTGAAATACCACTTTACGTGGCGTGTCTGCACGAATCGTATTGAATCCGCAATTTCGATAGAAGGGGTGACCATAGAAATTTTTCTCGTGTCGTTGTACTCGGCTTTGTCTGTAGGCACAAACTTCGGACTTGAAGCGCGACAGTTCCAGTTCAAGATGGAAATTCCACAGCCGTGTAGCCTATCTCGTACTGTATCTGAATATATTTTCCTCTAATTGTGGAAATATTGAATATTAATTTAGGAATTAAATAGCGAGTATTGCTCTGCACTACAATAATAACAATAAGATAAATCTGATATCAAAACATTGTGTTAAAGATAATGTTTTGTCTTATTTGCAAATTGTTATTTATAAGAACACACACTAATTCTGATAATTAAAAGTTAAAAGGAATCTTATTGACTTTGCTAATTTAGGTATATTTCACGTCCCTTCTGACGTGGAAATTCGATAATGAAGTATTCATCCATTGATGGGGTCGCGTCGAAACTGTAACGGTTTCGTGACATCTGGCGGTTTTCCGGATAGAAGCTAAGAGAAACCATCCGATTGTTAAAATTAGATTCTGAACGATTAAATAGTTTATGACACCATTTTTTTTAATCTTATTGTATTTTATCTGAATATCTTAGTTGTTTCTCGTTGTTTTATATTCAGTGCAAATTTATAATGGTGTTCTCTTGTTTTGTAACATTTCATAAAAGTATTAAACTGAGCTGTAAACGTAATGCTTACAAATTCATAAGTTCGGTTACTTAGTTTATATACAACTCATTTTCTATAAAATAAAGTCATAAATTGTTACAAGTAACGCCAATTCGCATGTCAAGATGTACTTCGTGCTATGTATTTGCTGTAAAGATGTCTTGAAAACGAATCGTTCTTGTAATTGTCTATATATTGATAGTAGAACTGTTATAATATGTGGATTAAGTTCTGTATCCTCCCTCGTGCTGACAAAGACGTGCCAAATGTCAGTAAACGTCGAGCAGATGTTTTCAGCGTGGCTTGACATGGACCAACGGGTTCTCTCCAGATCCCCTGCATAGGTCGGTCTTTTCTTCACGCTAACTCAGTATGCGTCCACCATTCTTTAATGAATAAGTGCTAACAAATTATTGGTTTATTCCACGAATCTCATTGGTCTCTGCGGGGAAAAAATTGCGACTTGATCGTAAATTCCTGGCTGATGAATGTGTCTATAAATCGCAACTGACCGTGTATGACAAATATAGCAATTGTTTCAGCGGCGGACGAGGGAAGAGGAGAGCTATTGTCAGTAGTCAGGTGGTGAATTGTGTTATTTCCCATTGGGATGAAAGAGTTAGGCAGTTGCGTGGACGGATATACAGGAATTTATGGACGTTGTAGTGTGTCGTGTAGCATCGCACACTTCCTCATCGCCGCATTTATTGGTGTCTGTAATTGCAATACCCAATACAGTCGGTCCTGTATGGTCTCTCAATAAACAGAGAAGTAAAATAGTCTATTGTTCTTAATTGCCCGAGAAATCCCTTTGACATAAACCTCTTTATAAAATTAATTAATTAAGAATTTTTTAACTCATATTTACAGCATTTTTACGTCTAAGAGGGAAGAACAGTACTAAAATTCCGTACGTTACATATTAAAAATTTATATTCTTCTACAGACTTCTTTTATAAATATTCATTGCCCTTTGATGTAGTTTACAAATTACAAAAACTCACTATAATTTCCACGTAAATGTAGGTTGTTACAAGTCGAATACCAAACTACACAAATTTGATATAAGTGAAATTCTCTCCGTGCAATCGTAATTCGTCGAATTCTTAAAATAGAATAGATTCATTAAAAATCGAAAGCTTTGTCGATGTATCTGTTACAAGGAAATGTTTTCGTATTTCCACTTGGCCTAAAAGATGACTGTGCATATATTCGTTGAAGCAACGTGCAATAATTACTGATTGACCCGGTTTGAAACTCGAGAACGTTTTCTACAACAGAATAATTCATCTTCCATACCTTATCTTTAGAAGTGAAGCTTCTAGGATATGGAAAGGGTCATGAATGTAACATTACGCCTATAATTAATAACTCAATTTAAATAATTATATAGTATAATAAGTTAATTTAATACATTTTATTTGTATTAAATGACTAAACAAAAATTTATTGCATAAAATTAATACGATTATTATAATTTTACCCTAAAGTAGTTAATAAATTATTACTAAAACTAATATAAGTGTAGCCATAAACATCATGATGAAAAACTATTTATTTATTTATCGAAAGCTTTCGACTTAATTAAAATAATTACTGCTATTAGTGTTTTATAATTATTATGGCTACTAAATTATTTAAAATACAACTACCTGTGTGCCCGACGTTGCTCGTGTTTGTATTACAATATTGAATTCGATACAAATCTCCTGGGCAACATGCAATTTAATTGGCTATCTAAACGGTTCTGGAATCAAATAGACACCTATTAATGTTGTAATGAGTAAGTGTGCGATACTGCAGGGCAGAGTACGATGTCCAGAAATAGATGAAGTAGAAAGTCCTGGTTTCCAGTCCCTGTCCGGTTGAGACTTCCATTATGATTTTATAAATTCCACTACAGCGGAAGTTTGGATTCCTGTAAAAATCACTCGAACCATATATCCTACTAATATGTCTACTTTCCTTTTATTTAATTGCTGAGATATTACGTTGCAAAGTACTATTTGTGCTCCTTCATTTATTAATGGTTTTAATTTTCAGTCGTTTAGATTGTGTGTTTTTTATTTTCTGTACATTGAGTAGAGTCTTTCAAACAGTATTTCTTTTTTCACTTGCTCCTACGGCGTGTGGTTTTTATTGAGTCGCGTGGTAGGAGTGGGAATGTTTTGATCCTCCCAGAGTCTGTTTAGTATCCACATGAGTCGCGCACGTGCTACGTCTGAGGCGGCGGAAATCACATTTCCGTTGCATATTAGTGCACGTTCTCGGGACAATGTGCCTAGTCTTCGTGCACCAGGCTATACTCTATCAAATTTAGATCGTCCAACTACATTTTCTTGCACGAGCAACGGTTAAACAGGAACAGGTAACCTAAATGACGTTAGAACCTTGATGTAGTTCTGGGCAAGTGTGGTGTATACCAGAATGCCAAGGCGATGTCATAATGAAACGAGTTCAATAAGGAGGGCAAACATTTTATTGTAAGAATAATAATTATTTTAAAACTGTTTTATTACGTAACAATGTAACAAATTTATTTCATGGGATGATAAATTTGTGTTAATGTTTTGACTAGTGAGAAATTTCCATCCTAGCCCTTAAATCGTTATTTTTGTTTGGAAACCGGCAGATGCTGTAGGTATTAGTATAAAATAATTACAAATATTAGTTACGAATTGAAAATATAATATGAAGACCTGGCTCCACTAATTAATATGTAATGGGTGTCCCACAAACGCAATTTTTAATTTAATAGTAAATCACATAATTTATTTTGAAATTTCTAATATTATAATGTCAATATGAAGCACAAATATTTCGACTAAACATGAAACTAAAATCACGAAAATGTCCTCCCCGACTTCGTATGCACTGTAAAAAAATGAGATGGTGTTTAATTTACTTAATATGATTAATTAATTAAGCTCCTCAGTTGGGCGACAATTATGATGATTAACCTTGAAAATGGCCAAACGAACTGTAATCAAGTTCCAAACAGAAGAATACGCTAAACATAATGCAGTCCTGTCAATCCGCCCCAATATGTATTGGGAAGATTAATGGAAATAATTAAATTTATAATTGATTATAACTCTGTTCGTAACTAAATTTGTAATTCTGCAATTGGTTACCTCGATATGTTCGAAATTTTATTTTTGATTTAAGCACACTATTTTTCCCTTGAGCTAGTAAGGAAAACGTCGTAGCGGAACGCAATACCGTATACTTTTTTTACTGGTTTGTGCTGGAGATTAGTAAATAGGGATGGAACATTTTAACTGGTCAAGAAAGAAGTCATGTCAGCCGACTTGACCCAAGTTCTGACTGCACTTTGTGCATGAACTCTTGTTTTGGCGCCCTACATCTCCGAGTTTATTATTTATTGCAGCATTTTGACAGAAGATAAGCTACAAAACTGCTCTATTTAAACTATTTAATGGTATATATTCATAAAGTAGGTGTCTTTAGCTACACATAAGTTACTTATAAGGTTTAAATCTATTTGTGTTAAGACTCTGCGGTGCGGAACGGAATACTACTGTACAAGGCAAAATGTTGTGTGTTACTCATGAAAAGAAGGAAAAACTGGCAGACTCAACTTATAAGGATGATGTACCAAAAAATAATAGATTTAGATATAAAAGGAACAGAAAAAATGTTAGGAAAGACTGCAGTTGCTAAAAATATCTCTTTGCGAAAGGATAAATTGATAAAGCGATCAACCGTACGCTAAACAAGTATAAGAAGGAAACACAATTGTTTACATTTTTCTTAAGTTAAATTAAATTTTATTGCACTAATTGTATATACAAAACATACGGGAAATTTATGTTACTTTTTAAAAATTCATTAAAAATCTTAATTCGTTTTATTAAGTTATATTGATATTAGATTATGTAGGTAATAGAACAAACTAATGTTTTATACTTAAATGAAATCGTTTTTTCATTTTTCATTATTTTACAAAAAAATTTAAACGTTAAGTTTCCCGTTATGCCCCGACTTCCTCTGTGTGTGAAATATTGCGTACACCAAAGCATCTGTGGAGAGTATGGCTTATCAAAATTCAGGAAGAGCAGTTTATTGAAATATGAATCGTATCTACATTGATCTCCAATATCTCGAAACAAGGGAAATCGAAAGGTTATTTTTCTAGTTGAAAAACACTTAAACAGAGTAGGAGAGGCACGTAAACCGAAGTGTTCGCTTTGAGATTGGCTATCCTGACTTATAGAAAAATGAGGCTTAACCCTTACATCATTCACGTGAAATATTTTGTGCACTTATTCGTGATAAACGAGTGTACCTTGCTAACGACATGAACAGCATGGAAATTGAACGGAGTGTTGAAAAATTGGGGCAGTGCAAACATGGTCGCGGAGAGTAATCGCATTTAGCTACCTCGTTATTTCTGCCGTCCACTTTCCTTCCCGGCAATAAAGTTGCACCCCTTCCACGGCTAAATATCACGCAGTTAGTTAAACAGAGGGAATTTTATCCGCCCCGTCGAGAAGCTGCATAAATATACATACAAAAAGAGGCAAATAACTTGCCATCAGGAATCACGCGGTGTCAGTTCCACGTGTACAAGTCAAAATACTTCTTGTGGTTTCAAGCATAAACAAGCGCTTGTCGCCGTGGCTTACTCTCGACAGAAATAACCAAGGGATCTGGTGTAAATGGTGATTTACTAAACAAAACCTAACATCCCTTCCAGGGCATCGACCTCACCTTCCATACAGCCATCGCAACTAAGCTCTTGCCACTACAAAAGTTCTTCAGGCAATTTTGAATTATACACACTGAGCAAATATGTAAATATATGCAAATATACGAATCGTATCCACATTGATCTCCAAGTGTCGTTCTAGAGATTCGCGCTTGTGCAAACGAATCTAATCTCCTTTCGACAACTGTTGTTATTAACATTTTTGAAGCCTACATATACTTATTGACATCACTGCAGCATCATTACATGTGTAAAATAAAGCCCTATTTTTGAATTGATATTGAACAACCAATTAAAGCTTAACCATAAAACATAAGATTCATTGTTACATTTTTTATAGGGCACTCATTGTTCACTTGCCATTTTTATAAATATCAAAATAATTTAACTTCGAAATCTAAGTATAATTAAAAAACTTTTTTCCCCGCAGAATATAAATTTAAAATGATCGATTTTTAATTTTTGTTACTCATGTCACTATGAGTTAAAACCAGATAATAAGAAAAATTACTTAGAAAAAGTACAAGGCAATGAATAGTCAAACATATCATTTATAGAAATGATTTTAAAGACTGTTACAAAAATTATATTCCATATACTAGTCCATATGTTCGTACTAGGATCTATTATCATAAAGGTAACTCAAAAATAATACTAAAGCTAACACTCCATTCAGAATCAAAACTTAAAATAGATTATGACAATGTCAAAATTCTAAACAAACAACCGAATAACCTAAAAGGAAGATCAAAAGAACATCCGACAAATGTATTTTGTAGAACTCGCAAGAAATGCGATAAATGGAAATCGTTTGTACTGTGTTGTCATTAACGTCAAAAATAAGTGTTGAGTAATGCAGCCCTCGACGTTGAAATTAGAGGGACGTTTATGGAGTAAGAATAGAAAAGGGAAGACAAGGATGGAATACGCTAAGTAGATTATGAATCTATGGACTGAATACTACAAGCTAGAGTTATTGAATAGCTTATTTAGACCCGTTACTGTAATACGAATTAGTAATATATGCAATCATTAACTAATTATTGTGGTTCCCAAATTTGTATATCCTACGTCAAGCAGGGCCACAGTTACATCTCTCCTACTGCAAAAAGTTACCTGATCGTAAATAAAGTTTACGCTCACCTACATTTTATAGTTATGAAATCTATTTATTTTCAAGAATATTTAATCATCAATTAAAAACACGAATGTAAAAATTTTCTGAAGTATTTACGGTAGTTTGATCGAGTTTTTTTGCCATAATACGGTCTTATCGTAAATTTTTCCTGTGTTTGGTGCACGCGCTTCAATATTGCTGGATTCCGTATTTTTGTATGTGTTCACCAAATGTGTAACTCTCCCTCTGCTCTGTTTTGCATGAGTGAGGACGCGCACTTAGTTCTCATTTCGTCGACACCCGCTCGTAAAATACTTCATTAGTTTAAAGGCGGAAGTGATAATTATCCGCTCGAATCTATTTAATTAAACGGGCTACATGCCAGTGTATTATGAGGTTAGAAATTATTCCATCTGTCGGTACAGACGGGGATGTCTGCAATTATTTATAGTGCGTGTGACATTTGTGGCCAGCGTTGCGCTCCACCCAAGGCCTGGGTAATTAATGGGCGCGTCTAGCGTTCACGTGTCTCCTCCTGATGAATGCTTCGATGATGACGGCAATGACAGGTGACAAGTACACATTCCCTGAAATTTGCAATTACTTATTCTCTTGCAATTATCCATTTTTGTCTCTATCGTGGAATTTTCTTGTTTTATTGACCCAGTAATTAGTTGCTAGACTCGTTTCTCTGCTGTCTTTGTGTAACCGCCGTTATCGAGGCCATTACCTACAATAAGTACCAATGATATTCCTAATCAAAGTATTTATAATCCACAAGCAATGCAGTTATCCGCTTCCAATAATTGGAATGTGTATTTTACTACCCACGAAACCCCACTCTCGACTTCAAATCTGTAGCCCATGTTGTATCTAAAGATATTAGAACTGAACCTATGATTTAGGTTTTTATATTAAATACTATAATAAATATTATAATGTGGTGCTATAGGGTAATGCTAAAAATCAGATGGGTGGATAGAATGACTAACGAGGAAGTTCTAAACAGCGAATGATATGGAGGACGTTGAGCAAGAGAAGGGATAGATTAATACGCCACGTTTTAAGACATGAGGGACTTGTAAAATTAGCATTAGAGGAAAGTGTGTGGGGTAAGAACAAAAGCGGGAGCCCAAGGATGGAATTCGCTAAGGAGATTATGGACGAGGTGGGATGTGATAGTTATGCAGAAATGTAAAAGACTTGCGCAAGATAGGTTAGTATGGAGGGTTGCATCCGGCCAGTCTTAGGACTGGATACCACAACAAAAAATATTATAATAATACAATAAATACTGTTGTGGTAAGTTTTATTTAGTTTCCGTTATAATTTTTTTAATTTTTGTCTTATCTTTACCTTCCTAGGTTTAATTTGCTGTAAATAGTTCCTATGTAGGAAAAAAACCTAAAGAAGGCATAAAATATGGCGGAACGTTGTTACTAATTAAATTTAAAAAATAAAGTCTAAAATATCATTAATTGTTTTATTATACATTACAGACGTTAAATTTAAACTTTTCAGACTTTTTTTACTTTTTGTACCTATCTCTTTCATGCGGGCGGTCAAACAGGCATCCTAGCTTTGTGATAGAAAAAGACTCGAAGTAATTTGTCCTAGTTCAAAAAACCTTTAATAAGTCCGCTTTCGGCTCAGGCTAGAGAAATATTTCATCTGTAATAAACTATAGCATATTGTTCTATCCGATTATGAATTTACAATCATATGAATTACACTTAGTTCATTTTTGTAACTAAAATTAGTTTACTTATTATATAAATACATTACCAAATTAATGCAACCATGCTATTAAATACTGGCTTTAGTATTTGTATTCATCCTGTGTTGGTTCAACTATGATATACGCTTGGTTCATTGTCATATGTTTCTAAAGCGCCTCTTGTTGCTATTACCCTAACCCCGGGTTTCCCACATTGTGTTCCGCGGGCCCTGAATAGGTGTTCCTCAAAAAAACTTCAAGTGATTCTATCTATACAGTCGGTTATAATATCCTGTTATAATACCACTTAATCAATTCGTAGGACGAAAACTTGTTTGCATCTAACGGGAGAAAGTGGAATCATTTCACACACCTTTCTTTGTTTCTATCTTGTTTCGGAAACGATTCAAGAACGTTGCGAAACAAGAAACCCTATTCCTTGTTTTCCGCTGTAATAGGAAACCAGGGTACAAAGGTTGAAGTGTAGGCGTGTTTGGTAAACTAGAATCCTGCACGAGTAAGATTGAGATTACCATAGCTCAGAGTTCTGTAGATAATATTTTATTTTAAATGAATTAAAAGACGGCTATGGCCAACAAATAAATCCTTTGTTTGTGGAATGTAATTCAATATTGCAGTCTCTCAGCATCATCTAGTGCAGCGGCTCTATCTATACTACTATAATTACGCGGAAATAAAAAGGCTAATATTATTACAAATTGCGAAGGTTTTTTAATTGTTTAGAGGTTAGGTTATCGGCCTAAGTGGCTGTAACTAAAAAAAGTTAATGATTTGCTCACTTACAGATGGAGGAAAAATGGAAAGAAGCAATCAGTAATAGGAATTATTTTTTAAATATGTAAGACTTTCTTAATCACAGTTCTATAATATCAAAGTTTCTTACAATTCAACGCAGTGTATCCGGCTACTTCAATAGTGTTTGGAATAAGTCTTTCAAGTATATTTTCTAGAAATTGGAGGAAAAGTGACGTACTTTTAAAGAATCTACATATGAAGTGTATAACAGCTGATTTTTGCGATCGATAACTGAGTGAAGTTTTCAGCAGTTTTTTCTGTTATTTGTAAAGCATTTAACGTTACTAATTTTTATATCTTCAATATACCGTGTGTATTTTGGACTCACTTAGGGATCTGAGAGAATTTTTAACTCCAATGTGCTACCGATAATATTTTTCACTCTTAATGAACCGTGATTTTTTAGACTCTCTTAATGTACTGTCTTTATTTAATGTACCAGCAGAATTATTGACTCTGTTAAGACAGGGCACACTGGTTAATTTGAAGATGATGCTCATTAAAGGTTAATGGTAAAGAAAATATGACGTTTTCGATTCCAGTTGAAATTCGTGTTTACCAAGACGTTAGTGTCAAATTAATTCATTTTCCGTGCCAATACCCGCGCAAAATTAATTAATAAATTATGTGATAACGTGTAATTAGAAACTTGTTACGCAGTTACACTTAGTGATGGGAACAGACTTTCAACGACCACTGCGATTTCAGTTTTTTTGTTTGTTTCCGTACGAGTCTATATGCCACAGTCATTCCTCATAAATTATTTCCAAAAATTTTGTATCATCGGTGATTCAATGGAAAGTGTGTCAAAATCACTTAGTGCCGATGCATCCTGACCTTGGTATAGTGAGTGTCTGGTCGTAGCCTGCCAGGACGGGATCGCGCCGCAATGCAGCGGCCAGGTCACGGTCTCGTGTGTTGCCAGCCAGCGCTCTATCGATTGCTCCGGGAGCCTTCACTCACCTCACGGACTATAAAGTCATGTAGAGCCACTACAAAAAAAAAGTGGCTTTCACATGCCATAAGACCACTGACGTGCAAAGAACGTCTTGCGTCTGGTTGCGAGCAACCGCAAGGAGACGAAACACCCAGCCAGTCTTCGCTTTACTCCTTTCTTCGTCGACTTGTACACAATCTATTATGACTGACAGGGCCGGATTTACACTCGATGAGACCCTCACCTATTTTAAATATAGGAGCCTTTATAAGTCCCGATATTCCGTCTTGGTGAAGTGCAATACAATTCAGTATTATATTTGAAGAAAAATAATTTATAACTCAAAAACATTTTTAGTACTTAATAGCGAAAATTTATACAAATTGGAAAAAGCCGTTTTAAAACACACGCTCATATTATCAAAAAAATTACCCACTTCTTAATAATAACTAGCTGGTTGTCCGGCGATGCCCAGGAATTCATTTACATTAGCCTGCTACAGGATTTCATTCGACAATAATTTCTTGATTAAGGGAAACTTTAGACAGACATGAAAGTACCAAAAATGTCTTACCGGAACGCATTTTGATGAGTCCAAAAAAATCATAATTTCCTTTTTTTTAATAAATGGCATAAACGTAGTCCTGGAGAAAGCGTTCAATATGAATATTCTTAGATAGAAAACCAAGGTAATGGAGTGTAGTATGGGAAACACTGGAGTAACAAAGGGTGTTAGATTTGGAAGGGATATTTTAACGGAAGTTAAGGAATTCTGCTACTTGGGAAGCATAAGAACTAGGTTTGGTAGAAGTATAGTAGACATAAAGAGTAGGATATCACAGGCAAGGAAGGCTTTCGCGAAAAAGAAGAATTCACTTAACGGGTAATATAAGTGTGAATATTAGGTAATCGTTGCTAAAATGTTCGTATGAAGCGTGGCGTGAAACGTGTGGACGATAGAAGTTGGGAAAAAGCAAAAGAATAGAAGCCTTTCAAATGTGGTGCAATAGGAGAATGCTCAAAATCAGATGGGTGGATAGAATCACTAACGAGGAAGTTCTAAACAGAATAGGGGAAAAGCGAACAATATGCAGGATGTTGACCAAGAGAAGGGATAGATTAATAGACCACGTTTTGAGACATGAGTTTCTTGTAAAATTAGCATTAGAGGGAAGTGTGTGGGGTAAGAACCGAAAAGGGTGGTCAAGGATGGAAACGCTAAGCAGATAATGGAGGATGTGGGATGAGCTTGGGTTAGCATGGAGAGTTGCACGAGACCAGCCTTAGGACTGAATACTACAATATGCATATAGACTGAGAAGCCACTTTTACATCAATTCGATAATGGAGAATTTTAAATTTGAAAATAATTAAATAAGTAGACTATTTTGGCTTTGATCCATAAACTGTACCTAAAGCAGTGATCCATGATAACAAGATCCATAAAAAGGATTAGCACTCAGTTTGAAGCAAGGGTCCATCATTAAGGGTCTCTTGAAGCAAAAAGAAAATTTGAACTGTTTCGCGTGTCAGTAATAGTATTGTACATTTTATTTTTCGGGCATTTAATATTTGATAGAAAAATGGCCAAATGTACGCTAGTTTCTCTGTAATCGCTCCTTTATAATCATGAGACTTTCGAAATCATATACAGTTGAAAACCGTAGGATGAGAATGAGCCATAAACCACTAGAAATAAGTAACTATCTACTTTATTTTGTACATTCTACACAATTCATTTTTCCTTAAATTGCTATGAAAGAACTGATATATATTATCATAAATTGCTAATTTTATTTAATACTGTGGATATCATTCAGTTGATGAAAAGCTGATTGTAATAGAAGTAGGCGCCTTTCTGACAAACTTCAGGCCAATAAGTATGCCAAAGCGCGAATAATAATTTTGTCTCTACTGTGCTTATTATAAATCACTGGTTGTCGCTGTTATAACTTTGCACCTAATCGACTATTCATCGTTAGTTGAGTTGTATGCAAGTCATGTGAAAATCCCTAGTAATATATCATTTCCACTCTTTTCCACAGATTAACAAATAATTACGAAAATCTGTTAGTGAATACAGTAATGTTAAATTGTAGCCCCTGTCAGCATAGTAATAACTTTTTGTTCGTTTGTTCCAGATTTGCCGACTGTCCGACGAGCTGCAATGAATTCAAATAGAGAGGGTACGTTCAACTGTCATAACATTACCTGACTTAATATTAATGTATATTTAGTTTTTAATGAAATGTTGATCACTATAGGCGAGTTTGATAGGTTTCATTTTAGATTCTATATCATTCTATATTTATGCATAATAGTCTAATATAATTACTTGATAATGAATTCTGTATCGAAACTAACAATTTTAAACCGTAAAATTTATAGAAAAAAGTAGAACAATTAATTAAAAAATCAGTTTATTAGTATCGGACAATTTTAACATTTATTATTATTTCACGTAAAGTGGAGTACCAACTAGCTGAGGAGCACGATTCAACTCATTTACATCTCACGTTAAACTAAGACGTCTCCCCCGACATGGATTTATAATCCTGTTAGTAACCGTCGTCATAGATTTGCGTTAATTAACGCTGTTCGTGATGATACAATATCTTCCTCGCCGACTACTTTGCAAGTCCTTCAGGAGACGGGTATTCCTAATCTCCTGGACCTCTGTACTACGTAGACTCTAATTACATCTTTAAAAATAAGTACATCAGGAAAATATTCTGAACGTTTACAATCAATCACGATATAGTCACCTTGCAGCTTGCTTTTCCCTCTCTCGGTCTTCAACACGAGGGTTTATGGGATTATTTCCACGAGGAGTGCGTGCCTCCCGTCCAATGTTCACGACTTCTTAGCGCTACAAAACCGACGTCAAGACTCGTCAAACTCCTAGCACTCGTTTGTTTTAATTAACAAAGTAAATTAACTTCTAGTAGAGCCTGCGACTTTATTACTTATGACTGAATTTTTAATGTTTCGACTTGATTTGCTCTCCTTTTTTTTATGAAAAACTAACTTCTATCTGGAGCAGAACACTTTTAAAATAGGTTTTACGATTTTAGTGCTTCGTCACATTGACAATGCGTCAACCACATTTCAGTACTTGTCAAATCTTGGAGAATAGACGTCGTTATAAGGAAAATTGTTTAATCTTTCCCAACACCGTATATCAATTTGGCTTCCGTAAAGCTCACTCGTGCCCCCAACAATTCCGCAGGGTAGTGAGTGAAATCATGGACACGTACGAAGAAGGTACATACAACCTGTTTCCTTGATACGTATCAAGCAATTGATCAAGTGGGACACCATGACCTGCTAGCCAAAATAATTATTTTTTTTGAGGGGGAGGGTTAACAGGCTACATGAGGGTGATCCTGAAACAGGCAACTCCCCTTTAATAGCATAGGAAGGGAAGTGAAAGGGGGGATGCGGAATGTAGAGCAAGGATAGCCAAGGGTTAACTAGGGCCCCCGGGGTACTGTTTAAGGATCCTACCCTGTGTTTCACCTAAAGAGATGCAGGGAAACCCCTAGAAAACCTGCATCGACCATCTACCGGACACTTATTTTAGAATAGTTCAATCTTAACTGCACGAAAGATCATACTCTGTTAAAAGTCTCAATTGCACATCCACGGCATCACATATTTTTTCTGGTGTTCCCCAAGGAAGCATTATAGGTCCGTACTTATATTTAATTTACTCGTCGGACTTCCCGGTGTCAGCAGACTTAAAAGGGCCCAGTTTGCAGACGATATTGCAGTCCTTGTTAAGGGATCATTCCGAGAAGCTGCGTCAAAAATTCAGGAACACGTGCACCTCGTGGTGTAAAAAGTGAAGCTATCACTTCAGAAGTGTAAAGTTGTTAAATTTGCATATAAAAGGAACATCTCCAGTTACCCTATTTGGTAAAAGTATACCCCAATCTACAGAAGTACAATACTTGCGCTTGATACTCGACGCAAAATTAACATGGGCTATGCATATCTCAACAGTGGTTCAAAAAGTTAGACACAGACTGAAACAACTCAAATTTATGTTATCAGGAAACTCAAGACTTCCAGTAAAATTAAAGAGACTTGTTTTACATGGCAATAATAATATCATTGTAGTTATTTGGCTGTAGCATATGGGATTCAGCGGCTGCATAATAAATTAAGAGAATACAGACAGTCCACTAAGGATTAATGCTGATGCACCGTGGTACGTAAGGATCAGCATCATCCATCAAGACCTCGATATCCCTTCTGTTCTACAATCCATTAATTTCAGTTATCACAGGCTTCACACTTCCATGGCGTGTCCCAGCAAACAATTAATAAGGGACATTGCAAACAACCTTCCACGACCAAAACCTCTAAGAAGATTCAAACGCAAACGTCCAACAGACTTTCTGACGGAGTGAAGCCCCAATATACAAATAATCACTTATTTAAATTTAACAATAATCATATTCAACGAAAATTCTGATAATTTGTTTTCCATTAGAATACATGCTGTATCACTATCTCTGTAAACTTTTATGCCGGGGCCTGCTAATGAGCAGTTTCCCCATCTCATTAGCCAGGCAATTTTTTTTATCAAAGCATACCATCATAACTACATTGTACAGATAAAGTTGATCAATAAATAATAATAAAAAAACATGTTCGCCACTCTGATTTGATTCTCGCTCATGTTTCTTTATCTTTATGTGGTAACTTATAAAAATATTCTCCCTAATGACTAAATTGTGCCTGTCATTCACTCTCTCGCTGAATAAAATAATTTCATTAACGGCCCTAATAGTCTGTATAACTTGTTATTATTAGAATCAGGGGAATGAGTACTATCAAATAGTTTCTGTTTTGTGATCTGTGGATTGCGCGGTCTTGGTACAACACCCGATGCTGCGTGCGATTCTAATGGTCGTGAATGCCAGCACGCACACATTTATCATAAATTCGCCTTTATTCTAAAGAATGCTTTTAAGAACGACCCCGGAATCCTCTAGAGCACGGAAACGGCTCCGCGTTTAGTGTTTTCGGTCACGCAGTCTGCGTCCTTTCTCAAAGGTCGTGGATCTCGGACTCGTACCTCAATCTACCTCTCCCACTGTCTTCGGAACAATTTGGGGTATCTTGCCGTTAGTCACATTTTCTTTTAGTAAGTATTATATAACTGAAATCTTACTTTTAAATAGATTTTAAATGTCTGAAAATGACTTCAACAACAGAAAACTAATCTCACTCAGTGTGACGACTAGATTTTTTCTACCTGAACATTAATGATCTACATGTTTATCGTGTTCGAAGTAATATGCTGTTTAATTTATTTTAGTGTCATTTTTAACAAACTCTGGTAAATATAAGACGGTGTGAAAACGTGTGGGTAAATTGATGGTAATTTTCAGCGACCCCAATCATGTGGAATAATTTGAGGTTTTTTATGATTTTTTCTCAGTTTAACTAATGTTCATAGTATAGAAAAGAAATTGAAAGGGGAGGATGTGAAATGTAGAGCAAGGTAGTCTATGGTTGACTAGGGCCCCGGGTTAAGGATCGTTCTCAGTGATTCGCATTATTTTCTCCAAACTGTGAATGCGGTTGCCTATACTCTGGATCTGCAGGAAAACCCTAGAAACCTGCATCAGATATGTCGGCCTTTTGAATCTCACGCCCTTCCGAAAGACGGGAGAGGAGTTGCTGGGGGGTCATATAATTTTCTTCTCCATATCTCCACCAGTTCTAAGTGTCAGTTGACCGACTGATCTAATGGCTTCAGCAACATTTCTTACATGTCCAAGGTCTTCAACCCCAGTGCATACACCTCCAAAAATAGGTGAAGGTGCCTGGGCATGTGAGAACTTAGAAAAAAAGGGAGTACAAGGCATTCCCAAAAGTAAGCCCCACAATCCATATGAGGAGAAATACGTGCGAGAGAACTCTCACACTGGCATCATTCAGTTTTATCATTAAACCAATATGGGTATATGGTAATTAATTCTAGGTATGCTCCTGTAAATCTAATCTATACCAATAAATAAAATTGAAGTGTCTGTCATATTTGTCTCGAATAGGTTTCGAAACGGCTCAACGGATTTCAATGAAAATTTGAGGATTTAAAAACAGGAAATTTAACTTAAATATTCGTGCATATTTCATGTCGATAATAATATAAATATTCTACGGAAAGGTTTCTTGGCTTACGTGCATTGGAATCTCCAAACCGTGAATGCGGATTGCCTATACTCTTGATCTGTTTATGCTCCGAAACGGCTTAACAGATTGCAATGAAAATTTCGGAGACCGAAACAGGAAGTTTGTTTTAAATTTTCATTTTGTTTCATTTCGATATCTTGCAGAGTTCATAAGATATTAACGTAAATTAGAGAGCGAAGGCTTTCCTGGTGAATTTGTTTCAAATACAATTCTTGGGTTTCAATCCGGGTCAAAGTTTGTTTACTCGACGATTCGACAGTAAGCTCCGCCATCTGGTTGAAACCCCAAAATTGTATTCACTCACAATCTGTAAGAAACGTTTTTTATATGAATAAAAAAATATGTGTATTTTAAATTAGTGTAAATATTTATAAACCCATTGAATTTCCGCGCGAAAGGTGGCATGAAAACGAACTGCGAGTAAACAGTCCTATTAGGAGTTTCTTTACTATTCATCGGACTTACCGTGTTATTATAAGCGTAATCAAAACTAACTGTGAGTTATAAGGTTTTCACTGAAGCGTTGATAAATAAATAATACCGTACTTTCGTTTTTAGGACAAAATAAAAAGACTTATTTCCGTGCGGACGAAGTCGCGGGAATATCTAGTCTGATAATAATACAATGAAACCAATAAAAAATATCACGTATGATCTCCAATGCTTATTCTATGACTAAAGACTTGAAAGTACCATACGTGACATGTCATAACTGAAAAAATATTAATTATCACATAAAACTAGAAGACCACACAAATAAACCCTGGATCCTCTTTTGGAAATACAAAATGAAATAAATAAAAATGTCCAGGTCATGTAAGCAATATCTAGGGAAGACTTGTCATTGAAGAGGTCGTCATCATTACCAAAATGTTAGAGAATTGTATTGTTATATTCTGATTTATAATTCAGTCAGAAATAACTTCGTACAAAGTCATTAATGATTTTATGAGAAGTTATTCCAGTTTTTTGTAAATAGTTTATAAATACATGAACATCAAAGATGACTGAAATAACAGTAACGTCATCTTCCAGCTTGGAGTAATTCACGCGAAAGGCAAGAGGTTTTGTAAACATGGACCGCGTAAACACGAGCCGGAGCCGCGGGCGGTTATTTAAACGTTTCGTCGCCTTGTCAAACGGCAAAGTCATTCATTAATTTTATGAGGCTACCGGCGAGCGGAGGAGGAAGGTTTGAGGAGGCTATTTTTAGGAGGCGCAGGTAGAGCTCGTGCACGCGGAAGTGTTTCCGCTAGGGGCACTTCGTCACTTCCGGCTCGCGCTCTCCGTCTAGAGTCTAGACGTCAGCTCTAAGTACGGTCTTAAGGGCGCACCGCAAACAATGCAAATTACCACGCGACGCGCTGCGGAAGAGACGCCACAGTCCATGCATACCCCCGGTCTATTATGATATCATCGCATTTGTTATAGTCACCCGCTCATCTTGTCGTATTCCAGGGGGTCTGCTATCCAGAGGCGAAGGCGTACCAGACGCAAGTTGTTTTTACGAATGCATCGTCACTTTCAGTATCTCAAAAAACTACAACAATAATTGGAAGAGATTTTCTCGTTTCGCTTTTAACATTTTCTTCGGAACTAATACCATGTGTAGCATTTGAGAACTGAAACTGAGTTTAAGAAACTATACAGATTTGAGACTATTACAAAAATTTAATCAAATTGCATCTTAATGTCACGTTTATGAACATGCAGACAATAAAATGGAAAAGCAGCTTGTAGCGCTGTAGGACCCTTCCCAATTTTATTCGAATTTATGGAATTATGAATGATATAAAATTTCAGTAAGAACGTGCTAACTGGCGACAGCCAGGTAAGAAGGGTTTCCCGGCGCCAGGCTGGCGGTCGGGAGACTTGTCTGTGTGCGTATTTATAACGTTAACCATATTTTTGGCTGAAAGAGCATTCACCTATCAGAATTTCCGATGGGCACTGTTCCCTGTGTCATAAATAATTTCCCGCGCCGGACGAAGGACTCACGAGGATTGGCGGAACAAACGTCACATGGGATAGCGTTTTCCCTTGGAGAATGGATATACGGAGTTGAGCTTGGAGGCGTAAAGCCGAAAAATATTCAGTAAGGTGTAAGACGCTGAGAAGTGTAAGACATTACGAAGGTGAGGAGGTATAGATGGGGAGGAAGGGACGTGGAAGGGAGGAGAAAGCTAGGGAGTCGATCGGATTTTAAAGGGAGGAATACGCTGGAGTATGCAACAAGAGTTGAAAGTGAGTCGTGAATTGTTGCTCTTAGTGAGAAGGGGTTAACAACAAGTAAGGCTAGAAGGAAGAAGGAGAAAAAAAACTGAGTTTTCCTCAATCACCAGCAGTACCAGTTCATCCCACTTTTCGACCGGTACAGGGAAGGTCTACAATTCAACCAGAAGGAAGAATGAAGTTCCGGTCGCCTAGCAACCTGCATGAAGACACGAATGAAGTGAAGAACTGCGAATACATTTTTAGGTACAGACTTCGACAATAGCCTCGGGTGGGATGAGCAAATGAATTTCATGATCCGTAAAGCGTGGAGGACGTTACAATTCATAATAGAGAATCTAGAGGTCTTAGAAGATGGCATAAGTTACTTAACTTTCGTGATATCAAGTATAATCGCCGTAGAAAGTTCAGTAAACGTCTGCTAAATTTGTAAGAGTAGGGCCAAGCGAGAAAAGGTACAAAATTTTTATCGGAAAGGATGGTGAGAGAGAGCATGGTTGCATATTCTATAAGGGGTAAAAGCCATGGATTACAATTAGTTCTAATCCCTGATACTCAATGCATGGGACCATAAATCTATGCAATAAAAAAAACGTAAATTTTTTTGTTAATAATTCTTCATACAGATTTAAACGCTTGGAAAATTGCAACAATATTTATTTGTGGATACGTTAGTCCAATTTTATAGATACCATATATTTGTTACAATGTTTAAATGATAAACAATGTGCTATCGTTACAGTATAATAAAGTATTCCAGTCAAGGTAATAATCTATAATTATGAAACGTTTACAATAATCACTGTGGACTTTATATAAAATTACATATTTTAGTTCCATTAACCCTGTGCTGAAGAAATAGGAAATTTCAATTGAGGTTAATTACAAATATGAAAAGAATAACATACATAAGGATAATAGTTATTTAGAACTACCCATTAATAATAATAATATAAATAATTGGAAAAGTACATTTTTGAAAATACATTGAATAGAATTATTGAGAAAGTATTGTTTCTAATATGAAAAATACTGTATATTTGAAAATTTGGTACACATATTCTTAAAGTCTAAGATGTCACATTGTCTTGGCACAGACATAATACAGGAAATCTGCAGTTACGTACAACATGGCGTCAAATTGTTTACAGTGTGCTAATCTCACATTTGGTGAATGATATCCTGACAGATACGGAAGGATATTGATAAACAGTACTAAAGTTTTTTTAATGCTTAGATGTGTGTATCTATCCGTTTTTTTGCCTTTAAACATGCAAATATTTTATAGAAGTACGGGATATTTCAAACTCTAATTTTTCCAAATTAAATCTCGGCATACAACCTTAAAAGAATATTGAAAGATGATTCAGAAATCCATAGGTAAGATTTTTTTTGTAACAGGCTACATGAAAATTTAATATATTGGCTCTAAGATGCGTTACAGAGAATTGTTGATAATCTTACGTTATGTGTGGGTTTTACTTTTGTAAATTTTTTACTTTCAATTGAAAATTTCAAATAATTAACGACATTGCACTTGATATACTTTTTTTTCTGTTGAAGACGTGGCGGATTTCGTTATTTTTACATGTTTTTATGAAGTGATCCGATTGCTCCCAAATTGTGACTGTTATTCTTCGTAATACGCCACTGTAAAAAGTCAGTATTATTAAAAAACATGGCTTTACACATCCGAATAAAATTTCACCGTTTTTTAAAACAAACTCTTGTAGTTGGAAGTTACCTTTATAAATAGGTAAGTTGTTATGCTGGTAGTTCAATAAGTACAGCTGTGTTGCTTTGTTGGAAACATGCTTATTCAAAAGTTTTTGGAATCATTTTATAGTAATAATTTATTTATTAAGTATTGTTAATCAACTGATGTAGATTCAAAATTTTCAACCCATATGTTGTCCAGTTTTTAAAGCAAGTTTTAAGGTATTGAAACACAACTAATTACAAATTAAAATGGTTGTGATTTGTAATAAATCATCTGGTTTTGATTTAAAGTTTAGGAAGAGACTTAAATTTGCTAACACACTTTTAATTAATGTTTCCCGGTTTAAACCAAATTTTGTGATTCAGATAACAGAATCAATTGTAAATGTCAAGACATATGAAAAAATATACAGATACTTTAATATTTCAGAGAAAATACAAATATTCAGATATCTCCGTGTTAAAGTACCTATAATATTATAATATGAAACCAATAAAAATTTTAATATTTGTGTCATAATTTAGGAAAAAGCTATCTTTTATACTTGATTCACACCCTTAAGACTATTATTGAACCGGGGTATTATTCACTTCCTTACTTACTATTATTATTTTAACTAGCTTAAGGATAAAAACTTCAGTTAAAATGCCAGTGGTATTTTTAAAACTGTTAGAGAAACGGAATTTTTTAGATTCTCTTAAGGTACAGAACTTATTTAATGCTCCTTCCAGTTTTTCACTCTGTTAAGTTGCCCTCCATCATTAAACCCTATAATTTTAAGATAAAGCTCCATTCGAACTAGGTTGGTATTTGTCCATCTTTTAAAAACCTGACCCGGTTGGTTAACCGTGAAGATTTCATCCGAAAAAAGAATTATGTTATCAGATTTTCATTCCTAAATAGAACGATCAATATTTGGAACGAGTTCCAGGAAAAGTCCTGTTCAAGGAAACGTAACAAACATAGTAAGCAATCAAGTCGTAATCCAATTTAAATACTCAATCTCAAGTGTAAAGCCAAGATAATACGTTCAGTGTTCCTATATTCAGTATACAAATATCACTGAAGAAAGCGAATTATCATTGTTCGTCTAATTTACATTGTATTATACATAATCGACGAAAAGATTTGATAATCATTAAAAACAGGAAAACTGCACGAAGTTAAAAATAACCCTACAAGGTTTAATTAGCGTTCAATTTATGTGAAAATTTAAATAAAGTTCATGACTCGATTCAGACTTTATTTTTAATAGAATTAAAAACCAGAGATGCGACCCAAGCATTGAACACAAATGAATAATAATTGGTCCAATGGTCCAATAGCCATACGCATATATGCTAGTAAAACCTGGACCGAGGAAAATCCCTTAAATAGAAAATTTTGAAATTTTTTCGCATTCATTTGTGTTTTAATTAATGTTTTTAAGGTGCTAGAGTGAGACATAATGCTGTTCAAGTCACTCAGAAAGTTTTTCACAGACCTAGATCGTAAATTGTAAACACGATTGTATATACTTGAGGTGCTGGTCATAATCTAGAGGGTTTCTACACTCAATTTTATCACGGCGGTGCAAGTGTTTCATTGTAGAGCAGCCTCGGGGGAACTTTAATTAATAGTAAAATAAATATAATAATTCTAAATGCATTGTATCTTACTGATTGTATCTCAGTTCTGTAACTTTTGTTAGATACTATTTCGGTTCTAAGTACATTTTGTAAAAGTATGTTTTGTTGTCTATCACTATTTCTCCACAAATAAGAAACCTGAAGACAGTACAAATAAATACTGAAACTTTGGTTTTATTAAAAAATAAAGTCTGAATGTGGTCGTAAGTGTTTTTTAATTTTTTTAAACTTAGCTTTCTCCATTATTAAATTGATACTGTAAAAGTGGTTTCTCAGAATTGTAGTATTCAGTCCTAAGGCTGGTCTCGTGCAACCCTCCATGCTAACCTACCTTGCGCAAGCCTTTTCATTACCTCATAACAAGCTCATCCCACATCCTCCGTTATCTGCTTAGCGTTTCCATCTTTGACCACCCTTTTCGGTTCTTACCCCACACACTTCCCTCTAATGCTAATTTTACAAGACCCTTATGTCTCAAAACGTCATCTATTAATCTATCCCTTCTCTTGGTCAACGACCTCCATATTGTTCGCTTTTCCCCTATTCTGTTTAGGACTTCCTCGTTAGTGATTCTATCCACCCATCTGATTTTCAGCATTCGCCTATAGCACCACATTTCAAAGGCTTCTATTCTTTTCCTTTTCGCAACTTTTGTCGTCCACGTTTCACACCCATATAACGCCGCGCTCCATAAGACCATTTTTAGCAACGGTTTTCTAATTCTTACACTTATATTACCCGTAAGTAAATTTTTCTTCTTCGCGAAAGCCTTCCTTGCCTGTGATATTGTACTCTTTATGTCTACTATACTTCTACTGTTTTTTGTTGTATTATGATATTGCCTTTATAACAGGATGAAATAAAAATGCACTGAAAATCACTGTTAACATTATATTTAACTATAACGGCTCACTGAATATTGCATTGAGTTGTCCTAGAGCATTTGGCCACTCCAGATGCTCGTAGACACAGGTCACAAACCCTACCTCGAATGTAATAATCCTAAGACCTGTAAGTCACTCAAGAGTGCCAATTTCGTAACAACAAAGACACTAAACGTCAACATCTACCATCCCAAGTTATTACGCTTCCCATACTCATATATATTGGAGGAAAACCTGAACCGAGGCAAATCCCTTAAAGAGAAGATTTTGAAATGTTTGACCATTAAATGGACTGTCGGAATTAAGATTAAGTTATCGTCTATGTACTTCAGAATACTGCAATAAATTAAACATGAACATGCCACCAACAACAACGAGAAATATAAATCACAGAATTAACAATTTTGAATATAATAAGTACTGCTATGTAAAGGGGAAAGAGCAAATGGAGCATTGCCTTAGATTGACTACGAAACGTTTCGTACTCATTTGTGTTTGAATACTTTTATGGTGAGCGATAATACTGTTCAAGTCGCTCTGAAAGTGTTGCACAGACATGGATCGATTCATGACGAACAATGGGATGATGTGGTATTTTGTAGTGCGCTGGCCAGATGACAGCTGACCACGTGGTCCTGTGGGATGTACAGGAAGCTGCGCAATGCCCCAATCAGCGGGAGGAATGCAGCTGACGTCACCTCCAACAAGTGGAGGCATATTAAAGCAGCTGCCACTCGCTATTTTACACCCAACTGACAGATATCATGAAATTAAGACTTCCATTTCATCCCAACTATATTGAAGTTTCATCGTAGAAATTATGTCAATACTTCGATTGCAAAGAAACCGTTATATAGCACTCAGAATCCTGCACTTAATTCGAAGACAAATTCCAGGTAGTTTGAAACAAACATCGTATGTAATGCTATCACCGTTTCAAATTATCCAGTTACGATCAATGAACTCCAAAACTTGTTAATGAGTATCGCTTAAAATTGTTAGTTATTATTGGAATTGAGATCATTCGTAAAAGTTAACAATTTTAATATTTCGTAACCCCGTACTCCTTATCTAATATTTAAATTACAATACTTTATCTGCTAGTGCTTCATTGGTCAGTTTCCATTATCCAAGCGTTACTGCAGTTAAACAACTGTTAGTAGGCTCAGAATCAGAGGCAACGTGGCGTCTTCTGATGGAATTAAGTTCAGCCATTTCAACACCAAGAAGACAAAACATTTTTTGAGTTAGAGAGTAAAAGTGGCCACAAATTGCGGGGCTGCGTATTTCATGACTCTACAATGAAGTTCCCACTTTTCTAGAGCGTTGTGAGGAAAAACTTCAGAGCACCTGAAATACTTCCACATTTTTCTCTCCTTTTTTTTACGAAACGAATTTAGAATATGCTGTGGCTCCCACAAGGAATATTTATTTAACAACCGTAATAACCGTGCTTGCCTTGCTTCGGTGTTTCATGCTGCGGTCGAGTAAAGAAGATGCAGAAGTAAAGAATTATTACTCAGTGTGCATTGAATCTCATTAAATTTACTGCAGTTTTAGTTTATGCGAGACACCCGCATGAGACCCGTCTTAAAGTACTATTAATCCTAAGGCAGCGCAGAGAATTTTAAAAAAAGTACTAACGATTTTTCCGCAAAAAGTGATATTACTCCATAGCGAATTATTCAAAGTGATTTAAATTCACCTGAAGAAGATGGCAGAGCAAGCCATGTAAACGTTGTGTTCAAACTCTATACTTACCCGGTTGAAAACCCGAGAATTGTTCATGATTTAAATTCCGTCTAAACATCCATGACTTATTCGGCAAATACCATATATAACACGAGTCGTTGTTTTAGTGAGTTGGAAATGAGGTTAGAGATATGTTAGATCATCCAACGTCAGTGATAGAGCCAGGTAACACGAACAGCCAGCTGCAGTAACTTATTGTACTAATTAGGGAATAGGAGAACGAGTAACCTATAGGCACGTCATGTTCGTATTGCGTACAGGTCGTCGACTGGCAATTAACTACATTAATATTTCCTAAAGAAAGCTTGATGAACTCACATAAAATATAGTTTACCGTAGCCAATAATTCTAGTGTTTTAAATTTCCTGTAAAAAACCGAATCTTGATACATGAAGCATTTTTGTGCTTTAAGGAAGTAGAAATGCAAATATAAAATGTACTATACTTTAAATATCCACTTTTCAATTTAAAGAAGCATCTAAGGCAACGTTTCATTCATATATATTACCAAAACCGAGGTAGTATATTCCAGCAGAGACAAGCAGTGGGTGGCTGGTGCTACAGCACATAAAACAAATTTACGGAGAATTACTTTAAGAACCTTTGTAATTGAGTTTTAACAATACTAATGCGGCTGCTGGTCACGGTCAGCGCTACTCAAACTTTTTTGTCTAAAATGAGAAACGCACAGTTTTCCGTTTCACTCCCCTGCGCCACCCGTAAAGCTCAAAAAACATTCTTTCAGGTGCTAGGAATCATATAGAGACAGAGTCGTGCTCCATCAGGCGGCGTAATCAGTGAAATCAAATAAATTCGAAACATTCAGTAATTAAAAATCTTATTTTCAGGTGGTTAATATTTTCAAAACAAAAATAGTATACTTTTTAAAAACAGTCGGGGTTTATTTTAAGTAAAAAATACCTTCCAGGGTTCATTTCGTAGGCTTTCATCATACTGAGGAAACATCCTTTATGAAAATTCATACAATTCTGCCATCACTTGTGGCTTATTCGTAATATTATCTTCTTTTTTTTAATATGTACAAATGAAAAATACGTTCTTGTTACAAATAGGTATCAACTTCGAGTTAAGTTTTCTGCCTAGTATATTATCTGAGAGTATTGGTAACACTATCGCTGTTGTATTATTATCGTTCTTAATTAAGCTCATAAAAGCTCATAAGTTTAAAAACTCATGAGTCGCCACTAGAGACAAAGCTTAAACCAATGATTTCGTATCGGTTCTGTCACGTCGGAATAAAGAATGATCTGTGAATTCTGGTTTCTTTATTTTAAGAAAGACATATCTTGAAAAATTTACTGATATTTCACGTCACAATATCTCTACCGTACAATTGTAATATTTACAGACATTTTTTTTTCTCACGGCATCATTACAATCAGGTCACTTTCACTCGTATCAATTGATCGTTCGAAAAAAGCGCATTTTAGTGGAACGGCTTTGTGTGCATCCCGACGTTTCTCTCCCACACTATTTACTGGTCTTAATTGCGCCCTCTTGTTCCAGAACGAGGTCAGCGGGTCAGTGAACGTATTTAACGCCTTCTTTCGTTTCTTCTATCACTGAATTATAAGCCGTGCTATATTCGTCATTGTTGGCAGAGCTCAAGGTTCTGCTTCTTTCAGTGATGAAGGACAGCTCCCATGTTGAAAAGTAGTACTAAAGTTTATTTATATTTCGTTGATGATATTAGTCAGCCATCTAATTTTTGTTATTAACTATCAAGGTTAGAAATAGACTTGTATTGCATAAGGGTCATTCCATTGTCAAATGGCCTAGAGGTCGCGCGCCATTTCCGATTTTTATGAAATTTGGACAGTTTTTCTATGAAGCCTTAGATGGACATATGCAAAATTCCAGTTCGAAATGTGCATTTCTGGCTGACACATGGGCTTATTGGTTGAAGCCTACGGTTCGTAGGAGTGGACGTCGTTTCAAAAATGCCACTTATGAGCTTCAGTATTGTGACAATATTAGACAATAGACCCTGAAAATTCTATTCTAACATAAACCGCATGCGTAGATTACAAATATAATGAATAATATTTTCAAACATTCATCCAGGGCCAGCACGGATCCACAAAGACATCGAAAAAATTTTGCTTTTTCCCCCCGTATTTTCAAAGAATTCTGTTGGAATAAATAAAGTAGGTACGGTATTAAAATTCTGCATATGTCCATCTAAGGCTTCATAGGAAAAACAGTCTAAATTTTATCGGGGGTCGTTCCTCAAATTAGAGCACTTGACATGGAATGACCCTTAAGTAACAGTATTTGAATGGCGCATTGCCGCCTACTAGTAAAACAATGAGATTGAAGCTCGGTCGTCTAGAATGGAGGTAGGTAACACCGGAGAAAATCTATCTCTGTGTTCCATTCACATACATATACTATTTATGATAATACAAGACACAACTATTAACCAATTCTTCATATTTAACACATCCCCGTAATCAACGCTTTCTTTGCATGTATTGCATCTGAAACATGTTTGATTCCATGTAATATACGAATCACGCAGGCAAGTAGCTGAAAGATGTGCATGTGGTACAAGCAACGGGTCTTTGTTTTTGGGCCTGGTGCGCGTTAATCTTGGCTGGTCAGGGCAGGAAGTTAAGTTGCTCACTGCTAAAGGCCCAATAAGGAAGCGTGACATCACGGCGCAGCCGCAAGGTCGTCGTCCACTTGTCCTAGGCTCCAATGCAAATATTACATTTTCTGCAGCACTCGGCTAACTCAGGCGATAAACTTGTTCCCCCTCTTTGTTTGCTCTATGGTTTAGTTGCTAGAAGAAACTCCGCAGCAAATATAGCGGAGAGTTTAATTGTTCTTGAAGTTGTACAACAGTTAAATAAATTATTAACGGTCTGTTATACAGGTAAAAATTTAATTAATTTGTCTTCCAGCAATGTAGTTTCAAATACGATTATTTGTTTCCCCTTCTGAGCCAAGAGAATTAACTTCTACACATTGCCGCCGTAAAGATTGAGTGTTACTATTCCCTTTACGAATATCTATTACAATTTGAAAGTATAGGATATGCTACACTGGTAATATTTATTTCTGCCGAGATAGAGTTCTTATACAGAGTAATAAAGAAGCCCATTAAACATATTTAAAAAATCAGTGTAGGTAAATGGGTAAACAACGTAACAAATGAAAGACATTTTTTGTTAATTTAAATTGTTAATTTTAAATCTGCAGTGATCACAATACAATGTAATAAGTAAATTGTATACAAGTATGCTTTAAAACGTAAGTAGGGTAATCGTCCAATGATGGTTCCCTAGAAGTTCTAAGGTGGATTTTGTTTGACTAGTTTCTGTCTTGCTTCTCCTGATTCAAATCTGTGGGCCACGATCTTCTAAGTTTTCTCTGTTTTTCTGGAGGGTAGATTATTTCGGATATTAACCTATTTTGGTGTCCTTCCATTCGTTCAAAGTATTGTGTCGTTATTCTTTCGATTTACTCAGAGATGAATGTGATGTTGAGATCGTAGTGTAATGTGGAGTTGGAAGCAAACTATGGTGCGTCGGTGATTGTGCGGACTTTGAGTCTTTCACGTACTGTATCGTTTGTTACGTTATGTTTAGCTATTTACCTATACCAGAATTTTTAAATGTTTCAAAAATTTTGTAATCACCGTGTAGTAATAATTTTAGTGATGCCTCCAGTGTCTATAAAAACGAAACAGGAGGTATTATATAAAATTAGACGATTTCGAATTACTTCCTAGAGATATTTTTGAGAGCTAGATGTATCCAGTGTTGTAATACAGCTGTTTAGGTAACGAATTATCGTAACGATATTACACAGAAACGTGATTTTTTTACGATTCATTGGCTGAATGGATTTAAACGTTTAAAATTTGTAGGAAGAAATACGGAACCAGAAACATTTCGATTAGTTTATATCCTGCAATCCGTACTCTACTTGGCTTAGGTTGGTAATAAATGTGTAAAAGATTTTTACAATTTATCTTAAAGTAGAATAAAATGAGATGACCAAGCTTTGATAGAGATCCGTTTCGAAATGGAACTGTGCCGGAGTCTGTGTGTTCCGCCACCATTCAAAGCTCAATCACGTACATCCAGTCGAGACTTTCACCGGCTCCTTGAGTGTTTCGACGTAAATATATTCGGTCCATCATCCTGATATGATTTTGATTACATAGTTAGTCGTTGTGGGATTTGGTTCATGAGTTCAATATAAATATATATATTTTTTTTAAGAAAGTGCTCAGAATATGGCCATTCAGTTTCCAAAGACGTACCCCTTGATGAATAATGTAATAAAATTTAGTAAGAGACTTTTCTCTGCAATACAAACACTTTTATGTTAATAAATAGGTACTTTATAACTTGCCAGAAACTTTCTTTATCCTGAAAGTTTCTTAAAGATAAGTTCAGGATTAAACTAAGTTAGGAGGGTAACGGTAGCAAGCACTCGGTTACAGTCAGAGTCGTTAAAGTGAATTGCAATTCAGATATTAAAATTAAATATTAACTTTTTCTGCTAGTAATCCCAAATTTAAGGAGTGCAAGTAATCAACGTAAATTGTTGTGCTTTGTTAGAGAAATATCAAACATTACAGCTATAAATTATTTAATAAATAAACTGCATCAATTGGTCGGATTGGTATATAATTTAGAAATGCGTATAGTACATTACTGAATAATTTATATTTATGCTCTGTTAAGAATTAATCATAAAATTAATGAATAACTGGTTTTGCGTGGTTTGAATTATTGCTTTGACAGTCGCAGTTATAATTTTACCTGCCGCAGGGTATTAACGTGAAACCTATTGCTACAACGTGGATCAGACGATCTCTACACAATGCGCCGGAGTAAATTTGTCGCATAAGATGGTTATGGACGAACGGCTGAGAGCTACTTGTAAAACTTTCTAATTCAAATAAATAGATTTGAGGACTGAAAGGGTTGGGTAGGAAATTATGAATTCGGATTAATAAATCACGAAAATTACAACTACTAGGTGTAAGATTTCCTATTGAGCTACAGAAAATATTAATAATTTGTCATATTTTTTTAAATAATTTTGCTAATCATAAATATTTTTGGAGAATTATAAATTTAAATTATCAACTTTAAATTTTAAAATAAAAGATTTACAGTCTTACCGTCAATTATTAAGAAGTACTATGAATAAACATGAAATTGAACTGAATAAAATTTAGAGAAATATTTTAAGAAATTTTATTTTGTCTTAATCTGGTCGTTGACTTATTCAATTTATATTTGTGCTGTAATATGAATTAATCAATTCAAGACACAACAGACCGAAATATTTTTATGTATCATTTTACCTATACCAATAAATCAAATTTAAGTGTCTGTTTGACTGTTTGTCTCGAATAGGTTCCGAAACGGCTCTACGAATTTCAATGAAAATTTGAGGGTTTAAAAACACGAAATTTAACTTAAATATTCGTGCATAATTTATTTCTGGATATTGTATAAGATATTTATGTAATATAAATATTAATTCTATGGGAAATTTTCTCGGAATACGCGCGTCAAAGTCTCCAAAAATGAACGAGGGTTGCATATACTCTTGATCTGTTTATGTTTAGAAACGGCTTAACGGATTTCAATGAAAAATTCTGGGATAATAAACGATGTTTTCACTTAAATTTTCGTTAATGTTTCATTTTGACATCTTATACAGAGTTCATAAGATATTAATGTAAGTATTTATAAATACATAGGATTGCCGCGCGAAGGGCGGCGTGAAAGACAACTGCAAGTTATAAGTCATATTATGTGTTCCTATACCATTCATCCCACTTACTGTGTTATCATAAGCGTAATTTTGGCAGCATGAGAGGGGGGGAGACGGCGGCAGAAAATAGCCGCAGAAACTTTGTGTTCTTTTAAAAACCCGACCCGGTTGGTTAACCGTGAAGATTTCATCCGAATAATTGGTTTTATTTGTCGCAGAATGGAAAAAAGAGCTATTTCCGCCTGAACGAAGACACGGAAAGCTAGTTTTAAAATAAAACTCAACTTGTTCGCGTTGTGGAGATTTAAATAAAGTGCAGAGGAACGTAAGTAAAAATTGCAAAAGAGGCGTACATATTCTGAGTACAAGGATATGTAATCCAAAGCATGAACCAAATGCATATCTAAATAATTCTTTGTCTAGAATGAAATACTGAATAAATTAGAAAGAAGTATGGGTTGCATTGAATCGTATGGATTTATTTGTTGGAGGACAGATTAGCGTAAGGAAAGTAACTCTGTAAGAATTTTTATCTGTGAAAATTTATGTCGGTTCGCATGTAATGTTTGGAAGAATCTGCAGTTAGAAACAACAATAAAAAATAAGAAACATTCTGCAACAGAGCTATTTTTTAAGTAATTTTAGAAGCACTTATCACCAGAATCTTAATACTGAGTTTGGTTTACAAAGTGTGAGTAGGATTCTTGTAACATATTTTAAGTCGCCTCATAATTTACTCTGAGTAACAATGTAGCTGTATATACGCGATATGGTCTCGAGAAGTGTAAGCCTCAGTATAATTTAACATTCTTGTTTTAAAAGCATATTCAACTTCATTTCAAGTCTATTGAAGTTTTTCCATCAAGCTCATCGCTGAGGAGGCTGCAAGTTCTTTTTGAAGTAAAACGGCGATGCGAAGCTTGTGGCGCCGTCTAGACCTGAGCGTACTTCCTATTTACTGTGAATTTATGGTAATTCTCCCTGACACATTTAATGGATATACTGCCTATGTCTCGCCTCTTCCTGCCTCGCCTCCTCTCTTTCAACTTATCCGCGTGGGCTGCGAGATTTTGTCAAAAGTTGTACATCTCAGTCACGCTCGCTTCTCTTGCCTCCTCCAAGAACATTCCGTTATAAATGCTACACACCTCAAAGGTTAATTCAGAATTCGGAGGAAAACGAAAGTAAAGTGTACGACACGTTGCTTCGCACGCTGTGAATCCAGGACACTCAAAATAAAATCTGGGTGGCCTTAAGGTGGACTCTCGAAAAGCATTGAACGACATTATAAATAAAATAACATAAAGAGAGTTTGAAATTCTTAACATGTAACGTGTCGTCCTGCTTGTAGGGTTTTCTCAAACTAAGATTCAGTATTCACCGTAACCTTTAAAAGTACTTCAATATAAATATGTTCTATATTGAAGATCAGGAAAAGAAAGCAGGAATCAAGAAAGGAGTAAGACAAGGATGCAGTCTGTCGCCCATACTGTTTAACTTATATATATAAAACAGGCGATGAACGTAGTTAAAACGAAATATGGAAAAGGAATCATACTGCAAGGAGAAGAAATAAAAACCCTACGCTTTCTCGAGAATATTGTAGTATTAGGGGAGTCAGAAAAAGACTTGGAAACCCTAATAAATGGCATGAACGTGGTCCTAGAGAAAGAGTTCAATATGAGGATTAATAGAGACAAAACCAAGGTAGTATGGGAAACAGTGGAATGACAAAGGCTGTTAGATTGGGAAGGCATATTTTGATGGAAGCTATGGAATTCTGCTACTTGGGAAGCATAATAACTAGGGATGGTAGAAGTATAGTAGACATAAAGAGTAGCATATCACAGCCAAGGAAGGCTTTCGAAAAAAAGAGGAATTTACTTACTGGTAATATAAGTGTAAATATTGGGAAATAATAGCTTAAAATGTTGGTATGGAGTGTGATGTTATATGGATACGAAACGTGGACGGTAGGAGTTGCAGATAGGAAAGTAATAAAAGCTTTTGAAATGTGGTGCATATAGGAGAATGCTGAAAAATCAGATGGGTGGATGAAATCACTAACGAGGAAGTTTTAAACAGAATAGGGGAAGAGCGAACAATAGAGAGGACGTTGAGGAAGAGAAGGCCACGGCTTGGGAAATGAAGGTCTTGTAAAATTAGCATTAGAGGAAAGTGTGTGGGTTAAGAAGAGGGAGGGAAAGGATGGAATACGTTAAGCAGGTAGAGAGAATGTGGGTTGTGCTAGTTATGCGTAAGTGAAAAGGCTTTGCAAGCTAAGTTATCATGTAGGTTAGCATCATTCCAGTCCTAGGACTGAATTCCACAACATCGTTTTGTTTGTAATTTATTAAATACATTTAATTGTGAAAAACTTAAATATATATAACCTTTACATTACTTTTATTGCAATACTCGGCTAAACAGTAAATCAGATTCAAAATTAACATTATAATAATTGTATATAAGCAATTGTTTCGTTTATAGTTTTTTCCTCTAGAAACCGATTGGATAGATCAGATATTCCAAAACTGAAGTTAGAATTTATCAGTTGTCATCAACCATCAAGGGAATAAAGTATTATTCACGTTACATTTCACAATTCTGAAACAGTTATTAGTCATATATTTTTATTTGCTAAAATAAGCACGGAACAGAATATTAGGTAACTGTAAGAATTTATTTCTGTAATATATTTAGGTGTTGCTTTCCCGCATACATATACTTATTAGTTTAATTTATTGTTTATTGTAAACATTCAAGTATATTCCATAACGGTATGCTAATGTTAGAGAAAGGGAGTGCGTGTTTAGTAATTTATTATCTCCAATATTGATTATGTATGTAACGTATTCTGCAGTGAGTCTTCGTTGTATTTAAATTAATTATCCAACAAGCTCTTTCGAATTTGTTTCAGTTTCTTCTCTGCAGTATGAAATTGGCTCATATTTTACACGTTGGCGACGGCTTGCAATGAAGCGGCACATTATTCCGCGGGAAAATGGATTGTTATCTCAGAGCACATTTTCAGCAGTTTTGCACAGTGTTTAAATTGTGTATTACGAAATAAAATCATAAGCATTATCAGGATGTTCCGTATCCAACAGAAAGTATGATGGTTAGTATATATTTTGAAGCACGTGTGTTTGCCCAATGTGAACATTGCGTTGCTTTATCAAGTCCGTATAAAGATAAAATATATCACGTTAGATGGTATCTTGTGATGGCACTTCCGTGACGGAAAATATAATTCGCGTTTCTTAGAAAGCCAAACGGTAGTTTTACCCAAAAAAGCCTGTTTCGTACTTAAAATTTGTTTTCGGCAGTCTGATTGACGAGTATTTTCCAGCTATTAAGACTGATATTAAGAATTTTTCGTCAGTACAAATTATAGAACGGCCCGGCTTTGTTAATTTTTTATAATAAAATAGAAGTTAGGAGGATTTAATTAGTTATTGAGGTTATTAATTAATAAGATCCACGGTTGGTGACAATTGTGTTAATTATATTTAATTCACTGCTCAAAAGGATAAATTTATGTAAGGTTCAAAGAGCCTTAAGTAGTGACTTGAAATTTAATAACAATAATATTAAGATTTGATATGCAAACAATAAGACACTTGAATGAAAATGATTTACAAATAAAAATGGTAAAGCATTAATAATTACTCTTTAATATCAGGTCACCTCTGGAGTGATCGAAAAGAAGCAAAGCTTCTATGACAATAGTGATTGGCTACGTGAACCTATTAAATTTTAAATCAACGATAAGAATTGAAGAATGCAGCTGTTTTCTCTTTTGGCGATTGTACGGTCTGCATCGGTATGATATGGCTGCATGGATGACGCCTTGGGCAAAAATAGTGGAATCTTCTACTCTAAACTCCATAGCTCAGCTCTGCTCTCTCCGGCGGCCCGCGATTTAATAAAATTCTCTGCACCAAACTTCTGTCCATATCTCCTCCTATGGCCCCGAATTTTCGTCCTCCGTTCTTCAATAGGATGCCATTTCAAATAGCATCCATTTGTTGGTATTTACACATTTAGAAATTTTTTATCCGCCGGATGTGAACGAGTGCCTTCACATGTTTTGCATTAGTTACAGGGCTGTTTCCAATTGTCCATGCATAACTTCCGACTTGACGGAAGGAATTTTTTCTTGAATTAGGAACGGATGCCATAATTTAAGATATTGACTCCGTTGATGAAAACCCTGTACGGTATTCTGTGAAGAAAAGTTGGCTTCTTAGTCCGAGGAAGGGTTAAGCACTGACCGTCACGAAAGATACCACGCTAGAACAACAAAAATACTCCGCAGGCTTTAAACTTTTCCTTGCGCAAATTTGAATCTTACATGTTGTTATAAAATATGTAATGAAGAAAAATATAGGTCCTACTTAATCAACTAATTTTGGAAGACAAATAGTCAACTACGGTAAATTCCCTGACGTTTTTCGAATATCAGTTGTTAAAGAGCTCAACAGAGTGCCATCTTCAAGTACATTTGACTGCAATCATGCCTTATTCGATTTGGCTTTACAGCAAAACACGTGATTAAATAGTTTCCAGATTTATAGAAGTTTGTGCGCACTAAGTATACGGAAAATAGACTCTTTGTCATTCTTCTCCGGTAGCAAAATGAATCAAAGCAGGTAGCAGTGTTACCGTTTCTCTTGGTATCGAATCATTGGAATATTCCAATGAACGAGTTTCTTGTAATTCGTGAAATAGATTCTGGTTTAATGCCTTTGAACTGTTCTATTTAAGTTGACGTTCGTGTTAAATTAAGAAGTACGGTATATAAGACTGTTAGAAAATCGTATATATTTTCTTCTAATTTCATCTTAACTTCTCAAGTTGATATCCATAAGATTTAAAACTTCAAATAGATTCCATAACTTACAAACGTTATCAGGAATAAATGATTAACTTTTATGTCCATAAATTTAGTTCTTACTCTATTAATAAGAAAATATTTACTCTCACTCATAAACGACACGTATCCGTTTTAAATTATTAGCATATGATTCAGCTGTCCATCATTTCTTTACCCCAACCATTATTGGCTTTATTGTCTCTTCGTACTCTAATATATAACAGATCTGGCTCTAATTGATAAATTACCCATTAATCAGCCCTCAAGCCTATTTCCAATTACCAGGGAAAAAGATGTGTTTGTTTGCCTGTTTTTTCGGTTCATTCATTTGCATTGCCAAAACGAAAGCTGTGATAAAAGGTTGCCCATACATTATAAAAGAGGTGATTGAGTTTCACTAAGTAATGGAATATCGTACAAAGGCACTAAGTGCTTACTGAAATTAACCGGAATGGAGTGTATGGAAGAGCACAGGTGTTGAAAGGAAGGGAAGGATCGGACAGAATAGTTATTTTCCATGAACCTAAAAGATGGTATTTAGTACAGTGACCACAGAGATGAAACTCCAAACTGCATCTCAATCTATGTATCCAACATACGCACACGTACAAAAATTCATTAGGTGCACAAATCGGGTTAACGTGAGTTCTAGAAACTTGACGACGGAAGTTTTACATTTTTGTAAATTTCGACTTTGCGATATTAAAACCGCTGCGATTGAGTTACCCACACGAATAAGTAACGTTCACGGTTATTTTTTCTTAAGGGCTTAGATTAATTCCCTTAGTTGGGGGCAGAATTAATTTATTTATTGGAAATTGCAAGTTATTTATTGTTTCTCGCAATACAAAAACTATATTAAAGTCGATTTTTCATCTTCCTCTGGTTGAAAATAATCTCACTCTGACATTTCCAGGAAAGAATGAAAATAAGCAGCGGCATGTTCGTTTACCTTTCAAAACTACGCAGACGAAAAGCTTATAATGTAGCCATCTGTTTCGGTCACATGGCTGACCCCCGCGGTTCGTGAACCCCACTAGAATGAATTATTGCCATAGAAACTTCGCAACAGTCGGTTAAATCGTATAGAAAAAAAACGAATAAAGAGTCCCCCTAAGATTATTTTTTGAGCGTACAATTTCGCTGCCATTCATGGACCACGTTCCTCACTTTAATAACAGCGTTCTATTAATAACCCCGCGTTTAACCGCCCCTGTGTGGAATTCAGTCACATCTGTGAGGCTGTTTTTGCTAAGCTGTGTTAAACTCACATGGGCTCGGAGCTGCTAACCGACGCATCACTCAGATAGGTCAACCGCCATGTTAGATCCCAATCTCTGTGGCAACTTTCGGGGACTGGCATCGTTAAAATTACGTTAATTCAAAAGGAATTTGGTCAAAACAGCTAATCAGGTGTATCGTATTACAGTACTAGTTTCTGGAGCAATATGTAAAATAAGTAGATGTGGAAATAGGAACATAAAATTACATTATAGAAAGCTATTTAATGTTAATGGAACGATCCGGTGGATTGGCGAGAAGTTAAAATTCCCCACAAACTTATTTAAAATAGGTAATGTTTAATAACTAAACAGAACGGACGAATTATTGAAACTGTTTGGTCTAATTATTAAAAATTCATCTAAAAAATCCAAATTGTATGGGGTTTTTCAATAATGGCGGGTCAATGTTGAAATGGAATAAAACAAGCTGTATTAGCGAAATTATTTTTTTATTTGAAATGGCATACATGAGCCTTCCAAATTTCGTTAATACCTCACACACATCTTGTTTTATTCCATTTCAACATGGACCCACCGTTATTGAAACCCCCTATAAATGGCTGTAAGAGATGCTGTATTCATATCACTGTTCTATACAATTTTGACGCGACATCGCCTATTGTATTTGTATAATTTATTATACAATTATGTCTTAATAGCAATGACCCTATTGACTCTCTCTTAATTTTGTAATATTCCAACCAAAGGTTACTTAATTGTATATAGAAAATATTAAACCAATAAAAGTTCTGCCTGCATTTATAAAGAAACGTGACTAGTTTATTCATAATTGTCGCCGCGTTAGATTTTTTTTGTGCAATTCCAATTTTGTAAAAATGTTTTGACATTGAAAATACTGAATAGTCCCACCGTTTTTGTAAATAAGGTCCATTAGAACTATGTAATGTAGAATAATATTCGGAGATTTTGTTACAACCGCCTTTTTACTTCTGTTAACTTTTCGTTTGAAATTTTATTTTGCAGTATCAATGTTTGCTGTAAAAGCTAAAAGGAAATAACTTAGGTTATGGCATGAGTTTTGTAAATGGAGGCCTGTGACTGGATGACAGAGCATCCGTCTCTAGGTTTGAAGGCCCAACGCAGCCGGCGGGAAAAAAGATTTCGCACGTCCCTTAGAAAGAAGATCCCGTGTGAACTACGACGACTGTCCGAAAAATTCATCCTAACTAGGTTAAAACTGAAAAAAAAAGAAATCGAAGTAAGCAGTCTGTCCTTGGAAACCGAAACGTGCTAGCTGCCCGTGACGGAAGCCCCGCGTTGTGGTGTCGAGTTCCCAAAACTACGAGTAGAACCGCGATCTAGGCTTTCATGCTCAACATCACAGTTCCGGATTTCACTTTATACTTGACTTTGTTTTTTGTCCTAGACAAAGCTTTATTTCTCCATCGTTTTACACTTGCTCTACGTATCCGCGAATTGCAGATCGTTTTTATGTCGCTTTTGTTTCTAGAATATTTAGCCTCATAACTTCTTGAATATACGTTTTACTTGGAAAAAAGTTTTCATTGGTTCGCACAGAATTGCGACACTTGTAGCCCCTAAATGTATTATCTGAAATAATTTTAAAAATTATAGTTTTAAGCGAGAAGTTTTTATTGAATAATGTAATTTGTGGCGCTAAAGAGTAGAAAACGGCAGAAGTTATAGAATTTTTATGACATGTAATAAATTGTATTTAAAATTTCAAGTTGATTTAAATTATTCTTTTTTGTAGAGCGGTGGAATGGATCATGTATGTTTTGCTTCCATCTGCAAGCATTCAAACTATCAGCTACCAGGGCGTTAATTCGGCTGTCTGTTAAAAATCGGTATTATCAAAGCTTTCGTCAGTTTACGGCAGGGATTTATTATCTCTGAAGCTAATGTACATCTTACAACGCAAAGAAGTCGGGTACTGATTGTTTTTCCTACTCGTATATGCTGTTTTCAGTAGCGAGAAAGCCAGTTTTCCCATTCTAAAGACGTTGGAAAGTTTCTGTCACAAAAGAACCACAAAATTTCCCCCTTTTGGTTGAAACCATTTTAGATATTCGAATAGTTTTCTAGATTATGAAATTAAATAAAGAGGTTGGATTCGTCTGTCGATGATATTACTGAATATGTGATTTTTGAAAAAAGAAATTTTTCAAAGAGAGAGAAGAATTGCTTCAATTGAAACTTAGCCAAATGCTTCAATTCTTCTCTTTCTTTGAATTGAAATCCATGAATCTTTGATCAATTTGCACATTCCATTCTTCATCGATTTCCTAGCTAAGGTTGTGAAGAATGTGGCGCTCGATCTGGACTAGATCAGTGGTAGGGCACCCACCCGCGGCAGGTTTCATATTCGACTCCCGTGCCTACTAAAAAAATTAGTTGCCCTATTTGCACTGTTGATATTTCCAAAATGCGTCTTACACTAATTTATCAGAAAATCGGTAGCCAATTAAATTTTTCTTCCAACATACTAACTGGTTTTTTAAATATCCGTTGCGAATGTCCAAAAATACTCTTGCTAATTTAACACGACAAATTGCATTATTTTGATAATGTACTAAAGGAAATCCTCAAATTGAAGAACGATTTCCAGTACCTTACTCTTTAACAGCGACGCAGAATTAAATTATCTACGTGTTATTACTCCAGTAAGTTTTTTTTGTAGAATACTCCATCTTTAAGTTATTAATAAAAAATTGAAAAGGGGTGAAAATTTCCGTGGCTTTTAGGAAACTTTTCTCCAAATGCTTTAGAATTAGAAAACTTGTTTATTTCATTATGACCACAACATATATAAGTAGATAAAATATCGACTACTCGATATTCTGTTCCAAAAGGCCATTTTTTGAATATAAATAAAATATTCAACGATACAAATGTGATTATGGTGCTTCATTCAAATGCACAGTAATATAATACTTGAAGTTATATTTCTTTCGTAAATGTTTTTTTTTGTCTCCAAAGAATTTCAATTGGCAGTAACATTTATAATACCAAATACTCTCCGATTAAGTTTCAATTATTATTCTTGTCTGGTGTTTATTACACGTTGAATACTCTTTTTTACCCATCTAAGATAACTCCTACTCACTTCTTAACAGATTACGTATTACGTACCTCCTGTTGATATGGATTTTGATACAAGTTTTATTATTTCACCTTTTCTCTTCTATCTACCAAAGGCACGCCCATTTCCATGTATGACGACTATTATTATCGCATTCAGATTTTCCTTCTTACTCTAACCCTTACAATGTTTTCCGTCTTCCGTTAGAATAAATCTACTTCGTAATTCAGATATTATCTAAATTGAGTTAAAGTTTTATCATTTTCATTGTGTTTTTTTTTAATTTTCCGTTTTTAGTTTAAAATTTGACGACCACGTTTTTGCATTATTATCCTTTTTCTTTCTGTGATGAAAATTACCTCTTCTTCAGAACACTAGATCTTCTTTAGTTCCGCGCTACATATTCCCCTGAATATATATAGAGGTCTAAGGCGAAGTGCCCCGTCGCCTTCAAGTCGTTTCTGAGATTCAATTTTTAATCACCTGCTCGTTCTGGTGCCTTCTTTTCAAGTCTGCGCGCGTAGCGGCGAAAATGGCTCACAAAATAAATGCTCACAGTCTCACGTCGTAAAAGTGGAAGAATTACTTACACACTCTACTGCACCAACGCGGTTCTAAGTAATTGCGAAGAAAGAAGAATGTCCAACCGCACAGGGTGACGCTCTTGTCAAACACGACGCCAACATTCGATGATTCAAGATTGTAATTGAATTCTGTCGTGGGCGCTGTCCGTAATTACTTCATTGTCGCGCTAATTTATCTTTCGTTCTTCACTGTGAAATATGAGGGACTTATTCTGCTAAACACGATTAGAAACTGTAGCGACTAATTATATATTCCAGAAGTGTACACGAAACACAGGAAATTGATTTTAAACTCGGCGAAAAGTTCACTAACTGTGAAAGACGTTCCCTGCTCTACCCCTTTCCACCGCCTTTAACCTTTTACTATTCCTGGTCTCTCTCTCTCCCTACCCCTCCATCCTCCTCAGAGAAACGAAAAAGCGAGGACGTAGTTTGGCAGTAACGAAGGAACGGAAAATGGTGACTTATTATTCTTGAATAAATACTTGCATGATAGTTTACGCATACATTTATATAATAAACATCTTATATTCATTTCACAAAGCTCTTTATATATTTTGAACGAATGTAATAGCCCCACGTTAAGGTGCCAACAATGTAATGAAGAAAACACAATTTTCTATCGTATTAATTCACTATCAGGCCGATCAAGTACACCGATAGACGGTGAGATGACGGAGTAATAAACTTCTCTTCGTTTAATAAATCCGAACTAGGTAACAATTTTTTTGAGTGTGCACAAAAATCTTAAATCACTTGCGACATACAATATATGTATAATTTCATGCAATTATGTAGCAAACGAAATTTTAGCGATTGTTAATACTCAAAAATACTGGCCACGCAAACTTTTAATATTTATTGCCAAGCATAATCATTCTTTCTCTCTGGTGAGCTTCATGCGATAAGTGGGCAGGTTACTTCGGCGCACAACAAAGATGTGAATCTATTGAATTTGTCCCCATATAACAAATGTGTTTATGTGTCAAAAATTGCAAGTTTATAGATTTTCGTCTCCGCCGCGAATTCTGGATAGTGTCTCTCTTGGTGAATGGTTGGGAGTCTATTGGCTGGTGCCAAGATCCGCGACGTACAGTTGTTCTCCGATTGCACTGAATCTGCGGACCCAATGCTCATAGGTTAGGCAGATATATGTTGATTGAAAGAAAAAAAACTTACGTGAATTTTCCTTTCATATCGTGGGTTGAAAAGGTTTGACTAAAAAAAATAATAACGGAGAACTTTATGAATGGTGATCTACAGCCTCCTCCTTCCGCATTCCAGAACACATTGGAATTACTTTTTAAATATTTTTTAGAATTTTAAATAATGCAAATGTTATATCTTTCTTTAATATTTTAATGTAATTCCCGTTTCGAAGCAGTCTCTAATTTAAAGATGTCAGAACATAATTAGAGTTTTTAAATTTAATTACTATCCTTGTTTTCTGTTTAAAGTAGTTGTACTCAATACTACTCTTCAACAATTAATCGAAAATTAAATGGCTTTTCCTCCGTTTGTGTATTAGCGTGAAGTCAAAAGATACTATATGTTCCTTTGTTAGTTTTATTCTATTTCAATGTTAAAATCTGATTTTTTTAACGCGTAGTTTAAATTAAATGCTTTCGTAATTATACATTATATAGGCGCCTGAAACGTTTTTCCAATACTGTTGGACTCGTGGAGGCCGTTATTCGGTCCATTTGAGGACCCACGGGACGTGACCCTCACAAGATTAATGATCCGACTCCGCAAGACAGTTAAGTAGCTCTCCTGCAAAATTGATATGCGTGTGTTGAGTTACGTAACTGCTAAATTAATGTGCAACGCCAGGGATATATGACCAATAAAATCAGCCTCTATAATTAAGCAAGTTTTCTAACTAAGCCGATGTACATTACGATTGTCGGAATAAAGACTAGATTTCAATTTGCTATTCTGCCTCCTGGTTATTAGGACGCCATGTTGTGTTTGCAATGAAATGATTTTCGCCAACGTTCGCTGGAGTTAATAACGGAATATTTGCAACAATACGTCAAGCTTTTTCCGTGTTATTACTTCTGATACTCAGTACCCCATTTATAATTATCATGTAAGATAAAATAGTGAACCTCTGAAGCTTTTCCATCTCTAGTTACTTATCTGATTAAGTCACTATTGGCATCTGCATTCGAGTTTCTATTATTATTTTATTCTAACAGAAAATATTCTATGACAAATATTTATATATTTTTTCTTATACTTGCTCATTTTCGCTTAGTGAAAAAACAGTGAAATTTAGAGTTTATTGTAGGTAAATAAGCGCTCTGGCGATGCTTGTGTGGTTTTATTCCATATAAATTAATACTATTAACAAATTTCACCATTTATAATATATTAACGTATGTGTCTGGTGCATAAAATGTATATACAAAAATTAGTAATAAATAGTACTTGTGTCTCTGAAAGCAACGTACTTTCATTATGAAAAATTATATTTCAAACACAGAATAAGAGCTTCAATTGAGGCTTAGCCTAAAGGCAGTAATTATATTTATCTGATAACAGTTGAATCAATAAATAAACAACTTGCCAGAAGCAATTTAATAATAAAAAACAGCACGGTTTTGTTCAATTTCTTGGAGAAACCTCCTCAGGTTTAGGAGTAAAAAAGTTGGTTTAGATGAATTCTACAAGTATCTGAAAGAGATTTTGATAAGGTAATTTAGAAGACCATGATGGAAAAATTAGACCAAACTCGGAATCTAACCTGGGTCGGAGTCGACTCGACAGACCTCCAAGCATTGTATAGACCTCAGTTAAGAACCACCTATAACTTACAGCTTACTTTTAGGACATCACTGAAGAATGGATATGGTCTATAATTTGATCAAAAGTAAAATGCTTTTAAATTCAGGAACAGAAGAAAAGTTTTCAACTGAAGCTCAGCTTTGAAGGCTATGAAACAATTTTTATGTATCAAAAATATAATACAATTATGTGAATATAAATGTAAATAATGATACTATAAACAAGTTTTGGAGAGCTAATTTTAAAAGTGTGTGCTTTTCACCGCATTTTAGACGAAATTAGATTTGCGGACAATGCTAGTTTGCATAAATTTTAATTTCGTTGGTAGTTTATATTAACAATAAAAATATTCTTATGTGTTAAATTAAATAATAAAAATAGTTTACATTAGTAGTATATCGTAAATTTTATTTAAATTGTTTGTATCATTTTCTATACTTATAACACATTTATTCTACCATTTTGTCGATCGAAATTGTGGTTATTTAAATAAATGTGTTTATACTCGCCTGAATAATTTGAACATTGAAATACAGACACTTTTATGATAATTAATTGAAGTCTTTAATAAACGTTTAGTTTGGCCCATATAACACTCGTCGAATTTTTTATACATTCATATTTATTATTTACTTTATTATTTAACATATTTATACCTTGTATAGCTCTATACGAATTTTGCTATAGTTGTGCAGCTTGGTTCCAAGAAAGAGTACGAAACGTTGTGCTGTTTTAAATTATTTCTGACATGTTGGGCTGGTTTATTTATTAATTGTTTCAATTGGTTTAATGTAGCTATAAAACATGTAATAATTTTACTTCAAGACTTATTGTACCTTCAACTTGTCGGTTTATTCAGTGGTAATTTATATCTCCAGATATCACTGTCCAGTCAGGTAATGGATTGTTATTAAAAAAAACTGCTTGCACGAAATATAACATTGTTTGAAGTTCATGTTGACCTACCACTTATTGGTATTTGAGCGATTGTGTTTCTTGCCTTTGCTTAAGTGTATATTGTAAGCTGTTGTTTGTTGTGCATGGCTTAGGTTTCGAGAACGGGAGCTGGGCTCACTTTTTGCTGTGGATTCTTCTGTGTCGTGAGAACTAGGCTAGGCCCAATATCCACGCTGCGGCTTATCATTCTCCCTCGCGCCTTTACAACTTTAGTGTTATGCTTTAATTCCACCTTCTATTCGTTCTCCTTGAAAAACACGTTGATCGTAACTGACCGCAGTCGAATGAACTGATTTCACTCTCAGTGAAGTGCAAGGAAAGAACTGGGAACTATTACAGGCTTACACTCACATGATGCATTTGCATTTATTTTGTCCAGTTCTAAAAGCCGGGGGGGGGGGGGGCAGCCATAGTTTCTACTGTTGTTTAGTGGCGCATCAGGTCAGTCTTTATACTTCGACGCCTTTCAAAACCGTACCAAACGGCGAACATTTTGCACTTTTTGGATTCTGATCTGAACATAATACACTAAAAAAATTCATAATATTAATATTTCTTATACTTAGCAGATTCATTTAATCTCATTCATTCAAAACTTGCGTACTCTTCATTCTCAGTATAATTATTCTGCGCCATGTATCTCCCTTTTTTCAGGTAGAATTAGTGACTCGTTCCACGATACAGCATAATAATTCAGTACATTCGCCCAAAAATCTGTTGTTGAAATGCCCCAGATGACGCAGCAGAAGTAGAATCGATTTATTTCCCGTTAGTCCTTCATTGAAGAAATAGAATTCGTAACAACTGTATATATTTAAACGGAATCTGTATATATATATAATTGACGTGTCTGTTGTACCTCTGAATCACCACTTCCAAAATAAACGCCTCAATAAAGCAAAAGAGATAGACATAATTCAATTGAAATAGACTCCGATTTTATCAGTATATTAAATCGACAATTGAGAATGGAGCAGGCAAGAAATCAAACCTCGCACTATAAGAACTTTATACGACAGCAGCGCCAAAACAGGTCAAATGAAATTAAGCTGTCAGTCACTGAGAATCTTCTTCTCCAGCCAGCTTTGGCTCTGCATGTTGGTCTTGATACACGCTAGATGCCAGGCGTAGGCTTTTTATAAATATTTATATTCATATCTTCTGAACCCTGCAAGATATCGAAATGAAACATACATGAAACTTTAAGTTAAAATTCCCGTTTCAATCCCTGAAATTTTAATTGAAATCCGTTGAGCCGTTTCGGAGCAAAACCTATCAATAGTAAAGGTAACCCGCATTCAGATAGGAGATTCAAACGCGCGGTTGTAAAGTAGCCTTCTCGTAGTTAAGTTTTCTCAAATTTTCCGCGTTTTTGCGCAATTTTCTTAATTTTTCTTTCCGTAATAACCGTGTACATAGTATTAGAAAACTTGTAAAAAAAAAGAGATGATTAAAATCGGTAAAGTCGTTCTCAAGTTATGGCGTGATCAAGGGAAATAGGGATTCATTTTTATATATAAAGATTATCCAGAATTAATTTAAGTTCTTAGTATTTCCGCCTTCAAACTGTGTACATAGTATTATAAAACTTGTAAAAAAAAAGAGATGATTAAAATCGGTAAAGTCGTTCTCAAGTTATGGCGTGATCAAGGGAAATAGGGATTCATTTTTATATATAAAGATTATCCAGAATTAATTTAAGTTCTTAGTATTTCCGCCTTCAAACTCACATCGTATTTTCTTTTACAGAGATTAATACTTTCTTGTCTTTAAAACAAGACAGTTACAATATTTGAAGCATGTGATACCACTCTTATTTCAGCAATGAATTTCACAACTCCTCACACCGTTGTCTGTTTCGTTTACCCATCAGCTTATCATTTACTCTCCCCCGAACTTGTATTGTTGCTGTTATTTTGAAATTACCAATCTTCTAGTGCAGTCTTCTCAACGAAAACAAACCGTTTCCATAAATTAGAAAACGCTTTTTTCTAACTTCCACCGAGATTCTTTTGAATGTGAACAAGACCAAATGTAAATCTGCCAGATTGTGGTTTTACCGTCAAATCATAAATTCGTTATATAGAAAACCCTTCACAGCCTGTTCTCGACCGCAAAACATAAAGGGACATTGATACCTTAATCAAACCACGGAAATTCAGGGTAGAAAAAACGCTAGAGTTTAATGAATAGGTGCAGGGAGCGGTGTATATAACTGAGGTAATTAAGGCAGACAAGGGGTTCCCAAATTGCTGTCACTCCGCTAGAATCACTAATTAGTAGACTCGTTAGGGCTCAGGCAGTGTGGCCGCTGCGACCAGAAATTACCATACAACTAATCACATTTTATGGCAATCTCTTTGTTCCATTTTCAGTGATTTGTAATGCTTGTCAATAGTGTGGACAAGAAATTTCGTTCATTTTTGTACCGTTTGTTGATAAAGTGTATTTTTTTGCGAACGAACACTTCCACAATGAAATATTTATATCAAGTCCAATTACAACAATACCTCAAAGTCACAAAATTTGAACTTCGTCCTAATAATATTTCAGGACACATGTAGTGTTCTATTATTTTACATAAATTTAGCATAATGTGTGAAGGAAGTAGTGTGGCCTTTTAGAATGCATCATTATTAATACTATATAAATAATTAATTTATAAAATTATACAGTTACGATACATTTAGTGAGTATATTTATTTATTTAAAAAATATACTTTAAAAAAACTTTTAAACCACTGGATCAGTGTCTCCTAAATTTTTATACGAATACTTCCCAGCAACCAAAAGTGAGGATATGGGGTAGGAATGGCTGATTTGTCAATATTAAGTATTCAATGTGAACGAGATTGATGTCGAATCCAATTTTTTGGGATCACTTATTTGATTATTGGCTGTCATGAACCCGTTGTAAATTTGCAAATATTAGTCAAATATAACTCTGAGGAACATTCTGTAAGGCAAAATTTAAATGACCCATTGCAGTGAATCAATTATTATCTTCATTTAAAAAAAGGAAGACGGTGAAACCGTGTATGTCCCTCTTGATACGAGTCATTCCGACAGATTGCCGTTTTGGACATAGGCACTCGCGTTATAAGATCACGAAAAACAAGTCGCATAGTAAATTCTATTAATTTCAGTGGAGTGGAATGTACTTCACCGTCAACTTAATGTCGTTTGCTCAAAGGTTGTTTCATCCAAGCCTTAATTTATTCTTGCTCACGGTATTCAAAATGGAAATATTGCTTTTATCAATTTTGGAGTTGCTTTTTTACAGCGTGCGCATATAAAGGAGTCAATAAAGATGTTTAAAGTAAAATATATATCTGTAAGTAAAATTACTCTCACTTCTAGCATAAGATTGGGATAAATACATGCCCTGTCAACGCTGAGTAATCAGATAGTGGACTGCTGATCCAAACCGTTGACCACTATCTTAATAACGTGTTTGTCCACCTTTGAAACACAGTACAATAGCTATTCGGCATAGCATGTATTCTAAAAGTCATTGGTAGATTTCTGGAGGTATGTAGTGCCAGAGTATAGAGTGGCAAACCTCCTCGTCCTTTAATGTGGCGTGGATGGTCAACGCCTTGTCGTTACTCATAGTTTCACTCACCACAGATGCTCACGACAGTACTATGTCGACAGCTTACCAGCTTCGTTTTTTCCGAGATGCTTGTTGCCAGGAGACGGGCAAGAAGCTTGCCTTTGTCAAAGTCAAGTCAGTGTATTTCCCCAAATTCGGCACATATCGTAGCCGAATATATTCGTCGTTCGTTCTGGCTCCACTTGTATCCTTTCCTTACTGCTTCACGTTCCCACAGCGTCGCTAGGCGGTAGTCAAGCTCGCGGTTGGCAGAGGTCATGGGGTGTTTGCTCATCAGTATGTATATATAGTTAGTTTTTAACTGCGATTAGCGAAAAATTGCGGAAATACAAAATGTCTCTTGTTTATCTTTTGATTTCTTGAATTAGTATTGGTGATATTATCATTAGAACTTGGGCATTTGTAGAAAATACGTCATGAGTTGCCCAGATTGAACTAGTATCTTTTGTCTGATGTGGAACCGTGAATACTCGATTATTAAAGCTATGGTAAAACACCTGTTACTTCGTGGCACTATAAAATTAAATGCATATTAAGTTGATGTGTGCACTAAACACTGGTTTGAAAAATTATTCAAATTCTGTACATTTCCAATTCATACTTCATTAGGGATGATATTTTGAGAGGCTTTCATTCGCTAGATGTGAGTGGTTCAGAATTCTGCTCACTTTGTAAAGTGAAACTAATTTGGGAATCTTCGCTCAGGAAGGACATTAAGAGCTTTATCCGGTTACTCGTGAGTCGTGATGTGTTGTAATAGCATTATAGCGTGACCAGACCTGACCAGATAGATTTATCCTGATGTGCGCTGCAATGCTCCTTTGCATATTCATGTTCGTTAGCCCACGCATCTAAATTCGCGCATTGTTCTGCTTGTGCGCTGCAGTCAATTACAGTACGCCCCCACTACTTCAACTGACGTTTACTATTTTTTGGTTATTCCTTTTATTGGTTTAGTTTTCCGTACAAGCATTATAAGTACTTTGTTTCAAAATCTGATAACGGCAGCGAATAAGATGACAGTTGTATATAAAGTGAAATTGCTATAGTTCCTAATACCGCGATTCTTTGGTTTCCTTCAGTATTAAAGCAGATTTGAGAGTCAATTTGAATATCCGGCTTGGAAATAATTTGGAATTCTGTATTATTGAGTCATTCACAAACCTTTTCACTACAAGATCATCTCTCAAACGTTCAGACGTCGTTCAGGGTCTCTAATCTGTTCCGGTCAACAAGCTGACCATCGGCAACTGTATGAGGTGTTTGGAGAAGCGATAATGAGTGATGAAGTGGATTAACAACGGTCGTGAAAATGTGCACGACGTGAAACTGCATACTTACTTTCATCTTACGCGGCAACCACAAGGGCCTCACTAATTCATAACTGACTTCAAATTGAATGTCGAAATTATTAAACAATTAATAATAATTACTAAAAATTAAAAATACCTTTAATGCATATTATTTTGTATTTGAATTTTGTTTGAAAATTGACTTAACCGTTGTTTCTTAAGGCCCGGTCGACATTGGAGAAACATGTTTCATGAAACCGATACATCAGATAATACAGGGACGTGCACACTTCGTTGAAACGTGTTTCATGAAAAAAGAGGGAACGGTCTCATTTTAGACCTGAATTTAAGGATGATGCGCCTTCTTTGCGTAGGTTCAAGGCGTAACTTTTAAACAAAGGCGGCGACTTTTCATACTTGACCTGGGAATCCGTCTTCAAACATAATTTTCCTTAAATCAAAATAAAACCACCATAAGTTGTCAGTTCTATATTTGTAATTTCAGGAGCTTTCGGCCATTATTATTAACAACTTTGTGTATTTATATTTATATCTTACAGTTGAAAATGGCCATGGTTGAAAGCTCTGGAAATTATAAATATAGAACTGGCAACTTATGGTGGTTTTCATTTTATTTAATTATCATTTGATTAAAGTTGTCTTATTTAAATTTAAGACTTAATTTACAGTTTTTTAAATTTTTTATTAAATATATTTTTCGTAAAAAAATAGTTAAAAATTTAATTTCATTCTGATATATTACGAGTAGGAATGCTAATTGAAGCTCAAAAAGGTGCGTGTAGCTAATTTAGAGGAAAGACAATAATGGAAAAAATGTCGACAAGACTAAGGACTCGAACTGTCGTTTTCCGGGGGTAGCATTGCATAATACGTTACTATAAATGTGCATGTGTAACGGTTCATGAAACACGTTTTATCAGTATTTATGTCCGAGTAAAACATGTTTCCTCAGTGTGCACCACGGCTAGTAATCTCCTAATGATTTCTCTGTAAAACCTAAGATTTGTCTTGAACAAGTTGCATTGTTTTCATAGATTGTATGTGTTGTTGTTAAAGATATCAGCAGTTAATGCGACATTCAACTTTTGATTATTAAAGAAAAGTTGCAATTGGGCTGTATTTATGGAATAATTAATTTTTTTTATAAATTAATCTACCGGTATATGTAACCTTCATTCTGAGAATAAAATTTGTCGTGTTTAATATCCCATAACAAATTTCTGTGTGAAAATTGAGGAAGTTTTTAAAACCGCTGTCTTGTTCTTATCTTTCCTTTTCTACTTTTACGAGGCGTTTTCGCTATAATTATCACTATTTATAAAGATATTTCTTCATATTTTGACATAGTTGGTAGTGTTCACTCGCCCTATGGCTTATTCTCTCTCCACTGATGTATGTCAACCGTGTTGTTCAACTTGTTTTGTGATCAAACAGGTTGAGAGACAAGGTCGACCAACAATTTAAAGTGTGATTAAAGATCGAAGGCTTTCCCGGTGCAGTTGCTGAAGAAACACGGGTAACACAGCGATTAACACGCGACATTTCGACGACTGCAAGCTCTGTCGTCATCTTCCAGGCGGAATGTCGGGACAGTCTCTATCGCTAGTATGTTATATACACATATCCCCTGGTTAGCCAGAGCCAATACCAGGGTCAGTGTAACGAGCAGATATCATCGGCAGATCTGATCGGCCGACCAATCGCCGGATTGTAGAGCAGATATTTGTCTGAACGATCAAATCTGCGTTGCGTTCTCCCGTACAGATCACACGTGAACAATTGAGGGTCGTCAAGCTCTGAAAATCAGCTAGAATCAGATTTACGTGGATGTTCGAAATTTTTCGTGTCAGGTTTGTAATAGCTACCCTATTTTAGCATAATAGAAGTTTTATAGTGTCACTTGTTGGATACATGGTATTAAACGAGCCAGAATTTATTATTATAATTCAAAAATATAATATACTTTGATGTCAACAACCAAATTTTTATAATTTAAACCAGTGATAACAAACCTTTTTTCAAGTACTAATGAAAAAATTTTGTGCGGTCCGCGTATAAGAAACTTTAAAATAATAACGGTGACAGATACAAATTATCTCTCTATTAACAAAATTAATAAATTATGTTTATTATTTTTTCACGTTTCTCTGCTAATCAGTTTCCGGAATACGGATTATGCCAAGAATGTAAAGCCAAAAATGCATCAATGCTTTCCACTCGTATTTAAAAAATGATTCCATAAATGCAGAACAAACCAATCTTTCTTTAATTTATTGACTCCTGATATGTCTCAATTAAAATTGCGAAAATATCACACTTTTTAAATATTAAATTTTTAATTCATGAATTATTATGAATTTATTTTGGGGCCGAGAGGTATAAAGTAGCTTTTTTAGAGAACTTTAATTGAATTTCAAGTATTAATTACAATTTAATAAGAAACTATCTATTAGCGAAGACAACTTGACAGCTGGCAGAGGACAAATGTATGGCGCATACGAGAATATGCACAGATGTCGATCGTAAGATAATTGTCGGCAGACCTACAGTAACGTGTAAAATACCTACAGATTTTGCGGCAGATTTCTTAAATGTGCCAGATATTTGCCGCCATATTTGCTCGTGTGAGGACCAATCAGCTATCAGTCGGCTGGAATTCGGGCCGCGTCAGTGTGTATGGGCACGTTTCTATTGATACACCATTGTTAAAATTTAAAACCGAAAGAAATTTATGAAACCCAAGCTAATTCAAAATATTTTATTACAAGAATATGACGAGTGGCGACTTGTGTCCAGGTCCCCGGGCGCAATGACGACGGTCGGCGCCATGGACAGCGACGACGCCGCCGAGGCCGTGGTGGACGGCAGCGGTGCCGCGGTAACGAGGAGCGTGCCCAGGTAGTTGCGAGGCGTCCTGCGCGAAACCTCCTCAGACATGGAGCCTGGCAACGTCAACGGCAAGCGCTTCTTCTGCCGCGAGTGGGCGTTCGCCAAGCTGGCGCACTCGCTGGAGCAGCGCGCGGGGGGCAACAAGGCGTGCGGCACCGTCGTGGTGGGCGGCCCCGGCACGGGCAAGACCGCGCTGTGTCGCGAGCTCGTGTGGCCGCGCGCGGGCCCGCAGGGTCGCCAACAGCGCGCGCTCAGGCGCCGCCTGCTCGCCTTCCACTTCTGCCAGGCGGGCGACGAAGCCACGCTCTCGCCCGCCAACTTCGTGAGGCAGCTCGTGTCGCAGCTGCTGGCGCGCTGCTCCGACGCCGCGCCCGACGCCACCTCGCCCTCCTCCCCGCACCTGCCTAAGGCCTTCGGCGCCGCCGCCGACGGATACGCAGACAAGGTACGTAACACTTCCATATTTGCCAGAGATTCTCAATGTCAGGAATGTTAAACACGCACCGCATTACAGACTCAGACTTGTAGAAATTTCCATCTTTCCATATTGTACTAAACACAACGTGAATTGGTTTCATGAATCAGTTTATAAATAAAATATACACCCAATTTGCAGCAAACATTTTTGATATTTAAAACATCTACGAGGTTTCTTCCACATATGTGTACCGTGTCAGGTAACTCGATAAAAATTATAATGAAAACAATTTCTAATGAGTATACGGCTAATACATTAAAAGATTTTTTTTCATTTTAATTGAATAAAATTTTGTGAAACTAAATTATCCGAGCTCCGGAAGCCGTGAAGGGACCTGGCAGAACAATAACCAGTTAAAAGAGATTATAATCCGATGGCCAGTTGATGATTGTAAATCTTTCGAGAGCATAAGCTTGAATCTCAACATTTTGACGTGTCTGAAACTTTAGCTCAGAAAATTTCAATAGCTTCGTGCGTGATGTTTCACAGCTTTGAAGAAATACAATTAAACCCCCCGTATTTGGAAATCGGAAATGTACGATGAATTGCTATTGGCTAAAGTCGTGGGTATTCCGAATCTAGGTGGGAGATTCGAGGTGGGCGAAAAAAATCGAGGAAGTCACTTGTTAATGCAATTTCAGAAAGTAAGTGGTGAACAAGATTTCGTAAATGGTGATGGTAACCGATACTTAAGCCACGATCCATGGACTGCAGGTATCAAAGGGTTTCCAGACGCGATACCGCAGGGTCCGCATCAATGACTTCAAATTGTTCCTGAGCGTCGGTGATAATTTATCCCCGAGCACCGTTGTACATATGAAAGAATAACCCCTTCAATGCCGTCTGTAAATGCCACAGCGGTCACCGCTAGCAATTGTGTTGTAATTAACAAGCAGGAAATGGAATATTTGTTTTACTTTAATTTATAAAGTGTAAATTCAGTGTACACAGTATCTAGATTTTGACAGAGCCGGAAAATAAGGCTTCAGTTTGTTATTGTTAAATATAATATAAATTTCCTTACGTACCTTTAAGAAAACATTACAAATTATAGTTAAATGAGGCCAAAAATATACAGTTAGTAAAACAAAACCAAAATAGTTTAATACAGCTACATGTTTCGGTCCTGATCTGCACCCTCTTCAGGTTGAACTAAAATTTACATTTTAAATATATATGTGGATTATTTTGCGTACTGGACTGCTTCCACAAAATTACTGTAGCAAGAGCAATTCGTAAATTTTGTGCAATCTACTCGGACCTGGCAGTATAGGAAATGAAAAAAAAGTTACAGGGGAATTACCGTGTCAGCATATCAATGCCTTCATCGTTGCTGTTTCCTCCTAATTGGGTCGTACTCGATCCAAATCAAAGCCGACGCTGCTATGTCCCTGGTCTTCGCCTCTTCTCCTCAGATTATCTGTCCAATAATGCGATCATCTGCGCTGAAATATCACAACCTGCCACCAATATCATCTGATCAACCACTCTCGTCTGCTCAACTCTCTTGCCTAATTCCGATCATCTCCCCAGAAATCTCTCTGCAAGCCAAAATACCTCTTCTCCATTTCTTTAATTCATATCCCGAAGGTGGCAGAGATGAATATTAACCAATCAAGTTGATCGTTACTCTTCTCTGGAAAGAAAATTTTGACCCTCTCCCCTACGGTTTTTGGGGGAAATCCCAGCCTCCGTCTCAACATTTCAGCGGTCGCGGGACAATCCCCGCTGGCGTCCGACTGTCTGGGTTTTACTAACCCTGTCTTAAATACTGTCTCCTTTCTTTTGACTCCGCCCCGCCGAAATCTGAGCAGATATGTTTGACCGTTACAAAACCCTACCGAGCTTTCGTAGAAAATGGTCTCTTACAGTTTAGTTGCCTCCAGAACAACACAAGTTTCACGTTTGACACTCTGGACGCTCCATATCACCTGCACATCTTAAAACCTTTGAAATATTTTTATTAACTCGTTCGTCTGCTACGTATCAACTCTAATATTCTTTCGGTTCCTAGTGTAAATTTTTGCTTGTTGTCTTTTGGAACCGTCCAAAAAGCAGCCGACTACGAGCGCCTTTGTTTGTCGTAGGTGCGCACCGACCCCGACATCGCGGCAGCCCTGCGGCCCGAGGCGCTGGAGCGAGACCCCGACGAGGCGCTGAAGAGGGCCGTACTCTTCCCACTGCTGGAGCTGGAGCCGCCCAAGCACTGCCTGTTTCTGCTGGTGGACTCTGTAGACGAGGCGCAGGCCGTGGCTGGAGGCAGCTCCCTGCTGGGGGCGACGGGGCGGCGCGGCTCCGCGGGCGGCGCTAGCAGGACCATTGGCGAGCTCCTGGCCAGCCATCAGCATCTCTTCCCGCAGTGGCTCGCACTCGTCTGCACAGCTCGCAGGTACTGCAGCTACGGCAGCTGCGGCGGTCAATTTATAACATAACTTAGACCGGCTGTTTATTCTTTCGATAAAATAAACTAGCTTCAGAGGCATGGAACGTACAGCATTCCTCGCTCGATTAATTCATATTGCGCTTATTAGAGGAATGATTTTTATTTTAATTCTTTACTCGTTTTACAATAGTTACAGGATTGAGAATTTTTGAAAACAGCTAAGTCTAATTTCGCTTAGTTCCATAACTTACAGAGAATAGTTCATTCAAAGAGAATGGTGGTAAACATTTTGTCTCAAGTCGCTCATAGCTCTTTTACGTGGCCAACAATAGTTTATTATAGCTTAAAATCTTGTTGGGCATTGATATTAAGTTTCATTGAAATTTGTGGATAGAGATTTTAGTTTTATCGTAACCTTCTTACTGTTCTATGCAACAACAAAATAGTTTTGTCAAAATCGGCCCATGTGTTTTCTTATGTAAAACGGACAATTTCAAGATGTTAGATATTTTTTCTTAAAGTGGTGGGTGGTAGTTTTCTGTTTAAAAACTATGTAAAATTACGGGAATATCTTAAATGATATTGAGTTAGATGCAGTTTTCTCAGACCACGCATCAAAAGAATAATTATGTGTAGCCAAATTTGGCTGTTTTCATTCTCTTGCGACGGTGTAAAGTTTCATGGAAATCGGCCCGTAAAGATAGGCTAAAATTTCTACTAATGAAAAATAGCATATTTGTTTTATGACTTTGTTTGTTGCGCAGACACAGCCGGGCCGTGGCACGCCTCTTCACGGGCTTCCGGCGCGTGTCTCTGGACGATCTGCGGAAGTCGCAGGTTGTGCGCGACGTGCAGCAGTACATCCTCGCCAGGCTCGACCAGGAAGATGCCCTGCGTCAGCACATCAGCAGGGATACAGCAGAGATGCTCAACCAGTTGCACATCAAGAGCAACGGATGCTTCCTGTACCTAGAGAAGGTGCTCGACGGAGTCGCAGAAAACTTCATCGTTCTCCGCGAGGTGAGCTAACTACAAAATTACGTTCAAAGTTAACGATGTATTAATTAATATGATTTAAATTATTGATGACTTCAGTTTTGTAAAGTAAGTTAAATTTAGACTTGTTTTGCTTGTTAAAAGATAATAATGATTAATATTGCCAGTGACAGATACAGATAGTGCTTCTTATCCTTCATTGTGACCATTTTAAAATTACTATTTGCCATAAGACCCCTGCCCGTAGGTGTACAATATATTCTGAGATGACTCCACTTAACCATTCAGAAGTACATTTGTAAAGTACCTGAAACCTTAACCTTTCAAGGAATCAACCAGATCAAAAGTTTCACTGTTGGAAAATAGGTAGTGTGTTGTATCTGTCTGTGTGAATAATGTTTATAGGAGCTGTCTTTGTGATTAAATCTTCAAAATTAACTGTGGAACACATAAATTCTTATTTCTTCGTATTCCATTAAAGAAGGAATCATTTATTCAATGTTTATTTTGAAGTATACTATTTAATTATTTAACAATACACTTTTTCAGGTACGAGAGATACCTGGTACATTAAATGGCTTGTACCTGTGGCTGTGCCAGCGACTTTTTAGTCGAAAACAATTTGCCAAGGTACAGCCCTTGCTAAATGCTATGTTGGCGGCGAGGCAACCTCTGACGACGGAGGCGCTTTATCGTTGTTGTTGGACTCAGAATGTTTCGATTACTCGAGATGACTTCGCACGAAGGCTGCATCTGTTACGTCGTGTCTTGGCTCCCGGTTCTAGTTTGGGCCAACAACCGTTGCAACTATTTCATCATAGCTTTGCAGAATGGTTATTAGATGTTAAGCATTGTACACAGAAGTATCTGTGTTCTGCTGCAGCTGGTCATTCTATGTTGGCCATGAGTATGTCTCTCAAAGGAAGAGCATTGCCTCCAGAGGAAGTCCCATCTCTCGCTTTACACCTCATCCGTATGGCTTGGCCACAGGCACAAACTCAAGAAAGGCCAGTTTTAGATCAACACACTCTTACTTTGCTGTGGCTTATTGACTGTGGAGCACCAGTAGAAAATTGTCTTTTACAGGTAAGAGCAAGTAATTCTTGAAATAAGTATCTGTGTTTACTGTTTAACCTATTACTTTTTCTATTACTTGTACATTTTAAATAGAAAAGGGAAACATGGTTTGTGTAATTTATAATCAGAAATTCAAAACCCAAAAATTCCTTTTAGTTTTTTTTCTAATTGCTGTAATACTTGAAATCCCTTACAAAGTATTACACGAGCAATTCAATTTACTCCATTTGAAATACTCTTCAAAGAATCTGGAGTAGTATTTTGACAGTTGAAAGGATGTAAGGAATGTATGACTGCCTAAAAAAAAACAGCAATGCAATTTTAAATTGTTAAAGAAACATTATATAAATATTCAACTGAAAAAACAATGATATATATATATAATAAGGAAAGGAAAGAGAGACAAAAGGTAAGTCACCTAGTTTCTATCTCTCTTTCCTCTCCTTATTAATTGTTTTAATTAACCTGACAATGTCAAATCCATGTCCTGATGCACACACACACTTAAAGAAATGAAACAGTAAAGCCCTGCATGCCAGACAGAAAACAGTTCAAATTTTTTGTGTCATTAGCCTTTTTCCTTTTCACCCTAGTATGTTAATAATTATATAAATAATTTGAAACTATTTAAGCTTACTCATAAGTTGCTTAAATCAAAGGAAATTCTGTAATGCAGCATTGTATTAATTTTGCTTTTTGTTGTCTAGAGTGATGGAATGGATTCTCCAGGCAGGCAATATTGTGGGCTTCCAATACCTAAAGATCCAAGGGTTATAAGATTGTTGGTTGAAGCAGGAGCAAAATTACCTGTAAATGAAGATAGTTCGGTAGATGTTGAAGCAGAAAGTGGCTGTGAGAGGGAGGATGATATTGTTTCTTCTAGTCAGGTAATTTATGCTTTAAGTGTATATACAATAATAATTTTTTATTAGTTATATCATGTAAAAATGATATTATGATTTCATTTTGTTTAAACAACATCTATGTTTTAGGCTGATGTTACGAGTACTCCATTGCCAAGTTCTCCTCCTGATCCATTATTAGAGCTATTAGGTACTGATGGTGACATAAACAGAGCAGATAGTGGTGGGAGGACATTGTTGCATGCTCTCGCTGCAGAAGGTGATGCAAATTTACTAGCATTAGCTGCTGCTAGACCTGAAGCAAAACTGGAGGCTGTTGACAGACATGGACAGACACCTCTGAATCTTGCAGCAAGACATGGACATGCTGGTGTTGTGGCTGCCCTTCTTGCTGCAGGTGCTAGTGCCGATCATGCTGACTGTGATGGATGGACAGCACTGAGAGCCGCAGCATGGGGTGGACATACTCAAGTTAGTAGAACAGACCAATTATTTGTTTCTCCTGACATTATCTTAAAACTGGGACATTAATGATCAAGATTTATCAAATATATTAGGGAAAACTAACTATTAGTAGCATTATATAAGCAGCATGAGGCTTTAAAGACAATGCCTCATTAATCTTATTTATAAAATAACATCTTTAGTATTCAAATCAAGTAATTCATCCTCAACTTACAATAAATTAAATTATTCAATTTGTCATGATAAATTCAGAGTGACCATTGGAAATGTTATTTATGATTTTTGAAGATATTCATGTATGTGCTTATGATGCTATATGAGAGAATATGATAGGTTGCTGAAAACATGTCATCTGAAAGTTCCACTTTCTTAACTGTCTCTTTTAATTCATTGCTATATTGCAATGCAATAAGTTTCATTTCTTAGTTTCTGGGAGCTTATTAGCTGTCCGATTGACTAGAAAATAGCTTCATTAGTTTTTGAATTATCTAAAATCCTGAAACCTGCTGCTGAAATCATAAATAGAATCTCCCTATTTCTCTTTGTTGGGAAATATGTGATGTCTTTTCTTAGGAGCTGATCTCATAAATAAAATTTATTATTATTTGCTAAGCAACAAGCTACTATGCTATGTATTACTATACAGCAGTAGTAATGTGTAGAAAAATTAATATCATATACAAGAATTGCTTATCTTTTACTAACAAAATTTAGTAGTTATAAATTAAATTTACTTAACTTTACATTGCCCATAAAATATTTACTAGCTTTCAGAATAATAAAAATTTCCACAAGGTTAAATTCTCTGGAATCAATTTTAAGTTCTCAGACTCACTTTTACTTTAGGATATCATTTCTACTTATTTGATACAAAGTTGAGTAAATTGTGTCAATTAGCATATGATTTGATATTATTTTATATTGGCCAATGTAATTAGTAAACAACTTCAACATTACAATATTAAATTGCAAATCTTTAAATTTTGGCAGGTTGTTGAAGCTCTGTTGGCTCATGGAGCTGCTGTTGACTGTGCTGATTCAGATCAGAGGACAGCTTTGCGAGCAGCAGCTTGGGGTGGCCATGAAGACATTGTGCTAGCTTTATTGAGACACGGGGCTGATGTAAATCGCACGGATGACGAAGGTCGAACAGCGCTAATTGCTGCAGCCTACATGGGTCATTCTGAGATAGTTGAACATCTCTTGGATTTTGGTGCAGAAATAAACCACGAAGATGCAGATGGAAGAACTGCTTTGAGTGTTGCAGCGTTGTGTGTTCCTGCCAATGAGGGCTATGCCAAGGTATTCTGTTCTTTAAAAAAATAAGAAGAAAATAAAAAAATGAAATTGTATAAATTAGACACAATTATGTATTAATAGTAGTGTGCAGAGATAATTGTTCGGTTAAATCAGATACTTCTGAAATTTTCATTATACATTATGGAGATAAGTTATGCCAGTATTCCATTTACATAGACAAATAAAATTATATATTAACTTTGTAAAATAAACTGTTTTCTCCAGTTTTAATGATATACCACTCATATTGACTCCATAATTTGTTAAATAAGATTATAAATTCCCCTCACTGGTACCTCCGCTTTAATGTGGTTATGGGGTTTGTGCATTCTGATGACCTCAAGAGCTATGGCGTTGGTAATGGTAATGGTAAGGCATCATAATTTACACATTGTTTAACTAATTAAAAAATAAATGTTTGTTCCGCCAGCTGTATTGATTTCACATAAAAGGTAAATTATTTGTTTGTTGCTTATGTATCAACAAAGACTTTATATCTTTACAAATGAAATGTATCCAAATTCTTTACATATATGAGGACATTGATATAAAATAATGTTTGGTATAACTTTAACATTTTCTAATACTGCCAAGGTGTGATATGTTTCTTGAGATAACTTTGTACAAATGTCTTTGGGTAATGGTTGCACTTATTCCAAATTTTATTTGTGAAAGCTATTTGCATGATTTAACGCTAAAATATGTTAGACAAAATCAGGGAGGATTTGGACTACAATAGTTATGTAGAGATAAAAAGATTAGTACAGGATAGATTAACAACACATTAAACCAGTCTGCAGACTAACTACCATACAGCAGTGATGTGCATAATTATTTTCTATGCTTAATACATCTATAGGTTTAGTTTGTTAATGAAACTTTTCTTAGATTTTGTGTAATTTGGAATTGTGTCACTATTCATATAATTTTTAATACTGACTATTCAGTTTGTTTAATGATTTCACTTTTCTAAAGGTTGTGAATATATTATTGGAGAAAGGAGCAGCAGTTGATCACCAAGACAAAGATGGAATGACACCTTTACTTGTAGCAGCTTTTGAAGGGCACAGGTATTGTACAACCCTTTAACTGTTTATATAAATTTCTTCAATTGTGAAACATTCCAATCACATATAGTCACTTAAAAATAAGGAACACAATGATACTTTTAATTAATTTATGTTTAATTTTAAAGGGATGTGTGTGAATTACTGTTGGAGTATGAAGCTGATGTTGATCATGCTGATAGAGGGGGCAGGACCCCCTTGTGGGCAGCTTCATCAATGGGTCATTCTTCAGTAGTTGAATTGCTACTGTTTTGGGGTTGTTATGTTGACAGTATTGACCCTGAAGGAAGAACTGTACTAAGTGTAGCTGCAGCTCAGGGAGGAACAGATGTTGTGAGGCAGCTGCTGGACAGAGGTATGTATTTTTGTCAGTTTATCCATCGGCATATAAAAGATGTCCCAGTAAAATATTATGTGCAATATATTTAATATTTCATTAGATTTTAAAAGGACTGTTTTTACTTGATAATTAATTAAAAACTGTGTACAGTCTTCAGTACAAGGTTTATTTGAAACAGAAGCTTTTGACTACATCTTGTATCAAAAATTGTGGATCAATGGTTTTCATATCTCTTGCCTTAGATATGTAAATTTTTGTGTTTTGTGTTGTAATAATATGTAAGGTACATTATCATTTTTCTAAAAAAATTCTGCCATAATTTTAGGAAGATGAATATATCTTTGTATTCAAAAGTATCTGCTTTTAAATAAACATTTTATTGAAAACTGTATGTGGTTTTTATTAATTATTTTCAAATACTTAATAAAGTTCAATAAATCATTTCTGCTTGCTACAAACATGACAAAATTACTCTCCTAATGCATGAACACATGAATTTCAGAACCTTCATAATATAGTAAGATGATATAAGTTAAATATAATTATTTACAGCTATATACATAATAAGTGAGTTATTTACATTTAAAGTTTTTATCGAAATCTGCAAGATTGAAGTAGTATGTTTTTGTTGTGGAATTCAGTCCTAAGACTGGTCTGATGCAACCCTCGTTGCGAGCGTATCTTGTGCAAGCCTTTTCATTTCTGCATAACTATCGCATCCTCCCTAATCTGCTTTGCATGAAGTAGTGTAAATGTCTGGAATTTAAACATTCAAATACACAATATCTATTTTCTTATTTTAGGTCTTGATGAACAACATCGTGACAATTCTGGGTGGACTCCACTTCATTATGCTGCTTTTGAAGGCCACCGTGATGTATGTGAGGCATTATTAGAAGCTGGAGCTAGAGTTGATGAAGCAGACAATGATGGTAAAGGGCCCTTATTGCTTGCTGCCCAGGAAGGACATGGTCAACTTGTTGAAATGCTGCTATCTGAACATGCTGCACCACCTGATCAACGAGCTCATGACGGCAAAACTGCTCTTCGGTACAAATTTAATTGTTACTAAACCTTTATGTAATACCCTACTGTGTTTCTTTTGATTTGTCTAAATAAATGTAAGACTTTCCATTTGTATATGAATCAATTACTTCTAATGATTAAAGCATTGTAAACAATGTTGTCTTCTCTCTGGTGTTCATACATAATTATTTTACATTGATTTCATGAATTAATTAAATAATAATTATCTACTCTCTCAAATTCAAAATTAATCTAGATTTAATCATATGCAGGAACTTGTTTGAAGATTATATAAACAACAAAACATCAATAAGATTAATTTTATATAAAAATGTCTAATCTAGTTGATTTTATAATTATGTGTTATGAAATATTGTATAAAATGTATGAAATTTTGCATTCATAAAATAGGTTAGCTGCTACCGAAGGGCATACTGATGTAGTTACCAGTCTTCTTACTCACGGAGTCGATGTGAACATACTTGATGCTGATGGACGTAGCACTTTATATGTACTAGCATTAGAAAATCGTTTGCCAATGGCTAGGCTATTGTTAGAAGAAGGGAATGCTGATGTTGAAACAAGAGATTCAGAGGTATAGTTTATTTATATATAAATAACTAAACAAATTGTACTGAAAGTAAAAAGAAAACAGTGGTGACTTACCTGACATTGAAGCTTGGAGTTACAATTCAGAACAAGAGAAAATTCTTCTAATTTTTAGAACAATTAGCCTCCTTTTTCACAAATAACACAGCCTATGGGGTGTATGTATATGAGCAACCAAGGATGATGTAGCATACAGTGCACCTCTGAGAAAGAAGGTTCATTATTACCTCAGAAAATTTGACATGCTCCTTCCTATCAATTATGATAATATCAGTCCTCAATTTATGGTAACCCTGTCTCTAATTTCTGCCCATAGTATATATATAAATATACTAGTAAAGAAATTACATTGTCAAAATAATTAAAACAATGAATAAAGACAGAATTAGCACAGCGTATTATTGAATTTTCAGAGGCAACCACTGCCTTTGTCAGGAAATAAGGAAGAGCATTCCGAGTGATGGCCAGTCATCGATTCACATCACTCAGAATGCTCTTATGCATCCTTATTAATTGTTTTAATTATTTTGACAATGTCATTTCCTGCCTTGTATTTGTGTGTATCATATCTGAATGATTAAGAAAACTCCATGAATAATATGTGGAAACTAATTTATCTCCATAAATCATATTTATTAATTATTAGCTGCATCTCATAAAATGTTAACTAAGCAAAGAAAATCTGTTTTAGGGTCGTACTCCATTGCATGTGAGTGCATGGCAGGGACATGTTGACATGGTTGCCTTATTACTGACTGTAGGCAGTGCTGATGTCAATGCAACTGATAATGAAAATAGAACTGCTTTACACTCTGCCTCATGGCAAGGGCATGCAGCCATAGTAAGACTTCTCCTTGAACATGGAGCACAACCTGACCACACATGCAACCAAGGAGCTACTGCTTTAGGTATCTAAGTTACAAATATAAATTGGAATTAAAACTCGAGTAGAGCTTTGTAACCTGCGGCACTGTGGACTTTACTAATAATAAAAAGATTGCTAAAGGAGAAATATGAATCTTACACTCCTACATACAACTGTACAATCTACCATAGAAATCATGTCAATAAAATTTTTGGTGCTGGTTTTTTTAAGTCAGTTAATCCCCCCTCCTCCCCAAGACTGCTTGCATTTTTGGACATCTTATATTAAAAATTAAAATTGGATAATAATGTTACATCTATAAAAGGTAAAGATGTGGTTTTAAGAAACACAAACTATTGCTAGTAAATCAAGTAACATCTATTTTTACAATAATTAAATGAAATATATCAATGACCAGCTGTTTAATTTAATTTAGTGAACTTTTATTATCAGCATCATAGAATTGTAAAGAGGGAACAGCTATAAAATCGGTTCATATTAAATTCAACAGTTTTGTTAAAAAATAAAACTAACTTTAAATAACCATTTATTTTACTGAATATTTTAATTTCAGTACCTAAAAAGGATAACTGTGATTCGGAGACCCAAATAATGTCAAAGTTGAAGTATATTTATTCTGATTTGTATTTAACATTTCATAAGTATGTCATTTCTGTTATTCCATTTTCAGGTATTGCTGCTCAAGAAGGACATGAATCTTGTGTTAGAGCACTTTTAAATCATGGTGCAGATCCTAATCATTCTGACAGATGTGGCCGAAATGCACTGAGAGTTGCGGCAAAGAGTGGCCATGATGCTGTTGTAAGATTACTTGAAGAGTTTTCTGCCACACATAAACCTTCCCAATCACAGCCAAGGAGTAGCAGTGGCGGTAAGTATTATATTTGATGTCTTTAAGCATGATTTAAGGAAACATGTCCTGGAAATTTAATTCAATTAGTTCAATGAACTATTTTTTTTTCTACTTTTATGTATTTAATTTTTAAATACTTGTACAAATTTGTTGAAAAGGATTTTTCAGAATTATATATAATATTAATAGGTAAAGGACAGAGATAGAAAGAAGGTGACTTACCTGAGGTTCATAGATGGTAGACACCTTGTGAGGTTTAGAGCACTTGAATTTTCGGAGGCACCGCCCCCTTCATCAGAAAGTTAGGAAGACATTTCCAGTGATCGGCTAGCTGACGACTGCATCAGGAATTGACATTGTCAGGTTAATTAAAACAATTAATGAGGACAGGAAATGGTGATATAAATTAGGTGACTTACCTGAGGTTCACAGATAGCAGACATCATATAGAGTTTAAGATTTTTGAATTTTCGGACCGCCCCCTTAATCAGGTTAGGAAATCATTTCCAGTAATGGCCAGCCATTAACTCTCCAACTTTCTGTCTTTCTCTCCTATCCTTATTAATTGTCTAATATTTTGAGAGGTCAAATAAACAAGTGTTCGGAAATGCGTCGTTACTGTGATCTGTAGTCTTTACTGACATGGCACATCATCCATCAGAATAGGTAATATGTTAGCAAATTGATGAAAGTGAGCCCCATTTAATCGTTGTTGAAACGGTGGATTCTGCAAGAGCCATTGACAGAACTGCAATCTGCCATGGTGGTCTTCTATCTTTTGGAATCACCGAAGATGGTATGGATACAGTAATTGTTCATGTAGTAACACTCCGACAAGAGGATGACTCATACCTTCTGCTGCTTCCAATCACTGCCCACTGGTTTCAGGTCTTTAGTCCAGTAAATGTAGCAAATGCTCCTCCATCTTAGGTATGTGTCCTGATGAAGGCCTTCCACTTTTGTAACAACATGTACATATACATAATATGTATGCGATAATATTTCATTATTAAATAGGCTTCATTTTGTTACCACAGATAATTTATATACAAATTTAGCATTTGATATTTTTACTAAAAATTATAAATAATCCCTGTATTATTAAAATAAATTAATGAAATAACTTGATTTTAAAAGATAATATAAAATTTGTACTTCAACATTTCAGGTGGTAGTAGCAGTGCTACATCTCTCACATCAGGTTCTACAGCTGAAACAAAACCATCTTCAGTCATTCTATGTCCTCCTGGAGCTCCATGTCATAATTATTCTCCTGTAGAGTCTCCTGATTCCACCAAAAGGCGTTCTTTTGTATCTCTTGGGAATAATTCCAGTAATAGTAAATCCAGCAGCAATTTTACTGGCTCTACCAAAAGCTCTCAACGATCACAAGAGCCGAGTGGAGGAGGTGGAGGTAGCACAATTATTGGAGGGCCACCTACTCCTTTACAACACCCACAACACCAAGTATGTATAGAAATTATCTCACAAATTTGAATATGCTAGTGGTGTATTGCATAGTTGTAATGCTTTTGTGTGATTATTGATCCTGTTTCGTCACCTGAAAGCCCAAGAACCTTCCCTAAGCTGTATTATTAGGAAAACATTTTTAAATTATTGAGATATTGTAAGGGTAGTTACTTAAGTTTCAGTATAGACATAATTTTTTTCTTCTCCTTTTCAGGCTATTTTATCATTTACACAACAACTTCAACAGTGTTCACGAGGAACAAAAAGCAGGCCTCTCAGTCGCTTGTTATCTCCCCTCCAAAGTGAGCCACAGAGTCCAATCTATGCATCACCTCCACATAGCCCTCTATCTGATGTTGCTGTGCCAAGCAGCCCTTTAGCACTGGCTCCACCAGCAAGTCTACAGAAATCCAATATCCTTGCGTCAGTATAATTATATATTATTGTGTATTTTATTTTAAATTATTTGAATATCCTTTCAACTGACTTCATTTGAACACTTCTATATGCTTGTGAATTATAAATCCATATAATATTTTATATTAAAACAATAATTTTTACAAACTCTATTTACTCATGTTTTTATTTGTGTTTGTGTGTGATATAAATAAAAAAGTATTTATTATTGTTTTACTCAACTTTAATTTATTTTACATAAAACAGTTATTTTTAAACTCATTTTCAAACAATATTTATATTTCAGGAATGCTTCTTTAATGGCAGATCCACATTTTGCAAGAGATACACACATGCGAATAATCCTTGGTAATAACGGAGGAGGAGTTGGTAGAGGTCCACAGGGTATTCTATCTTCTCAGAATTCTACTGATTACAATTCAAACTCAGGAATAGGGTAAAATATTATTTCATTTATTAGTAAATCTTTTATTATTCTCCAGTTATATTGCCATGCTGTAAATCAAATGTGACACTTTCCTTGAAATAATGAAAGTTCTCATATAATTGGCATGTGCTAATATTTATTTCAATTGGCATATGTTGATATGCCAAATATTAATTAAAAGGAATGTGAAGAGTATTTACTTCTTTGAGATTGTTTCGCATCATTATACACAAGTATGAATGTGTTGCTAATCAAGATTTGTAATTATTTATTACATTGACATTTTAATATGGTATACAGATCTGGTCATTTAAGGTGGTAAATAATGTATGTCTGAGAAACAATCATATTTAGCATTCAATTTATAATAGCATTACTTATGGTTATTTTTATTTCAATTCACCATATTTTATTTGATATATTTTATTAAATTCCCAGTTGTTTAATATTGTGCTATATGTTGTCATCATTATTCTTATTATGAGTATTACCTTCTATCATCTCTGATACATTCTGTCAAGTTTGTGTTAAATAGTTTGTTTGCAGTTTATTTGATTATTTATTTTTAATTTTGAACCTAACAATGTGTTTTTAGTGGTCTACTAAAGCCAAGGCGCAATGGTATAGTTACAAATCCTGCACTAAGAATTGTGGCAGGTGTAAAAAATGGCCTAGATGCAGCAGCTGGTCGAAAGCATGCAGCAAATGCATCTAGATTACAACAATCAAAAAGCAACGGATTCCAGTGGCGCAAAGAAACTCCACTTTGAGGTAGGTAACCCATATAAAGTTATTATTTCATTCTATAAAAGAAAAAGTGCACAAATTTACTCATTTAATAGTTTAAACAATTATACCAAAATTTAACAAAATAATTTACTAATTATTGTTGAACTAGAGGTATGACAGATGATCAGCTACAAAAACAGTGAATAAAAAAGTGTACTATACTCAGGTTGACGTGTGTGTTGTAGTATTCAGTCCTAAGACTGGTCTGATGCAACCCTCCATGCTAGCATATCTTTTGCAAGCCTTTTAATTTCCACATATCTACCACATCCTTCCTAATCTGCTTAGTGGATTGCATACTTTCCCTCCCTCTTCTGTTCTTACCCCACACACTTCCCTCTAATGTTAATTTTACAAGACCATCATGTCTTAAAACATGGCCTATTAATCTATCACTTCTCTTGGTCAATGTCCTCCATATTGATCGCTTTTCCCCTATTCTGTTTAAAACTTCCTCATTAGTGATTCTAAACACCCATATGATATTCATCATTCTCCTATAGCACCACATTTCAAAGGTTTCTATTCTTTTCCTTTCTGCAACTCCTACTGTCCATGTTCCGCACCCATATAATGCCACATTCCATTTGAATATTTTTAGCAACAATTTCCTAATATTCACACTTATATTACCCATAAGTTAATTCCTCTTTTTTGCTGAAGCTTTCCTTGCCTGTGCTATCCTACTGTCTGTGTCTACTATACTTCTACCATCCCTAGTTATTGTGCTACCAAAGTACTTAACTTCCTTCAAAATATCCCTTCCCAATCTAACACCCTTTGTTATTCCACTGTTTCCCATACTACACTCCAGTACCTTGGTTTTCCCTCTATTAATCCTCACATTAAACTCTTTCTCCAGGACCCCATTCATGCCATTTATTATGGTTTTCAAGTCTTCTTATGACTCCCCTAATACTACAATATTATTGACAAACCGTAGGGTTTTTATTTTTTCTTCATTGCAGGATGATTCATTTTCTATATTCCATTTTAACTTTCTTCATCGCCTGTTCTATATATAAGTTAAACAGCATCCTTGTCTAACTATTTTCTTGATTTCTGCTTTCTTTTCTTGATTTTCAATTCTAATTACTTCTAACTGCCTTCTGTGGGCATGGTTCATATGTTTTAAATTTAAAGTTAGAGGAATAAAGTTTAGATGTTATGAATTGTTATATGAACTGGTTATCTCATTTGTGGGTGGGATAAAATATCATTTAAAGTAGGAATGGGTATTTAGCCATAGATGTGAGGTAGTTAATGTATAGTATAGCAGGTGAAGGAGTATGGAGAGTGGAGGCTGAAATGGTTGTGAGGAAAGATTTCGTTAGTTAGGGATCCAAATAGTTATTATTCACATATTACTTTGTTCTTATTAATTGCAATTAAACCTAGAAAATAAAAATATATAATTTCTTGTTACAGCTATTGCAGTTTATGTTTTAAATTATATTCACATATTGTTAGTTTGTTATATTTGAAACACTTTAAAGTACATGTTAACTCTCTAATTTTGTGTTCCAGAGGCCTTGTCTCTCCATCTTGTTATGAAGCAAGAGGATCTTAAGACAAGACCATACATCTTGCTGGACAATGTGACAGAATATATTTGATAAGTGTAACACCACACTTAATCAACTTTCAGTTCTGACTTTTTATGTGAGTCAGTTCTTGAGAGTATGATAATGGCAAGATTTCTTGTTTCACAAAGGCCTAATAAAGGCCTACTCTTAGTCCTGCCACCAAAAATTTGTATTATTGTAAACTACAGTTGTTTAATTACCATCAAAAGTTGTAAATATAATTTAAATACCACATTTTTTAATGTTTTGTAACAAATATGCATGTAAATTTCCTGGGTTACCTCATGCTTGCCATTGAGATCATCGAATTTATTGACATAAAGAGTATAATGTACTGTGTAAAGAATAACTAGTAAATGATTATTAGGTTCCTAAAGCATAATACAAAACATCACACAACTTTACCTACTCTGTTGGATTATATTTATTTGCATGCAATCAAAATTTTAATAACCACCAATCTAGTTCATAAAAAATACTACTTTGAAAGAATAAGACTGTTGGTTATAGGTTTATGAGTGAAAGACTTATTCAACTTGTATTGAAAATATTAATCAATTAATGATAAGTCAACAAATTGGAAATTCCGACTACCTAAAATTTAGTATTCTCACTTGTTACTGTTGTGTTCCCACATATTTTTAGAGAACTTCATGTGCCTTTTGTGTGTCATCAATCATTAAGTATTATTTTATGTGTTTGTACATTATGCACTCCCAATTAATGTTCATAGTACAAGTAGATATATATAAAAATAATTTCACAGGCAATTTTGAATTTGTGAAATAACAGGAATATAAAGATTAAATGTTCTTCTAAATTAGAAGTGTAAATTTTTAATCAGTCATTAACAATAATTATATCATTCAAGTTAGAAACAATGTTATTAAAACTAACCTCTGAGCATTGAAGACAGATCATCCATTTTTTTAGATTATATTTGCAATAAAAGTCAAATATAACTAAGAAAGTGTATATTACATATTTTGTGTGTGTATATTTGTGTGTTTCACACATAAACGATCTCATTCAGTACTACATTCAAGATATTTCTTTAGAAGTGTTTAAGAGAATGAAAGTTGTTTGTAATTGAAAAGAAATAAGTGCCATTTGAAAAGTTGTACAACAGAACTGTCGTCATTATTATTGGTGTGAAAACTGTAGTGCAAACTATTGAAAAAAGATCAAATCTGATATACCTGGAGTAAGAAGTATTGTACATCACTATGTTCATGATGGAAATATCAAGTTATCGGAGACCAATACAGATTGTAAGTACTTTTTATATTTTACTCTTTTGTACTTTTATAAGTTTATCATTAAAGCATGTATAGTTCTTTTTTGAATTCTGAATCCAAATCCTCTTGGAGTGTTTTTAGTTACATCCTAATATTTAAAAATGCATATGAGACACAAAGCATACTAAATGAGTCAAATATGTACATAAAATATTAAGTACAAAATTTATGGTACAATTGATGAACATTGAACAAAAAGTTATTAGAATATTTGAAGCTATTCTGTTTTAAACTTAAATTATGGATAAAATTTTTTAAATTATTCAATGCTTTCATTTTTATAATAGCTATCACTTCAATTGTTTTACTTTCCAGAATTTGTGGGCCAAACTTATTCGGGTGTAACATGGTGATATTAGAAGAATAGACCTTGAATCCATCAAGTTTGTAAAAAGGAATGATAGATGGGAAACACTCCTTGTATGAATTTAGACTGAATAATGTTGTAGTTACTTACAAAAATGAGTATATGAAAATGTTTAAAATTAAATGTTAAACACAGATTGTTTCTGCTTCTCAATCTTTGTAATTGTGCCTAAAATTTTCTTGACATTCATATCTGGAATCTAATTTTGTCTTATCAGTTTCTATATTCAAAGAGGAATGAAATTTGTATTTCACCAACCTTGATGTTACAGTATTGAAATTGATACATAACTATATTTTAAAAAATTTTCTGCTATATTATTTTTTTGTACCAGAAATATTTGTATGGATATAAAGAGCTTGTACAAATTAAAATACTGCTTATATAAAAATGCAATGAAGCATATTTTGAAATTCAAATAACAAGAGTAAGGCAATAACTAACTTTTGTTAAATAATACTGAAGAAATGATTTATTAATTTAAATTAACAGATTTTAATTTTTCAGGAAATACTTTATCTGAGTAATGTTTTCATGATTTTGTTAGATGTTGAATGTTGTGAAGAATTATTAAAGATCTACATAAGCAAATAATAATTTGTCAAATTATAATGCCTCCTGTTTTCACTGAAATTAATTTTATTATAGGTCTATTAAGTGAGTCGTCTATCTGATGTTAATTATCAATTATGCTAAGCATGTATTAATTATAAGATGTATTATTTATAAAGGAATTATATAAGCACAATCAAGCATTTAATTTTCTATTAAATATTTATTATTTCTAAAGGCAACATTGTTGCTACTTCATGTGAAAAAGTATTCATATATATTAAAATTGTTAATATGTTATAGATATTACAAAATTGCATTACACTTTATTTATCTGGGTCATTAAAATAATTTACTACACAAAATTTAATAAATTCTAAGTTTAGATAATGTTTCTTTTTAAGTGTTGAACTTTGAGTAAAACAGTGATACAGATAAAAATCTAAGTTACCATAATTGGTTTATCCTATAAAATTTAATATAAAACAAAGATAGACCTTAGGATGTTTCTCGTCCAGATTTATGTTTTTTTTTTTAAAAAAAACTGCTTCAAATTAGTAAATTCATTCTTATCTGCCAAAGGAAATGTTTTAGTTTTTATTCATATAGTGATATTTACTGTGCTAAATTGTCTCAGTGTTAGAAAATTTACTATTTATGTGATTTATAGTTATGCTGTGTATATTATTCATTTTGTTGACTTTGTATTATAAAATTATTTTTGTAACTATTATATCTATTTATAACTGATTTTTACATCTTAAGTGATATTAAGCAATGTCATTACTTTGAAATAATACAGTTCATAAATAAAAATTAGCTACTAATTTGAGGACTTCCTCTGCTAGTTTTGTTACCACTAAATAGTAAAAGGAATTGAATAAATTATTGTAAATATCTGACCATACTGTGAACTGAATATTTCTCTGCTGTTTTTTTTTTGTATCTACCTTTCCATTTGATTGCAGTTATGTCTCAACTGTGAAATTTATTTTCAGTCTATTCCCATGAGCTACATAACATGTTACAAGGAACAAAAAATCAACCAGGAATGTGTCATATACAGTCCCTACATTAGGATTGTAGGAAGGTCTCCTACTGCCATATGGCATATGTAATGTATAGTTACCAGAACTTCTCACTTGATAATATGTGTCATTTTTAAGAATTCAATTCAAGGAAAATTAAATAAAATCTGATGATATATCTTCCATTTCAATGTGATTTACAATTGTGTCATGTGGAAGTCCACTGTATATTTCAACATTATTCAACTGAAAGGTTTAAGAGTAAACATTGGTGTGTTTAAGCCTTTATTAAAAGACATTGTGCCTATGTAATAACATTTGCAATATTCAGTTTCCCACTTAACTTACATCACTGCAATACTATCCTTGGCCTTTCTCATAGTGGTTTTGTGGAGGCTTCTGTTATCTCAAGAATGGAATTAAAACAAAGAGATGGGAATTAGAAAAACTGAAACAGGAGGAGGTTCAGAATTTCAAAGAAGATATCAAGAGTATATTAATAGAGAAAGGAGAAAGAAAAAATATAGAAGAGAAATGGGCACTCTTGAAGAAAGAAATGACTAGAGCAGCTGATAAAATAGGAATAATAGCTCAAATCAATAGAAAACTTGGATAACACAAGAAATAATAAAAATGACTGATGAAAGGTGGAAATATAAAAATGCGAGAGATGAAAATGGTAAAGTGCAGAACAAACACTTGAATGAGATAGGGCACTGACAGATCTGAACAATTGTAAAGCGCCAGGAATTGATAACATTCCAGCGGAACTGATAAGATTTTTGGGCAAAGTAGCAATATCATGGCTATTCAGGATAGTTTTCGAAATCTATGAATCAGGAAGAATACCAGAAGATTTTAGGAACAACATAATTATCCCTATACTGAAGAAGACAGCCCACTATAGAAGTAGAAAAGAACGGAAAGCTTCCCTTCCTGGATGTTTTAATTAGGAAAAAACCGAATGGCACACTCGGGCACAATGTGTACAGAAAACTCACACACACGGATTCTCTTCTCAAATGCGTGCAGTTTTCACTACCCTGCTACAGTCATTTCCACTTTGGTATATGGAACCATTATGATTTCGAACCCAGAGAGCTTGTCTGCTGAAATTTAGCATTTGTCTGAGAACAAACAGCTATTCCAACCAGCAGATTGACTACGAGGTTAAGAGGCATAGAGTCTGTGATGACAATGAAAGAGCTGCGTACCTGCCTTTCTCCAGACAAGCCACCGGCGAGATTGGTCGACTATTAAAGAGGCACAATATTAAAACAGTTTTTCATCCTCAGGTGAATTTCCATTTGTTTCATTAGCGCCATGTAAATGTAATGAACTCTCCTGTGCCTTATTCCAGGATTTTCAAACTGTTATGTATATTATGAAATGTTGGGCGATTTTGCTTGTTGTCATCGCCTCCGACCGCCTGAAGCGAAGACAATGGGATGGATCCAGTTTTCCTCCCACGAAAAAGGCGCGACGCACCTTAGCAAACTTCGCACGATACCAACAATGTTTTCGATCTGGACTGTGAATTATTTCGTGAGCTACGGCTAAACGATGCATTTGCCGTGTTAATACCGGAGTTCACAAACTTCTACTGTGAGCTTCTCCGAACAAGATGTGGTTGTGTATCCAAGTTCGGAATACCCACGTTGGTGGCGACGGACCAGGGAACTCAGTTTGAGTCTGCATCATGTAAAGCCCGCCAGTTGTTATAGGATTTGCAAGTTTCCTGTAATGAACTGGGGGATTATTGTTATTTAAATAAAAATGAATTATTGGATTTAGTAATTAAAAACTAATTAAATTTATTTACAAAAATCAAAAAGGTAACAACAATAATTATTAAAATTTAGGGTCCAAATTAAAAAAAAATGCCTAGTCTAACTCAGTTTATTATTAATTTCATACGGGTCATTTGTGGGGATATTCTTGCGGTCATAACACACCTCAGACAGAGGCACCTGTTTTTCCCAGTTGAAATGGCGGCTTTCTCCTCCTTTTTGTTTCTGTCCCTATATTCCTCAGATTTTATTTTCCATAATACATGAGGGTGATCCTGAAACAGGCATAGGAAGGGAATTGAAAAGGGGGGATGCGGAAGGTAGAGCAAGGTAGCTCTAGGGTTGACTAGGGCCCCCGGGCTGTGGTTTAATGATCCTACCTGGTGTTTCACCTATAGAGGTGCAGGGTAAACCATAGAAAACCTGCATCGGGTAGGTATTCTCACGCTCTTCCAGATGATGGGAGACGAGTTTGCTGTGGGTCGCAGCATTCCCTTCTCCGTGTCTCCACCAGTTTTAGGAGGAAGTTAGCCGACTGATCAAACGGGATCAGCGGACAATTCTTGCCATATGCCCAAGGTCTTTGACCCCAGTGTCTTGGCATGTGAGAACCCAGGGAGTGTACGAGGAATTCCCGACATAACCAGGTGAGCCCCGCAGTCACTCTGGGGGGAAATGCCTTCGAGAAAGTCTCACAGGAATCCTGTCCCATCTCCGTCAGTCTTTTTTTGGGGGGCGGGGGTTAACAGGCTACATGAGGGTGATTCTGAAACAGTCTGACCGGTTTAACTGAAATAAAATATTACTATATATCTGACCACGAGAAAAACTTAAAAAAAACTCTCGCGACACAACAAAGATACTCCTCGCAAGATTATGATTTTTAAATCCATCTAATTAATTAACAGGCATGTTATATACTTTTTTCTTGCCATGAAAATTCTGAAAACGTATATACATTATTGAGGTTTTGAACAGAGTTTTTAAAAATAATATTGTATGTTCACAAATGTAAGTACCCTGCCTGATCTTAAGCTGCATTGGCAGAAATGTCCGTCATAGTTCGGTTGACTGTGCACTGCTAACCGTTTACATCGTGGGCAGACAACTGACCACTTCTTCCGTGACAACTGTGCAAATGCTGCCTTCGTTAAAGAACGGGCAGTGAACTCTGACACGTGTTCATACTATTCCGTTTATATTTAACTGGTGACTTCGTCCAGTTGGATAGTTCGACTGTGATGTTACCTTTGTATACGAAGTCAAGTTGAATATTTTTTCCCCCGCGTTTCCGCGTACCATACGCATAATGTCCGTGTTTCCAATGTCGACGGCCAATTACTCACGTCCCATCACCTACGCACTAGTCCACTCATTTTACGCATTCTCTTATTAGTTCTCCTTTCGATGTCCATATTCATAAATAAAAATGTGAAGTAGTCATAACCTCAACACACTGTCTGCAAACACACGCTAAACCGAACTAAACACGACTTAATAAATCGACAATTAAGTATAAATAATACATCCAATTTGTCAGCAATTAATCTTATACTTATTTAATACGTCTACGATGTTTCGCCCATATTTGTGGACTTCATCAGGTAACTAAGGAAAATTTTTAAAAAACAATTAAAATTGTTAATACAGAATATTTCGTTGAAATATAGGGTGTCGATGTCGAACTAGAATATAACAAGCTGTTGATAAAATGTCGTCAATTAGACTCATTATTACAAAATCAGACGTTAAAATACAAACTTTCACTTAAATTTTTCTATATCTACTGTATGTGCAACACTCAGCTAGACGTCACATCATAACAATGTGACATGATATTAAACATAATCCTTACATAATAATATTAAAACCACTTAAAAATAGTGAAATGGTTTCGATAAAAATATATCCTTTTAATCTCGCACATATTTTTTTCTATCAATAATATTGTTACAATATACTCTTCAGACGATGAATATATTTTAGTCGATATTTTGAAGTGCAACGAATGTATTACTTTCTATTCATATATTTTCTTTGCGTCGATTTGGCGCCAGATTTACTCGCGCTTAAACTTAACGGTTGAAACTAAAATCACGTTGTTCATTGTGCTGCAGACGTTGACCCGTATTCTACCGCTCCTGAATCATTGATTGAGGTTCAGTCCTCTGAAGTAGACGAGCGTTTAGTTCAGACTAATAAACGTCGACGGTATTTAACTCGTGGTCGACTAAACCATCGAAAATGCCAGGCGAGACTACGCGTATATTACAGTTTGTGAAGCTGACAGAGAAAGCATTTGCTCCGGTAAAATCGTCTGCTAAAGCGGCTGGATTCGACCTCATAAGGTAAAAATGGGCCGTTTGTTTGAGGTAGATCTGTAACTTTTTTGTTTTTAAATTTAGTCAGGATTTTGCTTGGTTCATTCTCTAGCGCATACGATCTGGTTATACCAGCTCGGGGTAAAGGCTTGGTGAAAACGGACATACAAATAAAGTTACCCAAAGGCTGTTATGGAAGAATTGCTCCAAGGTCCGGCCTCGCGTTGAAAAATCATTTAGATGTAGGAGGTAAGCATAGTTTTTTGTCGTTGCAGAAGCATTATTTTCCAAACATTATCGGCGGTTGAGGTTGGAACTGGTGGCGAGTTATCCCCCATCCTCTGATGTATGTGCTGCGAAAGGAATGGAAAACTACTACTTAATTACAAAATTTTAATTAATGGGTTTTAAAAATCTTTATAAAAGAAAGGGACAACTTTCACTATATTACAAAAATGTCAATGATAAATGCTCTACATTAATTACAAAGTCAGAAGGGGCTTAAATGTGATGTATTAAGTTTGGGGGACAACTTTCCTCTTTAGCTGTTGAGGTTAGTGGTTCTGCAGCAGTATACATTTAGTATCATAATTAATCATAAGCTTCCATAAATACCAAGCAGTAGTGTTGCCACCGGTAGTTGCTACTCCCAATCACCTTGTATTTGACGATTATGAACCCTCATCATGCGCAGAAAGATACAAAGTCAATCTGCGTCTGTAAGTGCCCGGTAAGATGTTGCCGAAACTGTAACAACCTGCAGCACAGATCCTACACAAATCTAATTTTCACCTTTGAAAATTACCAACACATTTTTATAATACAAAATTTATTTTTTAATATAATTTTGTGTGCCACATTCTAAAATATTTGTTGTATTCCGTCCTAAGATTGGTCTGATGCAACCCTCTATGCTAACCTATTTTGTGCAAACCTTTAAATTTCTGCATAGCTATAAGATCCCACATCATTCCCTAACTTGCTTAGCATATTCCATCCCTGGCCTCCCACTTCTGTTCTTACTTGACACACTTCCTTCTAATGCTAATTTTAAAAGAACCTTGTTCGTGTCTCAAAACTTGTCCTATTCATCTATTCCTTCTCTCAGTCAATGTCCTACATATTGTTCACTCTTCCCCTATTCCAATTAGTGGTTTTCAGCATTCTCCTATAGCACATTTCAAAGGCTTCTATTCTTTTCCTTTCTGCAACTCCTATCATCACGTTTCTCGCCCATATAACACCACACTCCATACAAATATTTTTAGCAACGATTTCCTAATATTCATACTTATTTTACCCATAAGTAAATTCTTTTTCATGAAAGCCTTTGCTATCATACACTTTGTCTACTATACTTCGACCATCCCAAGTAGTATTTAATCTTACACCCTTTGTTATTCCACAGTTTCCCATACTACACTCCATTACCTTGGTTTCCCCTCTATTAATCCTCTTATTGAACTTTCTCCAGGACCACATTCATGCCATTTATTATAACTTTAAAGTATTCTTCTGACTTTCCTAATAATACAATATCATTAACAAAGCATAGGGTTTTAATTTCTTCTCCTTGCAGTATGATTCCTTTTCCATATTCAGTTTTAACTGCCTTCATCACATGTTCTATTATAGTAATTTAATATTTTCAATTAATTTAGTTCTTTTTAATGTAAAGCAACATTTTCTCAGCGGGTGTAATCGATGAAGATTACAGAGGAAATGTGGGGATTGTCCTATTTAATCACGCAAGTGAAGACTTTGTTGTGAAGCGTGGTGACAGGGTTGCTCAACTTGTGTGCGAGAAAATATACTACCCAGACTTGGAAGAGGTTGATGTAAGTTGCTTAAAATTTTACCGTTTATACATATTTTTTGACTCCAGTTAATTTTAATGCTTCCTGGCAGAGGGGAAAAATCTTTGATGCAAGGCTATTATTGTAAACGAATTAGTAAAGTGTGTCTAAGTGAAGGATAACTAAATTAACTAGGTATTTAATTTTTGAACATTTTTTATTTCAGACTTTGGATGACACGGACAGAGGAGCCGGTGGGTTTGGATCTACAGGTGTAAATTAACTGAAAGTTATAAGAAGAAATAAAACTTTGTCTTCTTACAGTTGCATTTTTTGCAGTATAAAATGAATGGAAGCGTGAAATTCTACCAAAGGAATGATTTTTTTTGTGTGGTTACACTTCTGTAGGACAAAGTGTTGAGATTAAGCCCAAGTCTTTATTGTTGTTCAGTATAGAAAAGTTGTTTCATGTACTTTTTTTATTTTGAAATAAAATTGCATATATATATTTTTTCACTGTATGGAAGTTCATGTGGTGTTAGTCAGGAAATTGAGAGCCTCATGTCACCACAGACCAGGAACTTTTTTCTGGAGGAAGTAACCTCTTTCCTCAGTGGACATGTGACCACAGTGTTATTGCAGGTGCAGTATCTGGCCCCCTCCTTGCCTTTATTATCAGAATCGTTTACTTAAAGCTGCCTGAACCACCTATCCAATCAAATGGAAACATGCCACCATAATCATGATACCAAACAAACCAAAATCCCACCCCACAAATTACAGTCCAAAAAGTCTCTTTCCTACAATATCCAAATTGTTATTAAAAACAACTCCTTCCCGATTCCAGACACACACTATGGTTTTCACCCAAAAACACTCCTGTGCCCATCAAATATACTCCCTCTCCAAAGGCTTAACAAAATCCACCACCTTTCCCTTATATCCAAAATTCCTAAACTACCTCTAACAGAAACTTCTCCAAGCCCCACCCAATTGCTGTGGACATCCCCCAATGAGCACTTGACAACCTAGAGCAACACCAAATCGGCATCAACCCCACCAAATCAATGTCTCATTTAGTGCTAACCAAAAACCCTCCTCCCCAAACCCATCTCTATCTAAACAATTCATTAATACCTTTGAAAAACTATGGGAATAGTCTTAAATTGTTGAATTGTCATTAATCTCCAAAATCTACCATAAATTCAGAAGCCCCTCTTACAGTTGGCTCAAAATGCCTCTTGCACCTCTCCATAATACAACCCATCTTGTCCACATGGGGAACAGCCAAAATCAAAACATTGGAAATTCTGTCCTCCACCATAACTTCAAAATTTTCAGTCAAATCTAGAACTTCCCTCAATTCTACAACAATCCTGTCCCCTACCTGTAGGCTTCCATTGGCTCAAAAGAAAACTCCAATTTGACCTCATCCTTCCCTATCTTACAACACCCACATCCTCCAATACATCACCTGTGAACCCTCATATATACGCAAAGAAAATGAACTAAGCACATCTGCTAAACTAGGCTTATCAATGGATTATCCTAGTTTCTTGTATAAACATTAAATATGTGCATCATTTTATTTTGTATATATTGCAATAATTCTCACTATTGAAGTTTTTATGAAACAAAAGAAATTGTCAAACTTTAGTGACATTTCATGTCAACCAGTAATTTTCATCTGAGTATTTATATATATATCATAATTTTTGTCTTAACAATACAATAATGTGGACCTATGGATTCAAAACTGCAGAACCATTATCTCAGGAGTATGAAGTGCAGGCAATCCATGATAAATTGGTAACCATCCGATCTCGGGTTTCCTTTTATAAGAGGAAATATAACAAATATCTGACAACAAAAAAATAAACTTAGAAGAGTTATATATTACTGGAATTACAACCGAAAGACTTCCAAAAAGGCTAAATCATATAATGTAAAGGAAGAAAGATCAATGGATGTTCCCCTTACATATTTACTTAATACCCTGTATATAGATTGTAAGTTACATTTAAATGGAAAATATACAAATTAATAAGTATACCAAGATAGATTAATTTTAAAACCTAGTTTTAGCTAGAGTTCCTCCCAATCATAATTTAGGCTTTTATAAAAGTTCAACATTTAAAATTTTTTGAGAAGGGGAATTTAACAGTAGTATACTGTAACTTCAAGTGTCTTAAGTGGGAATATTCTGAAATGCAAACCTCTTTTTCCTGATCTGTCTTGTTAAATGAATGCATGGAAATTGACCCAAATTTGATCAATCTCGAAACTAAGAACTATATTGGTATTCTTAAGTCAAAACCTAAACCCCCTCTGACAAATCAACATTATCATTTGGGCCTTGTTTTTTCATTTATACAACACTGCTCACCAGGCATGGAAATAATTATAAAATAAAATGTAATAAATCTATTTACTTTTGTTTCAAATTATCAGCCAACAAATTATACAAAAATATGGTTTGCCAAATGATCTTTTCATACCAGAAGTATAATAATTCTGTCTGACGGTAGGAGTAGTCTAGTTAATTGTAACGTATTTACCATGACTTTGAATAAGTTATTAAATAACAGTTACAATGATGAAAAATTGGTCTCAGGTACTGGACTTCCTACAAGACACCTAACAGGCATAAAAAGATCAACGAAAGTATTGGTTGGTTCTAGTTTAAAATGAATTGATTTGTCTCCCATATTCAATTCATGAATGGTTTACAGGTACAAATCAAAGTCAATTCTCCTTGAAGAATAAAAAGGTCCATCTTGACCACATTTTCGCACCCAAACTTCTCCCTTAAAATAATCTTCTTCTGCCCAGGTCTGCATTTGTAAACTAGAATGAGGGCCCTGCACTTCTGGGCTATCTTTCTTCCATTTGAATTCCCAAGTTGTTTCCCTACCTAAAACAGATGACACATATATTAAATTGAGAAGAAATATAGTTCAAGATGGTCTTTATAAAGTTTTACACTAATTTAATTTAGTCTCAAAACATCTGGAATAAAAAACATTTGTCTACTTTTAATTTCTTAATTCTAATTTTTTTTTATATAGTTAATACATCTTCTAAGACTTAATAGTGTCAGAAAAATGGTATATATGCCACTTCACTATTTATTTCATTTCAGTTTATATCCATAAATCCTGTTTGGCAGAATACTTACTGCTATTTTTCACCGTGTCACTGCTTGTGTTTTCCTTTCTGTTGTCCAAAGATTTCTTATCAGTTTCTGAATTTTCTTTAATTTCAGTGTCCAACCTTTCTTGTGATTCAATCACTGTAGAAGGGCCAGAAATTACAGGTGCTGCTGCTAAGTTTGTGTCGTGTGTTTCTTCAAAATCAACTTTTTGCTTCTTTGTATCCAACCGTGCCTTCTCTTTCTCATCAAAGTCATCAGCATACATATCGAGGGCATCATCATATGAAGTTGCTGGGCGTTTCAAAGACAGACCCTTTTTCCCTTTCATGTCGGCTGCTTCGACCTATGAAACAGTTCATTAAATAACTTCAAGAAAGGTAAAATAATCCTACAAATTATAGACTGAATTAATTTCTAAAAATTATCAGAGGTTGGAAGTATATGTATTTAAGTGCACATTATTTATTTAAATCATATTACAATAAGAATATGATCCAATAACATCACCTTACACATTTAACAAGTTATTCTAACTGACTGAAAACATTGTTCTATGAAGTTTCGACACTGGTCACTTCTATCATCTTCAGTTGGCTTCACTTGAAGATGATGGTAGTAACTGTTGTTGAAAAGTTGTGCAATAACAATTTTTTCACCCAGTTGGAATCCCAAAAATCTTTATGTTAATAAAATACACTGGGCAAGCCTTCCTTTGATAACTTCCACAATATCCAGAAAAAGGGTATGTTTTAGGCAAGTGCTCATACTTAAACATTATGGCTATTAAAAATAAAATACCGTAAGAAATGTGTGCATTATTTTTATTTGTAACTAACATAATATGCAGAATGTTAACTTGAGTGATTTCTTGTTTTAACGGCATATTATAAATCACTAGTAATGAAAAGTCGATTTGTCCTCGGCAATGATGATGATTTATAAGGGAAAAAGTTAATATTAATTATCAAAAAATTGGATATGTAAAGCATTTTTCATCCGTCATAATATTACCACAAGTTACCTAGAACTATATGACATTCAAGTTTTGAAAATAAAAGCAATAATTTATTAAATGAATTAGACTAGGAATCTTCTCATGATAATGTCATAAGACCAATATGTAAGACAAATTTGTGGGTCACAACTTACTACATCAAAAACATCTTACTAGTGCAGTGATCTGTTCAAAACTTTCTTGGTAAATGTCCATATTTCCTGTCTCCGATAACAACTGATTAGCCATGGCAGTCAAGTCTGTAACCTCTTGACTGGATGTACTGTTATCTGTTAAACCTGCTTTCTTTCTACGCCATCTCTCTGAAGCAGACATAGTTTTCTTACCACCTATAAACATATAAACATTATTGATCAGCAATGAAATATTATTATAGTAAATAAATAACATGTGTGAACCAAACCCTGGTAAATTATTACTATGCAAAATGTTGTCCTTATTAATGGGGAAATAATTTAAATGTCACATTTGTCTGATCTTGATTCATATGCATACTCAAATTCATCTTCACCGATACCTTTAACCTGGTTCGCTAGGTAATTGAGCCAATTCCCCTTCAAATTTCCTTCAAAACCTAAAAACCAAATCCATATTATGTTCACTCCTACTGTTGTCATCTCAGCTCTGGCCTTAACACTATCCGTTCATGTCAAACTTGCCAACATTACATCAATTGTCACCATGACCACATCAAAGTTTCTTCCATACACCTTAACCTGGTAGCTCACATTTGCTTCACCTGGCCACATACTCAACCAAATTCTCAATGTTTTCATCAACAGAAAATACTATGCAGACATTACCCCTCAAAAGATTTTCCACACCCTATCCATTCTACAAAACCATTGTTGACAGTAAAAATGTAGCCCACTTTTTACTAACCAATAAGTGGATTTTAAAGAGCAATTGGCACAAAAACTGTAATGAAAAGCCTGTATCTCACAGGTTTACAGGAGAGAAACTTACAAATTAACTAAAGGCATTATAAATCCATGCAATAAATATATAATTAAACAAAACCAACAAGTAATTGTGATATATCTGACAATAAGTTATATATGAAATTACCAAGTCTTTGCAGTGATTTTGCAACAGTCTCTCCAGGTTTCATGAATGCCAACATTTTTTTATACACTGGAATTTGGTCAAATGAAGTCAAGTTTGAGTCTTCACTGTCACTCGATGAAACTACTGCCGGATTATCGTCTTTCTTAATCTGATGATGATAGAAGCGTTATATTAGTATGAATTCAAAATACCAAATATAATAAAACTATTGAGCAAATAGATTACCACAGTCCAGTTTCTTTTTAAAGATGAAAAGCTCTGATTACAAATCAAGCTTTATCACATTAGTTATTTATTTTTAAATAAAGATTGGATCAGGCATCAAATAATGCAAAAAACAATCAAAGAAAGTGTATGAAAACTTCATTAACAATACCTTAACCCAGTCTATATTATCCAACCAGCTATCACGAACAACTTTGTCTTCTTTTTTCCAATGGTAATTTCCATCAGTGTCAAAATGGCCTTCTTCCAATTCTTCTTTCATATTAAAGGGAGTAAAACGCACTTCACCATCAAAACCAGCAATACCATCTTCTTGACCTGTTGAAGATAAAAAGCAATTTTTTTTTTCACAGACTATAATAGTGTCACACTTGTACTAATTAAATCCTGCCAGAAAAAAAGACATAGTAGAAGTCAGTGGGCAAACATTTTTCCAACAATTCTAAACCTATTAAGGAATTCTCATTTTTAAGACCCAAAGCCTTGTTTGCACATGATAAGTAATTTAGTTGCGTAGCGAGTAATTAAGTAACTAAACGTATCTAACCACTACAATTTAGTCGAGTCTAAAAAGTAATACTAAATTACTGGGCTAAATACTTGATTAATTTCACTCTATTTTTTTGGTCGAGTAGAGGCCCCTCCCACCACCACCATGTGCCACAAAACACGAGTGAACACAATAAATTTAGTCCAGTTCATAGTTATTGTGATGTCAACATATTGTTTCGTTGCTAATTATTTGCAACATGAGTGCCTATGGAACCTTTAATCCCCACTTAATAAAATTAATAAATCAAGCAAACTACATATGTTGATTGAATCCTAAAATAGTTGATTTTCCAATTTGAAATATATGTCAGTGTTCTTCAACTACATCCAATAGCAAGAAAGTAGAATACTGCCTGTAATTTTTTTGTGTGTATGGATTGCACATCTCAAATAGGTACACAGAATTAGTGACTGCAGAAAATTAAAACTATTCCAAAGTATTCTTTAGGGCCTTCTAATGCTATTTTTTTGAGAAGAAAAGTAGTAACTCCTAGCTCATTCCTTCTAATTTCATACCCATAGTTTGCTTTCTTTTGGTACATTATGTTTTTCTTAATTTAATTCATCTAAAATAGTTTTATTAGGTTATTTACTTTGTTGCATAGCCAGTTGTTCATTTTGCAATTACACAAGCTACTAAGGTGCTGGACATTTTAGTCAACTGTAGGTGCGAATGGTTTTTGGTGAATTGCTACTAGCTCAGTTACTAAACTACTTGCCGCATGACTAAATTACTTATCAAGTAGGAACAAGACTTCAGAACAATAATTTTTTTAGTAATTGGAGGGAACTTTACAAGTGGTGAAGAAGAGAACATGTAAAGAAAAAAAAGGTTAAAAATTTACCTTCAATATCATCCTCAGCCATTATATCATATGTCTTCTCTTCTACATCATCGTCATCATCTTCATCAGAATCAAGAGAATGTTTTTTTACTTTATTTTTCTGGTCATCTTCCCAATCGGCTTCCAATTCACTTGAGATATCAGGTGTTGACATCTTTGCTAAATGTTTCTGAAATGTAAATGTTAAATACATAAATATGTAAATATAAGAGTTTTTACATTATGACAAATCATAGGCCATTGTTAGTAGAATTAATAACCCTATGTTTATACACAAACATGTTAATTTAAAAATCACTTATTGTGTGTAAAATAGTAAATATGTATAAAAAATTCTGATTAAATATTAAAATAAATTGGAAATTCGGAAAAATTGATTGTATCTTTTCTAACCTTAACTTCTTGACCAGTATCAGATAAAAGACTTCAACAACAAAACTGATAACAGTAACTGACACAGAGGTTTACAAACACTTAATATAGTAAATGCACACCGCTCACACACTTCACAACATTGCAAAGTTATTCAATTCTCTAAACTCAAAGATATATCATTGGTCGCATATACTCAATTGATTATGTCGTTTAAAGGTATCGATTCTAAGTTGTTCAAATCGTTTGTTCAATAGCTAATAATAGAAGTAATAAAACTCTAGTAAAGTTTGAATTATTATGGTTAAAAATCAGTTTTGACACGTAATTTTCTTATAATCCAAACCCTGAATCTTATTAACATTGGTTTATGAGAAATTGACTTGATTTTGTTATTTATAACTTAAAATCCAAGTTAACGCAGCCAAAATAGGAGGAACAACGGAAACGGAGCATGTGTCCAATCTCATAATATAATATAGTTTTATTCATATATTTATTGATTAATAAACTTATTTGTGATAAGTTTATAAAGGTTCTTGATAACAATTCTGTTTTAAACGGCATAGATTCCCGTAGGTAGCTCTACAATTGCGCGTTCTGTTATATGCTGTAATACAACTCTATGACCTGGTCGTCTTTTCATGACAAAATTGTGTTTGTCTTATCTTCAGATTGTTCTTCCTCACTCATATATGAATTTTATATTAAGCCGAAACTTCTAATTTCCAAGTTAACCTTTGAATCTCACCACAAGCCGCGCCACTGCTTACCTACTTTCACTTCTATCACGGTGAAGTTTATGTGCTCGTCGAAATCATTTCCTGAATAAATGTTGATGCTAACAGATTGTCTGGATTACATTGTCCAGATAATCACCAGAATATATTAACGAAAATCTTTGGTGCATTGAATAGGGGGATAATATCTTATTTTATAATGAAATATTATTATAAGAATGAAATTCTATTTACTCTTCATTTAACAACATTACATATATATTACAATTTGCTCAATTAAAGTTATAAGTTATAAGTTTTAATAATAATGTAGCGCAGCAGAACCCGCGCCCAATTGTTTTTATTATTTACGGAAACTTAAATAACAAATATTTCGGCCTGAGCAAGTCGCTGGCCAGGAAGAAGGGGTTTTTCCGCGCGCCGTCTTGGCGGCTCGGAATAATAACAAAGGGACTGCGGCTGACACTTGGACCATAAAGCTCGGACACCTTGTCGCCGGTTTCGGAATGTCCTAATCTGCCTGGGAATTTGGTGACCGGGTGGCGTGTGTTCCTCAAATGAAACAAGGGATATGATAGGAGAATATCCATCCCTGCCACCTTAGGGATAGGTGTCAGATAAGTGGGGACAAGGTTTTAAAGAGGCTGACGGAGACAATTTTGAAAGGCTTTTTGCAAGGTGATGGTGAGAGGATATTGAAAGAGAGTGGTGGAGACAGATTTCTGGTGATACAAGGAGGTGGAGAGAGGAGATTGAAGGAGAGTGGTGGAGAAAAAGATTGCAGGTGATACAATGTGGTGGCAAAAGGAGAGATGGGCCATGCTTTGATCAGTCGAGGAAGCAGGGAAGAAAGGTCTTAACAACAACGGAAGAAAGAGGAAAAAACGGAGTTTCCTTAATTCCGGCAGCACGACTTTGTGCTATTGTCAACCGGCGGCTTCAAGTTCCACAACACGGAAGTTACATCGAGACGCATATGAATACAACTCAGGTTCGTCAACGAACGAAAAATCTGCTACTCGTGGTCACCCAAACCATAATTACCCTGAGATCTTTAATATAACCCCATTTTAATTAATTATTTTCGTACATAATATATAACGCACGACCCATATTAAAATTATTGTGTTTACAATTAATAAATGTATATATTTAAACCCAATTATTAATTTCAATAATTAATATTCCCCCATCATTTACAATAAATACTACATATAATTATATAAATAAATTTCTTACAACTAATTCCAATAACTCTATACTAAGGGTCGTTTAAATGGGCAGAATACTTTACACTAATCCTACTCGGAACTGGCAGTACTAGGAAATCGGCATAAGGATGTAAACAGTGGTATTGACCGTGTTGTCTCAGCTTGCCCGGAAATTACAGCTACCGCTTCCTCGTTGCTCCGGACTGGATCACAGCTTACTGTCGTTGTTAATGTCCGTGGTCAGAATAATTACCAATCTTAAACTTTCCAATATTAACCTCCGATCATAACCTCCATGTCCTTAATCAACAGACCATCATCTCCTTAATGTTCAAAGCATAAACACCTCCACGTCCTTAATGTCCAACTCTTTATCTGCTTAATGTTCTCAAATACGTTTGTACTGGGATTTTTAATATTTTTTTCCCACTGCCTTATTTCGTATTCCGTCGGTGGCGGGGCTCGATATTGTCCAATCAAAATTATAGTCTCTCCTCTCTGAGAGGTGCCGGGGGGGGGGTGGAAACCACCAGTCGCGCCGTGTGTTGACTTTTATTACCCTGTCTATAACCCTCACGTGGCTTGGGTTTGTTTCCGTACCACCAAATTCCGAGTAGATGTGTTTTATCGTTACACTGGATGTTCTTAAGGTATGCAATATAATTTAAATAAAAATTATTGATTGGCTAAAAGAAGGAGAAGTGGTGATATTCGAGTTGTTAGGAACACATGACGAGGACAAGGTGAAAAAACTAAAAAGAGAAAAGTTTTCCTGTAGTAATTCAAACAGTCAATAGCTCTCGGCCTAGTAATTCAAAGAGTTAATGAGAGTTTGAGCGAGACATTTGGATCAATTACCTCCGAGATATTGCGTATGTGTTCAGCATTGGACAAAAAACGCCACAAATGCTTAAGATCGTGGTATTGTAATCCGACTGGACCAGTTGTGGGTTATTTGGGTCAAATTTCTAATTATTCTGATATTATTTCAACCAATCCCACGAACACCCTCAGAGAAACAATTATAAAAGTAGACTTATGCCAGAACCTATACTATAATTAAATTCGAATAGAGAGAAAACGTAGGTGATTAAATATGTTTTATAATGAAACAAATGCATAAAATTAACTTGTTTGTATCTTATCATTACCAGACTACCAAAATACCTAATAAATAATAAGTATGATATTCACGGCGAGGTTTAGGGCATACGTTTATAATTTTGTCACCCCGACGACTGACAATTGCATCTGCCCGTTCAGATGCGAGGTTTCAGTGGCGTACCATCGCACATAACGCTCCTTTTATCAAAATTTACTTCTCAATCCTAATATTTTTTTTGGTCTATAAAGAAACTCATTCCTTATTTCCTCTGACCATCAAGTGGGGTTTAATAACTTCACTCTATTACGTCATTTTACATTGCGTTCCGGCTATCGCAGGATCTCGTCGATTTCAATATGTATTTGACTTTCCTTATTGACAATATTAAAATTTCTGAATAACTATTGCTTCTGCAATTTCACTTGTCAAATTTAATCCCGTGTAGAGGAACTGGCTTTCTATAAAGGTATCGAAAAGCCAGTTCTCTTATTGTCTGCAACTCATCGGCTTTCACTGAAATGGTAGATTAATCTCGTTATCATCGAATTGTTCAAATGAAATTGTTCAGCAATAGTGCATATGAACGACTGGCAAAATGGCGTTCAACAATGAAGACTCGATGCTTTGCGTGTTGTGACAAGTTTGTTAAATGCGTAAATAAATCAATGTTGATTGATAATGTCAATTGTTAAATGCGCGTTTCAAGAAGTGAGTGTGTTCTGGAAAAAAAAACTTGAATAAAGGACGAAAATTACTAGAAAGCTTTCACGTTAGTCATGTAGTAGAAGAAGCTAGGAATGATTTGCGAATATTTACCGGTACGGTTTTGCGATCTACGTCTGGGGCACATAGTAATAAAAATTACGAGATTTTTTACAAACGGATTGTGCAGGTATACATTTTAAGTAAGAAAACAGCAAAGTTAACGAATAATATTTAAGCAAACAAAACTAAATGTAAAAAAATTATTTGAATAATATAAATTATAAATATAAAATGTATAGAAATTTAGAAAATATATCTGAAATTGATTGTTATGCTAATTGTTGAAATGATTCTTGGGTTTGCAGCCGGGTGGCGTTGTAAATACACGACGTTTCGTCGACAATCACCGTCGACATCTTCTCTATAAAGAGGCAGAACATCTACCTATGCTATTAAAGGGGAGTTGCCTGTTTCAGGATCACCCTCATGTAGCCTGTTACCCAAAAAAAAACGGCACCAAGCAGTACGATTAATTCAACAAACATACGAAGGCTTGAAGACAAAAAGACATAGCACAGGTGCAGTGTTTCTCGACCAAACACAAGCCTTCGACAAAGTGTGGCACACAGGACTCATATACAAACTTGACGCAATAGGTTGTCCAGATTACATGACGCATCTCATTAATTCATACTTAACTGACCGACATTTTTACATCAGAATAGATGGTAAAAACAGCCAAACGCGACCAGTACGAAGTGGAGTGCCCCAGGGCAGCTGTCTTGGGCCAACACTCTACAACATATACATAAACGACGTACCGACGCATCCCGGAACACGACTTGCACTATATGCAGATGATGCAGCCTACTTTGTAGCAGAAAGAAATCTAAACTACGCGTCCCGAAAGCTCCAGCATGCACTAGACGGCTTCCAAGAGTGGGCAAAGAAATGGCGAATTTCGCTAAATCACAAGAAGACACAGGCGATAGTCTTCACAAACAGCCGTCGTTTGCCCGACACGATCCTTGAGGTAAACCACGAGATCGTGCCGTGGCAGACTACCGCGAAATATCTGGGCCTCACCCTTGATAAGAGGCTCACCTTCAAACCTCACATTGAGGCAGCACGAAACAAAAGTTTCGGTGCGATGAAGGCCCTATTCCCAATACTATGTTCCCGATCCCTTCGTACCAAAACAAAATTAAAAATCTACAAAACAATCGTCCGACCTGCCCTCCTTTACGGATGTGAAGTCTGGGGTGCAGCCTGTAAAACCCTAATATAACGGGCCCAGGTTACGCAAAACAGATTCCTCCGCATAATCACCAAAGCCCCACCCTACACAAAAACCCAAGACCTCCACCAAGTAACCCAAACCGAAAAAATTTCAGACCGTATTAAAAACACAACAAGAAAATTCTTTGAAAACTGTAAGAAATCTAAATTTAAATTATTACAAAATCTAGGCCAAATTAACAATACGCAAACAAAATTAATGGCTAATATAACATCCAGATAAATTCCTATAAAAATGTATATGTATATAAATCCCAAATCCTACAACCTAACGGGACCGCAAAACCAAACCTAAAAAAAAACGAAACTCTAAAAGAGCCCAGCCAGCTCTCATCATATCTTTAGGCAAGTCAGGGAAACACAGTTAAAGAAAATGTCATACAAAGTCGTGGGCAGCAGCCCGAAACTTAAATTTTTAAATGAGGTACGCCCTTACACGAAAACAGCGGATTAGTCATTCCACCTGGAAGATGTCGACGGTGATTGTCGACGAAACGTCGTGTATTTACAACGCCACCCGGCTGCAAACCCAAGAATCATTTCAACAATTAGTTCACCGGGAAAACCTGCGGAAGTTAGTTATGCTAATTGTTTTACTATAGGTTAATGAAAAAAGAAACATCATAGTTTTCTGACTTAAATATTTACAATAAATAAAAACGCCCAAAAAGTCAGGATAACTATTTATTAACAAAAGCGACGTTTCATCTCCATTTTGAGACTTCTTCAGGTTTTTACAATTTAGTAAAACATCCTATTTACTCGTTGACTCCCTCAGTCAGTTATTGAATTTATATGTGAAGAATTTGGTGCTGCGCTGCCGCTGCGGGAGTTTTCTCGCAGGCGCTTCACCTCGGAATGATCGCGGGGCTTACCTGAATATGTCGGGAATGCCTCGCAGTCTCTGTTTTTTTTATATAATCAAAGTTCTCACATACCGACACCTTCACCTATTTTAGGAGGTATATGCACTGGGGTCGAAGACCTTGGGCATATGGCAAGAGTTGTCTGCTGATCCCATTGGATCAGTCGGCCAACCTGAAAGTTCTGGAGACATGGAGAAGGGAATGCTGCGACTCCACAGCAAACTCATCCCCCGTCATTCGGAAGGACGTGAGAATAGTACCCAATGCCCGACCTACCTGATGCAGGTTTTCTAGGGTTTACCCTGCATCTCTTTAAGTGAAACATCGGGTAGGATCCTTAAACCATAGCCCGGGGGCCCTAGTCAACCCTTGGCTACCTTGCTCTACCTTCCATATCCCCCCTTTTCAATTCCCTTCCACTGCTATTAAAGGGGAGTTGCCTGTTTCAGGATCACCCTCATGTAGCCTGTTAAACCACACAATAAAATATGGTGCCGCGCTGCACCTTCTCCAGCGACGGTTATACGGCCAAAAATGACAATTACCGATTTGGCTACATGCTCAATATTTTAAATATTCCCATTTGAATTGATTCTTTTGCCTTTTATATTTGGAAATACTAATACATGGGGTAAATCAATAATCCACTTAAATTTGTCTTTTGCTGCTTTCTGAAGTATTTTAGCAGACTCAAAAAGCGCTGTTTTTACATGGCTCTTATGGGCCTACGAGCGAGTTACACCTATAGGGGAGGGGATGGCCGTCACTCTATTGCCTCTCTATCTATTTAAAGGGGCTTGTAAACGAGCAACTTTTTACGGCAATATGTGGTCGGCAATCATGGCCAAGCAACATTGCCCAAAATCCAGCAACATTTCCGGCGATATAAACATATTGCCGGCAATATATCAGTATTGCTGAGCAATATTGCCCGTATTGCAACCACTTGCAGGGGTTTTGCCGGTGAGTTCGGTCCGGTATCGAAAATATGCAATATTGCCCAGCAATACAAGTCCCCAACCCTCACCTAGAGACCTCTGTGGCCAATCAGCTGAGTTAATAATTAATATAAGATGTGGTTAGCGTCGTGTTTTGTATAAATATTATTCATTATTCCAATCATGGATTCGCCAAACGAAAAAATTATTGCATTTATCGATACAGTTCACACAAATTCATCAATTTGAGGCGTGGGTCATTAGAGAATACCAAGTAAAAAATAGATTTTTGGCAAACGATAGCCAACATTTTACAACTCGTGAAACCTGGTCATTTATTGAAAAGAAACAAAAAAGAATTACAAAGTAATTACTAATTTTTAAAATAATTTTTCAACAAATAAATAGGTCTAGCCTGTAATTAAATAAATCCTTCCTTTAAAACTACGCATACTTCAATCGAACAGTCGGACACTGAATAAATACGTCAAAGATGTATAAGGCAGTCCCGTCAAAATAATTTTTGGATAATTGCCAATCTCGTAATGGATCGGTGTTGTATTCCCCATCATCGTATCCTTTTTCCCTACAATAACCTCTATTTTTGAAGGAAATATTCAGTCTCCCTTTGACATAGAAGGCGACGTTTGTGAATAGATAATCAACAATCAGTTCGTTGCTTGGATTTTTCTTTAGTTTATCACCACTAACGATGCGCTAATAAGAACTTTATTTTTGGCCATATTGCTGTACGGGAAATGTTCCGGTTACAATGTGGCCGTAATATTGCCGGGATATGCATTGCAACACATTGCCCGTAACATAGCAACACATAGCCGACAATATTGCCGGGCAATAATTTTCAGAAATATTGCCGGCAATGTGAAATTTTTGTGGCTCGTTTACGAGCCCCTTAAGATATTCTTTGTGGAAGTCTACCTTGCATTACAAGTTGAATATCAAAATTACATAAGAAGTACGTAATACTGCTACAAAATAATATTTCAACATGCAGCAGCAAATATAACGTCTATGTCATTTCCTTCTCTAGCATACAATCTTTACATCTTGTGATCAGTAACATATATGCGGTGTTGAAGTGCGGTAATATTCTTGGAGTTTTAATTGGCAGGTATTAGATTTCTTATAGGCTAACATTTGAAAAAGAAGCCTAAAATTTTGTTCACACTGTTAAAACACAATTATTGTAAAGGTTCTTCAAATTTCGAAACAAATCATTATTCCTAAATTTAAATTATCCGCCACTGTCAGGAAGGATATAAAAAAAATTAACACAGCCGACGTCGTAGAAGAGAGGAAGTGTAACCAAATTTATAAACAGAAATGTCACAAACCTAATTACATTTCAACAATTAGAAGCAGTTTTGCGAAAAAAATCAATTTTGCATGAAAACAAGAACATTGGTGAATATTTATAATTTTTAGCCCTTATCTAGTATAGCGAAAACCAATTGTCTGTTTAATGTGGTTAGATTTTAATTATGATCCACTAATATTGTCAGTCCTGTTTTATTAATTATCAATAGAACTATCAAATTATTATACACTTGAGGTAAACATTTGGGAACTTGAAAGATTTAAAAATTAGCAAAATTTATTACGTTGGAACTTTTAATGCCTGAATGGCGCTACGATTTATTTGGAAAAGTGCAAGTTTTTAACGATTCCATGTGTGTTGGCAACGACTTTTCATCGGAAATGAATTTAGTTGTGGTAATTATAAAATAAATACATTTAGCAGAATGTCTGTTTTATTACCTTTAATATAATATATTTTATTTTAAATGCACTGCCACTTCGTATTAACATACGTTAGTTAGTCAGAGTTTTTAGTGTGTAAACATAAATTGAATTATTGCTGTGGAAATGTCAATTATATTTATTTTATGCCATAAATGTTAAGATTGCTTAAAATAATTTAGTTTATGAGATTACAAGTGGAATGTAATTTGAAGAAAATTCAGAAGAATTTTCCTTAAGGTAATAAATATTGTTAGAAATAGAAAGTTCAGAAATACCAAACTAGCATTTAGCAGTACTTTTTTATCACAAAATCAAATAACGGTTTATAATATGTACAAAACTGATGGCATTTATTGTAACCATATATTCAAAATACATACACCCGATTAAGGTTATTATGATAGGGAAGCATAATTCAGGTCGGACAACTGGCTTATAATTAACTAAGGGTTGGGTAAATAGTATTTTTTTTAAACATTTTACTATTTTTAAATTTATTACTTTGATGTTTTATCATAATAAAGTATTGTATTTAAGCTCTGCTAAAATAATTTATATAAGTTAATATGCCACTATTAAGAATGGACTTAGAAATCATTTACCAAAAATGTGAGAATGGTTACGACTACAGTCAGTGTAATATGGGCTTAGTTGTTTGTTCTTAGGGTCAATAACTCCAAAATAAGTAACATTTTGCTACTGAAATAGTTCTAAACCATATTAATTTTAAAGATGGATTTGAGAAGAACATAACAGCAGCTTAAATGTAATATTTTGATAAATGCTGGGAAGTGCATTAAATTACAAATTAACCATGATGAACAGAAATCTTCACCATGTTAATGTAATGTGAGAAAATTCTCATGATTGGTTTGGACGTTAGAACATCCTATAAGGTTGAAGTAACACCTGATTTAATTATGTTAGAAATAAATGCATCTTTCTTATATTTTTTACTTACTTGTTTGGCCTGGTCATTCAGATGATTTCAAAATCAAAATATTCTTACTTTTATTCACACCCTTTCAGTTTCAATATATTTATGTACTGTTATTTGTTGTTCAATTCCCCTTCAGGTTTTTAGTTATCTAATAGAAGTCCATGTGTTATATAGTATAGAAAAATGTTGATTATCTGATTAAATTGTGACCGTCTATAGTTGAGATAATTGATTGTTCATATAACCGAATCTATAAAATTTAAAAAGCCTATGAGGTAATGTTATTCAAAACTGTAGTTTACTACTTGTATAATTGTCACAGTACAATAGCAAGTAGCTTCCCTTGCAGCTTGAAAAACTCAAAGGTTTTAATGAAGTCTTGCAGTTATTGTATTTATACCTTGGCAATTAAAATCATTTTATTATCTTAAATATTTTTTAAAAAAGAGTTTATATTGAACAGTGCATTGTAAAAGCAGTGCCCTTAAAATTAAACTGGGGAAAATATGACTTCAGATATGGTTGGTTTCAGATAAACAAGCTGTTCTAGTATTCTCATAATTTTATTTATTTACAGTTGCCTTAATAAGCAAACTATCTACAAGTCTCTTTCTGAGTGCTACAATTTTATGGTTTTTGGATTCAGTCTGATCAGAAGACATGTTTTACTATAAGTACTCTAAAAAAATTGAAAAATCAAAATAGATTGTGATAAACAAGATTAGTTGTAGAAATAATTCTGAACATCTGTTCTTTCAAGTTGAATCTGATACTGAAGAAATGGTGAAGGTTTGTTAGTAGCCTCCACCATTTCTTCAGTTTTTCTAATCAACATTAAATATTAGTGAGAAAAGGATTTCATATTATCACTCGGTACTGAAAAAAGAAAGTACAGGTATTCACAGAGAAATTTTGCAAAGAAAACATAAGAAGAAAGCGTCTCATGAAGAAGAGATGGGCAGAATAAGTGCCCACATTACACAATTTCCAACAGTGGAATCACATTGCTGTAGAAGTGACACAAAGAAGCAGTATCTCATGGATATCTTCATATTCACTGTACAAGGAATAATCTGCTTAACCTGTGGAACAGAATTTAACCTCTCCTGTCCAAAATGTAAAAAAGACAAATGTGTCATCTGCAAAGCATTTGTGAAGAATGAAAGCTCATCTCAGGCAGAAGAGGACTCATTCACCAAATGTGAAGCTGGAAAAATCAGAATGGGAAATGAAAGTAGTCATGAATGAGAACACAGCAAAGCTGAGCAATTGGGGAGTAGTGCATGTTGTGTTTTGATTTAGAAAATGTTTTCAATCTGTGTAAAGCATCTGTTTATCTATAAAAAGAAGTTTGCTTATTACAATCATATAGGACACTGCTCTCTCGATTTAAAAACATACTGTGCTCTGTGGGCAGAGAATTTTGGAAACCATATTGCCAGTGCTTTGTACAATGTTCTGACAGATTTGTGAAAATGACAAAACTCTAAAGAAGGTTATGCATTCCACAAGATCATTTGTGTATTCCATAGAGTCATAATTCACGTATGATATAGGCTCTGAAAGAGTTTCTGCAGGAACACACACAAATCATGGATATAGATCAGTAATTTTCCACCCATGAAGTGAATAATGCCCACAGTTTAATTGAACTTGTTACTGGAAAAACTGAAATACACAGCACAGTATCTCTTCTCAGAAATATGAATGCTAAGGAGAAGCATTAACAGAAACTGATTTTTATATGAATGAAGAAAAAAGACATTTTTGTCCATCAAAAGTTTGTCCATTTTTCATTCCCATTATGTGCTTTAGCCAAAATCAACTCAAATAATGTTCAGTTTAATAAAAAAGAATTTTGGCTAAGATGAGCCAGCAGTAAATAAAAAACCAAGCCACGAAATTTACACATCAGTGACATGCTCCTACCAATACCAACTAATAGGAAAACATTGTGAGTGAGCTGCCAACGGTAAATATTCTTTTGTTTCAATATGAAACTCTCTTTGACTAAAAAACTCCTTTTCATGAAGTTTTGTTTTCGATCTCATAGTTCTGAAAATACTGAATAAATAAAAAAGGTAAAACATTGTCTTTGTGGTCATTTCTTTCTTAGTCCCATTTTTATTCTTCAGACATAAAAGCCAACGAAGCTAAAAATGTTCTGTAATTAATCATGTAAGCAATTTGGGGGGGGGGGACTAATCTCTTTTTCCTGCCAAAAATTTAATATTTTAGAAAGGAAAGTGAAAATAGTGTCATAATGTTATGAAGTAGGAGAAAGAAAGTCGAAAATATATTATGACTTGTCATATCTGACATGGTACCACCCCCAAATATTGATTTAGCAAAAGGCTCGAGTCCTAAAAATTGATGTTCCTTTCTATCGAAAGCATAGTATTTCATTTATGGTATTGTCATACTAATATTTACCAAGCTAACAAGAATACATGGGTTTACTTTTTCAAATGACTGTCCTGTAAAATTTTGAAACTGTCAGTTATGCCATTATTACACTCTTCTGGTGATATGTTAAAATTCAAACAGTAAAAAATTAATCTTTTTTTGTTTTGTTAAAAAAACTACCTATACAAAAGTGTCATTTCTCGAGTGTTAATTTAGGCAAAATATTAAAGTGTCTACTTTTGGAAATATTTAATTCATTGTTAAACATTAATATGTAATTTGTTTTAATTGATCCAATCAATATTAACAATTATTTATTATTTAACTAAAAATTTTACTTCATTCATAATGTAAAACATTATGTTAATTGTATCTCATATGATTCCTTTATAGTCATACAAAGGAGCATAAAATGCTGTGCATATTTTTGCTTCATATGAAAACATTATATATCAATGATAACTATGTGAATCATAGTCACATTAAAAATTTGAAACTGTATTTAAAACTGCACAGTACAGATAAGGCTCTGATGCCACATACAAATGGACTTAACATAGGACTAACCAAAAACATTATATTTTACTAAGATTGTTTGGAATTACTGCTTTTCCCACTGTTATTTGAGTGTTTTGATTTGTGGATTCAAGGTCACACAGCTTGTGGGAAATAATAGCTAAGTGCAATTTAATTTTAATCATTCTTTATACATGGCTTTTAGCTCATGTATAAAACTTATCTTTAAGTTTACATAGATGTGTAATGTATTTTCTTTTACTCTTTAGGTATCATCCAAGAACAGTTTTGATTTTAAAATGTATAAATGTGAAGAATGTGGGGATAAATACAGCAATTTACATTTGCTCGAATATCATAAAACGTATCACCAGATTAAGAGACCATTTAAATGTGTGGTGTGCTTTAAAACATTCTCTGGATCAAGCCACTTACTTGATCACATGAAGATTCACACTGGAGAAAAGCCTTACCAATGTGTTGAGTGTGACAAATCATTCTCAATTTCAAGTAACTTAACAGCCCATATGAGAATTCATACTGGTGAAAAGCCATATAAGTGTGTTGAGTGTGGTAAAGCATTCTCTCAATCAACTACTTTAATAAACCATTTGAGGACTCACACTGGTGAAAAACCATTCAAATGTGTTGAGTGTGATAAATCGTTTTCAAGGTCAACTACTTTAATATACCACATGAGGATTCATTCTAGTGAAAAACCATACGAATGTATTGAGTGTGATAAATCATTCTCAAGATCAAGTCATTTTGCCACCCACATGAGGATTCACACTGGTGAAAAACCATATGAATGTTCTGAGTGTGATGAAACATTCTCACGGACAAGTCACTTGATTAAGCACATGACAATTCATACTGGTCAAAATTCATTCACCTGTGTTGAGTGCTTTAAATCATTTGCAAATTCAAGACATTTATTAGATCACATGAAGATTCACACTGGTGAAAAGCCATACAAATGTGTCGAGTGCTTAAAATCATTCTCAAGATCAAATATCTTCACTGCCCACATGCGAATTCACACTGGTGAAAAGCCATACAAATGTGTAGAGTGTGGTAAAACATTCTCTCAATCAGCAACTTTAATAAACCATATGAGGATTCATACTGGTGAAAAGCCATACAAATGTATTGTGTGTCATAAATCGTTCTCAAGATTAGGTCACCTATCAAGACACATGAGGATGCATACAGGTGAGAGACATACAAATGTGGGAAGTGTGTTAGAACATTAACACAAATAATTTAAGAAAACACTTTATATTTTCACTCTTCAATAGCCTACAGTGTGATATATGACATTGTTAAAAAGCAGAATGTATCTTGAGTGGTTACTATGCTAAATAGCATATAACTGTTTACATTGTATATTTCAGGTGTTAAATACTTCCATGAAGTTATATGTTTCCCACAAGAATATGTTAGGGATATGCAATATTGCGTTTTTTATTTTTCTATTAATAAAACAGAAGTATAATTATGTGGGAAAATTCTCTTAATTGCCTTATGTTTATAACAATTATTTTAATCTATATGTTAAAAAGTCTATTAATGTTTTAATTTTACTTAGTAAGATAGTAAAAGTTTGGTCAGATGTACTTTCATTTATAAAAGTAAATAAAGACTAAATAATATTTTTGGAAACAAAAATATTCTCCCAAAATCAGGTTTAATTACCAAAAAAATTCCTTCCTGAATACAATCAATCCTAATATGGAATTAATATAATTGAGTTTACGAAAGATCAAAGGCTTTCCCAGTGAATAGGCATTTCAGAATCTTCACATTCAACAAACTTTATTGCTTTCCATAAAATATTTCTCACTATATTTTGTAATACATTTTTATTGCTTCTGTTTGGTGTTCATAATTAGTAAAATTGAAACTTTTTAAACATTTTATTAATTTATATATTCATTCAGTTACCAATTGTTTATCTATGTCCCATATGTTGTATGAGATCCTTATTAAAATCATATGGAATCGGTATGCTTTTGGTGTCCTGTTGACATCACTGGTCTTCATGTGTAAAGCAAATACTAATGTGAAGTTGTCTGTGTACAAAGGATGTTTCAACAAGTAATTTTTTTAATCTACTTTTTAGTTGGGTAGATTATCTCTATCAATCCTACTTCTGTTCAATTAATCAGGGGTTACCCAATAAGGAAATAACCAGGATGGGGAAAATGAGTCCTATTGTTTTAAATACAATTCTCGAATTTCAACCTGGGTCAAAGTTTGTTTACACAACGTTTCGTCAGCAAGCTCCACAATCGTTGACAGGTATACTCTCAGTCTACGATTGTGGTGCTTGTTGTTGAAATGTTGTGTAAACAAACTTTGACTCAGGTTGAAACCCAAAAATTGTATTTGAAACAAATTCACTGAGAAAGCCTTGATCTGAGAAATATTGATTTGAATGTCCAGAAAGTATATTGGCCCATAATTCAAGGAAGACTATATGTGAAAGTAAAGTATGTAATTCTAGTATTGTATCAGTTCTCATGTAGCAAATGCCATAAGTGATCAGTGGCATAGGCCAAATTCAACAATGTCTTATTAAGGTATTTAAATCCAAACATTTACAGAAATTCTAATGAAAATTTTGACAAGATTCAATTTGTTATTGAGTATTGTATGTAGTTCAAGTTATTATTATATATTGAGAAATTTTGTTGCATTCAAAATGTGCCATCTGGGGTTGGTCACCATCCTTTGCCTTTGTAAACTTTCCATAGACCACCAAATGTAGAGCTAAAATAGAACTCCACCAAGTTTCAGTTGATAGGGTTGCACTTCTTCCGTTTATGAACTTTGTAGAAGTTCTCAAATTTCTTTTAATTCTCTTGCTGTATCAATGAAATAAGTATCATAATATGACCATTTTATAGATGGGTCAACTTGCTGTGAATCATCTCATGTCTGCAACAATTGCTTCTGTACTGAGATCAGATACTAATTCTTGATTTATAAACTTTGTAGGAAAGCAAATAAATATAGCAATCCATATTGTTGGGTGTTGGAAAAAAACAGAGACAAAAATATAAAGTTCGATGGAATGTCCAAGATGGCTATGCACTTCACATCAAATGTAGATTAAATATCAAGAAAAATTCAGTTATAATAAAGCAATTTAATTGTAAAAGGAAGAAAATTTGTGCTTCTATATTTTGAAATGGTACACTGAATGTGTTTACGAATCAAATGTCAGAGAGTTACTGCCATGTTAGTGATGGCTTCACAGAAGTTTGAATCCCATTTAAATTTTTTAGGAAGTAGTAAATGAAGAAGCTATTTGAAGCCACTTGATGCTGTCGGAGAAAATCGTGAAATGAGCTTCCAATATTCACCTTTAGTTCTAACATTTTCATTTGTTTATTTGAATTAATCAAAGGTTAGATAAAAGAAAAAATCTTTAAGGGGCGGTATTTCGAAAATTTTCAAACTCTTGAGAGAATTACCACACGATCCTGCAAACAATATTGCCACAATGAGGCTTTTTCCTAAAGTTAACTTTCTTTATTTAAAATATAAGCAAAGTAATAATACTTTTGTTTTAGGAATTTGTGCCAATTTGATGAAATATCACTGAAAGTCATGCTGCTGAACCATTGAGTGAATGAGGAAATGTACATGATTTATTATTGAATTTAGGCCGATGTCTTATATTGATGGTATCTGAATCTATCATGTAACATATTTCACACATCATAAAGCATTTTTAAAAATCCCCCAACTATTTACATAATGCACAGCCAAACCAGGTTTCTTGGATTCATTTCTTTTTTTAAAAGAAAAATCAATCAGTCTATTTATTTTTTTCATTCTCCTCTTTCCTTGTGAAAAGCCCATCTTTTTCAAAAACTATGTATGTGTACATTTTCATTTTATAACGTATTAGTGTATACTATGGATACTTTATTCCATATATATTATTTATACTATGTAACAAAAAGCTATATTTAATATAATTGTAATGCAATTTTACAAATTATAAGGTGATTAAATGATAAAATTTTTAATTAATTGAATTTCAGAGTTTCATACAAATGAATAAATAGTATATTAAAATACACAAGTTGGAAGAAAGTAAAAAGTACATCATATCTAGTTTACTCTCTTACTTTGTTGAGTGCCATTTTATATGTATATAATAAGGGAGGGGAGTTAAATGGTGTAAAGAATATAGAAATTTATATTAAAAACAATTTTTGGCGGCCAGATTCTACACAATTATTTATACATTTTTTCTAATAACGGCTACTCAGTTATGAAATCCTTAATCTCGGGTTGACCGTGGGATAAATTTGGTCGTGGAAAAATGACGGTATTACGATGTCTGCATAACCACGAGAATGTTAAGAACTACCACGAGTGGAAGTTATCTGCTGTTCTTCTTGGCGACTTTGTGTTGGTCAGCATTGTCATGGACCCTGACGGACTGTCAGCATCTGTGGTTTGCCAGCAAAATAAAGCGACTGCTCTCTGCAGTGTCATCAACTGTTGTATTTGAAGTTTTGCAAGCAACTGCCCTTCATCTCCACTTTCATGCCCTTTTAAACATTTTTGGGGCAGTCACACTTCTTAAAGGCACAAAAATTTTCAACCTTCTGTCGCTAGAGCTTCTGTTTGTGCTCCCTCATTGGTGTGTCTCACATGTTTTGCATTGGTCACCCTCGTGTTTCTGAAGAGGCCTGTGCCATAGGAGGTGATTCTGCAGGCCTGTCTTGCTTATGTTCTCCAGATTTTATACCTCACACACAGATTGTTTTATTCTATTCCAACATCGACTCACCTTTATTAAAAAACCCTATGAATACAGTAGGTCCCAGTTTACAGAACTAAAGGGGGTGAGGCCATTTTAATTAAGCAGTGAACATTTAATGTGACATAAAACCTTTACATATAATTATATACTTTGATTTATGTTAGTAAAAAAAGTTTTCAATGTTCTAAATTACATTTTAATTACTTCATATTGTTTTTGTGGGCTTTTTCAAGTGGACCCTGACTGAAGATGCAAGCCTTCAGTCAAATCTGCATTTTTAGCCAATAGTGACCATACTGTAATTTAACTTGTTCTGCAAACTTCCCAAAGCTATATCAACATTTTTTAATTAGTCCATTTTGTTGTAATTTTAAGCTAATATATTTCTATGTTCAATAGGTTCAGATCTGCACAGATCAACAGTTTCAATATAAATGCAGAGTATAAGGAATCTACAAAACCGTTATATATTTAAGAAAAATTGTGATTGTTCTACAGATATTGAAGTCCACATTTATACGGCATGTTGACAATGTTTTACTTTTATAAGTCATAAAAATTCTTATGTGTAGCACACTAATGAAAGGGCCTACAAATGTACTGAGTGTAATAAGAGCTTTTCTCAATTAAATAACTTACAATCTCACATGCAAGCCCACACTGGTGAGAAACCATAGAAATATGATGAGTGTGATAAAAGACTTTTCTCAAAGCGGTAAAGATATATGGTAACCCACAACCTTACAACTGACCTCAACGTAATAAGTTCTCCTCTCTGTTCGATTATTTACAAAGGCACATGTTTATACACATTAGCAAAGTGTATTTGAAATGATAAACTCTGCATGAACATGAATGATTATTGAAGTCATAGCAAATGTTTAAGTCACACTGTCAGATAAATTATTGATTCTGAAGACGAAATATATTCATACCAATCCTTAATTATTGTTTTTTATTAAAATGTAGTTTAAATAGTAGTTTAACAGTATATTGACTAAATTCTTACAGAAAATATCATTTTCATGAAATATACTATTCATTAGATAAATAAATTTTAGTAAATAAAGTAGAATTGTGAATTTTACCATCAATATACTTCAGTTTTACTTAAAAAATGATGATGTTGTGGTATTCAGTCTTAAAGACTGGTATGATGCAACCCTCCATGCTAACCTATCTAGCACAAGCCTTTTCATTTCCTTATAACTAGCAAAAACCACATCCTCCCTAATCTGCTTAGCGTATTCCATCCTTGTTTCCCTGTTCTGTTCTTCTCCACAACTTCCTTCTAATGCTATTTTACGAGACCCCTGCGTCGTAAAATGTGGCCTATTAATCTATTCCTTCTCTTAGTCAACGTCCTCCATATTGTTCGCTTTTCCTCTATTCTGTTTAGAACTTCCTCACTGCTTACTCTGTCCACCCATCAAATTTTCAGCATTCGCTTATAGCACCACATTTCAAAGGTTTCTATTCTTTTCCTTTCCCCAACTTCTACCGTCCACATTTCGCACCCATATAACGCAACGCTCCATATGAAGGTTTTTAGCAACGATTTTCTAATATTCACACATATATTACCCATAAGTAAATCCCTCTTTTTCGCGAAAAGCTTCCTTGCCTGTGTTATCCTACTGTTTATGTCTACTATACTTCTACCATCCCTAGTTATTATGCTTCCCAAGTAGCAGGATTCCTTAACTTCTGACAAAATATCCCTTCCCAATCAAACACCTTTTGTTATTCCTCTGTTTCCCATATTACACTCCATTACCTTGGTTTTCCCTTTATTAATCGTCATATTGAAATCTTTCTCCAGGACTACGTTCATGCCCTTTGTTATGGTTTCTAAGTCTTCTTCTGGCTCCCCTATTACTACAATATCATCAGAAAACTAAGGTTTTTATTTCTTCTCTTTGCAGTAAGATTCCTTAACCACATTCCGTTTTAACTTTCTTCATCGCCTGTTCTATATATATATGTTAAACAGCATGGGTGACAGACTGCATCCTCATCGTACTCCTTGTTTAGGGCTTTCTTTTCTTGGTCTTCTATTCTAATTACCACCGTAATACAGCTCTTCTAGATATTCCTTTCACCTATCTGCTTTTTCTTCTTTATCCATAATTGGCTTCCCATCCGCTCTCATGTTCTTGCTAATATTTTTTCTCTCACCGAATGTTTATTTGATTCTCCTATAAGCTGTGTCTATTTTCCCTTTCACTATGATTTCTCTTGTAGCCAAGCCTCATTGGCTGATTCATCTCACATTTTTATATTTATGACTTTCATCAATCATTTTTCTTTTTTCTTTTGTTATCCATGCTTTCCTATTGGTATTTGCTATTCTTCCTATTTTTTCTTGTGCTGCTCTAGTCATTTCTTCCTTTAAGAGTGTCCACTTCTCTTACATGGTTTCTTTCTCCTTTCTATATTAATCTAATCCTGATATCTTCTTTGAAGCTCTGAAGCATGTCCTGTTGTTGCAGTTTTTCTATTTCCCATCTTTTTGTTTTAATTCCCTTCTTGAGTTTCTTCATTTTCAGCCTGCATTTCATAACCAGCAGATTATGGTCAGAGTTTATATCTGCTCAGTTTAGTACCCGATTCCTTTACCTCTGTCTAACCATTATATAATCTACTTGGTACCTGCCCATGTCCCCTGGCTTCTTCCATGTGTATAGTCTTCTTTCACGATTCCTAAACCAGGTATTCATCACAACTAAACTGTGCTCAGTGCAAAATTCTACTAGCCCTTCTCCCCTTTTATTCCTTTTTCCAAGTCCATAGTTCCCAACTATGCCACAGTCCCATACCTTTCCTATTACTGCGTTCCAGTCACCCATTACTATCAAATTCTAGTTTCCCTTCATATACTTAATTATTTCTTCAATTTCTTCGTAGATTTTCTCAATTTCTTCGTAGATTTTCTCAATTTTTTCTTCCTCTGCGGCACTTGTGTCGTAACAATACTCCTTTGTGTTCGCCACCCTATCTGATCTTTCTTCCATTTCTGTGCAGTGTCCATCTTAACATTTCCACAATAATTCAATCAAAGACCTCTTTATAACTGTGGCTTTGAAAAACAACTCAATCAACACAAGTGTTTCAAATAATCTGGAGATTGGTGGCAGCACTCTACCAACAATCACAGAAAATTTGATTTATTTATAGAAGATTTAAGTTATTGCTCCACTCCATCATATTCAACAATATCAGTTCAAACATTACGCATGTATTACAACATAATAATAAAAACAGTGACCTTAATGGGAGACATTACATAAATTAAGAATATTAACTTGTAATTCATTACTTGTTATAGGGATCAATTTTCTATATAAAATTAGAAAATGCATACATGTCTAATAACTTTTATTATAAACACTTTTTACATATCATACATTCATTAACAATTAAATGGTAATGGGTACCATACTTCCAATCACAAAATATCAACTTCTCTGATAAAATGTTTGCCCATACTCTTCTATAATCTCATAGCACACAAAGTTTGTCTGAAGCCATTTAGACACAGATATCACATGTTTTGTACATACAATATAAGAGATTTTAAGTACATACCCTTATATTTATTGAAGATATATACAAAAAATATATTCGTTTTGTGAACAAAATGTCAGCAAGAACAATTTATTTTCACTGTAAAATTCATCACAAAAAATAGACTATAAATCTATTTATCAAAAAAGTTTAGAAAAATTATCAATCTATGATAGGATATATAATATCATAATCAAGTGTATTATACATTTGATCGATTCAATTCTTGAAATAATATCAAAGCACTGTTAGGGAAATACCATAGAAGTAGAAAAATATATTTTGCTTCACTTATTTTTCCACATGGTTTACTTTCTACTTTCCTCAGCTATAGTCATGCAGGATATATAATAGGTAAAATATCAATTGGTCCAATTTTTGACAAAGTTTGACTACTAAGCACTGTAAATGATATACAAAAGTGGTTCAAGGTGAAGCTTTGTATAACTCTACATACTTTTTCTTCAAAACACTGCACCGATATGTGTAGGATAAAAATATAAAAAATAGCTGTACACATTTCACATAGAAAATAAGTGTTTCCAAATTTCTGAAACAAAAGTAATTCTAATTGATAGCTATCTTGTTAGAAGATTGTTACTCGTTTGACCCATCACATACGCAAGTGACTGCTGTTCTTTTTGAGTGCTAGGATTAGAGTCATGAGATGAATCAATTGGTTTCAATGGCATCAAACTATCACAGCTAGTGTTCCTAGCAAGGTTAGATCTTAACGGTCTAATGGTTTTAAGTTTTGTTGTTCCACTGTAAGAAAAATTAACACCTAAGCACGAGTCTAACGGATGAACCTGGCAGGAAGGTGATGTGGGAGTCACATTTCCACTGTCTCCACTTTCATCAATAACAGATTTGTTAGAAATTAATTCGACTGAGCTTTGAGAAGATTTTAATCTATATTTTGGAACACAATTTTCAGTGTCACTTTTACAAGATTCTACTTTACATGAGCTATCACCTTTTATGTTTCCATTAGAATGGCTGAGACATACAGCATTGGCTTTAGAACCATGAACAGCCATATCTGTTCCAACTGCTTTAATCTGCTTGTTATTTTGTGAATTAGAGAACATACCTGTAAGTTTGGAGGAAAGATTTGGAGAACTGAGAGCCGATTTAAGAGGATAAGGTGCACCTTTATGCTGTCGAATACTAAGAATTTGAAGCTCACTCCCAACTGATGACGATTTTTCAGGAAAATTAGCACTTGTTACCGATTGTACAGTTTTTAAAGGGTGAGAATGCTTTTCAGATGGTAACGTCTTTGGTCCTTGTGACATGTTCATAACATTCCTTGATTCTGCATGAGCAAGATGTGAAATAATACGTCTAATATCGCCAGGAATTTCAACATCAGGTTTAGAGTCTGCCAAATGCATTATGAATGAACCCAAAGCTGCGATGGTAACTTCCAAGCTTCGAACTTGACCTTCCAGTTTGCTGACCGAGGTTTGCAGTCGATGAGAATTGTTTGCCGAAATCTGAAACAATTTGAACAATGACGACAATTTATTTTATGCTCCTGAAAAATGAGAAACATTTTCTTAACAAACTAAAAATCATACATGACACAATTCAAGACTATCATAGACATTTGAACTGAAAGCAGAACTATTCTTTGTGTGTAGCACAAATGAGACAATTCATTTCAGAGATGTCCATTTTTGATTAGTCTTTTAAACACTGGTTGTATGGTTGATATCTTTTTGACATATCTGGTTAAGTGAGATAACTCAAACTCATATCCCACCATTATATTCTCCTCTACAATATTTGTCAGTGGATGAAAGTGTGATGCCATGACAAACTATGGGACTTTTACTGGGGAAGGTTTGGGTTAAATTCCCATCATAGTGTGTTATCCCTAGTTTCGCCACATGTCTTAACAGAGATGAAGTAATAATAGCGAACAAGATTAATTTTACACATGAAGAATTTATGACATGTATAAGAGACTTGCACTGTCAAAAGATAAAATTAACCAAGACAATTTAATAAACCACCATATAATTTATTTAGTTGGAAAGTGTCATGTTTTATATCGACAGTAAATTTGTTGCTTTCTGGATTAAATCTTTTCTTAAAATTTACTTCTTTATCTATAACAATAGTTTTATCAAAATTGAAATAATGATTTGCTTTCAAACAGTGTTTAATAATAAGTGTGTTTATAAAGGAAATTTTAAATAGGCTTTATGTTCTTTAATTCTACTTGACAAAGATCTTAGTCTGACCAATGCAGCAACACTAATAGTCATTACATGAAAATAATGATACACAAATTGAATTATATCAACAAATGAATTAATAATTTTAATGAAATCCAAGAAAATAAATGGTTATGATAACTACCTCCAACATAGTCATGAGGTACATACTATACAGGTGGTGTTTAGTGTTTCACCAATGATAACCTTGGTTGAGACTAACTTTATACGTTACACTGCACTGGAAAGGCTACCTTTTTTTTAGTCCACCCCCCCCTCCTCCTCCTCTCAATCTCCCTCCCCTGCAAATGTGATACAACAAAGTGTTGGTCTTACCTCAAGTTGTTCAACCAAATGTCTATTTTCTGCTTCAACTCTCTGTAAAGTTTCAATATCTGCATGTGGAACATTGCTTTCTTCTTTAAGGACATGGTACTCTACTTCATATTCATGAAGTTGCTTTGATATGTCCATAGTAAAAACCTGAAAAGTTACATAATATTCAATGTTTCAACAAATACTAAAGCAGAAAATTGCTTATAGAAGCATGTATTTGTGCCAAAGTAACACACAGCCTAAATAAAATGTAATGCTAGTGGCAGTTCAACACTACATCTGTAATAAAAGTTCCAGTATTCAGAATTAAATGAAAGTAACATGTTTTTGAAGGAAGGACAACATTTATCAAAGCAACCACGATATCATTATAATTGATAATATTGTTAAAGATAATTAATTAAATTATATAGTAACACAGGTTTCTTTGTAAGAGGTTAAATTTTAAACAATCAGTGTAAGTGAGAAGCAAGGACAGTATATGCAGTTTTATCAATTACAAATATTTTAAGTTTGTCTACACCAAATGTAAAATCTATTTATAGTTCACAAATAACACTAAGAATTCTGACCAATACTAATTCACAAATGCATCCTAGGCTGATTGTCCGAGCATACTGTCTAATGAAAATAATGTGAGCATTGTCCTAGGTATAGTTTCAGAAAATTAATACAACATTTAACACTAACAATTCAAGGCTAGCAAAAAAAATTATCACATATTTTAAAATATTAAGGATTGATGATACAATTAACTGAGTTATTTGAGTATAGTCAGCACAATGTTTTTCTGTACATAAATTGTGTAAAGATTTTTTACATTATTATATCATCAAAATAAATTACATCTTATAATAGTGTAAATACCATCCCTACCTGCTTCATTATGTGGTCCAAAGTATCTTTATCTATATTTGGTATTTGATTCTTCAAGTAGTCCATTATCTCCTCAAAACTTTGGCATAATAGCAATTCCTTTTTATGTTCGCTGAATAACGCAAGAGCTACACGAAATACAGCCTCTGCACTGTCAAAGAATAGCAAATCTGGAAAGGTGAAAAAAACACTTTCATAAAATTATCTTTAACTTGATAATTGACAAATTTTTATAATAAACTTAACATACCAAATACTCTAGTAACAAATCCCAATGGAAATTGAGAAGCAAACAGAGTAAGTACCCATGGTGCAGCATAGAGTGTTGGAGCCACATCATGCGTATCAAAGTGAGAATAAAGATCTGGGAACTGATCATGAAGGAGACGAGACAGTTGATAGAGTTGCACCTGAAGAGCTCCCATATTTGGCAGATACTGACGCCTCATGCCTCGTCGCAACATCAGATGTTTGAGGAGCAAAAAGGTATTCTCCTCTGGCATCTAGAAATGAACAAGAGAATAATTTACAAAGAAGTCTTGAAAAAACTAAAATTTACAACTTAAATGAACAAGAACTTAATAATTGTTAAACTAAATGAACTTATACTTTTTGTTGGAAAATTTTGTTGTATAATTTGTATACCAAAAATGTATTAAATACATTTGAGAATTTATTAGAGATGCACTCATTTAACAATCGGTAACATTTTGCAGAAAAACAGTCTTAAAAGAAAGTAACTAACTGAGAATTTTTACAAGAAGCAAATAATTTTGGTATTAATTTAATTCTTACATGTAACAGCAGAACTCCAGCCACAAAACTTAAACCTTGACAGTAGCCAACTTCTGGGTCTAGCAAAGAATAAGCCTTAAGAATATTAAATAAAGCTAGTTGTCCTGGACCTAGAGGTGATGAGTAGTATGGATGATTTGGGAAAGTTCTTCCTGTTAACATTTTTATAAATTACTAACATTTATATTAATTTAATAAACAAAATTACAGTGTACTCCTCAAATGAAAATAATTAGTGTATTCTAAAGACTATTTTCATGATAGTAGACACATGGAACATATATATAAAGTATACACAAAAATTTATATAAAAATCAAATGACTGTACTTTATTAATCTAAGATAGAAATATTGTGATTTACAATTTCAGCAGCACCACTGCAAGATGAAGTTTATAAGTTAAGCTATTCCACATCAAGGAGAATATTCCAAACGAATGGACCAAGTTAACATTATGTCAGCCCACAATTCATAAGAAAAATTCTTTATTTCTGCCAATGAGGACCAAGATTCAAAAAATTCTAAGCAGCATTTTAAGGGCAAATTAATACAATAGTAAGAATTTATTTAATTTATGCAATGGTTTCTTGAAAATTATAGATAATTTATCTTTTACCATTTATTTCTCACTACCAATCATTCATTTTTTACCATCACAATACATTTTGTTAAATCCAATATTACCTTATTTAATAGACAAAGTATATAAATGGAGAATTTTACTTACCCAAATCTATTAATATAGCATGCTGATGAGAAGTAAGTTGTTTTAACAAGTTGTCATATGGAACATTATAATTTGGAAACTTTGTTATATCAGGTGGAGCTGTATTAAAGCAATGTTGATCAGTCAGAAACTGCCAAACTTCACCTCGTTTAGTTCTTGGGACACCTACATCATAAAATTTATTTAGTTCAGGCTGTGAAGCAGTAAAACATCAACTTTTTAAAGATCTAAGTCCTCTTTTTCAAAACAATGTGTTTGAATCAAAGAGCATTATAAGATACATCGAGTGACAATGCCAGAGCTTGCCTACAGCATAATTGTTATTCCCACTCCTTTCATTCATAGCTCCATAAGTGGCAATGTAAAAACAGTACAATTTGAGTTCTGTAAAATTTATCATAAAGCAACAAAAGAGAAATTAAAGTAGATTATTTACACAATTTTCAATCATGTAATGTACAAATATAAATTTAATGTGTTATAAAATCAGTATTCTCAGAACACACAAAAATAATTTTAAAAGGATTAAAAAATTAATTTTCAATCAAAAGCTGTGTCAAAGGATTAAAAAAAAGATTTTAGTAATTTGAGCATTTATAATTATTTTTCTATTAAAATGGTTACACAACATATTCAAATGTTTTATCATGAATTAAAAAGAAGACATTTATGTAATTTAATAGGATAGTGTTTTATTTTTAAACTCTATTTGGTCCAAAGATGTAAGAAATGTCTTATTTTCAGAAAAACAATGTATATTATCCTCTAATATTTGCAAATAAAAATTATGTTTTTAATTTCTCTTTGAGAAATAAGTTGCTATAACTTTGTATCCAACTTGATATATTGATTTTAAAACATTGTCACTTATTATTACTCCCTATAAATAAATATTTGGACATTGGATATTTGCAAATAGTTACTGTGTAAATAAATCATCTATTTTAATCTTTCTTTTGTTGCACTAAATAGATTTTATGGACTTCAAATAGCTCTGTTTTTCATTACGGCTTATGGAGCGAGATGGTCCTAAAGGAATTGGGATAACAGTCATGGCCCAAGTCCTGCTTTTTCCACTATCTATATTATGATGACCTTTGGTCTGAACAATCATTGAAGGCTGTCTAGCTTACTGTTCAGACACATTGACTTTTAAAAAATATTTATAGCAACCATTAATATGGTATAAGATGCTGAATAGCCTAATATTGCTTTCATGTAAAGTATCAATATTTATATAATAAAACTTGACATCACATCAACTGTATGTATTACAGCATGTATTCATATAACTTGTGAATTGTTAAACATTTTATAATTTTACCTGCATTTTAATTTTCAAATCAAGATCTCAAGACCTCTTAAAACACTACTACAATTCCTCCAATATAAAATTTTAATATATATGGACTATCCTTACAATATGTCTAATTAGTCTGGAAAAGTAATAGAATAAAGCTACATTAATGATGTCTCCTTAAAGTATTTGTTTAGATTGTTTTCAGTTATCCTTCTTTTGAGTGTGACAGACTGAGAGAACATATATACCACTAGTAGAAGTTAAGTGTTAAAAAATATATGGAAATTGGTTCTGAAGTCTATATTTTGCAGCATCTATTTCTCAAGAACACAGCTTCCTAACATCAAGTAAGTGAGCAAGAATAAGTGTATGATAATTTATTATTTTTAATATGCCTTTAGATTGCTATATGCTCAGATTTAAAATAAGAGAAACTGAAATTCTACATTACCTTGCTTAATTGCATGTAGTAGTAATTGACGGTCACAGCGAGATGAAGCTGAAGCTTCACGACTGACCAGAACATCCCACACTTCAACCACTTCTCTTGCACAAATACTTATTTCATCATATTCCAACTTAATTCGTTTCACAGTAGCTTCTTCTTGTCTGGCTGCGAAATTATGGAAAATTTAATCATTTTCATTTGTATGCTTTTATAATTTTTATTGTATTGTATTTGTTATTACTACAGGTGGGCATTTGTCTGGTGGCATGATTGATAAAATAAGAGTACAAATGTAAATTGATAAATTAAAAGAACAAAGAAATTATAGAAAAAAATTACGAATACAATTTTAAAATATGTCACGTCCCTTTTTTTCTTCAAAATAAGTTCCTAACTTTTCAGTATTTTTGACATATTTTTGAAAACATTTGTATTCTTAGGGAAAGCCTCTAGTACCCTGACAGGCAAAGCATTCCAGTCCCTTATCACTGTTTACCAAGGAATATTTGCCCACATCTGTTCTTTGGTCCCTTTCCTTTATTTTGTAATTATGGTCAGTTTAGAAAAATAATTAGGTATACTTATCCATTCCCTTATTTCTGACTAGGCCAGTTTGTCTGTGTAAGCTTTTTAGAGTGCCCCAAGTCTAGGCTTGTTCCTCCTATGACTGAGTGGTTCCCATTTAGTTTCGTCCCCACACAAAACCCCAGCTTAGTTGTTGGCTAGCTGATCACTGGAAATGCCTTCTTAACTTTCTGATGAAGGGGGCGGTGCCTCCGAAAATTCAAGAACTCTAAACCTCACAATGTGTACCATCTATGAACCTCAGGTAAGTCACCTACTTTCTATCTCTCTGTCCTTTCCCTATTAATTATATATATATACATATATATGAAGTTTCCTTTGCGTGTACCTTGAAGACGTGCATTCTCTTTATCCATTCGTATCAACAAAAGTTGTTGATTGATTGCTTTTCGCCACAATGCTCTGAGTTCACTTGCATCACGCTTCACCCTTGGTAATTGAACATTTGGATCATCACAGCTGCCATCTGTAAAAATTTTATATTAAAACAAGTTAAAGACCCTGAAAATAAGGAGAATCTAATAACTTAACATGTAACATGCAGCACATAAATATAAAAAGTATAGAATCACTATAAAAATATATTTAGAAATAAATTGGTACCACCCAAAATTTTTGGAATGATTAAAATGCTCTCTCTCCTCCTGAGGACAATTGACTTGTGCTTTTATTTTCATATTTTTATTTTACACCAAATTCACAATTCTCAAAGATTTGGCATAAAACACTAGAAAAAACCTTAAGTTTGGCAAATTATACTTTAGGTGGCAAGTTTATGTTAGTAATATTACAATGATATCCATGTCCCATCCTAAAGTAAAGGTAAATCTATGTTGGATGGTAACTCTCAAAGTAAGAAAATGTTCCTTTAAGAGTGAGAATAATATGTACATTTTAGATATTTAATTAGTGTATTGTGTCAAAATAATTATATACCATATTTAGGCATGGATAGACCATGCTTCTTTTACTAAAGTATGTAGGGGTAATGAGGTACAGCTTGTACTCTGAATGTTTAACGACCCTTTTGTTTAGAACACTTTACTAGCATAAAACATGAGTATCTACATAACTTACAACATATTACATTCAAATTTCATTAAAAAAAGATGTCATTCACCATGGCTTGACAATATCACTCTCATTGCCACTGTCAGATGATTCACAAATGAACAGAAAAACATTGTCCACAAATGCTCAAGGATTTTCCCTAAACTTGTCAGCTCTGGTGAAAATGTGACTTTAGGAATGAACAAAATAACTTATTTCATAGAATGATAAGTTTCTTTCAGTCGAAAATAGAATTCAGGAAAAAATAATCTAACCACAAAGGTCTCAAAATTCAGTTGTGGCATATACACACATGCAGCCTACACACACCTAAATACAGTAAGTATTTTCAAAAATCTTCAACGTAACCTATTATAACTTTGTAATATTTACTTAAATTTATCTCTAACAATTTTCTTTTATATGAACAAGCTAATCAAATAACTGTGTTATGAAATTAAATAACTGGCACATAGAAAAAGTCATCAAATTAACAAACCTGGCCGCACTTTGTTTGGTGTAACACTCTTGAAAATAACCTGTCGCCAAGAACCAGATTGTCTGGAAATATCTTGATTGGGTTTAACTGGTGTTAGAGGAGAATTTCCAACCTTGAGAAATCTGAAGCAAAGTACTAGAAATAACAAATAATTTTTAAAGATTATAGATATATTTTTTTAAAGTTTAAGTTGTCAAGTACTCATTTTCCATATCCAAAGCGCATGTTAAATAGATGTAAAATATTTCATTCAGTTTAGACAAATAAATAATAAACTTAAATAAAAAATATTCACTAACATGTTTTTCATTGGACTCTCCTTCTGGTGTGGATTTAAATTACTAGGTGGCCGAAATTCAGATGAAGTTATTGTTGAAGCACGCGGTCTTGAAGCTGTCTTATTTTCACATTCTTCTTCTCCTTCTGTACTTGTCGGTACAGGAGTGTGTTGTTCTGTGGATATACCATCCTAAAACATTTAAGTGACAATTATAACTTTATATAAATCTTAAAAAAAAATTAATTATTTGAAGTACTGCATTTCAGCACCAATAAATCATTTCTCTATTTACTGACTGTTTATCTTTTTTTAGAAGTTATATTGATATCACTGAACTACTTTGCTACATCTGCTGTAAGAGATCAAATTCTAGCAGGCTATAAAAGAAGGGAGAATATAATTTAAAAATCACAAAGAGAACTTCATCTTTGATAATCATATGGCTGAAATCTTATTTTACAATTTATTTTAAGCTAAGTAGTAGTTTCTTCTCTATTCAATAAAATTGGGTAAAACATTTTAAACTTACCTTACACAGTGCTGCATTCATAGGTAAACTCATTTCCTTTAGAATAGGACCAAAGTCATCACGAGATCCTTTCCTTTTTAAGAGATGATCAAATGAGTTTGTAAGAGATCGTTTAGCTTTCATAAAAATTGTACTGCCTCCAAGATACTGGTTGAGAAATTCATGCCTGAAAATATAACAATAATAAACCCACGGTACTCTCAAAATCTATTATACTCCTTTTTTGTAGGAGATTGAAAGAAAACATTACCTGCCTCATCTCGCACATAATTTACTCCATAAATTAGCAGACTCTGAGTTACATTCATCATGGGCCGAACTAAAGACATTCCTCTACAGCACTGTCAAAAATTTAACACCCATTAGCTGCCCAGGTCCAGTGCCACAACCCAATCAATTTTAACTTATGTTCCTTAATTCCTTCTACTCTGAGAACTCTCCTTCTAGCTTATCGGGGCAAAATCTTTGACTCAACATCTTTTAACTACTGTCTCTTTCCTAACCACGTTCCCAAACTCTATTACAAGTTCACTTTTCTTTTATAGAAATTGGTGAATATGACAACACTGATAATAAATGGATGACTATACACATTAACATAGAAACGAATGTGGTTGCAAACATTTGTTTTTCTATTTTATAAATGATGATGTGGTGAAGACTAATTAGGATTGCAACAGTTTCATTGTAGATCAGACTTATCATAAATTTTAAAAATTGAACACATTAATACTTCTATATATATATATATAGAAAGATAGAAATATTTGGGAGAAAGGCAGGAAATTTGCTCTTTGAATCATATGTATGGCATGGAATCATGCATAAGGAAATACATAATGTTAAGCATAGAAGGGAATGGAAGAAGGAAGAAAGACTGAAAAAATTCAAAGTTGCCAGGACTCGAACCTGGGTACATAAAACAGCAGTGTATCGCCACTAGAGCCGTGGCGTGCATCTATCCACTCCGCCACCACATCGAATATGACCAACCAAACATTTTCAGTCTATATATTAGGTTTTCAAGTTAGGATGGATAGAGAAGAGAGATGGAAGAATTAGGAGCATCCATTAAGGATGGCCACATCGAATATATATATATATATATATATATATATATATATAAATATGAGTCAGGAAATGACATTGTCATGTAAAACAATTAATGGGGAAAGGACAGAGAGATAGAAAGAAGGTGACTTACCTGAGGTTCATAGATGGTAGACACCTTGTGAGGTTTAGAGTACTTGAGTTTTCGGAAGCACCGCCCCCCTTCATCACAATGTGTCTACCATCTATGAACCTCAGGTAAGTCACCTTCTTTCTATTACTCTGTCCTTTCCCCATTAATTATATATATATAAACTGAACACTAGGTTTTCTGTAAACATGGGTGACCAAAAAAAAGTTTTTTTTCGAGAAAAGTAAACCATCTAAAGCACATAAAATAGATGTTTTACAAGATACTCACCTGTTTTCAGCTGTGTCGTGTATATGTCGAGCTTGTTTGTTTTCACAATGTGCTCTTAGTAGCATCATAAGGAACTCATTTTGATCTCTGAGTCCTTGAGTCTCAACACCATGGTACTTTGCTAAGATACTTTCTTGTTCACTCTGAGGAAGAGCCTCTAATCTTCTCATTATAATAGGTTGAACTACTCTGTCTGTATGTCCTGTAAAAATTATTTTTGTTAATGTAATATTACAAACAAGATATCCAATAAATAACACACACACATACTTTAAAAATTAACAATTTCTTCACACACACATACATACATACACACATACATATAGTAACATGTAAAGTAACAGCTCCAGCCAAAATCAATGCAAGCATGTAAGGTAGCGGGCAAGCTACAATTTGTGTAGTGAGTTGCCAAAACAGACGCAGACCGATTGTTGAGCTTTTATGTTGTTGGTTGTCTCAAGCAACATGGTAAAATTATGTTTAGCATGCGGACTGCACATGACGGGGCATTGCAAATGGTCGACATTAAGTGGGATTTTACAGACTTGCGATTAGTAGATTAGGTCAGGAGACCATACTTTATCAATATAGCGTAAGCCAGGAAATAACTTGCTTTTCAGTCAACGCCATAATGTGGTCTTAGATGCGTGTGTGCTAGTCCTCAAATAAATGCAACCACGTGCAGATAAATGGCTATTGAATGAATTCCAGATTTAGGTGGTGATTTGGGGGGAAGCTTTTAAAGTGTGTCAAGTGTTTATATCGACAAATTTTGACAGTCGTTTGTGGGTTATTGGAGATGAAAGACATGTTTCGTGGACTGTGAATTTTAGCAGCCATGAATAACTGCTGTCAAATACCGTTTAATACTGTGTAGTCATTTTTTATATAATTGAGTTAAAGATGAGAGTGACTACACCCTGCTTTAGATTACCAACTTCATGCTCTAATTAAAATTAAACTCTTAAATTGATATTTTAGTGTTTTCCTAAGTATAAAATACCACATCTCTATCCATCCTCACTCGAAAACCTAATATATAGACTGAAAATGTTTGGTTGGTCATACTCGATGTGATGGCGGAGTCGGTAAGACGCACACCCTGCTCTAGTGGCCGTTAAACCGCTGATTTCGTGTACCCAGGTAACAACCATTCAGAAGCATCAAAATTTAACAGTAATTACTATAATCAATACAACTCACCATCAACATCAGTACAAAGTTTATGGTACCACATCATTGGACAGTGATCACAAGAATACACAGGCAATTTCTCTCGTCTCTGAGCCTCCGAAGTTGCAAGGAAGGCTTGTGTGATTGCTGTAATTAATTGCAAGAATTTAAATGAAAATTAAGCCAACAGGATTTCTAATTGTTAGTGATATTTATTTTCATTCAGTAAAGGAAGTTTTACAGGTTTAAATGAGAATTATAAAAAATACAAATGGAACGGGAAAGAGATTCATCTGTACTTAAGTTTAAATACATATAAAGGTTGTGTTTTATTTATGCTTAAGTGCCTCTGAAGTATACTCACCCCCAACCACATCGTCTGCAACGGAAGCCGATTGGCACTTGAATACATATGCAACGTAATGATCGACGTTGACTTCACTACATATGAACCCAAAGTGTTCTGGGTTTTTTATACCCTAGAATTAATTAATTATTAATGGAAATACATCTTATTATTCCCCTTAATTGAAATATTTTATTTCTATAACAAATTATACCTGAATGCAATAAGCAACATCTTTGAGATGTTTATGAAGTACAGTTTGTTTTCTGTCTGGACTGATTAACCTCAAATCCATTCGTCCCACCAAGAACAACATTGTACGATTACTTACAGCCTGAAATAAAATTATAAAGAATTTTGTCATCACTATTAGTACCATGTACATGAAACTATAGGGTTTTTCAGTAAGCAGCTTGACAATGTCATTATCTGACAAGTGTGTATACATACAAAAAAGTATGACAACAAAGTTAAAATTATGGACATTTACTCAATCGCAGAATACTAGTCAGTTGACAACATGAAAATTGCAGATTCTGATGGCCATTTCTTATATGAATATTTAAATTGGTAAAAATTAGACAACCTATTCTTAATAAATTGTAAGTGGTATTAATGACACAACCAGAAACTTTCCCTTCAAGTAGTCCTGCACATTAATTGTAGAAAGAGTTACAATAATAATAATTGCAGAAACCAATTGAAGGATGACCTTCCTATCAGCATTAATGAACACAGTGATGAACAAGGAAATACAATTCTATACATTGATCACCCATAGGACAGGTGATCAGTTTTTTTCTATGTTTTATGAATGGCCATAATTTTATATATAGTTTTAAGGTTTTATAAAAGAAATAAAAAATAGTAACAGCTTTAAAAAATTAAGTATATATATAGAATCACTTAATAAAATGGAATAAAATGCCATTTAAAAAGAGGATTTTAACAAACTTACCGAACCCTCAGATCGTTTCAGCTCTCTAGCACTGCCTGTGGAAGCCGCTCTGCTTCTCATTGGTTCCATTGAAGGACTGATAAAATATGGGAAAAACATTAGTAATAACATTTGGACTGTCTTATCACAATAAATCTAAAAGATTAAGTTTTTGTAATCAAAGTACAGAATTTCAATTCCTAACTCATCTGAATAATACTAAGATAGGTACAGTACTGTGGGACTGTTAACTATATATAAACAATTAATAAGGAAAGGGAAGAGAGCTAAAAAGTAGGTGACTTACCCGAGGTTCATAAATGGTAGACACCCTGTGAAGTTTGGAGTTTTTAAATTTTCAGAGGCACCGCCCCTTTCATCAGAAAGTTAGGAAGAAATTTACACTGTCAGGCTAATTAAAAACAGTTAATAAGGACAGGAAAGAGAGAAAATTAGTGGCTTAACTGATGTGTACGGATGACAAGTACCATGTTGAGTGTGCAGTTCTTGATTTTGGAGAGTAGATTGGGAAAACATTCAGAGTGATGGCGAGCAGCTATATTCTGTACTTTGAGATAGAAAACAGGTGGCTTACCTAGAGTTTGCAGATGGCAGGCAACATGTAGGGTTTACGATTCTTGAATTTTCAGAGGCATCACCCTCTTCTTCAGAAAGTTAGGAAAGCATTTCAATTGTTGGCCTGCCATTAACCCGTTAACAGCTGGTCAGTTCTGGGGGAGGGGGGGGGGTTAGTATCTAGAGGATGTTGAGTCCAGAGCTTTGTCTTGATTGCAAGTTCTGTTGGACAGAGAATTCCCATAGATTAAGATTAGCTTAGCTTCTGAAGAATCAAGGGGTGGGGGTGTAGTTCTTTGAGGAGGGTCACTTAAGCACTGGTTGAATTTATTAATGGTGTGGACCTGAGCATGGGCAGCTATGGTGAATTGAGTTTTTAAAAGTTTGACCATGCTGCAGTGGTTGGCTGTCTGTTCACAGAGGCCATTGTAAAAGGCTGGACCGAGTGCAGTCAGTCAAGACAAAGCCAAAATTCTAAATCCTCTAAATATTAACTACACACTCCTCTCCTAACTTATCGTCCATAGCTGTACAAGTATATTTGAACCTATTTTAGTATGAGTTAATATGTAGTTGTATGTGCATGTATGTTAATATATGGATATATGTTTGCATCTTCCCAATCCCTATAAATTCTTCATCTCTACTTTCATTGAGACAGAAAGTTCGTGGCCTGGTGGGGTCTATTGTTTACAAACGAAAGCTAGCCATGCATGCAGAAATTTTGGCTTCTCAACCAATGGCTGGCCATCACTCTGAATGCTCTTCCTTATCTTCTGTCAAAGGGGACATGCCTCTGCAAATTCCAGAAATCCACACTCTAAATATGGTGTTTGCCAGCTTTACACTTCAGGTGAGCCTCTATCTCTTTTCTGTTCTTTGCTAATTGTGTTATATACATAATATTAATATTATTTTCAAATAATAGTGTTTCATGGTTTCCTTTAAGAATAGATAGATTGAGTGTAGATTTTTTTTATCAGTTAATGATATAGCATATATAAATCAAAAAAGATTCAATAAATACATTACAAACAAGTTAATACTAACAGCTGTTTTGCTTGTTTTTGACTATCAGCAGTAATTGTCACTTGATGTTCAGCTACTCCTCCAACCTTAGTATCTGCATTTTGCTCTCCATTAGTAGGAAGAACTTCTACAGACCCAGCAGGACTGTTTGAAGAAGTAGGGATGACAGAACTGGATGTTGTAGAGATCAAGTTTTCCACTGATCCAGACTCCTGATGGATAAAAATGTACAGGTGTGATATCAAAAGAATGTTGATTACATAAATATTATGATACTGTGTGTCATCCTATTGTAAAAAAAATAAACAAGAAAATTTGTTGTTAGCTGCACAAATAAAACTTTAAAATCATGAAACATAGCATATTATAAGGAAACAACTTTAATATTGATAAAAGTATTATTACCTGTGATGTAGTTACCTGTGATGTAGCCTCATCCTTATTGAGAGGCAAGTCTGCAGCAGATCCATGATGATTCACATGGCTATTACCCAACTTTTGAGATTTCAATTTCTCTTTTTCAGCTTCATGCATATGAAACTTGTCCAATGCATCATCAATAAAAGACTCTGGGACCTTCTTGTGGGTAATTTTTATTCTTCCTACATAAAGTACCTGTAAATTTGATCAGTAAATGATTCTTTAATTTTTAATTTGAATATTAAAAACAAGAAAAATTAATCTTTTTTCATAATACCCCAAAATGCTCCTTACAATAATAAATATTGACTATTCAAATTTTGTTTTTATATAATTTATAAAAGGCAATTAAACTTGTATGCAGTCACAATTATTTTATTTTTACAGTTCAAAGATATTTGAGATTTCAAATTTTGATCAGATCATATTCACTGAATGACAAAATTAAAACACATTCTTACTCATACTAAGTAACCATCACACATCCTATTTATATTGGCTTATTCCATAGTACATTCACTTTAAAAACTTGTTCATGCTTCACATAGTATTGACATTGTAAACCAGCTGATGTATAGTCATACTGTACAAGCTTCAGTGTTTATGAACAGTACAAATAAAATAAATGTAGCTATATAAAAGATGCATTGTCTTTGACAAAAATTTATTGCACAATTGAAAAGAATTGTTTTGCAAGGGCTATGATTAATTGTAATCTTTAATATGCCAATGATAAATGAGGAGTCCAATTTAAGGTCTTTACTTTAATACCCAAACACAATGCCAGGACCCCAGCTAGTTATTATTCCTCGATACTGAGTAAAGATAGAAATATGATAGGATGGTTGGAATGCACTATAATGTACCTCAGGGATAGTGATATGCTCATAGGAATATGTTATCTTTACTCACTATCCAATGATCTCACATGCAACTTTGTCACAATTCAAATATCAATATAATTATATATATCTGTGTGTGTGTATTTTTCATTATTTTGGCTCTTTAACAGCCTTGGGCACAATTTAATAACCAAAATGCTGTCACACTATTAACTTACCAAACAAGTTTTGAATTGGTTGGTTATGATAGCATTCCTTGGACATTCATCGAGCTTTCTAATGTGATGATCCTCCATGTAAGCCTGGGCTTATGCAGTACTAACTATACAATCATCCCAATATACAGGGCGATTTCGGTTTAAAACTACATAGTGACATGAGGGACACAAAGACAAATAAATCGATAAAGGAATGTCCAAACGGACAGGAAATTCCCTAAAATTAAACAACTTTCCACGATGTCGCACCACTCATTCCAGATTTACTTTACGGTCGTGGATCACAGACTTCAAGTAAGTAAATATCAGTGTTTATTTCAAATGCCGCATTACGTTATGCATGGAAATTAATTAGGAAGAAATTACTTTAGGGTCGTCACGATCGCTCGGTTTCACGTCTGTCCCGAAACGCAGTCAAAGACGCTTTGGTTGAGTGCGTGTGTATGTGTATTTAGATTACACTGCAGCCAAGGGGCATTGAAGGAAGGAGGATAAGGCCCTTATAATAAATATAATACGAAAACTACTGAAATTTATGTTGAATTCGGGGTTCAGTACTGCGCTGAGTTTAGTTCCGATATTCAACATGCAAATGTAAACATTTTGAAAAAGTAAAAAAATGGTGAGAGTAAGAATTCAATAAATTGAGATCACAAATTTAGAAAACAGCCAATGAGTCAGTTTTTTTACAGTATTTAATGATGTTTGCAACAATTCGTACAGGTAAATTTTGGACTGTGGTCAGACTGTCTCTGGATGCAGAGCAGAAAGCAAAATTCTCATCAATTTATGTACTTAGAATAATTCAATATTTGCCTGAAGTAGTCCAAAAATCTGGAGGAAACTAACAGTCGTAGTACACTTTATTATTAAATACTGTATTATTGACACACTAGGTGTTTTGATAGTAAGAATTATTAAATGAAAAATAAGATATTTCAAAATTGAATTTATCATTCAAGACTAAGGAATATTAGTTAATTATGAAAAAATATTTTCCCATCTTGTTCTGAAACAATCAATCAGGTCGAGTTAAAGAGGGAAAATACAAATATTAATATATTTGTCAAAATCTTTCACCAAGTATAAGTTATTTGATGTGCTAACCGCAAGAAATGTCAAAACACCAGTCTAGGAAAGAGTTCATTTTACCTCAAAATAGTGGGAGGTGTTGAGGGATATTTCACACGAGAGAGCTGCAGCACTGCTCAGGGAGCGTTCTTTCACGGCTGCCATAGAATCCTTGGATTGTTCTCGCATCGCGTTGAATAGCTCCACAACCTGAAACAGATTCACAATATAGTTGGCGATAGCAGAGCGTAAAACTACTCATTTTTATTTACTTTCCAGCTATTATCCAGCTGAGAACACAACGATGATAAAATCCAACCCATTCGGGGCGTCGAATTAAACAAAATTGTGATTTTCCAAATTTCACTGAAGCAAAGAAACAGACCAGTAACAAAAAATAATAAAATTTCAGTTCGAAAAAAGTAATCTAACGTTACGATGTCGTGGTAATAATATGAAAATAGACACGATTATGTCGTTAAAGAAGTTAAATTTAATTTCTTACCTAAACGTCACTTCCAGTGTCAAATCAACCGGATGTCTACCTTCTGAACTCTTATTTGAATGCTTGTTATAATGGAATTTTACCATTTAAAAGTAATAATAATATTCCAAAGGAACACGTATGATGCTTGAAAAACTCCAGACCAAAGGACATCTACAGCACGACTTACAATTTACGCTTCACGAATCAAGTGAACGTGGGAAGCCTCTACTAATTTCAAAACAGCCGAGTGAAACTTTTATTCTGTTTTCTGACGTCGTTTAACATAATAAGGGGACTCTTGGTTACCATTTTCACCTCATTAAAATTCATTTTTACAAATGCAAACGTGTTTGTAACAATCACAATTCAATTGGAACTGAACTTCTACAACAAAGCCTTTAATGTATTTTATATTCGTAGGAGGGAAAGACGTTTCGAACTATTAAAAGTTACGAGATTTCCTTTACTAAAAATTACAAATCTGCCAGTTCAATAGAAAAACAAAATTGATTTTCAATAAAATCCATAAGAACGCAATATTGTCTATGCTTTACCACAAGAAGCTGCCATGGAACCGGAATAAACAATCCGGTTAGAACTGATGCACTTATTAAAATAGAAGACCGCATTAAAGAATCCAATTTCAAAAGCTCCAAATTATTTAGCATTTAATCCGATATGACTGAATAATGTATTGTTAAAAAGAGGAAACTTGAATTTTCGTGGTTCCCCGTTTTCAAATACAGTAGTTCTCATAGATCGGCCGTACTTGTCAAAATAATTAAATTTGCTTTAGTGCCTCCAAGGTCAATGGATTAATTCTTGTGGGGGTTTATAAGACTCTTGTCATGTAACTTCACCTACAGGAACAATGGTCGAACAGCGGAATATAGGACGAATTAGAAGGTAGAGCAAGGTAGCCAAGGATTGACTAGGGCCCCCGGGTTAGTATTTCACCTAAAAAGATGCAGGGAAAACCCTAGAAAACCTACATCAGGTAGGTCGGGTATTTGTGTACTATTCTCACGCTCTTCCGAATGACGGGAGACGAGTTTGCTGTGGGATCGCAGCATTCCCTTCCCCGTATCTCGACCAGTTTTAGGAAGCAGTTGGCCGTCTGATCTAATGGGATCAGCGGACAACTCTTACCCTATGTCCAAAGTCTTCGGCACCTCCTAAAATAGGTAAAGGCGCCTCGGCATGTGAGAACCTTGAAAAAACCGAGAGTACGAGCATCCCCAATATAGTCGGGTGCCTTTTTAACATTAACTTTATAAGGTTATAATTTTTTTAAATATATTCAAGTAAAATTGGACTTTTATCTTTTAATTAATACTGATTGTATTGCCACTAAAATTGTTATTTAAATGTAATATATAAAGGGTTAATATTGGCTAGCAACTTTACATGAATGGCGTATGAGGTACGTCACATCAGTTCCAAACTATAATTACTTCTATCTGTCTACGACGCGAGTAAAATGATCATCAATGGTCAACTACTACTCAAGAATAAATTCTAAACTAACTCTGAAAGTTCGTCAATCAATTAAATTGGAGAAACTTTCTACCAGTTTAAATAATCTATAGAAAACGTTTTTACTTTGCGTGAAAAAAATTGGTGAAACCATAATTCAACTTACATTTCCAAGAACGCACTTATGGACAGAATCGATAGAATGTTTATTTATTTGTATTAAATTTTAAGCGTATTGATTTTTAAAAATATTTTCGTGTTCTCTCAAGACGTAGACGAAGAATGAAGGAAAAGAAGTTTCGTATGAGAATCGGGCATCCGTCGTCAGTGCCAGATTCGGTGCTTCTTCGAAACGAACTTCTGTTTGTGACACAGTGGGAATCCTCAGCGGAATCTAGAGCGAAGTGTACTTGTAAACTCCAGCCATCGTGCAAAGTGGTTTATCGTGTCAGGGACTACTTTGCTTACGTTGTCTTCTATGCATACAGCCAAAAGCAACTATTTAGGAAGTCGTGCTTATATTTGTGGCTCAAATTTTCCGCTCGTTAACGTATGTTTCGACACAGGTGCTGACGTACGGACTTGCCGATGATTTAGCGATTCTGCGAAGCAAATGCCAGCCAGGCTCCTAATAAAGTCTGTACAAACATTTTGAAAAACTAATAATGTTAATATTTATGAATAGAAATTCTAAATATAAATTAATAGGTTGATGGAAAGCAGATTTGATATCTGTATTTAACATCCTTAAAGCTCAAATACGAAATACAGACACGGGTACGAGATTCACATGGCTGACAAGAGAGATGTAAAAACTTCCCACGTTGCAAGGACATTCTGCGAGGTTAGGTTCAAGGCTGAAACACTACGTTCATCCGGCAATCTATTGGCTTGGTATAAAGCAAAGCAAATGCAACGAATTAAATACCAAGAACCTGTGCTTCAGTCTATCAAGTTACGAAACACAGAACATCAGTGGGATCTTTAAACAAATATTCCCAGACACTTAATACCTCAATCGCGAAGTTCAAAACCCTTAACACACACAAACTAATTGATTACTAAATGTGTTTCAGTTCACCGACGCTCCGATTTGAATCTACGCTGAAATCTATAACAATTTTCATTTTTAATGTATTCAGCGGCAGCCATGTGCTACGTGACTGATGCAGCAGCCCTATAAACTACACAACTGAACTCCTAACCACAGAACAGATGGCTTAAAGACGAAAAATTCAGGAATTTACAAAAAATATTAAATGAAACACTTCAAATGTTCATACACGAGAACGTCTTTGTAAATTCTTGCGAAACTCTGAGAATAGTTCACCTATTGCAATACTTATGTTCTTCCCACACAGTATAAGCACGACCTATGGTCAAAATCTAATTTTTCAGTCCTTGGTTGTTGAAAGTGTTGGAAATATCCATATGAATGGGAAACTTTTAGAAAATGAGTAACTAACATGTAAATGTCGTGAAAAAACTTTCAGTATGTGCAGCGTTTGGTAAATATCACGCAAGGCTCTAAAAGTTAAAACATATTGGGACGACCAGTTTTGATTTGAATAATCTACGGAAGAACCTAATAATGGAGTTGATATTCTTAATTGTCATAAGTGAAAGCCAGATGAGTAAATTCTAAAGATCCTGCGTTGCGTAGTGGTCTACAAGTTTGGACTATAAATTTTAACGGAGGTAAACCAAAAACTGTTCCGCAGTATAAATACAAGGGTTTGTACAGTGATTCAGTATGAATTTACAGTTTCATCAAATACACTAAAAGCAATTACCTGCGCACGCATATCACAGTATGAATAGAACAGGAGGTTTTCAACCAGAGAAGAGCGCTTTATTATACACTTTTTATGCTTGTGAGAACTAAGTTATTACAGGGGACAGTCAGATTGAAGTAATTAGAAGCTTTAATTATGTTACTCAGCAGTTAGAGATAAAGCTAATAATAAACCAAATTATGAAAGCAATTATAACTATTTTCTCATTGCTGATTTTCCTCCTATATTAAGGAAACTATCAAACGCATTTCAAGACAAGAAAATTTTACCCTTCGCAAACATTTATGACAAATGAAAAACTATATTACAGTTAGAGTTTGTTGTATTTCCTTGAACAAAATAATTATTGTAATTACAGTCCATATAATCACTGATGTAAACACAGACCTATATTGACCGATAGTCACTGGTAGTGTCGAAATTAACTCCTTCAAATGTTAATGTTTAATGAACCACAAAAAGAGTTTAGCTAATTGACTGCAAAATAACACACAAAATCTTTGACACACACTTTAACTGATTCCAATTTGCAGTCGCAAGCTTTGTTAATTTTACAAGACCCTCACGTCTCTAACTTGGTATATATATCCCTTCTCTTTGCCAAAGTCCTCCACAGGTTTCTATCTTCTCCTATTCTGCTTAGAACATCCTGGTTAGTTACTCTATCCTCCCATCTGATCTTCAGCATTCTCCTATAGCACCACATTTCGAAAGTTCCTATTCTTTTTCTATCTGCAATTCCTATCGTCCACGTTTCGCATCCATATTACGACACACTCCATATGAACACTTAATGATTTTCTAATATTCATACTTATATTAGCCGTAAGTAAATTCCTCCTTTTTTGTTGCAAAATCCTTACTTGCCTGAGTTATCCTACTTTTTATATCTACTATACTTTTACCATCCCTAGTTATTACGCTTCCCAAGTAGCAGAATTCCTTAATTTCCTTCAAAATATCCCTTCCCTACCTAACACCCTTTGTTATACCACTATTTCTCATACTACACTCTATCGCCTTGGTTTTCCTCTATTAATCATCACGTTGTACTCCTCCAGGATCACGGTTTCTAAGCAGTCTTCTGACTCCCCTAATACCACAAGATCAGCAGCAAACCTTAGGGTTTTTATTCCTTCTCCTTACATTTTGATTACTTTCCTTATTCATAATAAAATCTTCATCGCCTATTCTATATATAAGTTAAAGAGCATGGGCGACAGACCTCATCCTCGTCTTACTCCTTTCTTTATTTCTGCTTTATTCTCTTGCCCTTCAATTCTAAAATCATATTTAAAGAATTTAGAATAAACCAGACCCTCAATGTATAATAAATATATTACATACGACACAAAAGTAGTAAATGTAATGTTAGTTTTTGTGAAAAAAATTATTTGTCGGGGGAAAAAAATCTTCATTACAGCCTCGAAATATAAATGTATTATAAGATGCCCATTAGCCTGTTACTTAAACTTCAGTCTTATATTTTCTAAATGACACAAAAATTTCTTTTACAATGTATATGAAGTGACGAGATAATATCCATCCATCATACGATTAAAATTCCAGCATAATAATTAGAGCACTCTGAAATCAGAACAAGTTTCATTTAGCGCTATTAGGTCGTGATGTAGAATAAGTTAAACAAATTTCCTTTAAAATGGAAACTTTATAGTTGATGAACTTCAATTTCTCATCCATAACTACAGATTACAAAAAGTTGTGAACTAATATTTTCAGTCATAAATACACGGATCGTTTATTAATCTGAGGACCGGTACGAAAGTGAAAACTAAGCTGTAATAATTAAAAATCGTCTTCCGTATTGTACCGAAGAAGATTGATGTATACAATTTTTTCCATTTAAATGTGTAATGAAATCAATCTTAATTTTAAAGAATTTCTAAGCCTCAAAATATCCGATACAGATTCTGTTAGTTATTGTCCATAAGTACAGCTAAGCTTTCTCCTTGAGTTTGGTGTGATGCTATTAGTGTTCTGTTGGCAACGTTTCTCCGGAGTGCGGGTCAACACATCACTCATTGGAATAAAGGCCGCCCCAAGGTAAGTCAACAAGGACACGGACAAAACTGTCTGCCGATAAACGTACACAAGCCATTATCTGGATGTATTTGGAAAAAGTGTGCAACGGATTACATTCCTACAATAACGTTGAAAAGATTGATCAAAAGGCAACTTTTATTCATGAGATAACATTGATCTCATATTCATTTCTGTCTTATTTCTCTCTCTCGGAATAATAATGAAGTCTTCAACCTGTTGTAGGTTGAAGATTACAGCAACTAAGTAGTCCGATAAACATTTCATTCGACGAGTTTAGTACAACACGGCATTTCGTTGCCAAACACATGTAAAATAATTGACCAGATTGTGTGCCCTATTTTTGTCAGATATAAAGAGAAAGTAAATAATAATAATAATCTGAAACCTCCAAAAGACCTTTCCTAAAAGATGTTGGTCGGAAGACAGACAATTCAGAAAATCTGTACTCCAAATTTTCGTTACGTATCTACTTTTCTAGCATTTAATGAAATAAATAAACTGTAGGAAGTAAACAAGCTGAAAAGAGCATATGTTACGTATAATAATGCTGGCCAGTATTCGAGAAGAAGAGTATTGATGCCAGAAGACTTATAAAAAATAATTACAACTGTGAATGATTAGTTTTTTTAGTAAGTACCCACAAGTAATAGAAATGCAGTGAGACTTTTAAATATCCCATTACAACTGAATTTAAACTACTTTAATGAACTGAAGAACAAGAAGATACAACATCAAAATGTACACATAAATATGAACTAAATAAATTTTGTCATCTTATCATAAACGAATTATTTATTTCAAAAGCTCAGAGAATTAGTGTAAATATTGATCGAAGGGAGTCTATCATTGCACTAACTGAACCCAATGCAACATTTTCGTATCCAATAGAGCAAGCTAACAAATTTTTCAGGTTAAACATTAACGGTCTGCACACTTCAAAGGTCACGTTTTATAGAGACATGAATCACTGATTGTGTGCAAATCATTTATTTGCCCCATTAAGCATAATGTATATGTGAAGTATTTTCGTAATTTCTTCATTTTTTACTAGTAAGAAACATGGAACTACAATCAGAATATCTATACACCATCCAGACGTCAAGACAAGTCTAAAATATAATTTCACGAAATTTAAAGAGGAATTTGTAAGAGACGAGAATGGCCACTCCGTGTCGGTACAGACCTGGGGCGACTTTTTGAGTTGACCCGCGTCGCTGTGGTTGGGGCTGTGGTAAGGGCTGGACGCCCCTATGGGAACCGTGATCATTGTAGCACTAGAACAAGACGTTCATCACACTCGAGCACACTCGCTTCGACTGACCCAGGTTCCACAGTGACGTAAATCCAGAAAACAGACTGAGGGAGGAGGTGAGGGGGGCTAAAATTAAGCGTCCGTCGCCGTGCCAAGCTTCGAAATACATCTGGAGTTCGCATGCCGCGGCCACGTGAACTCGGGTGCAGACATCGAACAAAGGAGTTCAGCAAACGCGAAATCAGGAAGTTCGCTTTGCACAATTCGGCATTAAAACAATGACGGAAATAATTCTAAACTAAAATGGAATCCGTAATATAGACGCAAATTAACGGTCAAGTTTCATCGGCCCGTCACTAGTTGAGGTTAGTTAGCATTCATAATAAATTAATAAAAATACGAGATACACTATTTACGATCGAAAATTCTTACTTGGCATTATATACACGCTGAAATATTATTCTGAGCGACGATCGTCTGCACGGGCTCAGGGTGCAGCGAACCCTGGAACTGAGTATTATATTGAAAAGATATATTCATTTTGTCCATCACGGATTGTAATTCCGTAAATCAGAAGCCAATGACTTATATAAGGATTCACGAAACTGAAGATCCTCCTTATTTGACTCAGTGTCATATTCTGGAAGGGACAAATGACGGCAGACCAAAAATAATCGTGAAGGTGACCGCCTCCCACTTGAGTACATGAAGCAACCTCCTAGTTCACTGGCAAGTAAAAATAGTCTGTGTGAAACAATTCCTGATAAGTACAATTACTCAAGAGACTGTTAAAATACGGTTATGATGGTGGTGCTCGTATTAGTCTGAAGGATCAGCTGAGGTCTAGCCACGCAGTCTCCGTAGTTTGGCACGACTCACAGCTATTGCGAGTACAATGTGCGGTTTCAATGACAAGAAAACAGGAAAACCGAGAAAGTCCAAAGAGGAACTCTTCATTTAAGAGGGTTGTTCTTAAAGTAATTTCCGTTATTTATTTTGACAATATTATTTTCAAGATATTTTATTACCAATCATTATCCAACACCTACATAGTTACATCATAGTTTTACTTTTGTTAGAGTTTGTAAATGTTCAAAACTAAGCAACTGTGCAGGGGTAACAACCTTGCGTTCAAGAAACGAACCACTGGTCTCGCTTCAAACATTCATCGGTAATTGTGCGAGTTGTAAGGGGGAGGAATAATGCGCGATGGAATGCAGTGGAAGTGTATTAGTTTAACGAAGGTCATAAAAATGTGCACGATGAGCCGCGGTGCGCCGACGGACTGATTACAGGCTTAAAAATGGGTTAACCGTTACAAGTGCCCGAACAGCGGCGTTGGTTATGTGGAGCAATAGTTCGAGGTTTCAAGTTATGAATAAAGTACGACGAATGAGTGGCCAAAAAGTAAGAAATGGAAGAATTTTTGTTTAAATAAGACGTAAGGTAACGATTGACAACATCTCGAAAATAATGTACTGTTGTGAAATTTAACATTGGTACTTTAAAAACAACCTTCGCAGTTTCCCCCGGCGTAAAGAGCCTCTTTTCCGCCACGTAAGTATGCCATTACATCGACCAGTATGGAATCAAGTAACGTGCTTCCGGTGATTCCCCTTTTTTGTTGCACACAAACATTCTAATTTCCGAGGCTTCACCAGTAGCCAAGGTCCTTTACATTGGAAGCCACCTTTCGAGTAAGAGACTAGGTTTAACTTAACGTCCTCTCGTTAGGACCAACTGTAAAATAACAATTTTTCGTTTCGTCTTTCCTTACGATTCGTTTAACAGAGCCTACGACTTACATACACGAAAATAATGCAAACAACTCATTTGAGGGCCAGAACTTGGGTGATAGCGTAACGTGGGGAATATTTTAAGCATCAGGTTTAATTTTTTTTATGACATGTTTCGTATTCGGCATATTCTTACATACCATGAGTTTCTTACGAAAGAAAGAAAACGTTGAGACAATGGTGTAACCTATTTTACTTCTAAAAAATCATTTCTGTTCTCAATTCTACTTATCTGCCTGTACAATGGCAATAGAATAAATATTTTCAAATCCATAACAAGCGAATTTATAAATGCATTACGAATTTTTCAAGGTTAGAAATGAGTAGATTTTAAACCTCTAGTATTGAAACGGAAACAAGTTTCTTCTACCCAGTAGGCAGTTTTCTTTCACTGCACCTAGAATGGGAAGTGAACGGGCTCTCATTGTTATGGAAAACCTCTCAAAATCAATAGCATACTGAACAAGCGTCAGATGCTCAGAATGGGTCACTGAAACGATTCATTCACAAATGTAAAACCAGTATGTCGAACCGCATCCGTTTTACATAAATTAACTGTGTCGGCTGTTGCATATGACCTCATGTGCTACACTATATGAATTAAATTTTGTAAGAATTTTTTTTCGTTATTTTAAGAAACCTTACAATAATATTTCAAGAGTAAACTACTTCTTCGCTTTAAAAAGACAAATTACCCGCGTGTTCGCCCCGATAAAGTACCGTATTCGATGATCTCATAGGCTGTAGCGCACGATTCCTGTCTGGAATTCGCATGTGCCGTATTTCGTTCCAGCCCCTTGCCAACCCGAAAAACTCTACGAACTAACATATGTGGTGTCAGAAAAAAAAACAGCACCGTGCCGAGCGTACTGACAGACGACTTAATCGGACTACAGTTTCAAACGTTTTTGACGAATTAATAAAAGTTTACTGATTGATTAATTTAAATGAACGACAACAAATTCATAAAGATTATTTAAAAGAAAAATAAATTGAGGGGTGGCATTTTGAAAAATTTCATAACTGAGAAATTACAGGACGATGCAGCATACAATATTACCATAATGTGGCTCGTTCTTGAAATTAGATTTCCTATTTATAATATGTACGAAGTAAAAATACTTTCGTGTTAGGAATTAGTGCCAATATGATGTTATATTTATTCTCCTTTAAAAATTCGCCTATATATATATATATATATATATATATATATATATAGACGGAATTAGAAATGTAGCAAACTACGCCTCGTGGAGTATTATCCACGGCGTAACTTTATTATTATTGATATCTGATGTAATTATCCTGGTAAATATTGTAGAGCACAACGTTTAAAACTCACGAACCGCACTGTAAATTCGTATACCAAACTCCACCGCAAAAGAAATTCTCCTGATACCAACGCTACAATTGAAACAATCCGAACAAAATTTTAGTTTTCCTTTTTTAGAGACTATCACTAAGGAATCGGTAGCCAAGTGCACTATCAGCGCTGTGGTCACATGGCAGATGTTGGCATGAACTGTAATTTCTTCAACCACATTCCACAAGGTGCAGGAGACTATCGAACAAACAAAAAAATACCGGAAAGGTTATTTCACAATGATAATCTGTGACACCGCACGCAATTTTCCAAGTGGAGTGGCAAGTAATCAGGTTTAAAGAACCCGTCCAACACAACAAAGCTGAGGGGGGGGGGGAATTTGATCTAACAAATGTCAAAGAGATTTTTAATATTATTACATGGATTAATGTTTTCAAGTGCCGCGTAAAGTTTAGCCACTCGTAATGATAGAACCTTAAAAAGTCGAGTGACAATCTAAGGTCTTTGGAATGAACGTTCTAAAACCTATATAATTCGGTTAATCGGATGTGATGCGATCGTCGTTAGAGATGATTAGCAGACGGTAAGGTCCGTTAATATGTCTCGAAAGCGGATATCAGAGATCCTAGGGAAGTATTTTAGGAAACTGCCGGCAATACTGAATCGGAGAAAGTTGCAGGATTGCAGACGTCTGATTCTCTTTTCTCACTGGAACGTAAGTTGGTTTGAGATCCTTAAAGATGAAAGGTAACAACCTGTAACTAACAGATACAGCTGCTCGGGCTTTGGCGGCGTGGGATATTAAAAAAAGGAGACTGCGGTTGACACTTGGGCCATAAAGCTCAGACTCCTCGTCGCCGGATTCGGAATTTCCCAATCTGTCTGAGAATTTGGCGACCAGGGGCGTGCTTTTTCCCAAGTGTAACCAGGAATATGATTGGAAGATATCCACCACTGCCAACTTGGTGATAGGTGTCGCATAAATGGGGACGAAGTTTTAAAGGAGGCAGGCGGAGACATTTTGGTATGCAGATTGGTGGTGATTAGAGATGTAGCAGACTGATTGGCGACAGATTGGTGGTCGAGAGCGTTTAGAGGAGAATTGGCCAGATGGTGCGAGAGCGGTGATCGGCAGCTTGGATCTGGAGGGAGGACGAACCCGGAAGTAGAGAAAAGCCGACACGGAAATTAATTCCTTGTGACTTTGTAATTTTCTATTTGCTGCCAGGTCCTAGTGGATTAGTTTTGTTCTATGAGAAGGCCCATAAAGTGCGACCCTGAGATGTTTTTATAAATAGTTAGGTTTAAATAATTAATATAAATCTTTTGTTTAATATATGTGTAGTTTCTATTGAAAATATGGAAGTATTTAAAATTGTAATTATTATTGTGAACAAGTTTTGTTTTTGTCAAAGTAAATGTTTTTGTTCTTTACTACATTATCTTATCTTATTTAATAAATATTCCCCATAAATATTCTAAACCGACCGCATAAAGCTTTTCTTACACGGAAACATGTTTGCTCTGTATATCAAAATCAACTGGTGGAATGATCTCTGCCTCTACCACGCACGTGAACATGTCCCACCTAGTTGTGTCTTCAATGGAGCCGAGTATACTGATAGCAATCTTAAACAAGCTATATCTTTCAAGGTAAAATAATTACTATCAATTATAATCCGATGGACCGTCTCGTCCAAGAAACTACTCAGAAAACTCATCTGCAGAACCGTCGTGAAGACTGACCAGCTACAGTTTTTCGCGACGAGTAAATGTAGAATTTCATTGTTCGGATGGACAGCAATAGTGAGGAGTAATTTATAGAGCGATAGAACCACAAGCCGTTACATCCGCTCCCAAACAAGCGCGGCTATTTTTATGTTAGTTCCTTCGACCTCAGAATGTTTCGGCAGGTGCTTCTGTGCTATACCCGAGGTGCTTGCCCAACAATACGAACTCGCTCCCGTCCTGGCATTATTCTACACAGAAAATACCCATACGAAAACAGTTTTACACATTACAAATACTTTAAACAGATTGAAATGAATAATCAAAGGAGCAAAAAGTTTAGTTGTCTGTCAAATAGTATGACTTCCATTTGTTGCCTGATGCAGGATCCTCAATTTTATTCAGAGAAGAAAATAACAAAAATATATAAAGTTCTTACAAACCCTATAGTTCATTTTCCATTTACTGTAATCGTTCCACTAAGTTTATAACGGTGTTCGATACTTTAACTCTAGGTAATATTTACCTTAAACTATTTAGTTTCATATTTAAAGGTCCAAGAGCTTCATAGGTTACGATCTGTCACCTCCATAGTCCTGAAACTAAATAGATTACGGTGTATTTGTGTCGAGATTATGGAATGTGAAACGGCATACACAATAAACGGCTTCTTAGAAATAATCCTCACATGCTTAATTCTGCACCAACGTTGCGTGGTTTTCAGTGGACATGACAGTTTCATAATCACTTTCATTTCTTCACTTGACATACGAAAAAAAAACATACATTCATTACCCTTCATAGAAAGGACCTTACCTAAGAAAAAATTCAACTTTCTTTCACGGTTATATTTCATTCTAAAAACAGAATTTTTTATAAACAGATTGGACGAAGTTTTAAGGGCAGAGAAACTAATTATTTATACAAACATTTAAATACATCATAATAAATTTTGTCTTTATTAAAATGAAGTTCTTATAGAAATTATTTAATGTTTATTTGATCTGAATACTCTTAAATTTATTCTAAACAGGCAATGGAGCATAATTACGAACGTTACGAGGTGAAATTATATTGGAAGATACATTTTTTAAGTAACCAACCAATTAAAGTACAACACGGCTACGATGTTACTACGCAATTCTTAATTTTCATGAATGTCGAGGTAAAACATTCCATCGCCTTTTCGTAGAAACAACAGGCTGGTAATGTTCCATTCACATACAAACGTCTCCGAGGCATGTCAATTGCGAAATATGGAGCAAACGTTCGGAAGAAAACATTCCAGTGACAATTGACTGACCAATGTTTCAAAAGCGAAAGGGGAAAAGGGGGGGGGAAGAGAGGGAAGAGATTTGAAGAGTCTAAGAGACTGTAGACCTCGAATAAAAGTTTGTAAGCAAAATGAAACATTAACCATTCCTTGAAAGGTTCAATCAATACAGTACCGATTTACGCAGTCAAGATTAGATGGTATGTTGCCTTAGAAATTATGACAAAATGGCAACTGGATATTCCTTGTAGTCATTGACATAGATCATTGGTTGCAAGTAGTAAATTGTTTTATTACCATTAGTACAATTATAGCTCGTCAATATTTTGTAGATCCAAGAATACACTAGGTAAGTGATTCCGAACCCACTAATTTGCGCCATGATTTTGAACTCGTGTTATCATTCACTGTAAACAATTACACACAGTTGATAAACATCATTCATGGACCTTTAAACGGAACTGTCCACAATTTTAATGAAAAGATCACTTCTATTGTAATACACGTGTTAAAGCCGTATAGCGACTAACCACTTATAAATTATAAAAAAATTCTGGTCCGAGAGCTTTTTATTTATCTTAGTATAATTATATCCTTTGGTGTAGTTTTTTTAACTCTACGTTCCAATTGACGTAAGACATCGTGAATTCGGGAGTGTCAAGTGAAACCGGTTTTTCGCCAGCGAGTGAAGTTGAAGAAAATCGTTAATTACAGCTGACATCTTTGACGACGACTATCACATTATCGAACAGCGCTGGAGCTTGTTTTTAGAATTTAAGGAAAGGCATGACAAACTGAATCTATAGCTAAAACATTAGAAAAATTAATATTAGAAAATAATTTAAAGTCGATCAATTAATAAACTATGCAGTTTGGGTGTTTTGAAAGTCTGAGCCTTGAGCTTACAGCATACACTTGTCATAGCTTTTGTAATTCTAGGAAAGCCAGTAACAAGTAACAAAACAACGGCGAAACTTTACCTTCAACTTGATAGTAAATAAAAATTCGACACCGACGCAACAGAATGGTGATAGTTTTTTGATACGATCAGGATGTAAACAACAACAACTGTTTTATCTGCCGATGGGTCGAAGTTCTTGCGAGTAACAGTTCCTTCCCAGTCTTCAGGTACCACGAAGCTGCAGATGAATATTCAACATATTTTCTCTTGCTTCACAAATTAGCAACTCTTGTAATTACAATGGTTGCCCACCCATTCAACCCTTTACAGCACCACGCCTGAAAGGTTTAGGTATGTCGTCTTTTGTCCTTGTGTACCCATTTCCGGTTCTTAGGTACGCTCCAGTGGCAGCGCTCAACAAAACTTGACAGTTCAATTCGGTTGTCCTCTGCTTAACGCAATTCAATAGGAAAAACAGAGCGCTTGTTGGTTTCAAGATTTAAATGTAAAGCAATAAAAATAAAATTTAATTTCTTAGGGGAACATCCATTCTAATTTTCAGTGCAATGCAGAAGGCAGTCCGCATTATTTTATAGGATTGACGATATGAAGCCATTTATAGAAAACAAATATATTTATAAAGGGGATTTTTTCGAGGCTTGGTTTTAACAGGACTTTAGCCATACGTTTCTACACTTATTTATTGCGAAGGAGTCTAAGCTTATTGGTTACGGTTTACACTACACCAATCCAACTTTCCTACAACACGTTATCAATAAGAGATTTACTAAGCTGCACCATTATAAGAAATCTGAAACATCTTATTTTGAAAGTGGTTAGTTTTCGGTCACATCTCGTTGAAAATTACAGATATTTAGTTATTTTCTCATACAAGTATCGGCCACTTTAACTATATACCTACGCCACAATAAACATTTTCATGCTGTAAGTCAGTTTATTCACCACATATGTGGGTCATTCAATGTCAAGTGACCAAGGTGTGCGACATTTCCGATTTTGATGAAATTTCGACAGTTAATACTAAAAGCCTTAGATGAACACATGCGAAATTTCAGTTCGAAATATGCATTTCTAGTGGATATAGTTTTTCCGTCGAAGTCTGCGGTGCCACTTGTGAGCTTTAATATAATGGTCATTATTAAAGAATAGACCCTGAAAATTCGTTAAAAGATGAATCACATGCGTAGATTACGAAAATAATAAATATTTAAATTTCCTTCCTGGAACTATGAGCTCACAACTAAAGCGAAAAGTTTTTTTTTACGTATTTTCAAAGAATCCTGCTGGGACAAATAAAGTAGGTACGCTATGCATATTTTGTAGTTCGCATTTCTACATAAGTTTCTACAAGGCAGTGGATTTACAGATTTGCAGCAGCAAACCTGGCGCCTAAGTGAAAAACGACAATGAGCTTTTTCAAAGGTATAAATCGCTTAGGAGGACACCATTAGAAATACCAAGAGGTTTTGTAATAAAAAATTAGGGGTCGCTTAGGTGTCTCGTCGGATGTCTAAAATTTTCCAAGTCCACTGTAGTGCGCTGTCTGCAAATATTATCTGATCGTGTTTTATTGAGCAATAATATCTGGAATAATGTGCTCTTCGGTGCTATTTCACTTTCCTAGGTGCATTACGTAAAGTAAACTTGTTTTGATCAATCGTCTGAAATTGAAAATTGGCTCAACTTTGGCGCCAACTAAATTCTGAGAAGAGGACACATGTTTTCACCACAAACTTCCAACAAAATATGGTAATTCAATTTCTAACGTTCTGTGTTTCCGGGTAAGCGTAAAAATAGATTACATTTATTGATCATTTACTGCATCTGGGTCGATAAATGGAATTGTAACTTGTCACCTAAGATTCCAGTTCAAGGTAAAACAAAGAAAACTACAAAAATAGGCCTCGTTACTTTTCTGTGACCAGGTATAATCAAAATTTAATTATAGCACTGAAGAATATAATGTGCAAATATAGGATAAATAATTTCCGTAGCATTGAATATGAGGAAATCCAAGCATATTTTTTATTGGGGCTGTTTTAACCTTAATCACAAAAGACCAGTTGTCTAATCATTTAATAGTCTTAGAACGAGTTAAGAAAACTTATAACTTTGAAACAAACTGTGACTTTACGAAATCCTAAATTATGGAGTGAAAATATCACGAAGATGTCGTGGTTGTCCTCAAAAACAGTCCGCATCTCGAAAAGCTGGAACCCCACAATGACAATAATGCCTTACTTTATTTCGACTTGTATATAAACATTAAAATATATTTAATTTTGGATTGAATTTATACATATATTAAGATTTCTTACTGTTTAAATTTCCATGCTTCCGCGCCAATGTGATGATGGATTTTGGTAGTTATCCTGGCTGGCCTCACATGGCAACTGCAACTCCGTTCCCCTGTTTAAAGGCGTTCCATCAGTCTGAATTTCGATAACTGCTGACGTCAGTTTTGCTCCAACTCTTAAATGAAGAGGCATCTCTGGCCTCAAGCGAGCATTTCACAAGGGACTCGATATAAATAGACATGGCAGGGCTTCGTTCATTTAGCGGAATGAAATCCTGATCAACTCAACGTTGACGGTGCTTGACGACGTTCAGTTGCGAAAATCCGACAGCTGTCTCTAGGGCCACGCCGATTTCAGTAAGTCTACGTCTGCACCACTGTCCAGACTCGTCAGTTTCTCGTTTCTTACGACGAAGTTATTTCACTTTACACGCAGTTTCACTTTCACGTTGTTAATAGTTTTCTGTTTTGACCAATTATCGTCTTTATTCTCTTCAATTCATAATGGGAGACAATGGAATACCCGTACACGTGTAACATCTGCCCTTCCTCCTCTCTTTACAAATATTTTTAACATATTGAAGATAATATTCTATTTTAGAGCTCTGTAGGAGTCTAATTTTCGCATACAAACAATCTAAATCTACAGACGGGGTTTGAGAAATCACAGCCCTATTTTAAAGTTGAAACTACCAAGTTTCTCTTCTACAACAATAGTTTATTTTCTTATGTTATCTACTTTCGACAATTTCTCTTACTGGGTCCACATTTTATCTGGTTACATAAATAATAAAAACTCACTTTCTCAACCGCATCGAAAATGTAATATTTCGCTGAAAAGCATTTAAAGATTTACTAGTAATCGATTTTAATTTTTGATTCGTTTATTTCTACGTTCAACTTAAAATACGAGTGTGAATATCATACTAAGATTTGCAGATAAAGACACCTAGCCAGCGAATTAGGAAGTTCAGAAAAGTTGTTTGATTAAGAAGTTATGTTTAAAATGTAATTAAAAACTTGCACTTCAGGTAGTAGGGTAGAAATGCAAGCGATGGAGAAAGTTTTGCCATTTTGTAAGCAAAACTACGAGATGAGGGCTGTCTAAAATATAAATTTAGATTACGACAATTTATTCTTCAAAAGACGAATATTAACAGTAACCATAAAATAATATTGTATGAAGAAGAGATACGTATGTATGTATGTATGCATGCATACGTGCGGGGTTCTATGGCGCTCAATACACGCACCTACAAAGTCAGAGAAGAGACCGAATCGTTCGAAACATGAAATATAAGAAAGAAGATTAAATAGATAGGAAGTGAAAGTCTAACAAATTGTTAGCATGGGAAAATAACCTGAAAGGAAAACTACTAAGTAATTGGAGCTAGTAAAAGCTAAGGTAGTTAGTCGATCAGTAAGAGGGTAGTACTTTTAAAACCTGACAAAGTGGTAAGTCGTAATACACATTTCTTTTAATTTTAACAAGCAATCCTTAATATAAGTGCATTAAAATGCTCTACGTGATTTGCTTTGTTCGACGAATTCTTGAATTGACATTTCGCCACCCCTTCAGATTTACCGTGTGGTAAATGACAATTGTTCGCGTACAGGAAAGAGTCCTGGGGGGGGGGGGAGGCAGTTCATATGACCACTTCGTGATACAACCCTTGTAAGAAATATTTCGTGCAATAATACGATAGTATCGCTTTCAGTTTTAAGTGTGACAATTGTCTTGTTAGTCGGAAACATTATTCACGTCAAAATTTGCCTTTTGTGGCCATTAATAATATGTTACAAGATCCCTGTAGCACTAACCGTAACCGGATTGCCTGTTTGACAATTTCAGACATTGGTGAATAGTGTGTTCATCCAAAATTAAATGCCAAATACTCATTAGACCGGCCGTTAAACCGAAACGCCAACTTGTCAATCAATGCTGTTAGTTTCAAGTTGCTGGAAAGGGGCCCTTTTGTTGGATCAACCAAGATAGACAAGGTAATACAAATAGGCGAGCAACTGGTGTAGAGCGATGTGAAGTGGAGGATAATGGAATACTCACGTCGCTGGGGTCCTCTACGCGGAACAGGTGGCAAGTGAGGGTCTGCGGGGTGCTGGGGTCCCTGAGGACGTACATGAAGGAACTGTAGTCGCCATGCACGTAGCCGTAGCGAGTAAACAGCGACAGCGAGTGCGAAAACATCAGCTCAGAGCCGTGGTACGCCAGCAGCTTCCCTCGATCCACGCCCACGCACACCTGCAACAACAAAACTCACGGTTCAAATGTGACCATTTAAACAGGACAAGACTTTCAATTCACTCACAAGACAAAAGATTCATGGTGGATTAAATAACACGATACGGTTTTCCTTGCACGTTGTTAATCTACTAAAACGGATATCGACTGTGAAGACAGTCTTATTTCATTTCCCATACCAGATTAAACTTTCAGTTCAGTCTCCATCATAAAAACATAAATCCACATCTGAACGAGCTCTAACAATTCGTTCTCAAAAACGTATATCTTACCGCAAAAGTTCATTTTTATATAAAACACGTTCAAATTTATATTTTTCTAGCAATTTCAATAAATTTTGACAGTAATTCTCAGTCCACAACGTTCTGTTTAAACAATAAAAAGCAAAAGTTAATCAAGATTTTTAATAAATACTAGAAACAAGAATGTGTCCAAATCACGTATAAATCACGAGACAGAACGAAAACGAAGTCTGCGAATGAAATTATTAGCCTGAAAAGCACCAGAATTTGTACGAACTGTAACCCTATTCAAAAGTAGCACAAGAACAAATGAGTAATGTGTAGGTGTTGAATGATTAATGATTCTTAGTTAGTGAAATTCGACTACTTTTGTATAAATAAAATTTTCTCCGATTTTATTCGACTTATATTTTTTAATTTTATATAAAAACGTACTGAATACGTATTTTCTCCACTTCAAATCAGAGGTTACCCATACCAAATCGCAGTTTTCAAATATAGTAAAATTCATATAGTTACTCCCCCACTTTCAACACTGACATATTTTTCTTAATTAGGGTTGTTGAATATTAAGTATGATCCAAAATATTTAATACGGTTAGTATTTCTTAATACGGTAATGAACGCTATTCTGTCCTTAAGCCTAATCATTTATTTTTATTGCCGCTGCGCCGTAAGGTATGGTTCAAATCATTTCATCAATCGCTCAGGGTCTAGTCTTTTCGAAAGATCATAAATAATCACGTTTTACCAAACTTAAGTTCTTAGTTCTACATTTTCACAAAATTTAGAAAGGATGTATGCAAATGTACGAAAAATTGTCCTCGCATTCATCTTGTATAAGCGTATCTTCTTGTTCCTTTCCCATTACCAAAGATCATAATTTCTCGTAGAAGACGATAACTCGAGTATGTAGAAAACTAAACCGACGTAACAAGAGATCCAATAGGACATATTCCAAGTTTCCGTTTAGAAGGTGGGAAGAGAACCGACACACCCCGTCATGTATGGGAAGGAAGCACATACGCAGCCATAGACGCTGCGCTGTGACTCGTCAAGGTCAACAATTTATGTTTTCAGTTTACTAAAATTATTAATTTTCTGTAGCTAATTCACTATAAAAAACAGGTCAACCTATACCTTTCTCGTAGTGTGATAAACAAAAGCTTTTCCCTTTTTATTGTCGACGACAGTTTCGACTAGTCATAATGAAAACGATGGAATTAATACCCAATTAACTACAATACAAAAAATAATTTCTCCATAGCAGAAGGGTGAAGCAGGAACAAATTAATAGAATTAATTAAATTTTATACATACGATAATATTTTCAATTAACTAATTTGCTTGTTCTTGGAATTTGACGCACTTATTCAAAATCAGAGCTTGCAGTGCTCAAACATTTTGTGGATTGAAGTACGTTTATGTTGAGACAGGTTGGTAGCGTGAAAGCAATTCTTAAAATATTCGAGGCATGTTGTACGTCAAGAAACGCATCCTTAAAACGTAATCGATAAGTATAGCGTGTGTTAAAAAGATGTCGCAGTATCCATATCCCGTACGTTTGAAGACAATGATAGTGTTACGCGAGGCAACTTGGAGGGGTAGTACCTCCTCAAACGACAGTACTCCCCTTCACCTTCTCATTCCCCTACTGCACATGTAAACACACCACGTAAAATCTCACGAACTGTACTAATATTCGTTAACACAAACTGATAGAAGTTTTATGTGCACCACTTCTGCCGATTACCTTGTTAAACACAGGGAAAAATTTGCCTAAACAGTAAAAAACATTCATACGGAATCCTTAAATACTGATCAGTCATTAGGAATAACTGACAAAGAAAAGTATTGTTTTCTTCTATTTATTTTTTATCTATACGAGTGGTGTGGGAGGAATTGAAAATGCGATGTTTTCACTAAAGAATAAAAGAAAGCATAAACCCAAACCCTAGTTGTATAATAATGAAAATACGTATTTGCCGACATCTAGGTGAAATGGCAGTTATGTGCTCGGACCTCTACAGTAAACGTTGATAGAAAATATTAAAAAATATAATAATACTCGTATTATATACTTTGCAAAACAGAAGGAAGTGAAGCCTGTGGTAGCTGGTCACAGCTTTGGCAGGAGAATCTGTCAGTTTTGAGAGGTTCAAAGGTCTTGGTAAGAGTTGTACGCTGTTCCTATTGGAATAATCTGCGAGCTGCCTCCTGACCTAGTTTATACGTGGAGAAACGATGCTGCGTAATCGCAGCAAACTCTTCCCCAGTCATTGGAAGTGCCTGATACAAGTATCAAGAACCCGACGCAGGGTTTACTCTGCACCACTTAGTAATTGATCGCCAAGATCCTTAAACTAAAGCCCGGGGGTCCTAGTTAGCCCATTGCTTCATTACTCTCCCTTCCGCATCCCCCTTCAAATCCATTCCTGCGCTATTAAAGGAGATTTGCCAAAACGTTCATACCTCAATTACGAAGTCTTCCTAAAAAAAACTAGTTTAGAAATTAAGGAAACTAAATAAGTAGGAGAGCATATAATTACATATTAAGAGTTTAATATAAAATACAATAGTATAGTTTAAGTATAGGAAATAAACTTTATATGCAAAAATAGTTAATGATGCACAACTTTAATCACAAGGAACGAAAAATGTGAATTATTTTTCTTGATCAGGGTTGTCTCCTAAAGTATTAATTTATTCTATAAAAATTAAGATTAATTTCGAAAATAACAAATTTTATCCGTAAATATTACATACGAGACAGATGCATATAAAATTATAGCATAGTATATCTTTCATTCGTTTAAAACTTCGTTTAGAATCCTAACGAATAAGCATTTTTTAACCATCCAAAAAACAAATTGATTTAAAAACCCATCAACAAAAATTTGGGAATAACAGTTTCAAAAATCCACATTTTCATTACTTTGAATTGCCCATGTAGTTGAAAAAAGTACGAAGGATGACATGAAATAGTTTAAATAAATTTCTAAAAAAACCAGCCGAAATAATTCATAATGATAATTGTGAAATCCCTAGGTTTTATCAATCCCAATATTCAATGAACCAAAACTAAATTAATTTTGATTTCAAATTACTCAATTTAGCAGGAGCTTTCGGCATATGACAGTTATATACAAATTTCAAAACACATAATTTGAAACATTACAAAACGGTTTTGATGGAAAATACTAACACGATAGAGAATGTGGGAAACATTTAAGAAGCCATTCCAAAGTTATCACTGACTAAAATCGTATATAATCGAAAGTTTACTTAAATTTATGAATAGGACTGATTCAGACACCGTAGTTATAGCTGCCGTATTAATGCTACTACAATGTCAGCGACGACAAGTTCTACGCGAGAGTAACTACACTTAATTACAGAAGTAGCAGTTGATTAGTCCATTGCGAAACTGAAGTGAAGCTAATGACATAGACAAAAGGTTAGGAAACAGTCCCTGGCGAGACCTTGGCAATGATGAGGCCTTATAGCAGGTAATAAAACGGCTACATTGACGAAGACGCAGTACTATTTCATTGGATTACGTTACTGAATAGAATATTGTAACCCACATTGCAGTAAACATACATCGCAATTCACGAAACAAACTAAAATAAAAATAGTCTTTCGATCATAGACAATATTTTTGTGTCAAAATATTATTGCAATGAAAAAGAATGACTGCCGAATTATAGGACTGACTGGGTAATACTTCATCTTAACAATATTGAAGGTACTGCACTATTCCTTCAATACAAATTTCAAGACCATGAAACTGAATTAACGGATTAGGACACACAAACAAATTAGAATGTTTTAATACTAACCTGTGTGAGCCTATACATTCTGGAACCACGGTTTCCACGTGTAAAATGATCTATTTTATATTTAAAAAATAGGTGACAATATGAAGGAATGTACAAGATTTTTAAGGTAATTATAATCAACTTTATAATGCATAAATGTCAAATAAATTCATTTGACATTTATTTGTAAATGACTAAAAGCACATGCCAAAAAATTGTCAAAATTAGTAAAAATATAATTAAGTTTTTTTTAAAATCGAGATTGATTTAAAGCTATGTTTATTTATCATCTAAATTCATAACTTTCGAAGCTTTTCACAAGAATCCGGGAAGTCTTATTTCGGTTTCAATTTTTTTCTTATTCTCCAAAACATTGAGAAATTTCTTCGCGATATCCAACTGCCATCCAAAACAAAATGTTGAAAGTCACTTTTCTCAAACTGACGGTTGACCTAATTTCGATTAAATTATCTCATATAATGGCGCAATAAGGTTTTAAACATTTTGCCATCGAGTCAAAATGGCTAAAATTCCACAAGCTTATTTGGACTCATTTGACATCATGGGCAGAGTTTGCACAGTAAAGACTGAAAAGATTTTCTCTCAACAGGTGTACAACCGTTTAAAACGTAGAATTCACTGCACTCAATTACCTTCTATTTTAAAAGGGCAACCAAAATCAATGTTAAGAGTAGGCAAGAAAATAATCTTTTACAAGTAAAAATAAAGAAAATTATTTAAATAAAAGAAACGTGAACGTGGACAATGTGTTCAATAAAAATGATACATTAAAATCCAATATTAATTATATCAAGTGTGGACAAACCTTTAAGCCAGTCGTCGTTATATTTGCCGAAGAGTCGTTGAAGAAACTTTTGTAATAGAACAGCACGTTGTGGATGTAAACAAATGCATTAATTGAAATGATAATACGGAATAAAACAGTCCCTGCAACAGTCCCAGTAAGTCTATGCATTACTACACCATTCATAGTTCAGCATGAAACTTTGGGAAATTGTTGAGTACATTCCCGTGAAGGTTTCGCGCATAGTACATTTAATCTAGGATAGTAGGTTATATATATAAACATAAAAAGTGAAAAACATTCTACGGGATAGGGTCCGCGGTTCATACGGGAGCCTAGAGCTATAATACTATATATGTATGTGTGTTTACATTTAAGGTACCAGTACATTTCTTGACACGATTAAGATACGGAGTCATTGCTGTGGCTATGATGTCATAAGGTAGGGGACGTGAAAAGGTAAATTTACAAAGATGTGACACACACTGTAATGGTTTAATCACGTTCTGACCAAAAGAGAACTGTCGAATAATACTGCGTGGGATTAATATAAATTTATTCCCGGGCAACGCAGGGCTTCCAGCTAGTTAGTAATGCATGGAAATATTTAGAGTCGTTTCGAACGGTAAAAAGTCGAACTTAAATTGGGCTTATGAACTATTTAATAGGAAAATAATGAATCAGGCAACTAACAATCAGTTTTATAAACCAAGAGAAAGGATTTAGTCGAAATAATTTCAAAACCGCAATGTAAATAAGAACAACCGGTCAGGATGTTTTATATACACCCTCAGGGTAAAAAGCAGATCGCCCGAAGCCGAACACACTTTATAAATCCAGCAAATAACCGAGCAAAACAGACGTGCTATATCAATAAAATTAAACCGCCAGCCACTGCAACGATAGTATCTATTACGGCGGTTGCTCAAGAGTCCAGAGAAGAGTAGCGGTTTGTTCTGGCCTGCCCATTTTAGAAAGCCTATTTACCACGCGTGTCAAGGATAACGTTAATAAATAAAGCTACTACCTTGGGAATTCGTACGACATGTTGAGCAACGTGCCCCCAATGAAACCGCGGACCAAACCCTCAGCACAACTATTCCATGTCCAGAATAAGATTTATGGTGCCCCGTTTCACAGCGTCGAAAACAGCCGAGCTCCGTTTGCATTACCCAACTTCGATATCCTCGCTATAAGAAACACGTTACGGCGCGTTCCAAAATAAGTTTTTTTTCTTCAATAAAAGACGATGAATTAAGATATGTAACGACTACAATTCAACTGGACTGGGAAGCTACGAAAACATGGAGATTAAGGAACATTTTAAGCATTATAAAAAGGAAGTGTTAGAGGGCCAAAATAAAATTAACTACTACATAAATTAAAATAAAAAATACATTGTTAAACGTAACTTCGTCATCAGGACTGCTTCGTGATGATAAAATGAATTAAGAAAAAGGGTATTCTATATTACACAAAATCTATTACCATTTACTCTCCCTCGGATTTATACTACAGCTTTACGAAACATTATGGACCACCCATGTTTAGTTATCTAAATGAAATTCCGAACGGAAATAATTTTCTTCAGCAAATGCCAACCTTCTGGTATTTTTCACTATAGCATTTGAACGAACTGACGTTCTTGAGACTAATATACGTTTATTTTTATGAGTACCGTACATTATAGCATAACCGTTTGCACAACTATAATTCGACGTGGTTGTTTACATCTTTTACAAATATCTATTACGTTTTAATCATTTTTACAACACTAACGTATTGAACAGCTTAACATATATGTCTTACTGAGAATAAATCCTTAACTTTGAAAACCTATTGGTACTGTAAGTACCTTTTGCCTCTTCAGACAAATAAAAACACACATCCGGTCATAAATCAAGCACTACAGTGGAGATAAATTCATTTTACAATTTTCCGGCAGACATTATGTGCAGAATGTTGCAAACATCGACAAAAAGAGTGAAAAATACGACAACTCAGAAGAACCACATAGAGAAAGCACACACTTTGAAACTAAATTTGACGTAGGTAAACAAGTTAATGAATACTCATTACACAAAATTTACATTAAATAAAGTGACGTAATGAATCAAATATTTTTCTTTAGCAATTTTAAGAAACAATCATTATTGGATGAAAACAATCGACGTTACTGTCCTCGTAGTCATCGTCTGACGACGAACTTCATCCATTACCAACACCAGGAAAGCTTCATGTCTCAAATTATTATTTACGGAATAAAAATTCAATACACGTGAGCTATTAAAGGCTACTTGGTACGTAAAAAAAGTTTGTTTATTGTTGTGGTATTCAGACCTACGACTGGTGAGATGCAATCCTCCATGCTAACCTATCCTGTGCATAGCTTTCATTTCTACATAACTACCACATCCCACAGACTCCCTAAACTGCTTAGCATATTCCATCCTTAGTCTCCCTCTTCTGTTCTTACTCAACACACTACCCTATAATGCTAATTTAGAAAAGTTTAACTTCCAAATTGATGGCCTTAACTCTTGTGGTAGTCTACCATCCAATTAAATACACCATTCACAATAAATAAATAAATATATATATTAATAGATCAGTTTATGTTTTATTTTCTAACGTTCTGAATCGCGGTAACCAAGCTAGATATTTCTGTAGACAAAATAAGTTACAAGTCACGTAGCTCATTTTTTACTCAAGAGGATAATTTATAACGCTGGATATAATTTACATTCTTGGGTTAATTAGACTAACAATTAAAAAATTTACGTGTTAAAGAAATAACGTTGCGTTATTTAATCAGGTGACAAAAGCAATGTGGATTGCAGAAATATTTTGCGGTATTTCTTTTATCACGTTCTTTAACTAGTTACTTCTCTCTAATTAATATAAATTGAACACAAATTTTTGCATTTTATCGGTATCCATTTCATTTAAGTCATTTAAGTAAAATTTGATAAGAATATAAATGAAGACGTGCATTGCTTGCCGTAAAAGTAATCGTTTATTTTCGTATATATTTTCATATCTACGTTTATTAACTTTACAATTATTCAATTTTCTGTCAACAATAATAAAAAATCTTTAGCACAAAGATTGTAAACTGTACCGTTAAAAGTGCTACCAAGTGTTAATAATTTCTAAATTGCAAATTATCTGAAGTACTAGAAACTTTTAAAATTTAGTATCTAACTAAGTAAAACTAAAACGTTTAATGGACAAATTACAAATTCGTTATACAAATTTCTTAGACGACGTTTTATCCTTGTATTAAAACCAATTAAATTAGTAGTTATTTAAAACATTCGATTATGTGCAATTACTGCTACAACATTCGTGAATAAAAAACTATTAAATTAAATAATGTATAAAATAAACGAATCTGGGTTAGAAAGCACACATTTTATAGGTAAAAATTAATTTTTAAACGTTTTATTCTTACCTATAGCATCATTAGTATTTATATAAATCGTAGTTTATTTTTTCATTGTAATACCTACGTATACAATAGCCCTGAGTAACGCAATTCGTGAAACGCTCAGGCCTCATCGGGTACGGTCGATTTTAGCTTCGTCATAGAAACCACGGTATAGAAAGTACACTCGAGTTTTTAAAGTAGTTAGCGTTACTTTTACTTTTATAAATTATAAATTAACCTTTACGAACTGAAACTTAATATCAACATCGAAATATAAAATTTCAGTTCACAAAATAAGTTAAAAATCTATCGGATTAACACTGCTCGGTATAACGGAAGCAAAACTTTACAAGTTCGAGTTCATAAAATAGGTTAATTTATAGAAGGATATAATTTAAAGAAGGAAAGTAACACTATTTTGAACAAGTGCACTCTGTACCGTAGTTTTGTTTAAAACACAATTTTATGGATCGAGGTTATTTTACGAGTCGAGTGTGCATCATGTAAACATCTTCAGATTATGGCGGAGTGAGTGATGGCGTCACAGAGAAATATCCGTAATTACGAGTTGGACATGAAAAAAAATACGGTTATTAGAATTATGAGTATTCCCAAATGGCTTATAAGAAGAGATTCACATAGTTCCATTACGTGTATCTCTAAAATCGTTCTTAGAACCAGGGGACAGGGAGGCCTGACACGCATTCTATTCCGCTTAAATTACATTAGTGTGCAATTACTGTACCGGGCTAATACAAATAAGTGCCCCGTCGGCACCCAGCTAGTAATTTAATACACATCTTGATAGGTCTTAGAATTTTAAATATTCAACAAAGGCTATTATATGCAATAATTTTATAAGTAGATAAAGATAGTAAAGTTGTAAAAAAACAACAAAGAATGGCCACGACAGAATAATTTGAATTGAAAACGTTTCGACCCCCAACTATCAGGACCTCCTGAGGTCTTTAATACGCAGCAACGTCCGGGACCGAAATATATTACTTTATTATTGTTAATTTTAACGAAATAAGTTACAAGAGTAGATAGCGAAACTGTACTAATTATCATGCCCATTAAGATGTTACGACTTACACTCAGAATCGCTTTAATATTGCCATCTGAAAATATCTTTAGAATGGTTTGAGATCAGTATTGCAAAAAAATGAACAGAAAAATAACAAGGATCTATACATCCTGTGTTAGATTGTAGTGCTGAAACGACTAAGGAAGTCAGGAGCAGAGGTATTTCATTCGAGAAGCCTTTAAACGGCTCTCACGCAAAGTTGGTAATCGCCGACGCCGGTACACGAGTGGAGAAATCGTTATTGGCATATCACGTTACGGTGCTCTTAATGGCTGTACGTGTTTTCGCTGCAACAGAATCCGCCCAGCGACAATTCAGAGTCTAGCAAAATGTTCCCACAAAAACTACAACCGCGTAACGGAGGGGGGAAAAAGTGGTCGTTAAGTCCAGGGAAACAACACGACACGCTAAAACAGAGGAAGGAATTCTCAACGCGTCTGTTGCTACCAACTACTCCAGATTAACAACAGTAGACAAGCTTCGAAAACACGACCAAAAGGCCAAAGAAAAATTGTCTGACAACGGGTCAACACGTGCGTTGTTAAAGACATTATTTGATTCCAAGAAGTTTAACGAGCTCTTAACTAGACACGCGTCAAGAGAAAAAAGGTTAGAATTTTTTACTGCGTCAATGGGTTATGACGCATTAAGAACATCATTTTAGTTTCGAAACGTTTTGCACATGATCCCTGAGCTTTCATGACGCAGGACACGATGGCCATCACCTTACCTTATGCTCCTCTGGTGGTCCTTTTTTGTCTCGTTACATCAATAGTGGCTTAATTAGCCTAGAGCAGTCCACGAGAAACCACACACCTAAGGTCGCAACTTGTAATAGAGGAAGTCAACTTTATCGCAGACAAGAAACTTTATACCCAGGCACTACAGCAAACTTTAAACATGTGTAGAGAGCAGGAAAAAAGTTTCGTATTATTTTCCCGAACGATAATTACGTCACGAACACAATAAAATAATCACGAGTAAATCAACCTATTACTGCAATTACGAACAAGTGTATGCTTTGCGGCAAGTGCACAAATAAAATAAAAACCAAAAACAAAATACACGTCACCAAAACACTACAGTTGCAAGAAATTTTAATTAAATTCTCTATTTAATACGAAGCTTCATTTCTATGTGTAATTTTTAATTCAGTTGGGATATTTTGGCAAGATACTTCTATGTTAAATAAAATCAGTTTTCGCCTACATTATTCTTTGCAAACATTTCTCAAAATAAACTGTTCCTCTCCTGTATCGTATCATTTAGGAATGAAAACTTTCATACACGTGTTCCTTTCTTCGTACAAAAAATTTGAAGTTATAATCACATCTACCGAAACAACAGACCGTTCTATTTCCGGAGCTAGCTCCAGCACAGTATTCAGGCTTGCTCCCTCCCTCTGCTTCTGTAATATGCCACACCCTAATTACTCCACTTTAATTCCAATAAGAGGTTGTAGCTGTCATTTATTGCAGCTTTTACGAAGTTTTATTTGAAATTTTAAATACATATCGCTAAAAACCTCTCCGTACTAAAGTTTGAAATAGTACCTCCTTCGATTTTGAACCCCATAAAACATTTAATTTACACCAACTTGAGCCAACTCGACTCCCTTTACAGTATGATAAAACTATGGCACCGAAGTTACAAATGCACATACAATACCCATAGCGCTTAGAGAAGCGTAAAAGATTATAGTTGTGTGATACGCGCACAGTACGATGAGGGATGACAGTTCTCTCTCGCAGGTATTTTTCCTCAGCTTGACTGCTTTGGGAATGTCTCGTACACTTTTTTTTCAAGGTTCTCACAAGCCGCGGCACCTTCACCTATTTTAGGAGGTGCATATACAGGGGTTGAATGCCTTGGGAATACTGTAAGAGTAATCAGTTTATCCCATTCGATTAGTCGGCCAACTGCCTCTCAAAACTGGTTGAAACACTGAGAAGAAAACTTCTCTCGTCATTCGGAAGGGCGTGAAAATAGTACCCAATAGCGCGATCTACCTGATGCAGGTTTTCTAGAGTTTTTCCTGAATCTCTTTAGGTTAAACACCGGGTAGGATCCTTAAATTATAGCCCTGGGGTCCCATTCAACCCTTGGCTACCTTGCTCTACCTTCCAAATTCTCCCTTTTCTATTCCTTTCCTATGCTATTAAAGGGTCGTTGCCTGTTTCAGGATCACCGTCTTGTAGCCTATTAACCAAAAAATAAGGCCTAAGGTGGCTGTCGACGGAAACTTGCAAGATGTCTTGACGCAATCTAGGCAGATTCCAAATCTGGCCCCTCAGTGTGTTAATGCTTAAATTTAAATGGCGATTATAGTGAGAAATATTGCAAGGCTGTAACAATGTTGCACGTAAGAAAAAAGTGTGCACCTTTGAAACCGAGGACACTTCCAGCACATTCGAAAACAGTATCGTATTATGTTGTTATATATATGGTAATTTTCAATAAATATCCCCACTTCACAGAACATGTTTGAGAAATTGTGACCACAGGAATAATTACTAAAGCCTTCCAACAGACATTTCCTGGATGATTAATAAAATTTATATATTCCTTAATTTGGATATCAAAAAGTTCTGATTGCCAGTTCTTTGGCACAGATAATAATGTAGTGAATGTAGACTGGACTGTGATAAAAGGACAAGGAATAAAAGTGAGTGCGCGCGCCCCAGAGTCCCGAGGGTCCGATAGCACGCACGGAGATGAGTGAGTCAGCTGGGAGGAAACTCGAGAGGCAACAGGGCGTAGCCGCAGGCACTGCTCACAAACACACACCAACATTCTCTACTCGGACGTTCCCTCACTACTGGTTATATCCTCAAATTCAGTTTTAAACTTATTCAAAAATAGCTATTTGATAATTCAAGGGGCCAATACAAGGAGGCTGTCAAATCTCAGAGGAAACCAACAACCTTCCACAGCCTGTTCAAATGGAATATCATTTAGGTCTCGAAATAACTTCCAATCGGTAAATAACTTTGATCGTAGTAATACATATACCAAAAAATGTAGCAGATAATTTATCAATGGTCTCTTCTTTCCAAAACTAATATTTCTCCACAATTCTAAAGTCTTGAAGAAATCAATATTAGGAACGCTAGGATTAAATAAATATTTAATAATTTCTCGTTGTTTATACTACACCTTTAATTTCTGAAGACGACCGTACTGCACAAATTTCAAGTAATTGTATTGATAACGTAAGTACAGGGCAGGACTTAGACTTGATGAGGCTCTTTGTAAGTTCAAATATTCTATATCGGTAGTATATGATTTTTGGGTATTTAAAGGATTAAACTAAAATAAAATTCACTACTATATTGATAATGAAATAATAAATTATCTATAAATCATTTTAATACAAAAATTTAGCTAGCCGAACTCTTATAAAAATAAGTATATTAAAAATATTAATATAATATTATAATATATCATAATGTGGAAGTAAATTTATTAAAAAGTCCATTTCTTATAGAATAATTTTTATATTTAAAACGGGTTTTTTATGATACAAACCCAGGGAAACCCACGTTCTTTATACATTATAAAATTATAAGAGAACGTGGGCTTTCCCGGTGTATATTATTCATGAACAATTCTCGGGTTTTCAACCGGGTAAGTATAAAGTTTGTACACAACGTTTCCATGGCTTGCTCGGCACCATCAGTTCACCTGAAGAAGATGGCAGAGCAAGCCATGGAAACGTTGTGTACAAACTTTATACTTACCCGGTTGAAAACCCGAGAATTGTTCATGAATGATAAAATTAAGTGGATTTTGGCAAATATTACAAGTAAATTCCATTTTAAGAATATTCTATTGTTTAAAACATTAAATCTTTACTGGCAACTATAAAGCAAATGTTGTCTAAGATGTAAGCTGTGGTATAAGTTCAAAATAAATAATGAACTAATAATAATACACCAATGAAGACCGGGAACACTTCATTTTTGTTGTTTTTAAAAGCCTTTCTCAACATGTCAATAAGTTGATTCCCAAGAATATCTTGGTCGTCACAACATAAACACAGGAGCTTTCAACCATACAAGGATATATTAATGTGTACCATACATACATGCCCGAGATTGAGTTGCTTTTTAAGGGTATGTTACAGATTAATATATCCTTAAATGGATGAAAGCTCCTGTGTTTATGTTGTGACGACCAAGATATTCTTGGGTATCAATTTGTTGACAGGCTAACAAAAACTTTAAAAAACAAAATAAATTTATATTTTTGATGAAGGAAAATTAGCAATTTTATTTTATTAAATAATTATAACCGTACTGTATCCATATGTCTTATAATACATGGGGAAATTTGACGTTTGATTTCTGGAGGGAAATTTGTCGTTTTATCCAAAAAATTTTCTTTCCTGCCTTTATAAGTGCAGTCATTTACGACATCTGATGATTTAGTTTTTCACTTTCTAAACATATACGATTGATTGAAACTAATATATATTGGGTCTTTGTTCTAATTCAAATTTTTATGCTCTTCTACTTAGGAAAAGATCTTTCTCCAGAGCAATTTGGAACAATAAGAACTAGAAAACGATCCCGTATGACACTTTTCCACACGGAAAATGTTGAGGGGGGGGGGGAGACATCAAGGCGGGGGCTCTACAATATAGTTTGTGTGGCTTATATTCAAATCCAACTCTGCGAAGTAAAAGTTAGCTGACAAGTTTACGTACAGAATAATTTTATATTAATACATTTTCCTTCTCGTCCGAGTTTATACGTGTATTCACCAAGTAAAAATGATCTGACTTTAGTCAATTGAATTTTACAATTGTGTGTTGCTACATCATTTTCAAACATGCAAACCACCTGTTAATTGGGTTTCATTTCACGTAACAGAACAATGCTATTCCTAAAGAAAACGTTACCAACCCAAAGACAATGCATTAGCCTATAATTTAAATTGTACAGGAAAGAATATATTCAGGGAGAAAATACAAATGGATAGAACATAAGAAAAGTGTGTGTCAATTTGATAATGTAGACTTCAAGTAAGGAGAAACATGTAATAGAATGTTCCAATCTTCTGTAAGCGTCGCGTTTCCCTAGTTCCTTTTTCCTGCGCTAACAGAGAATATAACATACGTTCTTTTATTAGTCGGGGAGTCACGCTGTCCACCACAATAGCAATTTGAATTTATTATTCTCAACTTGGTAACAACGTTTTAATATATTTTGACATTTCATACAACGTATAACAAGAATTGAGTGAATATTCATCAACAGAGTACAGTGCACTTATCCGTGGAGGGGAGAAAGCTGCGGATAATATAACATAAACCAAAGTACAAATATGCAAGCTATATATACTGGAATAAAATTAACAACGTTAATAATGACTTAACGTCTCGTCCGCCTCCTCAATTCTTTAATTTAAAAATAAAAATATTCTCATTGCTGCTGAAACGTCCGTGGACGAAACTTATTCAACTTAAATTATTTTATTTCTGACTTTTGGCAATTCTTTGTATTTTATTTATAATATGCCAGATTAAGTTAATTACTTTGTTCACAGCGAATTGCAGTTTAAGCTGTTCTATTTTAGAGTTATAGATATTACCACACTATATCATAATGTAACATTGAAGAAAAAGCAATTAATTCCGCAGTCTCGCTCAAAAACTTAAATAACAGATTTTGATCTTTCAGTGTCTGTTGGTTCCTTTGTCTTTAAAAATATATTGCCACGGTTGAATCGCAAAGCGAATAACCTACGGTATATTGACCCATAAACAATTCACTGTATGTCGTGTGAGTTTTGTGTAATTCATACTTCATAACCAAGATATCATCCTCCTCTCGTAATTATTACTTGTCACGCGCAATAGCTCTTGTAAAATTAGCATTAGAGGGAATTGTGTGGCGTACTAACAGAAGAGAGAGGCAAAGGATGGAAAACACTAAGCAATTTAGGGAGGATGTGTGATGTGGCAGTTCTGCGGCAATGTAAAGGCTTGCTCAAGATAGGTTAGCATGGAGGGTTGCACCAGACCAGTCTCAAGACTGAATACCACAATAATAATGTATACAATTTTCAAAAAAGAAATCTATAATAATCCCCACCTCGTGGCTCGGAAGTTTTATTTCAGTGAGTCCATATTTCTATAGTTCGTCTAATTCCCCCCCCCCCAAAAAGAGGTGGGCTCAACTGTCTCCAAACATTGTTATTTCAATAATTTGCAGCAATTCCTAGTTTCAAATTATCGCCGAGTAAAATCAAAAAAAGTCGGAAATTTTAAATTTTGTAGGGTGGACATTTATAAACTAAAAAATAAATCTGAAAACAGACCAATTCATTGATTAAATGGTTTTCCACTGATCTATAGTAACGTTTAGAATCACGAAGTTACCGAATTTAATATTAATTCAGTTTCTATGAAATATAAAAATTCTATATTATCTTCAAACAAAAATTTTCCCACGTGTTTCTTATTATTTAACTTTTCCAAAAATAATTAATTCATATTTTAGCCAAACTATACATATAAATAGATAACAGAAGATTGTCAATTAATAACCTATCGTTATTGTGTATCCACAACGTGCAGTCGGTAAAACACCTTCCACTCCAGATTTATTTTAATGTTTCACTATTACATCCAAAAGAAAAACACCTTGATAAAGTATGAAGTCAAACGCAATTAAAATTTTAATTTACATTGAAAGATCTTTGCATTTGAATGACCCAGATCCCGGAGACCCTGCATGTTGGTAATAGTTACTAACTATACCCATCATTCGAACATACTGCAAACGGGTGACAACTGTAGCACGCTTTTATGTAAGAAATTCGAGACTACATAACGACTTGGGCATACCACCGGTGAAAGCAACCATCCGGCGTATGTATGAATCTCTAAGGAAGAGGATGTTTGGACATAACCCTATCATTGCATCAATCCCGGAAGTATTACTCATCTCATTCAGCCAGAAAACAGAAGACATAAGTGGAAGTGGATCCAAGTTTGCCTTATCAATCTGTAACGTGAGGCTTGCTTCCATTCACCTTGTGACTCAATTTCTCATTTTAAAAATGATTAATTATAGAACGTTTTCTATATTCACCAGATTCACTCTCGTGGCTCATCTATATCCATAATTTCAAAATACTCCGGTTAGTACAGAGAGATTATGAAAATTGATTATAGCTATAGACTACTATTTTATATATCTTACGGATAATATTAGAAAATAGTAAGTTAATGAAATAACTTGCACGTCTGTTTTTCATAATTAAGCTGAAAACTTTTCTGAATCTGTCTCAGAGAGCAGCAGAATAACAATACTTCAATTCCTGCCACAATTTTGTGTAATATTGTAAAGTCATCACAAATAATAAACCTTTCTGTCCAATATAAATGAAAATGTAAACAGATGTACGAACAGTATAGTTCAGTTTGCCTATAGAATTTCTTCTTCTAGAATGTATTAGAAAATGAATACAATTAAAGCAATTCGGTTTTCCTTCCAAGTAAGTCAAACAGCGTTAACACTAAGTTTTTTATTTGGTTAACAGGCTACATGAAGGTGATCCTGAAACAGGCAACTCCACTTTAATAGCATAGGAAGGGAGTTGAAAAGAGGGGATTCGGAGGGTAAAGCAAGGCAGCCAACGGTTGACGAGGACCCCGGGCAATAGTTTAAGGATCCTAACCGGTGTTTCACCAAAATAGATGCAGGGAAAACCCTAGAAAACCTGCATCAGGTAGGTCGGGCATTTGGTACTATTCTCACACTCTTCCCAATGACGGGAGAAGAGTTTTCTTTGGGGTGGCAGCATTCCCTTCTCCGTGTCTCCACAAGTTTTAAGAGGCAGTTGGCCGACTGATGCAATGGGATCAGCGGGCAACTCTTGTCTTATGCCAAAGGTCTTCAACCCCAGTACATATACCTCCCGAAATAGGTGAAGGTGTCTCGGCATGTGAACTTTGATAAAAAGTACCCAGAGAGAGTGCGAGGCATTCCCGACATGATCAGGTGAGCCCCACAGTCACTCTGGGCTGAAGCGCCTGCGAGAAAACTCCCGCAGCGCCCATATCCTCCCTCCTTGCTTACAGTAAAGTATGTTTCAGTCTATGATGAAGAATTTTAGAATAAAGACTGCAGGCGAGACAGTTTTGTTAAAGAAAGTTCAATAATCCTTTGATCGTATTACAGCAGCTCTGTATTGATATGTTCAATCTCTCCTGCAAGCTCTGCTTCTCCCACATAATGCATGTAAAGCAATCAGTTTTGACTTCCATGACTAACATTTCCACCACATATGCAGATACACGTGTTTCCTTATTATGGGAGGGCATCTTAATCTTCAAAGCGGCTGTCTCGAGTTAGTGTGAAACTGTAATAACTATACACAATACTGGTTTCTAAAAAGCAAATGAGTAAATAATTATGCGAACTATAAGAAAGCTTATTTTAACTCACGTTTACAATGTATATTTATTGTTTCGACATTCAATAATATTGGAGCCAATTAAATTACTGGTCATTAAGTCACAAGGGTGATCATTTCTGGGAAAGGGAGCATGTTTTGTGTGCTAATTAAGACTGGATGGTGATGCCGCTTTGGCATTTCCAGAATTCATCACTCCACATTTTTAAAAGTAACCAAAACATCTTCCAATTTACAGTGCTTTTCTGGTCCGCCATAACATTTTCCTACATTTGTAAAGGCGTGATCGGAACTTCCACGTAATCGAGCATACTTCCATCCGGGAAACGCGGTCTGAGGTTTCATTGTTGATACCACCTGAATCCTCTCGTACCAGAAGCACTTTCTTTTATTGACTGAAACGAAATTATAAAATCGATAACAACGGGTGACTGGTGCGAAGGAAACGAGAGAAAAGGAGGCACATGAGAAAAGAAATTGGTTTACGCTCGCCTAACGAGGTCTTGACCCCAGATAGGAATTCTTTCAAGTCCGTTGGCGTCGCAAGTCATAAAGGGACAGACGCACAACTCCTTATCTGCTGGACGAATGAGTGTGCGTCTTTCCGTCCTGGGAAGAAAGACAATGATATCAAGCGGGAAGTTAGTCATGGAGGAAACCTCTTCAATAGAAACGTTATTGGGGTCAAATAAAATTAATTTTAATATGCTGCTTACGTAAAACATTATGGAATTTTCTTTTCACAGATCCTCTAATATGTTCAATGTTTAACTTTTAAGTATCGTATTCACTATAAACCATGGAAGGCAAAGGCCTGAATGCGGAATAGAATGCTATAGGAAGAAGAATATTCATTATAGATAATAAAAAATACTACCTAAAGCTTTCCCATTGAATTTAAAATAAGACGTCTTCACGGAAATGTCCGAATTATAACATATATATAGGATAAATGAAATCAGCGCAAAAGACAATACGTTGACAAAATAATTGTTAACACGTTGAAAATATTTGTCTAAAAATTTAATTTCAAAGTGTTATGAGCAAATTTGAAAATATCAAAATGAAAAACCAAAATGGATCATTATTAAAAATAAATCGCGGTTAAGTAGCTAGTTGTCCCTTACGGCACTGGCGACGTAACTCCAGGTAAAAACATATGTTCCAAATAAACTTAAAAATACGTGATGAAATCTCACCATAATATCTTTATCAACATAGTAAAAATTCCAATTTAATTTTTTATACCATAACTACTTAAAATACTCTTTACAGTGGAATAAAAAACCATAGATAAGATTTTTTAAACAAAACTGGCTTCACCGACAGTAACGTAACTTTATGAAAAATGCTTTTTCTTATTCACAGATACTAGACGAAATTTTCAACGTCGTCTCTAAATTACGAAGATGTGTTCAATTCAACTTTGTCAGTCTGTAACGTATAGTGAACCAGAAATTTTCTTTTAGCCATTTCTAGATACTCCTGATGACATAACACACGTAAAAGAAGAAATTTTCAATGACTATATATGGAAACAAAGGTTGAGAAAAACACTGAAGAATTTTTAAATAAGTTAGTTTTAATGTTGGTTATGATTCGATGCGGCTCAATGAAACACAGCTGTATTGTTTAGTACGAAACGAGTGACATGCTACTTCAAAAGAGTTTGCAGTTTATTTTAATAATAATTTGAGTGAAACTGACTAATTATCTAATCAATTCAAAATTTGTCAACACATCACTAAAAAATTTGTCCTGTTTATGTAAATTTTGATGCTGTGTTATCAAATGAAGCTGACTGATCATAAATCATCTTATTTAGATATAAAACATAGGAAGACGCTTTTTCAATACTGCATAATTAATATAAATGTATATAACTGACATTATACACATTTCTCTAGAATTTCTCTTTTTGGTTAACAGGCAACATTAGGTTGATCCTGAAACAGACAACTCCCCGTTAATAACATAGGAAGGGAATTAAAAAGATGGCTGTGAAAGGTAGAACAAGGTAGCAAAGGGTTGACAAGGGCCCACGGGCTATAGTTTAAAAATCAAATGGGATCTGCGGAAACTTACTGTATGTCCAAGGTCTTCGATCCCAAAACATAACCTCCCAAAATAGGTGAAGGTGCCTCGGCATGTGAGAACTTTGAAAAAAGTCAGAGGGAGAAAGAGGCATTCACAACAGTCAGATGAGCCCCGCAGTCAATCCACAGGAATTCCTTTCTTTCTCTAGAAGTTATAGTCTACAATGTTTTTTAGAATATATCGTAGGAATACAATTATAAGAACTATTTTTTAAACAAAGATTATCAGAAATTTTTTTGCAGTATGTGTTTGTTAAACGACTGAAACTACTAAAATGAACATTCAGTTTTATTAGGAAAAAACTAACCACACAATTTAACTAATTAAATGTATTACAGCGAATACATTGAATACAATACTATGAAGTGCTATTAAGAACATACAAATCTGTCGAAATTTGTGTAAAAAGGGAAGAATTTTTATTATCAAAATTGGAATAAAAACGACCCAACAATAATTGTAGTGAATGAAATATACTTAGTCACATTTTATTCCATGTGGCACAATACAAAGACAGGAAGAACGTCTACGAGTAAACGCAGGCAGCAGACACAAAGCCGTAATGTAGTGAAAGTGTTTTGAAAGTAAGAGCTGAAAGGAAGAGTTGGAGCCACCCATCACCATCCAGTCTTAATTAGCACACAAAACATGCTCCCTTTCCCAGAAATGATCACCCTTATTTAATGCAAGTACAGAACAGTATGAAGAAGTCCTGTTAAAAAAATAATCTAGGATTAAGACGTACGATCTGTAACCGTATCAATACAAGCGACAATGTATGCCATACTTTCGCAACCGTAATAGATTGTTGGCCAGCCGCTACTAAACCCAATTGATACAAGAAAAACAACATAAATACTCAAACCTAGTTGACGACTAAAGGCCAACGGACACACGCTAAACAAAGCAGAATTGGCAATGCCTGTAGTGGCCGCGGGTATTTTGGGCGAGTCAACGTCTCAATGAGATGAAATAAATAGAATTCAGCTTACAATGCACTGAATGCTATAGATTTCCAAATTAAATCTCTTGCTGGATAACAATTTAATATAGGAAGGTGTGAAAAAGAAGATACAAATCGATAAGAAGTTAATGTTTCAATATGACGACCGAAGGTGAGATCTAGTGAAATTCCAATGAGAGCTTACGCAAGCTACTTTAAAGTAAAATCCCAACGCGTTCACGTGATTTAATTTCAAGACAATACTCGTCGGCCGGTACCTGCACAAACTGTTGGACGTTTTTCTTTGTTCCACGATAATCTGTACACAATGGGGAATTTACAATCTTATTTGTTAAAATGATTTAACGTATTCGTGTATTAGAACTAACGTACGCGTCACTAGTAAGATAATTTTTCTATTCTAGGAATAAAGTGTCTCCTAGTCGCGATAACTTCACTAATCACACATTCAGTACAGCACACAACAGCAGCAGCACTGAAATCAGCCTCGAGGCGAAAGTCTGTATAGAGCACAAAGTTGAAATGCGAGGGCACATTTATTTTAACAAAATAACTACTTTCCAGGTATATTATCAATCATCAACTTACACCTATCACTACTTCTCCAGTCACCATTGTTATACAGGCGCTTGTCGTAACCAGAAACGAGTTTTTGTATGCCTTAGGCAAAGGAAGATGCCGCTTTTGATCGCAGACTGTGTGAAACTGCGGCTCACCGTGCACATTTTCACGGTCTTCGTCAAACTGTCTAACCAACTTCCTCACCATTACATTACTCAATGTTTCTCCATACACCTCACACAATTGCCGATGGAAGTTTGCAGGCGTTACAATACTCGCATTCAGAAAAAGAATTTTTGATCTGAATTATCAATCGGTGGGTCGTTCAACTGTTTTTAACATTTCGAAAACAAAAGGAAATTAAAACAAAGTCACGATGCTTCACTGCTGCACCTGGATGCCTAATGAATGAAGAATGCTGCCGCAGCAAAATATTAAAACGGAACTGTACATGCAACGCCAATATCTCCGTATGAAACCCAAATAATTTTTAACAAGTTAACTAATTTTGTATATTCGAATGTAAATTGTAAAATTAACCTATAACTAATTAATAAACCGTAATATCGCATAAAAATACGGAAATGTGGACATTAAGGCGTACACGGTTCTAGAAACACCAAATGTTGACGTAATATTAGCCACAAACAGGAAAGTTGATACAATTAAACTGCGCTTACTCAGTATCACACTATTGTGGTCTTCAACTTAATGTATGTAAAGCAGATAAGAGTAGACAGGTTCGTGTTTTTCGGTCAGATATATTTTATGCTCAAATGTGTGACAAGAGTATTAAACATTAGTGATATTTACAGTTACTATGTTTATCTTTAAATTAAGCTCCCAAAGCTATTCCCTCTTCAAAACGTCTTAGTTGTTGACTGTGATAGGGGAAGGTGGGCTTGTTTAATTACAGATCTTTAAAGAATGAACATACAGACCTACTATAAACATTATCGCTGCAACTTCTTTCATTTCGGCTCCTATACTTATGGAGACCAGAAATGACCAAGAAGAAACTGATAATTTCCACAAAATCCACATCAAACAGATTCAGTTTCAAAATTAAAAATTTAAGAAACTTTTTATTACATCAAGTCCCAAAGTAAGAGATTAATATTATGGCTTGATTTCAAGTTGGCCATAGCATTTATTTTATACCCATTAAAATGTCATATGTGCAAATGATTTCAGCTGTTGTATTCAATCAACTTCCTGAAGTTTAAATAATTTTTAGCATGTACCTGTAAATATATTTATCAAAAGCCTTTTTGTTGCGCCCATAAACGTACTGTAGAGCAATTAAATTTTATTGTTTAGTTTTAAAATAATTTTTACACTTTGCAAAGCTCTGCCTTAAATTTTCTAATTTTTTTTAAGAGTTGTCAATGGGGGTGTTGTCTATTCGCAGACAGGATATTTGGCGGCAAGCGTGGTTGTCGAATTGTTATTTTGGGTTCAGGCGGACAAAACAAGATATCACTATCAGTAGTGAAATTAACTACATTCCGTAGAGGAAACGCAGGGTTATGAACGTTGCCACTTCCCTACATAGGATGGATTGGCACATCAGAAGTCTGTAGGGGAAACGGAAGTACTAGAATGATAAAAAAAATTAATTTTATTAAATATCAGAAACGTGTATGAACTGGATAGGAAGTTTCTGTAAATCCAGGTTTTTGTCGACGTTTATTACATTGCGACCTGTTGTGGAATAACCACTTCAGTGTTATAGTTTAAAGTAACTGTGGTTATGCCCAAATTTTAAAAGTGACAGGAATAAAATAAGCTTGCCAAGAAACTCGACTAATATTTACAGTCACATTGCACTAGGATTAGGCAATGTTTCTTACTTTCCTCAGCTGTTAAATTTAAGGAAAATTAAGATATTTGGAATAAGTAGCGACACAATTAAGTCAAATAAAAGTAAATAACAGTTAAAAAAATTCTGCAATCATTTTATTACAATAGATAACGCCGTTAAATCTCTTGGAAAAAATTAAGTTTACCAAACATTTATCTTATAAGAGATAGAAATCTATATAGAATTCTTTGAAATGTAGTGCTATAGGAGAACGCTGGAAATCAGATGGGTGGATAGTTACCAACTAGGAAGTCTAAGCAGAATAGGGGAAGAGTGGATGTGGAGAACGTTGACAAAGATAACGGATAAATAGGCCACGCTTTGAGACAGATGGGTCTTGTAAAAAATAGCATTAGTGGGAAGCGTGTGGGGTAAGAACAGAAGAGGGAGGTCAAGGATGGTATATGCTAAGGAGATTAGGGAGGAGGTCGTAGTTATGCGAAAATGAAAAGGTTTGCGCAAGATAGGTTAGCGTGGATGGTTTCCTCAGACCAGGCTAAGGATGGAATACCAGAACATAAGAGTTATTACTGAAATGATACTTTCAGATTTTAAGGAGCCTGCCACAGTAAAATGATAATAATCTACATCTACAATACCTATACTAAACATTGGGTTCACAAATCTTTTAAGTCCGATAAACAATCGTGCTACATAGGACAAACAAAAGTTACTACACCATACGAACAAGCATATCCGATAGCAACATCAACATTAATAAATTATCGGTATAACAACAAATACTAAAGATGCTTAAGGCAGGAACCATTTTAGAATTGCAAATTTTTTGCTCACTTCTCCAAATTCGTTCAGCTTTAGACAGGCAGTTATCAAAGCTTTCTGCGACATTATACTGTCGGAAATTTTGCCTCTCTTTATTGGACCAATAAGTGAAAATGTTTCACAAGTTAATGGTCATAATATTTATTGTGCGTGGAATGATCGCAGTATTATGCTGGCTACACAATTGTAATAAATATCTGCAATTCTCTTCTAAACACGATGTTAACAGACTTAAATATACTTCAATCTTATGATAAAAGTTTATATGAAATAAAAAACACTTCATTTTTTATAAATAAAGTCATTTTATTTATACTCATAATTGATGTATATTCAAACATGACCACACCGTGCGCAGTAAGTGATGCAACAATTTCATGCAAGTGTATAGCCAGCCTTTACATACAGAGGCCGTGGGCTTCGAAGGTCGGCGTGGTAACAGTAACACTGCCGGAAACGGAAACAAGAATACTCTCATTCAAAGAGTAAGAAGAAGCACGTAGAGTTGGAGCACAAGCACATGCAACAGGAAAAACTATTCATTTTTACCCCCTCATACATGAACAAGGATTGAATCTGGAACTTCAATTCAATACTGATCGATTAGAATATCTTTATATATATATATATACTTTATACGACTAGTAATAATTCCAAAAAGTTCACATAAAAGTAATTATTTATAAAGGGAATAAATATTATCTATAATGTAATTATAATTTTGTATTCTAGCCAGAATTTAAATTCTGCGAAAGTATGATTATTTCTTTTCAAACTGCGATAGCCAGATAAATTTTCAACTACATTTTATAAAGCAATGAAATGAATTTAATCTATAGGTCGTTGTTAATATTTTATTAAGAACCTCTTCTCACCCTATCGCATATGAAGGGATTGAGGAGGCAGCATCCGTAGTAGATCTCTGCGCTCCCCAAAAAATGGACACAAATAGTGGACAATTTGTCCAATATTCTATTATTCGCTTGTTATCACTGCACCTCGAGGATTAATTGACCTCAAAATCTGCCGCCAATCAAGACCATAGAAGCAAGAAAAATCTAGTTTTCTATATTTATAACTAACTGGGTGACCGGAAATTCGTTTAGTTTAGCCCGCTACAGTATTTAATTCGACAGTAATACCCATGTCAACACGTGATTAAACCATCAGTAAGACAGTCAAATTTTCGAAACGCTACCTTTTCACGCCCCTATTTTTATGAGAACTGAATTTCATCAACCATCTTGATGACTCTGTATCTTAATCGAGTTAAGAAATAAACATACAGAAATATACAAAAACAACTTTACTCATAAGGAGATGCTTGAGATATATATATATATGTAAATAAAATAGGGGATTCTTGGGCTACAGGATAAATGAGGGCGTTTCAGAAATTGGCAACTCCCCTTTAGTAGCATAGTATGGTAATTTGAAAAGGAAAGGAAGCGAAAGGGAGGTAGCCAAGGGTAGAATAAGAGCGCAGAGCTATAGTTTAAGGATTCTATCTGGTATGAAAGAGATGCAGGATTCTTGTCTCACGCTCGTTCAAATGACAAGGGAGTTTGCTGTGGCATCGTGTGTGTCGCAATGGTCTTTAATATGTGCCTCAATCATTTACACGGCGACATAAAACTTATTTAGCATATATTAATTAAACACTAACAACTTACATAAAATGTTACTTCTATTTAAGCATTCTTTCACGCTTTACAAATATATTGTCTTCGGTCTGATTAGCTTGAAATAATGTGTATACCCCATGTAGACTCAAGCGTGAAATGATTATTAAATATAATATTTCATTTAATTAAAGATATTTTCCGGGAACGCAGTCTTCAGCGGTTACGCGGTTCGTATACACAGTGTGCGTGCGGCGATGTTCGGAAAAAATGTATCATCACTTAAATACAATGTTAGTTATATTCAAGTAATCGAATAGTCTCGCTGGACAGGCTACGTGAGGACATAATGTATCAGGTTGCAGGATGTATTCAGAGTTTGGACAAAATATTAACACCTACATTTACACAATATTTATTGATTACTAAGGAGTTGGACCACCGTTTGTTTTTAGAATAGCTGCAATTCGTCGCGGAATAGATTCGTAGAGTTTCTAAATGGTTTCCAACGGAAACATCCGCCAATTGCCGCAAAGATGTTGGAGGTGGAAATCTGCTCCTCACTATGCTCTAATACTTCCCATAAAGGTTCAATGATGTTGAGGTCTGGTGATTTGTGCTGGGCAGGTAAGACGTTTGAAGACATTCTGATGCTCTACAAACCAAGCCTGAACCTTTCTGGCTGTGTGTATGGCACATTATTCTTGGAATATGGCAGTCTGGCAGCAATAGGCTAGTCATAGTAAGCACTCATTGTTGAGGATGTCGAGATATTCATTCGCAGTAATCCAGCCAACTGAATGCCACGATATAGCCGCCCAAATCATATTGATTAGCAGTTCAATACACCAAAATTTCATGGCATTTGGATAAATGGTATAGAAACGCATTTTTGAAGTACGGTATATAAAGGCCGAGGAAGCATGGAACACAATGCCTTATTTATATAGATTAACACTCATCTGCTATGACGGTAGGGATGGCATTAGGAGTAAACTGCTATAAAGGGAGTGACTGCAGTAAACACTGTCTATGGACACAATACATTTACGCATCGTGTCTTAATTCTCGCACGTAGGGCTGCAGAAGTTTTTCGTAGATTGTAATTCATGTGTAACAAATTCGGTCGAAATTGTTGCATGGTTTTCCAGAACTTAAATTTTTACGAATATACATACATATTGATAGTTAAATATAAATTTTAGTTTTTAACTGTAACATAGTTAATGATTTCGCCAACATCAGTTAAGTATGCATAGAATTTAAAAAGTACTGATATTTCTCAGGATCAGTTACATGGCATCGTTGCCTTAATGTTACGACTGTTTCTAATTATGAATAAGTATTTTTCAAAATTTAATGAAAACAAGTAAAACCGTCATTAAATACTTTTGAAGTAACCCTATGTTGATGAATGGCGATATAGAGAGCGATACGAAAAGCGTTTAATATTATCAATTTGACAGGCGTATGGTCATATTCAATTTCTACCATTATAAGGGACCTACTGAATATTTCATGAACATCGAAAACGGCGGTCGGTTATCGCCAAAAATTCTTTTGTTATCGATAAAAATTCCATATTTATGGACCACCTGCGGTCGCAATAACGGGACTAAAGTTGCGCAAGATACACTGCAATATTCGAAAATACCCTGAGGTAGACAGAAGACGTTCACCCGAAGAGATGACCCAAATATTTTTCCATTTAACTCGTACCTAACACTTTATTAAATTGTCCCGCCAATAATAATATTTGCATGTAAGCTGGATGTTAAGCAAACTACAATTACGCAAAATTACGAGTAGAAAGTTGTCTTACTGTCCTACTTAAGACGCTAAATGAGGGATATAAAAAGCATTTGTCCTCGGTAATAAAAGGAAACCTATTATGCTAATAGGATACCTGGCAATGTAGTAAATGATTTGATCTCTGAAACCGCTAAGTCTTTCTCGTCGTACGTATCAAGGAACACTGCAGGATTAAGTTAATAATAATAATTTTGAATTAAATCACGAAATACACTAAAGAGGAAGTCATTTATGGTATACGATAAAAAGGCATTTTATAAATATTTAATCGAGCATTAAACATTTTTATTAATCACAAAATATTATTGGTCTAAATACAGCGGTTATACTATATATATATATGTGCTAAATTTTAAATGTAGTATTGAAGAAAGAAGTTTATAGTTGAATTCTATAATTGTACAAGTTGTCTTGTCAGACTTCGGAAAACATTAACGTAAATTAAGTAAACCTTATATTGCACAGCGTTGAAAGCAAATTAAGAATCATTAAAAAAAATAAACATTACCTGATATAATATTAACGTAGTAACGTAGTTTACGAAGCGGGAAATTGTTAAATCGTATACGATTAAAAATTAACGGGGTATGGGTTTTGATTACCTAAAAAATTCCAAAATAAATATTAATTTCATTATGGATGTTTTAAGCAGTCTTAGCGGACTGGAAATATTTTCAAATTTTCATTGATAATTAAAATTTATTAAATTGTAATGAACTAATTCTCAAATTTTGATTAGTAAATTTCATAACAACCGAATCCAAAAGCAATGCATCTAATAAGCCATTACATACTTAAATTAAAATTTCAGTTCATAAAATATTTTAAGTATATGAGTGACAAGACCGGTATAATTTTAAAGAATTTGTGAGATTAATTACAAAAACCTGACATTTTGCAACAGATTACGTACATCTCACTGAAAATTCAAGAAACATCCTTTCCAGCGTGCCAATTAAAGTTCAAACTTAATTGTGCTAATAGTGAAATTATGTCTCTTTGAAAAACTAAAACAGAGAAACGTTGAAAGTAAAAATTCACAAATTACCTGTCTCGAATAACTAGAAAACTATGAAAATTTTATAAGTAAAAATTGAACATAACTTTACAGTTTCTAAAATACAACCAATAGCGGTAAGAATTAATTTTTTCAATGAACGACTTGGTTATTAAATAAGTGTGCGTAAAATAAAAGATTCAACGAAAGACGACGTCGTTTCACTTATTTACTTGGAACCTCTTCAGTTTATTATTCATATGATGTATAATTAATTTCGGGAAGTTGAAGGAAGTCAAACATATTATGTCTATTATACACACGAAGAGATTGCAAATAAAGGGATGAAACGTGATATTCTATGAACTTTTGTTGTAAAAACATTTTATTGTAACTGAATTTATTAATTCATTCATTGAATAAATTCATTCTGGCCGTTATTGTCTATATTGTATTATTGTAAAGTTGCTACATCAATCAATTCATGCTGTTCCTCATGGAACTTAGGGCATCAACAAAGCATCTCCATCTGGCCCTGTTGACAGCCAGTGTCTTTACCTCTCTCCAGGTCGTTCCTTCTATTGCTACCATGTCAACAAATCTGTCATGTTTGTTAGGGCGTTCCTCTCTTCCTTTTAACTTGCGGGTTCCAGTCCAGTGCCTCTCCCCCAATGACTTAATTTCCCTTCCTCAGTGCATGTCCGTTCCATTTCCATTTTCGCCGCTTTATCTGAATGTCCATCGCGGATTTTTCCCGTCTTTCTCCAGATTTCTTGGTTGGAGATTACTTCAGACCAATAGATGCTCAATCTTTCTTAAACAATAGTTGACCAAGGTCTAACTTAGTCACTTTTCAAGTCTCGGATCCATTTAATAGAAGACTTGACATTACTTGGGAAGTTGCGGAGTTTGGTAATGGTATACATTTTGTTAGGGCGTTCCTCTCTTCCTTTTAACTTGTTCTTCCACTCCGGACAGAACCTTACAAAGGCACCATTTGCTTTTTGAACGAGTTGCTATATAGAGTACATGAGGTAAAAACGGAATCTATATGCTGAAAAAGGAAGCATGTTTGCAATTATTCATACAGTTTTAAACACGTGGTCCAATTGAAGCAAAACGTGATACAGATTCTTAAAATACCGGGGAAAACACTGGAAGTGGGGAGTGAGAAACCCCTAACTCAAACGTAGAAAGATTTGTTTTACAGTACGTAGTTTGTATGTTTCAGGTTAATTTAGAAGCGCGTTTCCAATCGGCAACATGACACGGAACCATGGCCCGTGATTATGCTTACAATCTTTCACCCAATTATACGAAATTCAGGAAATATAAAAGGATTAAAAACAAAATGGTAATCTTTATTTTAATAATTTAATAGATTTGATATCAACTGCCAAGACTAGCTAAATAATTAACCAATATTTTGAAATCAAATTTCGAGGATAAATGTTAACTTATCCGCCTGAGTGGCATGAACGTCTGTATGTAACTGGGAAAAATAATTTATTCTCCTTTACAAATAATTAAAAGACACGCAAAGAAAAAAACTTTTGAATGACTAATATTCATCACAGCTATGTATTCAACTTCATTAATTTGTAACATCACGTCTCATTGTCAACACGAAATTAATTTCCTTCCTTCCGTCACAATTCTCACACTGTATTGGCCAAGCTGACATTCATTAATTGACCATCATTAATCAAATTATCTATATAAAGGAAAATGTTTTAACAGATAATAAAAATCATTTAATTGCTTTACTGCAAGTTTCTGCTCATAATCCAATCAATACAAGTAAAATCACGAGTTGATAAAGAGATGAGAATATAATTCATTAATTTTTCAGACCAATATAAATAAATACACGGCGACGCCGGATATTCAGATAGTTTCTATATTTTAAAGACAATTTATTGAGGATTTTAAGGTTAAAAACGAGGACACCAACAAACGAATCACTAAAAAGTAAATACTATTATATAATTGTATAGCATTATTTAATTTAATTTAGACCGAGGTCATTATACTCGTAAATTCCAGTTAGAAAAAAAGCGATAATACTGACAGGACATTTAAACTTGCTAGAGGTAAATTAAGACCATGAAGTTACCGTTCAGTAAAAACGTTAGACGAGTTCTGAAAAGTGGTTCCTTAGGAATCAAAAGGATGACGAATTTTAGAAATATTGCCCGGCTAACAGAACGGAAATTATCAAGTCTGTGATACAGTACACCAATGGAAGTGCTTTAAAAGTTGTGTAAAGATTATGGCTTTATATTCGTAATAGTATCATTTATGATCAAATTGCCCTACGGAAAAAAAAGTTACGTAAAACGCTGATTGAGTATAATAATGACGCTAATAAACAGCACAGCAAGCATTACTCTAAACAACTCCCCGTATAAAGTATAAACCTATGTATTTCCTTTGAGATTTATTTTTGTTAACGAAATTTTCTTGGTATTGATGGAATTTAGTAGCATTAGTTCATAATTTAATCAAAAGCCTGTGACGACTTGATGCAGAATGGCTCCAGAATCTGAGTTGCAATGTTGCGCAAGGCAACCGAGAGAAAACGAAAGCTTACAGAATCGCACGTCCGCTGCATTCTAATGGCAGCTTCTACTAGTATAAAGGTTCCCAGCAAGTGTGTCATTGCCGTGCCATTATTTATATAAAAAGAATAGGAAGATCGAGCAAAAGAGTGTCAATGCTCCAAAGTTCCAGTACGGATGTGCGAACACAATAATCCAAGATTATAAATTGAGGTACATCCTGAACACACCACAAGGTTGAAAATTCAATCCATGAATTTTGGTTTAAAGACCAATTTATATATAATTATTTTAAATAGCTGAAGTGGTCCTAATAACACGACGAAACTTTGCATTTGTGTTGTACAATACAAATCCATAGTATGAGAATTTGTAATTTCTCATTTTTAATTAATAAATCTTTATATTCTGGCCGATTTGGCCATTAATACTTATAATATAGGATAATTTTCAATCGGTAAATAATTTAGACAAAATTTAGCTGATGCAAAACAACTGCTCAAACAATCCGTGTGCAGTTATTATGAAAGATACTCTTTGAAAATAAATGTATGAACAAGTAGTTAAAAGTCTTACATCATGTCTCTTTAGATAACATATTCCTAAATATTACGTCACACTTCATTCGTCGTAAATTAGTCCTCAGTAAAGAGTTTAAAATACTTATACATAAAATTAGCCACAGATAAATAAAGATAAATAAAGGCTTTTAACTATCCGTTATTACATGCACAAAGTAAACTATAGTCCTCATAATAAGTACAATAAACAATCTCGTCCTTAAGAATACATGTTAACTTAAATAATGCTGAGACCCAGTGGATTGATCGTGCAACGTTTCGAACTGTACATGGTACAGGGAGAAAGTTTTAGATTTATAACCCAAGAATTCGAATGCCCTATATACACGAGAAGCATATACACAACCTTTGCTGCCGTTGATTAAAAAAATTTAAGGCAGTTTCAATTTTACAAAATTACGACAAAATTCCTCAGGTACAGCGCATCATTTACTTCCACAGACAAGAAAGTTAAATAGATTAAAATTGCATATCGAAAATATAGCCATTATTCGTCTTTACATTTAGTAACGAGTAACATTTTTTAAGTTAATTCACATCACGTAAAGTAGTAACATTAAGACCTCAGAATCTAGTAAACGTGATAACTTATCGTCCTTATAATTCTTTCTATTAAATAATTTGTGTTATGAGCGAAATACTGTAAGGCGATACAAAAAGAATTCTTCGAAAGATTAATACATGCGGCCAGCAATCGCAATTAATGGAAAGGTACTCAAAGGTTGCCATTGTGGCCTTCGAATTCCAATAGGCGGGGAACGAACACACTATCCACAGTTTCCTACGGACACAGCATATTAAGTTTGCAAGAAACACAAAGCGGACATTGAAAAAAAAGCAAGGTAGAGAATCATTAATAAACCACTACCCTTGAATCAGAATTAGTTGCAAAATAGACTCTCCAAATATGAATTTTATAGTAACAATAATCACTACCTTTCAAATAAATTTAAAGTAAAATTAAAAATTATTACCAAATAGTTGAAGGAATTGAATGAATCTAAAATATTTAATATATGGAAAATATAAATTAAATTTAAGCTTTTCCACGTAATCCGTTACAAGTGTTAATGCATTCTTGTTAGTCTGCTTCCTCCTTCAAGCAGAAGCTTTTCTGGAATACGAAAGCACTATATTAGTTCTTTTCCTTTTTTCCCCCGAACACTTGACAGCTCAAAAAAAAAGAGGTAAAATATTCTGTAACGAAATTGATTCTCCTCGTTGCGTAACTAAAACCGTGAATACGCTACACAGAATTGCCCATTCTAATAATTAATACATTTATCTGGCTAGTTTATGATAAAAGACGCGTAGTTTTCGTATTGTAAAGGTAAATTTAATGCCTCACCACTTGCATATATATGCAAATAAATCTTCAGCTGAAATTTGTCGCGAAAAATTGAATTAATGTCTAAGTAAAATTTATTTTGTTGCTCTGAGTAATTCACCTAAAGAGGCAACCTCTAATAACCTCGACTGCTGGCGTCTCCATTTACGACTTCGTATTAATTCTGGCACAGGAATTCGAATCAGTAAAACCGGTCTGGCGAGACGTCTAAAGTAGCAGCAGCAAGATCTGTATGTCTTCCTTTTCATTGAAGTCTTACTTCCTTTTTAAAACAGAATGGCCTTGAACGTAAGAATCCCATTAATACTGGTTATGGCAGAAACCGCAATTTCAATATAAAACGATCTTAAGGGAAAAACAGGCCAGACCTAGTCATAATTGTTAACATTACAGGTTAGAAAATTCAATAAAATTATTCATTATATTTTTTACTCTATAATATAGGAAAAAACACCGCTTTTGTATCGGAAGATTAGAAAGGTAATTTGGTAGGGGCACTTAAAAACGGATACAGAAAAAAGTATCTAACTTAGGAGGTATTATTGATGAAAAATTTATTTGCATTAATCGTTTATAAAACTAATCTTACGTTTTCATAACTTGACAACTGTTTTCAAATCATATGCTGGGCATACTTAAAAAGACTTCAAATCGTTCTTGGCAGTACTATGGAAATTTTTGCAATTTATTAATTGGTTTATTAGGCCGATAATCGTGCACACGGTTATGATGCGTGATATCCCCGTCTTGTGTAGATTTACTAAACTTTAATATCTGCAAAATAACCAGGCACGCATATATTCAATACATTACTATAGCATGTGTAACCTATGGCAAATAAATTCCATTTTCATAAAAAATTTGGACGGTATGAATTGCGTAGTTATACGATTTCAGCTAAGTACAACTTTTTTTCTCTACCAAAACAGTGTCCTGAACACTGGTTTATATGGAAACTTATTTATGACTACAGTTCACTTCAAGGAAGTACTAAAGTAAAATTCAAATAAATTTATGTTTATAGGGATCACTGCGAATATTGAAAGCGAAGTATATTGCAGTTTGGTTTCCATATTTCCCTCTCGATTATTATTTTATATATAAAGGGTATTCATTAAGTTCCTTTCAGAACACTACTGTAAATTTATACAAGCGCAAGTAATATTTTCTAAATAAAAACAAAAATCCTACTCCTAATTAAGGTAATTTGTAAATATCTATTCAACTATTATATTCAATAATAAACAATGATAGCAGTGATGGTTGGATTCTGGCCGGAACCGCAAAATGTTTGTAAATATAAGGATAGTCACAAAGCTTAATATAATCGAAAATATTATTGCCACGAAGGAAAATAAACTTTTTTACAGTAAAGAAAGAATAAAGACTGGTCTAGTGGCTAGTGTCACTGCCTCGTAACAGAGGCGCCGGGCTCGATTCCTGGCAAGGGCTTGGATGTTTGTGTGTCCTTGTTCCCAAATCGAGTAATTATTTCAATGAAGACAAGATCCACAAAATGGTAAAGTAATCGCTAATGGCCTTGGTTGTTTATGCGACTTAACCGTAACTAAAAAAGGAATAAGAGTAAGGATATCCCAATTTTACACACAGCATGCAATATTTTGGTGTTCTGTAGGTCGTCCACAAATCGCAAGCAATAACATGCGTGCTAAGTGTGTGAAGCCATGCGATGTGCGCCGCGAATTAGCACTCAATCAGATTACTCAGGAGCAGGCTCGCTTTAAGGACAGTCATATACATGCAATATTTATTATAGTTTACGAGTAAATTGTGCAAGCATATGAACAACTGAAGGCAAATACCTTCGATATTATGACTTTAACAATGAGTAATATGTTAGTCAACCTGTTGTATTATTTCGCCATTCACCCTTATGTATCCGAAAGAAACTAGATTACTTCCAATAGAGAAATTCGAAACCAACTTAAACTTCGCCAAACTAAGACAATATGGAACGTACCTTCATTAAGAATTTCGACTCATTTGATAAATAATCAAAATGGTTTATTGCTTTATTTATCAATGACATTAAAATACAAAATGTAGTCTATTATTTTTATACCAACAGTAACAAAAGCTTTCGGCCTTATTCCCGGATGTAATACTATAAAACTATAAATTATATTCAAATTATAAAAATTACATTTGACAAGAAAGAAATTGTCGGTTGGTGACCATTATATAAATAACATGGTCAAATGACATTTAAAAATGTATTTTTCGAAAAATATAAATTTTATGTTTTATGTTTATAATTTAGTTTTATACAGTTGTAAAGACTAATAAGCCGAAAGTTGTTACTGTTCATATAAGACTATGAGAACTACGTTTGTGACAGTAAATAGATTGTTATGAAGAATTAACAAATCAAAATTTTCAATGTTTTTGAAGATTCAATTTATGGGCGAAGATTGCAGAGACTGAAGTGTACGGACAACTTTCTTAACAGGATACTAAATGAAATCTAAAACTGTTTCACATTGTACGTTATGCACAATGCATATGAACTAAAGTGGCTCTATGTTCTCAGTCTGCTTCCTTCAACTTAGATATCAAAAATCGTCCACCTTACAAAATTCGTCAAAGGAAACAATTAAAAAACCAATAAGGGATTGAAATCCATTACCTGCATCTGCACTAGTGGCATAAGAAAACAAGTGTTCCAAGAAGCATTATATGTATATGTGTATATGTATATATAAATATTTATCATTATGTATATAGCATAACCAGGAAATGGAAAAAGTGTCGATGCCATCAAATTTCCACTTCAATATATATTTAATAAATGCCTTACCACTGGAATATTTCGAGATTCTTTGAAAATCGGGAAAGTGAAAGACTTGTTCAAAAAAATACTCGCCATCCGTCGCATCAAAGTATAGGTACATTTCTCCAATTCCTATTTTTCCAAAATTTTATAAAAATAATTCACGTAAAATTATTTAGTTTCTTGAGCAAATACAATATTTTAAATTACGAACAGCATTGTTTTCTTAAAGGAAGATCTACGAATGACGGAATGTTTGAATTTATTCAAAGAATTAATTTTTTTTGGATGAATATAGCCAGAATATTTGGTGATTTGTTCGACCTATTCGACACAGTTGATCATAAAACTTTACTTGGAAAGTTAGAATATTTTGGCATTCGGGGGAAACTCCTTCCTTATTCTAGAATCATATCTCAGAGCAAAAACAAAAGGTGACGGTCGAAGTTTAAGATTTATGTATGTATGGATTTATTAAAACTACAATGGACATACGTCCGGTGGCAGTTACAGCAGTGTTAATATATATATAAAGTACTAAAAAAGACAAACAATTGACTATAAAAAAGTGAAAAAAAATTTAGGATTAATTTCTGTTCTCGAATTGATGTCAGTCTTTTAATCTTCTCCCGAAATGACCTGACACAGGTTTTACCTCGAACGGCGCTGAAGGTAACTTATTCCAATCTTCTATGGTTCTATTTAAAAACCAATATTTACGTATGTGTGTTTTCTGCGGTCTTGTTCTAATTTTAAATTGGTGACCCACCCTACCTATACATGTTGGCCCATTCATTTATCTGATTGGGAAAGATTTGCATGCTTTACTCACTACCGAAGCTTCTTGATTATTCCCCTTAGAATTAAAATTTTTGTACTGTAGTCTCTTCAAATTTTTTATATCACAACTTGCTTACTTTCCGTTTAGTTTTTTACAATTTTCTTTGTGTGGTTCCTGTATGGCCTGGAGGTTCTACGGAAATTTAGATTCCTCATCGTCCAGTTCCGTGAAGTGACTTCATCTTCATGTGTATTGTGCTTTTTCCTAGTGTGTGCGTGTTGTGTAATCCTATATTTAATTGCCTAAATTAATTTCCTACTGTGAGATGATTTGTGTACTTATTATCACACCTTTAGTAACGTAAAAGTTTTTGTAGCTATACGACTTATCTTATTTCCTCATTCTAAACTACTGGTACAAATAACTCAAAAGCAAATAGTAATAAACGCCTCAAAAGATCATCAAGACTAATTTTAAATAAGTTTATTGGGAGAAATTAGCAAAAAATAATTATATGGATTTGAATGGACTCTTCGAACGCTTGTTGGGAAGCCCGCCAAAGCAATACAATAAAATTTGTTTCTAGTAAATATTTTAGAGTTTTTTGTAATGTTAAAAGTTCATAATACAAAACGACTTTCATTTTCCACTTAAGATTTGACTCAGTTTTCATCTGACACGATTTTTTAATGAGTCGTGAGACACTGCGATACGCTTCACCTCATTCCCTGTTGTCTGACGTCGAACCCCAGAACTGCAGGATGTGACCGCTAACTTAACTCATTCTTACTCACGACTATTCCACAAGAAATTCATTCTCTCGCCGATTTTCCAATAAGGTTGAATTTATGTATTACTGTAACGGCCCATCTAATTCTAAACATTTATCTGCGACAACATATATTAACAATATGCTGCCTACACAGTAGGTTTCTTCCAAACCTGGTCAGATTAGAAAAATCAAAGGTGAGCGTTCCGACTTTATTTCCCCGAAATCTTGTGTAGATGAGACACTCATACTTATCAAATGACATGGAGGCATTCCACTAACAAGTCTTTATGGTACGTGCAGTGAAAGTCGTCGGTAATCAGTGAATCATAAAATGGCAAGGTATACAGATTTAGTGTGTGTTCTTTTTGATCCTGCCCAGTTCGTTTCTATTTTTAGTTTATTTCATATAAAAACTTTCATCTTACGATTATTAGTTTGATACAATAATTGTTCCAGTATATGCAAAATTGAAAAAACATTGCCAAAATTATAATTGATATAATTCACATGTAAACATGAAGGTAGGCTTGATTAGTCTACTTGAGCAAATGAATAAGGTTTCTCCCCCCCATCGTGTTTCTGAGAGGCATACCCATGTGCGTGGGTGAGGTTTAACAGGTGGTGTATTGATTATTGGAGAAACTATGAGGATGTGATCTGCGGGAATGATGGTAAGGGGGGTTAGCAGGTACCTGAATGTTCAGGGGGAAATATGAAGTCGATTGGGATTTTTTATTTTTTTGAGCCGACGGAAGAGTACAGATGGAGGAGGATTGTCCTGGAGTTGTTGGATCGTGGGGTTAGGTGATTGAGGGCGCTTTTAATTACGGAGGTTACGGATTTTATGATTGCGGAGTTTACTGCCCAGTTCATCATGATAAACTTAGATGGTATCACTGCAGAAAGAAGGTTTAAGACTATTTAACCGGCTTAAATACATAGACTCAAAAACTTTTGCATTTTAACCTGGTTCACGTACAACTAATATTCGAAAATGTTGGTTACAAAATTTTCTCTGCACTCCTTCCCTTTTGTAAATGGCTCTCCCTCAATATAATAGTTAAAGAGTTCAAGTGAAAAATAACATTTTTTGAGTTTAATGACTTAGAAGATTTTCGATTAATCAACTGGGTCAAGTCAGCGTTTGAATACAAAGTTTCTGTGAAATTAATGTCAGCCGTCATCAGATGCATAGTACACACTGTCGAGACGATTTTCTTCTGTATGTAGATCCCAGGTAGTGTAACATAAGTTTTTATTTAATTGCCACAAAATTTCGTCTTCAAAGTTTGGACTAAATATTGTAGAAATTTAATGAAAACTTGATTTGAAGAACGCTTAATTTTATACATTTTTTATAAACAGGTTAAATGAAGTATTTTGAAAAATTCTGTACATACCATTGAGAAATTAGATATGAGAAAGCTATGAACAAGATGGATACCTCGTTTGCTTACAATGGAACAAAACCAGCTTCGAGAGGATGTTTCAATACTGCGTTTGACGACATTTCACAGCAAGGAAGCACAATTTTATAGCGTCTATTCATAACCACGGACGAAAGATCAGTCAAAACAATGGACTGAAAAGTGAGAATCTGGTCAAAAGAAGGCGAACACCGTTCCAACTGCTGGCAAATATAAGGTATCAGTTTTTTGGGATGCGGGTGGAATCATTCTTATTGATTACCTCCAAAAAGGAAAAATCGTAATGGGGAGTATTATGCGAATTTATTTCAGCAGTTAAGTGAAGAAATCAATAATAAAAAGCCGCATTAGACGAAAGGAAAGCGTTGTTTCATCACGTCATTGCACCTCACGTAACTTATTCGCCCGATTCATCTCCCTAGAATTCACTATTCCAAGTTTAAAAAAAGTGGCTCGGTAAAATTTGTCAACAAAGACGTCTGCGGCCGATTGCTATTTGGAAGAGGTTGATTGTTCTCATATTAAACAGTATCGAAGCTACTGAACATCACTGGAGCAAGTATATAGTTATCAGGAGGAATAAAAATATTATTCCCGAAATATTTTATGTTTTGAAGGTTAGATCTATTCTCATACGACTCAAAGCCCACAGGGTTAGAACTTGCAAGGTTACGTTTTTCTTTACTAGGCCCGTCCTTGGAATGCCAAAACTTTTTTGTCCCATTACAATCAACCTAGGCTTACAAATAAGTAGTGTATAATGTTTAGGTGATATTAATCATTACTTTACATTAGTAATTAGAAAGAATTCAAACAATACAAAATAAGTAGTAAAATATTCTACTTCCGATGTTCCAGAAACGACGTAGTAGTTTTCTGTTCCCTTTGAAGTGCATACCTATCACATTTAAATTGCATTAAATGCTCGAAATGATTGCCTATAATATCGATGCACTTTCTTATTTTTGATACAATCTATGTGTGTGGTGTAATTGAGGCAATCGTTCCAGATTGATTTCAAAGTTTTTGCGAGGTGTGAGGACGATACATTATATACAGAATCTGTTAACGTAGTCATAAGAAACTCTGCGGCGGTCTAGTTATAGGTACTTCGCCGATCGTACGATTACTGTAATCCCAATACATTGCTAATACGGAATAATTTTCTGGACAGTAATGATGCTATAACGACATAAGACAAAAATTGGACTAATGAAAAATAAAAATTAAACAAAATTCTGTCTATCGCAGCAGGGAATAGGCGAATTTTTTGAAAAAAGATAAAATCAACTTCTGTATTGAAAACAGAACTGTGATAAAAATGGGATATACCATTGGTAGATGGAAAGCGACAGCGAGTAGGGGAGACTGGCGCGGGAGGTTAACGATTATGAAAATTTTCAGAACTTTCCCCTGTCCTGCAAGGCGATGACATACATCAATTTTGGGGTACACATAATATTCGGACATATAATTTAGTCTAACGAGAAGCATGGAAAAATTGAACTATTACACCCTACAAAATAAAGTAAAAGTTTAGACATTGACCACATTATAGAGGCTTATTTTAATAATATAATCCCGTCATTTCAGGATTTTTTTGGTTAACAGGATACATGAGGGTGGTCGTAAATACTTTTATCTTTTAACCGTTTGATGTTACCTGAGGAATTTATTAAATACAGTATAGTGAAATAAAACCCTTTGAGTAATTGACAGTGTTTGCATGGTTTTTACTAGTTTTTTTTTGGGGGGGGGGTTAACACGCTAGAGGAGGGCAACTCCCCTTTAATAGCATACAAAGGGAATTGAAAAGGGGGATGCTAGAGAGGAAGGAAACCAAGGGTTTCCTAGGGGTTTTAAGGTTAACAGGTCGAATAAGAGTGTTATTCATAACTTAAATCTATTGAAAGAGTGATTGGCTGTTAATAGAAAGTGATCACAAAATATAGAGGTTTCCTGCTCTATATTAATGACTTTCAAAAAGTATTACAAAACTGAGCGACGTAGAAAATGTGAGGCTTGCTTAATAACTAGGTAGAAATGTAGGATAAACCTTGGAACCTTATTCGAAAAAGCAGACTAAAAACGGTGCAATGTGCCGTCAAAGCGGCTGGGAACTGGCAATGCAGTTAATTGAATCGATGACATGAAATCTACGATTTCGTGTCATTTAGCATGTATTACCGATGACGTACAGAAATCTTTACATCACCCGTGGCCGATCATTGGACAGACTCAACTGGGGAAGGGAGGAGCAGTATCGCCAGTACAAATGTTTTGAAATGTGGAAACGGAAAGACTGATAAATGGCATCAAGGACAAAGACCGGAAGACAACATTACATAAGGATTTAAATGACCAGCAAAACATGTTTAATTATAGAAACATAGGTGCAAAACGTGATGACCACGCCTATTTGTGAGGTGAGCGGGATACACTGAAAATTCCCGGCTAATAATGATTTTAGTATTTGAAGAATTCTACGTTCTCTTTTTTAATGAAATCAGAACATACAAATTTTCCCTATTACTGCTGACATTAAGAATAAAATCAGCTGATACACTAAAATTGGTTCTCTCTCGGAAACTGTCTAGGTTTGCGATACAATTAAGGAGATAAGAACCGCTGAAAATGACTCTTACAACAAACTCTTCTTCCTATTGCAGGGCAAAGATGAAAAAATTAAAATGGATATCTATAAACTCTCCGAACAGAAAAAAAATGGACTGCCTTCAGTCAGCCTTCGTCATTTGCATTTCGTTAAGCTCGTCTCAGTCAAGCCATACAACTGTTCCCTATGTGGGAGTGAATCGTACGAGAAGAAAATAAGCCTGGACACAAAGGTCTAAAGACATGGTTTTCTTTGGCGGAACTTTCTGGTAAATAACCTTAAGAGACTACTCTAAATCGAAATAACCAATTCGAGAAAGAAACAAATATACCACCATAAGAAAACACCAGGAAAGTCAATTCACATAATTATCTGAAGTAGCAAGATTTAGACACACATGGCAGGTATGAATGCTTATAATTTAATGACGAAAAAACCCACAAATCAGCCAACCTGTTCTATATCAGAACATAAACAACCGACTTTTTGATCTCTTTCGGTCAGACAATAGCATAAAAAATTCACTCTTCTTAAATATAAAAATGATTTCCAAATACTTACAGTGTCCGTGGTCCCCCTCCTCTTGATTTCTGCGACAACCCAAGGCAACATTGGCTTAGAAAATCTCTTGTCCATTGGGGTAAACCCTAAATATTCCACAACGTAAAGTCTCACGTTGCCATCTGCATCCATTTTTTCCCGATTTAATATTTATGTAAATAGTAAAATAGACTTAAATGAAAATGGAAGTAATTTGACTGCGAAACCCGCAAACCAGAAATTTAAATCATCCCGATTGGTTGAAGCGAATCTGCAACAAATTTATAAGTTATAAAAATGTATATTAATAGATAAAATTCACTTAGCTATTTCGGCAAATTCCTAAGAAAATTTTTTTTGGCACTCACGTTCCTGCTGTGTACAACAGCTGACAGTCCACTAGCTGCATGCAAAACATTGGGTTGTCTTATTACCACATTCATACCTCGAATGTCTTTTAAACGAGCGTTTCTGCATTAGGTTTAACAAAACGAAATAAACCCGTCACTTATGATGCTACACACACTTATAACACCTTCAAAACCCACTAAAACATCAGAATCGGACATGCTTCTACCACACGCAATTCAAATTGACACTTCTGATCAAAGAAACATACGCCTAAGGTAGACCTTACCAGAGATCTTAGCTTAACTGTCAAATAACTAGTGCTACCTATGAGAGAAGTTGTAAACTACTTAAATAGTACTGACGTTAATCCAAAGGTAGCTTTATAGTTAATGAATCTGTAAAACTTTCTATTTTCATTAAAATATTTAAATCGTTTCTTAAACTAACATAAGGATGTATAATAAGCCTTAAAATTTTATTTATCGGGTCAACATTGTTCACAAATATAAATGCTGTAAACAGATTATTTTTTTAAAGAGGATGATTTTACTTTAATTCTATCTTTTTTGGAAAATGAAAATTTGTATACTAGTGTATCGACATAAAATAAAATAAATTTGTTTGCAACGGAATGACATTACACATCTCTTTATGTATCTTTGGTTAGTCGATTGAAGTTCTTTGAATTTACAAACTGCACATTCACCTCTATACCTGAGTGAATACTGTAAATTGTTTAACTTGTCTAGAGAACATCACGTAAGTAAATAAATATGTAACATCAGTGTATATTGTCCCTACTTAATTCATGCTATTAAGTCTGTAATAATTGTTTTTATTCTAGAATTGTCATCATGTCAATTTTGGCATATAATGGAGGAGCTGTTATAGCAATGAAAGGAAAGAATTGTGTTGCAATTGCTGCTGATAAAAGATTTGGAATACAGGCGCAAACACTCTCCATTGATTTCAAGAAAATTTTTGAAATGGGACCGCATTTATTTCTTGCTCTACCGGGTTTAGTATCCGATACACAAACTGTACACCAGAAACTTAAGTTTCGATTGAATTTATATGAATTAAAAGAAAATAGACATATTCAGCCGAAAACATTTGCTGCTATGGTGTCAAATCTATTGTATGAGAAGCGATTCGGGCCTTTTTTTGTTGAGCCAGTGATTGCTGGCCTGGATCCAAAAACATATGAGCCATTTGTTTGTAATATGGATTTTATTGGCTGTCCTAATACGCCAGAAGACTTCGTAGTGGGTGGCACCTGCTCAGAACAACTGTATGGTATGTGTGAAACTGTGTGGAGACCGGATATGGAACCAGATGAACTTTTTGAAGCAGTTTCTCAAGCACTGTTAAATGCAATGGATAGAGACGCTATATCTGGTTGGGGTGCAACAGTTTACATAATTGAAAAGGAGAAAGTTACAGTTAAACAATTAAAAGGCCGTATGGATTAAGAACTATCATTAATTTGTTTGATTCAACTTTATGGATCAAACTGTAAGGCTGCCTTTCTGTAACATCTTTTACAATTAATAAATCCATTCTTTATGGTTTTCTAATTTTTATTTAACAATGAATACTTCTTGTATTTGTAAATTTAAACCTTGTTTACTTTTTTCTTATCATATACTGTGGTTAATGTAGAGTTAAGTAAAAATACTGAGAATGATGTGACATTGCTATAATAATTGATCCTAGCAGTATAGAAGCATGTCAGGCAGACAGATATATTTCAAATTATGAAAGGCTAAAGCCTTACTTTGAGGTAGTTTTCTTGACTTGTGTGAGCTTAGAAGTGTCTGAATGAAGAAGCCCACATGAATTTCTCTCTTGTTTATCTGATATACTTTGGGGTAAGGGACAGGTTATGTTATTCTCAACTTTGTATTTAGCAATTTGTGGATGGTTATAGTTTGTGATAAAGTAGATAATGCAAGGGATACTACCTGATTTTCATTCCGGAGTGAGATAGTGTGACTGAAAGATGTGTAATATGTTATGGAAGGTTTCTCAATGTAACCCTTGGACAGGTGGATGTTCTTATGTTTGGGTTGGTATGCAGTTCTGTGTAAGACAGGAAGAGAATAGAGTTTACCTTTATACACTTCACAGGGCCATTTTTTAAAATCATTTTTGCTTCTTGGTTGGCCTTTCATTAGAGTGCAGTATTTTTACTTTATACACCAGGATGGTCATGTGATTGTTTTCATAATGCTAGCAATTGTGAAACCAAGCTTCAATTTAGGTAAGTCACTATCTTTCTGGTTTTTTTTCTGTTCATATATATGCACATACAACACCCACTCTTTATGTGAAGACAGTTTAGATAAGAAAATTCATATTTTGGTGAAGGTAACTATCTATAGGATATTGAGTCCAGGACTGTAGGACATGCTGAAATGAAAGTGGAGTTTCACTGTACTATGGTTGTTGGCAATCCGTTTGGGAAGGGTTCTTTTTGTCGGGCAAATGTAGAAGGCTGGGCAGCGTGTACAATTTATTTTTTATTTTGTAGATGGAGTGGGAGGTCAGACAGGTTATGATTTCTCTAATTCTGTATGTTGTGTTATTGGTGGGTTGGAAGGTTGTTTTGGGTGTGAATATCTTGCAGACATGGCATCTGTTCGTACCACAAGGTCTGCATCAAATTGTGGGTGGGGTTTATAGAGTTTATGCCTGCCATCTGTGAACCTCAGCTAAGTCACCTACTTTCTATCTCTTTCCTTTTATTATTAATTGTTATACTTAAACTGACAATGTCATTTCCTTTAGTGTATATATACATACATTGTCAGATTAATTAAAACAAGGATAGAAAAAAGAAACAGAAAACTAGTGGCTTACCTGAAGTGTATGGCAGCATGTATAGGGTTTTGAATACTTGAATTTTCGGAGGCACCGCTCCCTTCATCCATCAGAAAGTTAGGAAGACGTTGCCAGTGATCAGCTAGCCAATTGCTACATGATGCCTGCCATCTGGTAAGTCACCAACTTTCTATCTCTTTCCTATCCTAATTGTTTAAATTTCACTATGTCATTCCCTGACACAAATATGTGTGTAAAGAGTGATATTGTTTTTTGATTTTGTGGGTGTCTATTTGAGAGGATTATTACAAAGTTGAAGGATAGGGCATTGGACATGTTCCTTCTGTAAGGATGATGAGGTTGGGAGAGCATTTAAAGACAATACTATGGCAGGAAGGGAGTATCTTTGGATCACTTTTCAGTAGGCCATGGAAAGAATTAAGCTGAGTTTTTGTATTCCGGGAAAGGAGGAGGTGGTTAGGTGTGGACTGCACTTTTTATATTGGTCAAGGACGGGTTTGAAAAGTTGATGAGCTACAGCATATGTGTTTCCAGTGCTAATATGTGGGGTATTTTATATATATGAAAGCAATGAGAATACAGTTTTTTTATGTGGCAAGATTTTTGCAAGGGAAGTAAATAAGAGTTTCTGTAAGTGCTTAGCCCTTGGTACAACACCAACAATTTTGACAAATGCGTTACATTGCCTTATTATCTGTACTTTACTTTTTACCTTACACACTTTGTATATTGTATAAGTATGATTTATGTTTGTATGCATGTATTAATCTGTTTTTATTATTGCTAGCATTTCTAGACAGAGATGTTATCTTTTTTGGGTATCAATTGTTGCTGTCTATTAGCTGGTACTCCACGGTTTGGATTCTGAACTCTCTAGCCATCATGTTGATCAGACACTGCTGAGATGAAGGGGGACTCGGACCTTTGAAAATTTGACACATTACTATTTCCCAACCTAGTGATATGTACTGTTGGTATATATAATATATATATTTAAAACAATTAATAATAAGTGTGAAGTTGTCAGACACCATGCTGTTTGTTGTTGGGGTGAGGAAGGCAACCCTAGCGAACAACAATATACAGACCAGACCTCCAGAACGAATATCTCACACCTACCCTGACTCATAGAGGTCTTGATTGCCAGTTACTCTTCAGCACCAAAAGCATTATCAACTATTGATTTTTTGTTTTGCTGTAATTATGTTGTGTTTATAACGGTTAAGAGGGGTAAGAATATATATTTTAAAAAGAATGTTGAGATAAATTAATTAATACATTTAAAGAAAGACCTTCATTATGGAAATTAAATGACTAATGTTATACGAATAGAAACCTCCAAATAAAAAATATTAGGTAATTTTTGATTCATTTAATAATATTCAATTAATATTGATATCATAAAATGAAATTGTAAATATACTATTGAAATATCATTTATGGATATTTTTAACAGTGCATAAATAGTTCTCGGGTTTCCACTCAGGTGCGATGAAAACGCTTTTTCCTGTGTTTTCATCGCACCTGCACCCGAGTAGAAACCCAAGAAATATTTCTGCATCAACTACACTGGGAAAGCCTCAGGTCACTTATTTTTAATAGTACCAGTAACTTGGATATAAATATCAGTTCTGGACCAGATGGTATAGACTACAATTTTGAAAAGTAGTATAAATATCTGTTGAAGTGGGAAAATGCTTTTATTACACTAAAATTCAAATCTGGTCAAAATAACAATATTGTAAATTATAGACCCATTTCTATATTGAGCACTATTGTAACTAATATTATAAAACTCTTCATTATTCCAAATCTATCAATAAATCAACAAGGTATCAACAATAAAAGAAACACTGAAACAAATTGTTTGTGCTATGTTCCACTATCTAATTATCATTTAGATGGAAGGAATTTGGAAAATGTGCAAACAATTACAGACTTTGGCATTTATTCTATTCAAAATGTGCTTTGAATCACATATAAATATAACTATAAAAAATAATTAAATATTTGAATTTATTAGATGAAAGAGTAACATATCAGCATAAATTGTTTAGAATAATCTATTCTAGATTTGAGTTGCTGATCCATTTATTGATCATGGCCATAGTAATTTGCCCTCCATTTTAAGATTTCATCTTTGTAAAGACTTAAAAATTATCTTTAAAATGATTAATAATGAAATAGATTGTATGAAATTAATTGAAGAGCTATATTATACAGTTACAAACTGAGACAGAGGTTTAATATCAAATTCTATACATACAACTAACTACTATAATAATAATGGCTAAATATGTAAATTTATTGAATATGGATTTATATAATTTTAAATACCATTATTTAGTGATAATTGAAGAAAAATGTTCTCTGAGGTATGAATGAATTGTGGTATTTAGTAATGTTTATTAAGTTAGAGTATATTGGTATATACAGTATATGCCTTTGTATAATATTTATAAGTTCTATTTTACATTTACATTGATAAACTAAATTGACTAGAATGCAGTAGTAATTTTAAACTTTATTTGTATAATTAATAAATTCGACGAATGTCTTTTAATTAAAATAAATAAATCCTAAGCTCTAGTTTCCATAAAGAAGAGAAAAAGGCGAAGCCTACAGTGTTATAAATACAATATATTTTTTATATAATTTCGGCTGTCTGCAGTTGCCTTGCCCACGTGTGGTCAGGTATAAATTAAAGAGACTGGCCGGATACCGCCAGAAAATTCGCGCGGGGTGAGTGGTTGAGAAAGAGAGTCTGAAGAGGCTGGGAGAGAAACTGTGGATTTGTGAAGGATTGTCTGTCCACGGCCTAGAGCAGCTGGTTGTTGGGAAGAATCAGGCAGGAGTCTGGAGCCGCTGGCAGATCGACCTGCTAAGCACCTACGAGTCCTTGCCACCCAGGTTGCAGATGCCGCTGTAAACGGTAAATTATATTCAAAACATTCTCAGTATATATACAGGACAGAGCAAGGACTTGGAACTTTATATATGACCCACCATCTCTTGTCTGTAGAGTTCCCTCAGGAACAGAGTTCAATATAAACTTAAAAAAATGTTAAATTAATTCAAAATAAAGTTATAAGTTGTATACTTTGATCGTATTAATTATAATTATTGCAACTGAAGTCCTGTCGCAAAGCTTTAGAAACAAGTGGTTCAAGAGTTGACGATCTTTACGAGACGATCATATGCTGATAAAAAATCTATAGTTTACCTACCTGTACACAATGAAAATTTATTTACTACTAACATATAACATTTTACAAGTACTACAGTTTGTTATATTTTACAAGGAAACAAGATCACCCTCTCCCCAGAATTTCCAATTTGGAAGATTTCGAGACCTCAGATCCATGTCATATTTAGAAATCCGTGATTTCTCCTCCTTTGACCACTTTTTATTTTCGGATTTTATTTCCAGGATCTTCTTGTTCTCGTCAATGCCATATATTTTAAAATATCCATGTTTATAATATGGAACACACGCAAAATTATTTTTATAATATATCTAAATTAAATTAAAACCATATAATACTCGACTTGAGCAGCATAAGTGAAGACAATACTGAAAACCGTGGCTTGCGCATATGGTCTTTCTGGCATGCTGGCTGATAAATTTCCAAAAAGTCGCCGTTCTCGTCCGCTGACGTAGGTTGCACAAAAAATTTGGACGGACGTGACCTATTAGTGAAGGGGCGACTGACAGATTAGCGTCCAGGTCCGTGGCGGATAACATTTGCCTCGTGTATGCATGACGTGCGTGCGTTCTGGCGAACATGTCACCAATTGAATTACTGGTCATTGAAAGGAACACAATCGATCAATGGCGAAGACATCCAAAAAAGGAAGGTGGACATATAGCCTACTTCCCTACATTAGAGCATGAAACGAACGGGAGCACGGTGAAATAAAAGGGTACGTGGCCCAGTTGTTCTCAGGACACATGTGCTTTAAGCAATACCGCCACAGACTTGGCCTGGAAGAAGACGCCATGCGTAACACCTGTAAGATTATTTTAATAGGCTACATGAGGGTGATCATGAAACAGGAAACTCCCCTATAATTGCGTAGGAAGGGGATTAAAAAGGGGGAATGTGGAATTTAGAGCAAGGTAGCCAAGGGTTGACTAGGACCCACGGGCTATAGTTTAAGGACCCTACCCGGTGGTTCACCTAAAGAGATGCAGGGGAAACCCTAGAAAACCTGCATCAGGTAGGTTGGGCTATTCGGTACCATTCTCACGCTCTTCCCAATGACGGGAGAAGAGTTTGCGGTGTGATCGCATCAGTCGTTTCTCCGTGTCTCCTCCAGTTTTAGGAGGTAGCTAGCCGATGGTACCAGTACATACACCTCATAAAATAGATTAAGGTGCCTCGGCACGTGAGAACCATGAAAAAAAACTACGGGCATCTCCAAAGGTAAGCTCCGCAACGAATCTGGGGAGAAATAATTCCAAGAGAAAGCTCCCACAAACAGTCCTCTCATATTTTTTTTTTGGATAAAATGCTAATGAAGGTGACCCTGAAACAGAAAACTCCCATTTAATATCATAGGAAGGGAATTGAAAAGGGGGATGTGGAAGGGAGAAGATGCCGCAGAACTCATAATGTTCTGATGCCTTCGTTGCATGTCTGAGAGATCACAACTTGAAAAGTCCAAACAATCTCGACACTAAATTTAGTAGTGACTATATCTAGTGCAGTGTTTCCCAAACTTTTTCTGTAACGGAGCACTTTGCAAAATCAGTCATTTTAACGGAACACTTGTCTTATTTTTTAGGTTGGGTAATTCCTATTAGTAAATTGAAAAAAATATATATTATTTAGCAATTATTTTTAAATATAAACCTGTTATATAATATAAACAAAATATTTTTAAATAAAGCTCTGCATGCCGTAGATGATTTTGGGGCATTGAATTGCATATCTTGTTGATTTCAGGCAAAATATTTATATGTTGAATTCTAATATCTGGCCTGCTGTCGAATCTGTTTCTGCACTTTGACTTCATTGCAGCATAAATAGGTTATGGAAAACTGAAGTGAAACAATAATAGCTTGATTTGAAATATTGGGATACTCGTCTGATAAACTCGCCCAGAAATATTTGTATATTTGTTTCCAATTGATTATATCAATTCGATTTTCATAGTCAGTTTCATTAAATCTACTGGTTTAGCCGTCGCGGAAAATGGATTCTGAAGCCAGGAATCGTCCTTAACATTTTTCTGAAAATATTGCAAAAGAGTTAACTTCAAGTTATGTATGGGTTCTAGAATCATTTTGGAAACTTCATGATCTACTTTAAAATTTAATTCATACAAACATTTATGTTAAAATCAGTAGATTCAACTGATGAAATCCAAAATTGTATTATTTATCAAAAGATGCAATTTTATCTGTTGTATTAATACTTGTTCCTTGTAATGAAAAGTTAATTACGCTTTGTAAAAAGATCTGCCATATATGCAAGTTCTATTCGCCATAAAGGATTTGTTCAAACTACAACAAAATATTGTCCTGAATTATTTTGTGCCTTCAAGAAGACCAACAACTCACTTCGAAGTTCAAAAAGTCTTCATAGTGCTTCGTGTTCACTACCCATTTCATACCACAAAATTTTATTTAATCTGGATTGAATTGGTTTTGATTTTACTTAGATTGTCACTTCCACGGCTTCAATAATAACAATTATTAAATTTTTGGAAATTCTTGTCGCTAGTATTTCGTCTGAAAACAATTTCATATCCTCATTCGCTCCACTTGCTTTGTTTTGCTGCTTTGTGAACTTACCTAACAAGACATAATTAATATGTCTTAAAAACAGTGAAAGTTAACACCTTAAATAGGAGGATATTTTTTAAATTCATGATTATGACAAAATGTCGAAAGCTTCCGAAATACGTAAATTAATAGCAAAAAAAACTATGAATTGTCTTTCTCGGACCACTAAAATTTCTAAATAAAATAATTATCTGTATAACTCTGGACTATGGCAATCTCTATCTCATTCTTACAGGATTATAGTTTACTGAACACGTCCACACTTGTTTATTATTATCCATTTTCCAATTGTAGAAGGGAAGAAAGAATAGGTTTTCTTCAACGTTGTTGAATCGGTTCGGAACAAGCTAGAAACAAAGGCATGCTAAGAAATGATTCCAATTTCTCCCGTTAGATGCAAACAGAGTACGGTCTTATTAACTGATTGAGTGGTATTATAACAGGATATTATAATCCATAGTATTTATAGAATCACTCGAAATTTTTGCGAACAGCTATTGAGGAACTCAGTTTGGGAAACCGGGATCTAGTGAATAGGAAACTGATAGTTCCTAGCCGATTATAATTAAGCTGCTATAATTAACAAACTGAGGACGGAAGAAAGAGAAGATGTGTAGATACATAGTCTGTTTAAAGATTGAAGCAAATCTGTAAATAGGTATAACAAATGGATAGTTAAGTAGAAGTAAATCTGTAAATAGGAATAACAAATGGATAGTTAAGTAGAAGTAAATCTGTAAATAGGAATAGTTATATAGAAAGAGGTTGTTTTGGCGTTTAAGATCTGTGAATTTATAATTTTTGCATTATTTCGACAGAAGGTAAGCTACAAAACTCCTCGCTTTTTACTCTTTATCAGTATATATTCGTAAAATATGTGCCTTTAGCTGCACATAAGTTACTTATAAGGCTTGTATTAAGGCACGGTGAAAAGCCTTAAACTGAAACTTGCGTGCCTGGCGGTACGGGCTAAAACTGTATAAGGCTAGAGGTTATGTGCTCCACAAGAAAGAAAGTAAAAACTGACAGACTCACTTTATAAGAATGCAGTAGCAAAAAAAAATGTCTTTGCGAAAGAAAAATTGATAAAGCGATCAACCATACGCCGAATAAACACAAAAGGTGTTAAGATTTTTCTTAAATTAAAATTTACTGTATTAATTGAAATGAAAAAACATTCTGTCCCGTTCTGCCCCAGGTGATGGGGCAGAACGGGAAATTTCTTTTTAAAAGTTCATCAAAATTCTAAATTCGTTGTTTCAAGATATATTGACATTAGATGAAGTGAATAACTCAGTGTTTTATATTTTTAAGAAGTGATTTCTATTTTTCCGTAATTTTACAAAAATTGTTAAATAATAAGCGTCCCGTTCCACGCCAACTTCCCCTATTTGTATAGGATCTCTATGACAAAACGGTGGGTGGTCAGGGTTCACTACACATACTTGAATTTCTCAAGTATTCGTCAACTTGCTAGCAGAGACATTGGTATAATTCGTTGAGGTAGTTTCTGTAATTGATAAGTTTGACCTATTAAACGTTAAAAAGAATTATTCTACCTCAAAAATTCATTGATATTAAGTTTTTAACTCACTTTAACAATAATTTATTGTTAAAAAGAGGAAACTCTTGCGTTGTGTTGAGATGGGCAAAAGAGCCGAGAAACGTTTCAAAAAGTCGATTCTTATAAAAGAACCGTTCTCTAAAACGACTCCGTAAACGGAGTTTCGGCTCACTGTTCGATTCATAGAGTCGTGAGTGAGTTACTTAAGTCTTGGAGTCGTAGCAAATTGCTTCAGAAGTCGAGTGTTGGGCGAATCTACCGCTGAGTCGGTCGATTCCCAGAGTCGGATCCAGGGTGAGCTATTTGAGTCGTCGGGTTGAAGTAAGATCCCACTCAGGTTCTGAATCGAAAAATGTTGTAAGCGGCACTCTCCAAGATCTAATAAACAATAACGCTCATAATAAATTTTTAATTTGATAGGCTTAGCTCCTTTTATAACAGGCAGTATGATAAAGTCGTAATTGTTACTAAAATAATCATGACTGAAAATTAATTTTGATTCGCTCTTCTTACGACTTCTGAAAATCCGTAGTTAACAATATTCCCAGCATTCTTTGGCCTTTCGTGTGTACATAGTTTTGTTCAACCTCTTGAATAATATTTTTATGTTCACAAATCACCAACCCGCTCCCATATGAAGAAACGCGGATCCTCTATTGGGGTGGGATGAGAGAAAAAAAAACTTCCTAATCTTTATCTTTTAGTGTTAAAAAGACTTTGTATCCTTGCAACATGGTTCCTTGTGAACGTATATTTTCCAAAGCCGGGCACATCATGACGGAAGAAAAGAGTAGGCTCACTTCCAAATAATAATTTATGTAAATAGCATATTAAATATGTAAAATGGTTACAGAAATAAATTTGTAGTTATTTTTATAAATAAATGACGTTATAAACGTTACATATTTTGTTATATAATTTTTGGGAGAATTCATACTTCACCCCAGTCTTCTTACTCAAGTTATTAATGATCAATCTTGATAAAAAGAATCGGAGGGATTCGGAGAGCCGAAGAATCGTTTAAAATAATCGACTCGTAGCAGTGAGTGAATCGACTCTAAACGACTCAACAAAAAGAATCAATCTACCCATCAACCGTTTACGTTTGCATAGAACATGGGATATCTGGATATGCTTGAAAATTAAATTTTCCTTCAGTTGGAGATTGAGATTGATTCGAAAGACTTAATTTACAAGCGGGACGTGGTTCAGGATCACTATCATGCAGCCGTTTCACCCCCCCCCCCCACTCCAAAAATAAAGAGCACCACCAATTTGGAACCTGAACGATGAATCGGCCGTATTGGACAAAATGATTAACCCTTGGCCTCCAAGGTTACCTGACCTCAAACGAATGTGAATTTTATTTTATTTTTACTGTGGAGGAGTGGAAAAGATTCTGTTTATGAGCTTTCCTTTACAATAACAATGGCAGAACTGTGGAACTGCAAAACAGCAGACGTGGAAGGTGCAACAACATCCCGAGAGTTCTGCATAGATATATACCTAGCATCACAAAAGAGGAAAGGGGAGGGGATAGAGCACCTTTGAGTTTTTATGTACAAATCGTTATGCAGTTTCCATTATTACAAGATTAGCATTAATTTTGTGTCCATTATTTTCCAAAAAAATACATGTCAATTCGAAGGATTTTCTTGGAAGCAACTTGTACTATTCTGGAGCACAATAGTTTAAAAAATTTCACCACGAAGTCCATGAATAATATTGGTATTTAATATCCAGTTCTTCATTCCAACGCCCGACGAAACGTTTCATTTTCATACTAAAGGACAACTAGAGGCAGGCGCTTGTTTTAAAATTAAATGATGTTATTAATTAGAATATAAAATAAGATTACAACATGGATATGGCATTAGCGCTGAAAAGCTCCCCACATCCGACAATGTGTAATACGCTTACACATCCGAATGCATATTACCCCTAAGATTCTACGAACTATTCCACATCCGTTTATTTGCTTAATCGAAACATTATGTTGGACGCCATTATTTTCGCGTGGTTTCCAAAACAACAGTATACTTTCTAGGAATTCCTTTTGTCCCCTGCTGTAATTGAGGAAGGTGTCACTTAGAGCACCTCCATAAATCTTACTTGAGGATCCCGTAACAGCGGGACGTATCAACCGCTATTAATCAATCTCAGCCACGTTGCAAGTTGCGACAGAGTCGGTTCATGGCCATAGACGCAAATTTAGAAGATATATATATGTATATATATATATATATATATATATATATATCGTGGTTCGTAGGTTGAGTTTTAAGTAATGACATTATTTATTCCTCCGCTGAAGTACTGGAACGAACATAATTAAATTTTAACTTCATATAGTGTCTTTTCTATTTTTACATTCTTTCTACATTTCAATTGGTTTCTTAAAAACAGAATATTTTCCACGTTGAAGCTAAGGCTTGTGCGTTTCGCTCCTTACCTTTTTACGTTTGTAAAGACACAATTTTAATTTACATTTTTAAATATGTATCTACAAATAACGAAGGCAAGTGATCTTCTTCTCGGTTCTTGGAAGACGGTTGAAAAAAATATACCATAGGTTTGATCCCTGAAGTAATATCAACCTGTATTCTCCAAATTAAAATACAAACATCTACAAGATGGATTCACTAATAAAGAAGTAATAATTACAGTTAAATTTTATTTTGAATAAATACATAATTAATTTGCAAGACTGTGTTCCTTACTTCTTCGGATAGAGAACCTGTTAATCACTAATCTTTCCTTGTATTCCCTACAAAAAAAAATTGCATCAGAAAAGAATGATGAAAAAGCTGTAAATAAAGTAATAAAAATGAGATCACATATTAAAGAACGTTCTCAGACTTTACAAATTGTTTGGTGAACCAAAATTTAGGTAACCACAAAATATTCATACTTTGAAAATATACTTACTTGTGTTCCAAGAATTTGTCTACAATAATAATAATTATTATTATGACATCTATGAATTAAAAAAACAGCATTTACAAATATTATTTTTTATCACTAAATCTAGCTTCTATTTCTCATAAAATAATGTTTTCTTGAAAGAGCTCTATCTCACTAACCGATGTAATAAGTGCTAATTGAAATATAAGTAATTATAAGTATAAAGTGATTTAAAACGTATTATTTTGATAAGTCTGTTACACGTAATATTTAATGTAAAATTACCATTTTATAGCCACTGTTCAGTTACATATATATTTTTTACTATTACAATATAAGGTTGGTTTATTTAGCTGTTATCTTTTTAAAGGAAATACATATCATAACAGTTCGAAATCTCTCAAATCAGTTTGGAAAATTATTTGCTGTAATAATTGGTGTGACACTATACAAATCCTAATGCATACTATTTGTTGTGGTATTCAGTCCTAAGACTAGTCTGAGGCAATCCTCCATACTGAACAACCCTTCGCAAGCCTTTCCATTTCTGCACACTACTATTTCCTTCCTATTCTGCTTAACGTATTCCATACCCCTGTAGCGCAAAATAAAATATTTTATTATTTATTAATGTAAAGTTAACAAGGATTGTAACTTGGAATTGGTGTCAGCATGGCGGGCCTGGACACGTACGAATATGACCCGAGGAATTTCCGAAAACAGCTTGCGTGGGAATCGGGGACCCACGAAAATAATGAAATTTTAAATACCACGTGGTTACCTCAACCAACGGGGTTTCGTGGTTTAAGAATATAGATTATTTAACACCGATTTCTAGGCTTTTGTTCACGGTAGAGAGGCTGTGTGAAGATCATTCGGCTCTGAAAACCTGCAGTTTACCATTTGTGCTTATGACAACTTTCTGGTTTACTTTTGGGTAAGTGTATAAACCCAACGCATCTTATGTATTTTTATATAGGCGTATTTTTATTTTAATTACTTCAATTATACTTATTTTATAGATTTTTTTTACACCGGAGGGGGTTCCAAACAAAGGAACGAAACGTCATGACATAATTTAATTAATAAATAATGTTCAATTCTGACCAATTTTGGCCGTTATTTCTTGCCTGCATTCTTAGAAGTAATGATAATAATACACAATGAAAATTGTAATAATAAATATTAAAAAGTTTCCTTATAGTAATAGATAATTTTTTATAGAGCACCTTTCAAGCTTAGCATAGGCATAGAATTAAGGAAGGGGTTGAATGCAGTGGCAATGTATGAGTATGCGTCGAGGAGGAAAGGAAAATTTGTGAAACAATAACAAAAATTTCAATGTTAACTTTATTTACAAATGGTAAAATTCTAAAGTTTTATAGGTAAAAAGTTACAATTTAATTAATTTATAAAAAATAAATTTGACAAGACAAACATTAGGTTACTTCCAAATACAATTCATATACAAGTTTATTCATTCTATCGGACGCAATTTTCTCGACAGTGCTGTTAATAAAACTATACTCATAAATAAGCGTCTACGTTATGGTGATGACTATTATGTTCGTAGAATTAGAGTATTAAGTTTATAACAAAGAATTTTGCTGTTCCCATAGTGGGGTTTTAGGATGTTTTGTTTACTAAACAAGACATATTTCATATTACATGACATCGGGAACAGCGACTATAGATTTAACTGTTGTTATTATTACATATGGTCGTAAAATCTTAATTCATATGAGAAAGATTTATTAGACTACAAGTAGATAAAGTTCAACTATACAGTGTCCCAAAATTAAGTACCTACTTCTTCTGAAATCGAACACAAAAAACGTTTATCTATGTGCTAAAACCTTGCAAAATTTTATTTTTTGTACGTACAGTTTATTCCAAAATATTTGTTTATTGTTTCTACTGATATAAGTAGCTTAAATAAAATTAGATACTTACTTTTGGGACATCCTGTATATTCTGTCTGAGGCGACGTCTAAAACATTATATAAAATTTTCATAATATTTCTCATGCGGCGTATTATCACAATGTTCTATTAAAATAGTAAATTACATTACAAGCACCAAATACGAATTTGAAAAAACTGTTACAATGTAAATTTCTTAAAATTTCTAATTTCTACAGTTACTTAAAACTATTCCGTAAGCACCAGCATCTCGTGTGTTAGGAATAAAAAATGCAACATGCAAGAACCACTTTGTTCCCAGGTTTTGTCATGCACGAATCTAAATTAATTTTTTTTCTTAGTAAATCCCGCATTAGATATCCGTATATCCCAACATAAAGGTAAGTATCCGACAAATTCATGCAGGTTTAAAAGACTTGAGAATAAACGAACAAAACAAAATAATTTATAATTACTAGTAGGTATAGATTTACGTTATGAATTGTTGGAAAAACGTTAACAGTTGTACAGACTAATTATATATGTGAAGATAATAGAGAGTGATGGACCGTCACGCCTAATCAAAATATTTCAATTTTCTTTTTTTAATTTAAATATACGTCAGAAACTGATTGCTTTTTAACTGAAGTGATGAATTTATTACAAAAAAATTGCATGTCCAATATAATCCCGATATTCTAACACTCAATTTTCTTTTTAATTTCATGACTACGGCCAGAGTTAATAGAGTACTCTATCTAAATGCATATTTTCGGAAGAACAAAGATTAGATCTGCAATCCGGATAAAGTATACTTTCTAGGCAGGTACAAATTTTGATTAACAACTAGTATATATTAACAATCTAACGATAACCAGGAAGACAAATCCTTTTTGGCACACTTTAACTGGAAATTGGACTTATTCGCTTGCTTTCGCGTTAGTTATCACAGCGTTATTTAGATACGATTATAAATTAAAGCCGCTTGGTAGGTGTCAGAAAATGGCGCATTTATATTGAATAGGAAGTACGTGCTTTTTGATATAATCTTCCCACTATTTTATGATGCGATTATCCTACTGAGGTAAGAATATATATGTTTGACGAACGTATAGCCGACTGAATACTGTCTAATTAGTGAGGATTTGTGAAGGTGTTGCTAGATAATGTGCCTCGTTCCTGCGTCGAGTTGTTACCCAGAAAGACACTAACGTGGCTTGTTGGGGCAGAGGGCGAAGGTGCACGAGGCGTGGTCCTTGATGCCGTCCTGGGAGCAGATGCAGTCGTTGCAGTCCTTTTTGTACCGGTCTCCGGGGAAGCACCTTTCACTGTGACCTGCAGCTGGAAAACAACACACTCATGTTAGGTCCATTCAACACATGACACCACCCTTCCAGCTTTAGCGTATACCCAGTTCCCTCTCCTCTGTTTTACGTCGGCCTGTTCTGCTTCGAAAACAAATCCTTTGGGTCCGGTGGCTTAGATTCGTTTAGATTAACAACGATAGTCTTCTTGAAACTCAATTCAGCAAACCATAAAACATCGTAAAACGAGTGAAGCCAAGGTGACGTGTTTGTACTGGCATACAATATCCTCTAGGTGGGTGTATGAGGGTTCAAGGGCTACTTTACCCAACACCCAACTGGAAATGGTTCAGAAATATGGTGAGTACTCAGCATCGCAAAGTGTCAGAGTAATTTTTGGCGTCTGATATCGTCCACGTACTCTAAATAAATTAAAGAGAATGTATGTATTACTCGAGAGATTTAGCTTGTCGTGTGTCAACACTATACACTGCGGACAAGTTTCCTTATACTGTAGTGGACGTGGCTGGACGTGAGATCACTTTAACTTCAGTTTTTTGTTGACAAAAATCGGTAAAATAAAATCAATGTTGAAAATACCGGCGGAACGAAATATATTGTGTTCAGTTCAGGATATTATGTTGTACGGCAAGAAACGCGTCCTTAAAAGCTAAGACAATGCTTCAATCTGTACATCCCGTTCGTAAGAATACAATGAATATTTTTAACAATAACAACAGCGTTGCGCGCCGCTTGACGGAGATCATCCTCCTCAAAAAACAATACTCCCCTTCTCCTTTCTCTACGGGGCAAGGAAGGCGTCATGCTATAACCTCGTGGCAGTATGTATGTCCCATATGCCATGAAATTTTCATTAGTTGTAATGCTAATCCCAGAGAAAGTTTTAGTTGTTATTTAAGAGATTTAAATTCCTTCATTCACCCCTTCCAGATAAAAAAAAGGTCCCACCCTCAAAGCGGTTTCAGAAAATGCTCAACAGATGTCTCGCTATTCGCGGGAAGCTTTATAATTATATTTTTTTCCTTCCGATTGGGGTTTACCGAATAAATTCAACGACACGAGCTATATGGAACTTGCAATGGAATAGTTTATAACTCTCACGTTGCATGTCAGGGAGATTATTATATACATGTTAAGAGTGAAATAATATTATATTGGACTAACGTTTTATTTAAGTAATCATATATTTTAATTAGTTAATAAATATGCAAAATGTTTTATATGTCGCAGCTCTGATGATTGAGGCACGTTATATTAAGAATAGGGCGTAGACAATAATTAGATTGTATATTTATGTGAAACATAAAATTATCATCATCGTTTATTAATCCTAGAATTTAAACTGCTTTCTCCCTCTCAATAATAATAATAATACATATATACACATTATTTCAGACTCAACGGATGGTTCTGGTATCTTTTCGTTAAAAATATAATTCACTCTAAACAAATTTAAACGCGCGGAGCTTTTTAAACCAAAGTTTGTATACTGTCTGCGTAAGACAATACTACCGCTTCAGAAGCGGGGGTGATGTGACGGAAATTAAAAACGTGGTAATGGTATCGTGCGAATAAATATTTTTCGCTGCTAATGAGATTAATGGCGTTTCTCGCGGGATTGTCTATGTATAATTAGAACCCCATTCGCCGTTCATAAAAGTGGGGATAGATGAGCGTTACATAACATGACGCGAAAATAAATCGTACATCGTGTCAAATCTGGGGTTGTGGAACTCACTGATTTCAATCCTGACATTCAGCATGTAACGTCTGTAGCAGTTCAGCTCTAGGTTAGCGGTGGAGGTCGAAGGTCTTTTAAATAATAATAATAATCCGGAAACAACATTGATCGTTACTGAAGTATTTCTGGCTCTATTTTTGAGTTTCTTGAGGTACAGGGAGTCTTTCAAGTCACCTGCAGTATATTTGACTCTATTAGGGTATCGCTAGTTTTTTCGCCTGTCTTAACGTACCGAAGAATTAATTATTCATTTTTCAAATTTTTTAAAGTTATTGTTCTTACTTAAGGTTCCAGTTTCTTAACTCGATTAAGACAGTCATTGCGCTGATGATATAGCTACATCAAAAATTATGTACCATGCATATTTTCATTGTGTCATGTGTTACGGTATTGCAAACTGGGGTCATTTGCATCACGCGCCTCACATTTTTAAACTACAAAAGCGGGCCGTACGAATAGTTTCTGTATCAGGTGCCGAGTGGAATACCAGCTGCAAGCCTCTGGAATTCTAACCTTGCCTTGTACGTTTATTCTAGAAATTTTAAAATTAAAAATTAAAATAGGGGTAGGATGACGTGGGTAAAAACCTGTTAAATAATTATAATACGAAAACAATTTTGTCAAACGAATTCAGAATTTTCTAATTTTAGAATAAAACACTAGCAATTTTTTTATTTCTCAATCATGGTGCATTGGTCGAATTCTCTGATTTGATACAATTATTACAAAATTTTCCACATCTTTTAGTAACCCTAGAATTCAAGCTGCTTTCATCACCTGAATAATTTAAGATAAGTTAATTGGTTTAAAATGTAAATAGTTATTAAGGGCATTGAAAGAGCTTATTCGCGTAAATATATTTCTATCACTTTTATTATAAACGCTCCCTCTGATATTATTAAACCATTCTCAATAATCGGTTTGGCTTCACTAGTTAAAACTGCGACCCGGAAATCTTGGCGATTAGTATAGCTTGTTTAATATAAAATGGCATCAAAGAACGGCCAGGTTTAAATCGCGACGTTGGTAGTTTTCTTTTACTTAATCATGCCTAGTTTACACATATTGTTATATATGATGTATCCAAAACAAATGTTACAATTGTTTTAGATTCAAGAATACTTTCCGCAATTCAATAATTTGTAAATTACCCGGAATCTTATCATCCACACGCACTTGAAGCAGGTGAGGCCGACGTAAACCAGCGAAGAATATTATTAGTAGCATTCTTCATTTGATCTCTGTAACTGCACCCTGCCGATGTAAGCCAGAAAACAATATACTTAATTGGAACTTCATAAATTAACCCAGATAATAAACACAAGACAGACATATGCGGATAAGACAAACAAAGGTAATTAATTCCCATGTCTAAGTTGTTATCGTCGAAAAGCTGCTGTGTGTGTTCGTTAGTTTTTCGCACAACCTCCAAAGTTTTAATACATTTTTAGTAGTTAAAAATATTATTGATCTACGTAATCTACACTTTTATAAACATTTTCAATTCATAAAATTGAACCTAGTAGTAATATAGACTTAATAAGGCAGAGTGGATGATGCACCTCACCAAATCCACACGATTCACGGAAAACTTTGTTTGCGAAAGAAGTTCATAGAAATGTGCAATTACAAGGTAAAATCCAGCCGTATTTCATTTCGTAATTGAATTTCCGTAGTGATAGGTGAAAAGTTTCACACTCATATTTTCTGAAATTTGCATACGCTACATATACGTGTTCCTTTCATTTGAATTAATTCGAGTACATCCATTGAAATTTGAGTGCTGCAGATCAACATTGTCATAATTTTGTATTAGACTCTGGAGGTGTAAAATCAACTGAAGAGGCACTTTTCTTACACTTGTTGCAACAATTCGATCATTTCACCGCCCTCTGATTCCATGCAATTCAAGCTAGACAGTGATACAAACCACACTCGAAAACCACTTTGCACATGAATATAAAAAATAATGTCCCCCAGGTTTACCTTGATTTTCTTTTTCAGGCGACACGTTTTTCTTAGTTCTTACTTAACCATAGGTAAATCCGAAAAAGGATACTAAAATGGAATAAACTGAAATTTAATTGCATACAAAATATTACAATTCTTAAAAGATAATTTACATAGTGTAAAGGATGTAAACAAAATGATTCTGTAAATTACTGTAAATTTTTAATCGTATAGTTTAACTGTTCTATTCATTTTGTGCAGATGGATGGACTTTAAATTTCATAAATATGTAGAAAAAGACATGACCACATTTTATATTTATCTTTCAGCAGTTTATCGTTCTTTTCTCTCAAAACTGAAATTTGTAATACATAGCCCAGTCTGTATCGATTCTGCGCCTATTCTTGTTCTTAGCAGTGAATTTCCTTCAAACACTCCTCATATTTAAAGTGCTCTTACGTAAGAAATTTGTCATAAGTATTTCGCGCCACAATCAATGTGGTGCCTACAACAAATTGACTGGAGATTAAAAAGTCGTGTGACCTCACGGAAACGATCCAGATGAAGGGGCAAAAGCTGAGATCGGAGGAGAGATCCCAGGGAAGTAATTCGATTTGAAGGGACTGCGATGAAATTAGCACTTAATGGACTGAGGGAAAGTCTGCAGTCTGCTCAGTTTTGGAGTCTGAGATGGACTTATGTGGGTGTTCTTGAGGCATCGAGTGTAAGATCTGGCTGAATTCGCGAGGGCAAAATTTATATCGCACATCTTCAGAAATACATGACACGACGTCTGGCTGTATCTAACTGAACGAGATGAAAACATGCATTACGAGTCTAGTACGTCGTACGAGAATGCAGAGCGACGGAAGCATATATTCCCGAGAGTAAGTAATCTCTGCTACACAACCCACACATAACTCTGAGTTAAGAGTCTCAATCATTATTTAATTTGTAAAATATATTTGATAAAAAATCAAGTAAATTAAACAGAAAAATTATTACTAAAATATCAACAGCATTTAGATTTTCATTATAAAAGTCTCCATTTTTCCATAACTTCAGCACCTCAACAATAGCCTGTTATATATTTTCACGGTATTTTCCCGCGGTTCACTATGTCAGTACCCCTGAGAACTTATTTAGGAGGTTAGAAAGATATTTTCTTAAGTTAATCGTTGTTGTTGTGGTATTCAGTCCAAAGACTCGTTTTATGCAATCTTCCATGTTAACCTATCATGTAAATTACTACATAGCTACCACATCCTCCCTAATCTGCTTAGTGTATTCCATTCTTTCCCTCCCTCATCTGTTATTACCCCACAAAAACTTCCCTATAATGCTAATTTTACATGACCCTCATTTCTCAAGAAATAATAATCTATCACTTTTGGTCAAAGTCCTCCAAATTATTCTCTACTCTGTGTAGGACTCCCTGGTTACTAACTCTATTTACCAATCTTGTTTTCAGCATTCTTCTGTAGCACCACATGTCGGAAGCTTCTATTCTTTTCCTAAAAGCCTCGTTTTTCCATATAAGTTAATCGTACTGATGAAAAAAAGCAGTTATGAAGAATGATTGTTAATAATCACAAGATAAAACATATTCTTCGGTGCTGCAATATTACCTGCACTAGTCACAGATAACAATAGTAAATTTTAATTTTAGAGCACTTTTTGGATCTTCAGCTACGTTATTTAATGTTAAAGTTTATAGGTTCTAAATTTTAATTTCAATAGACCAATGACTGTCTGATTAAATTACTTTTGGATATGTCTTGAAACCGACCGAAAGCGAGCCTTCAAATAAAACTTCTCTACATAAAATATCGTTGGTTCTCCTGTTCAGTACGCGAGCTGCTGATAAAGCTAGTAAATTTTCAATGTTATCTGAGACAAATATTCTGAAATGCAGAACGGTATACGGACAACAGAGTAACTGTTTGGATCTTTATTTCCTGGTCTTGAAAAATATAGCTTTCCAAACAAATCGGATTCTACGATAAATTCATTTAGAATTATTGCTTAATTTGTTTCTGATATAATATTTGCCCATGCTTTTAAAATTGTCACAGTTGTGCTGCGATAATCTTGCAATATATTTGTAAAATATTGTTAAATAAATTATCAGACTTGAGAAGGAAATTTAATCTCAGAAGTCCCTCACAGGAAGGCACGGAAATTCTACGCAAAATAACGACTTGTAAAACCTTACCTTCGCTACGGAACTTGGTCCCAGGAAAAATGTGTCGCAGACCTGCGGGACATGTTCGAATACGAAGCGTTAAGCAGAACAATTGGGTCCGGTTTAATAAAATGAAAACTTAAGAGAATGGTAAAGCTATTATTTCCTGAAATACCTGCTGCGAAGTTGATAAAATAGTGGAGCAGTCAGCGCTTCGGGGCGCCGACGATATTATAGGAGAATCCAAAGGCGGGAGATACAGGGAAAGTTGTTATACTTACTTTATCAGGACGTACTACAGGCTGCTTACACTATCTGTAAATATGAAATCAAGCCATCATAATAGAAAAGATGGGTGTTTTGGATCTTAGAAGCTGTTGAAGAACTTTAAGTCAGTGTTATTAGGCTAATATTAACTGTCATCTGCGTTTGAAATCCTAAACCTTTAAATATTATCGAGTAGTAAAATTAATTATTTATTTGAATAAATTAAATAAAAATGGTAAGAGAAGTGAATTACCTATAATGGGTTCATTGTTAAATAAAATACACAGTAATTCCCACACTAAGTGAAACAATTATGTAATCCTGTCGAGTGCGTTAAAATTCAGGATTTAGGCTGAGATTTAGACTTCTCCAATAGTGAAATACTTGCTATAAGCACTGGGATTGAGATGATCGCAGTAAAATATCTAAAATTTACAAGTCAAACCTGAAGTTTTAGCTTTGAAGTTTGATAGTTTCGTGACAGCAAGCTACTGGTTTGTTCATTTCGCAACCAACAACATACCTGTATACAAAAGGCGTAAACGTGCTGCTGGAAAGTTAATTTGCAAAACAGTCCAAAAGGGCGGCACGGATCGTAGTTGCTGAAAACTCTTTAAATGGACCTCCGATTAGATATGAATTTAAAAAATCGGTAAAAGTGTCCAAGAGCAACGCAAAAAGTGATTCTGTATGTGAAAGGAAAAATCTCAACGTATTTTTTACAATGTGTTTAAATGTTCTTTGTGCCCGCTACCCGTCACAAGGCACAAATCTATTCGGTAGTCCAATTCTGCCCATACTCGACCCAGAGAGGCTACGAACAGCCGCTGCGGTGGGTGTGGCAAGTCTCCGAAGCTTCATGGAGATGTGTAGAACCACACCTGAAAGCATCAGAAGAAGTCAAGCTTGGGCACGGGACGAAGCCAATCCTGCGACGTTCCGTCGTCTCATGAAGGTAATCTCGAACTAAATTGTGGAAATGTGGAGGGACGCCATCTTGCTTCATGTTGTTGCACGAGCCAAAATTGCAGCATTTTCAGCAACCAAGGTCTATAAGCATAGGTCTGGTCACGATCCTACGATTCTTAGTGGGAACGGTCATATTGGAACTGTATTGTCTGTTCTATGTGCTGTGAGCTTTATTGTGTTAGAAATACAGGTTATGGTGTTGTTCCGATTTGTAAGACCCATTCCTGCAAAGAAATTAGGTTATTTAAATCCCAAGGAACCAAAATAGAAGAGCAAAATGTGTCCAACGTGGCAGACAACGTGATAAATTGCAGCCTCCAGAATATTTTAAGTTATGCGAGGTTTGTATACCAGTTTTTTGTATATTACTTGATACATATTTCTTTCTTGCACTTTTCATTACATTTTGTAGAACCCGGTCCAATTTTTTACTATTTATGGAAATTTAAATTACATAAATATTTCGGAAGGAGCATGTCGCTGGCCAGGAAGAAGGGGGTTTTCCGCGCGCCGACTTGGCATCTCGGAATCAAAACAAAGAGACAGCGGTTGACATTTGGGTTATAAAGCTCCAATACCTCATCGCCGGTTTCGGAATTTCCTAATCTGTCTGAGAATTTGGTGACCGGGTGGCGTGTGTTCCCCAAATGTAACAAGGGATATTATTGGAGAATATCCATCCCTGCCACCTTGGTGATAGGTGTCGCATAAGTGGGGGCGAAGTTTTAAAAGATGCCGGTGGAGATATTTTTGTGGAGATTGGCAGCAGAGTGGTGGAGAGAGGAGATTGGTGGTGCAGAAGGAATCGAGCAGAGTGGTGGCGAGAGTGTAAGGTGAGACATTAATAAGTGGAGGAAGACAGTGTAAATTACGGACTGAGCCCTCAGAGGAGGCAGCGGAGAGGTGTACCATGTTTTGATCAGTTGAAGAAGCAGCAAAGAAAGGTTTTAACAACGAGAGAACAAAGAGGAAAAAGCTGAGTTTTCTCAATTCCGGCAGCACGACTTTGTGCTATTGTCTACCGACCGCTTCAGGTTCCACAACAAGGAAGTTCCAGTGACATCTGCAGCAATAAGCATATGCAAACAACTCAGGTTCGTCAATGAACGAAAACCTGCTACACGTGGTCACCAAAACAATTATTACCCCTGACAACTTTAATATAATCCCCTATTAATTCTTTATTTTTTGTACCTGATATATACACGCCGGACCCATATTAAAATTATTGTGTTTTCAGTTAATAAAATATACATATTAAACCTTAATTATTAAATTCTTTAAATAATAACCCCCAAGCATTTACAGTATGTTACTAAGCAACATCTCTCATAATTATGCCTTAATTGGTTTCAGTTCCAAAAGTTCAAGTGTACAGAGAATACTGCCATGTACACACAATAATTGGAGTACATATTCATGGACAATATAAATAAAAATTATGTAACAAAAAATTTAATTCATACTTAATTATTTACTAACCAAATGTTCATCTTTTTGTTTCAATATTTGTTCGTTGTACTTCATTTAAAGTGATAGTGGTTTATTATACATTAAATACTTTATTATCTTCGAGTGAATTAACATTCTTGAGTCATACCCCTATACCGATAGTTTTAAAATGTTGCACTGACTTTACTGAACTCATAAATGTCGCTAAGGTACCTTCAAGAGTCTGATTTTACTCGACTTATAAGATCGCGTTTTCCGTGACGGGAAATTTGGGCAAGTGTGTATAATGTTTTCTACCGTCCGAGATAGATCATCACGCAAAATTTCATTTTGAAACTGTAAGAGTATTTTGGTATCGGTTTCATCTTGTATGCCCTATGCATTTAACAACTGTCAGGTAAGTTATTGATTACTTGAATAATAGCAAGCTATGCACATCTTTTAGAAACCTTTCTCTCACTGCCTCTCAGCTTCATTCGTTTTGTGAAATACCCATCTAGTTAAAGGTATGAGTAAAAGGTCGTGTACCTCTCTTGATGCGGTTGATCATAACTTCAGGCTTGTTGCAGCTCCAAGTAGTGCAGGTTGACAGCTGTCTAATGCCGTTTGCTCCGCACAGGCACAAGTTACATTCCCGTCGGAAGATCGAACCTTGCTTACACGACTCGTTTTCCACTGAAAAACAAATTGTATATTATTTTTTCACTCTGAAACAAGGTTTAATACTTTTCCTGCTAAAATGCATCTCTGTATAGGCAATGATTCAGGTTTTCTACCTAAGCTATTCCTTATCCCTAAGTTTTTTTTTGTACAATAATAATTAAGTTACAGAGCAAATCGTTGGCCACTCTCGACTAACACGACATATCTGGCTGTCACCCGCATAACACTCCCTACAAATCAATAACTTCAGCTGAAAGTAAAAAAATTGCTTCAACAAAAGATTGCTTAATTACATGTTATCCAACCGACCGTGACCGCAACTGCTGTAACTCACAGTCGTGCGGCAATATCTTTTATCATTTTAACTTAATCCATTTTAAAATTTTATATCTCAACAGCACCTTTGCTCGTCACTCGGTTTGTGCTGTGTGTCGTACTTACTTATCTCACGATAGTTACAAGTATAGCAGAAAAGTTGCTAGGTATTTAGCTGTCTGAATTTTGACTATTTATTTTTGTGCTTGCTACTTCATTTTGTTCCATTCTCTATTTAGAACAGAACTTTTTCTCTATAATCCGGTGTTTTTCAATGTGGGTGCCACAACCCACCAGGGGGCAATTAGGAAATTATCTTGTAATGATAAAACACACCAAAATACGGAATTTGCCGTTGAAAAGTCAAAGGTAATCGAGTTGAGAGAAATTGAACAGGGTAATAAAACTAAGACAGCTTGTCGTTAGTACGGGATTTTTGAAATGGTGATACTCCGTTAAATCCTGGCAATTGTTGAGCAGGACTGGTATTTTCCCCAAATATCGGTGGGGTGAAAGGTTCCTCCCAAATTACTGAGGTAAATGCTCTTGACTGAAGAGGATTTTGTCTCCTCCACCGAGGGAAATTAAATACAGGAGCGGGGAAAAATCTATGAGTAGTTAGGATGATTACGATGATGGATGGAGAGAAGCTTAGAGTGTGTGTAACCAAGTGCAAGACAAATCTTTTGAGTGGCCTTGAATTGAGTGATCCACGGCGGAATGCTCTTGATCGTGACTGCGTGTACAAAGATTAAATGAGAAAGTATTCATTTTTTCAACACGGAAGTTAGGAGGAATCTGTTTGGAATCGCACGAGATACGAGGACCAGTGGTGAGTTTCAGAAAACCCCGAAAACAATAATTGGTCAGTTTGTAACCTTTCTTGTACTGCCAATCTTTTTGTTTTAAATCTGAATCTATGAGGAAGCCTTTAAATATGACCCTATAAAACATCTCATTCTTACAAATGTCGGATTCTAAGTAATTTAATGTTTATATTTGTTGTATAATATAATAAAGCCCGGCTAGATAAAATGAATTTAGACAATAAATTATTGTATCATATCAATTCATAATTAATTTATTCACACCCTTTTATATTTTAATTGTAAAACAACGAAAAATGGAATTTGGGAATACAAAATAAGAGGCAATCGGCTCGAGGGAAAGTCAAGAAGGTTACAGACACAGTAATAAAACCTATAGAGTTAGGAGCCAGTCTGTGTTTTCTAAAATCGTTGAGACTCCGTGACACCTGGCTGTGACGAGTATTTTCCCTAAACATTTGTGGTAAGTGAAGTGAAAGGTTCATCACGAAGGCTGGGAGGCAAATACTTTGGATTGGGAAGGATGTTGTCCCCGCCACCAAGGGAAATTAAATAACGGACTGGGGAAAAATTATTATAAACGAACACAAATTGATCTTCCGGCATTAAAAATAATGACTTTGGCAATTGGAGATAGGCAATAGGCTGTATAGTGATGATGATAGAAGGATAGAGACTAGGAATGTTATTGATACATAGAGTGTGTATGAAAGGAAGAAGCAGGATTGAGGAATTATTTTATATTTCGAGTGGTCTTGAATTGGCTAATACAGGGCCTATTGCTTGCTCTTGAGATTAAATGTTCAGGAGTTTAAAATACATGGTTGGGACCGGTACGACATCTGAGGACGAGCGGAGAGTTCCATGCAAACCAGACGACTGTAATTACTCTGTTTCTAATCTTCCTTCCAGTTTCCTTCTATTTCCAATTCCAAGGAGGGCTTTCTGTTTAAATCTGTTTCTATAAGAAGACCCTTAAATACGACCCGAGAATAATGCTCATGTTTCTAAATGTTAGTTTTAATTTTTTATATATTGTATGGAGTTTGTTGTCAATCATAACAAAAGACCGGTTTCATAAAAGAATTGGGATAATAAATAGTATAATGTCAGTTAAATTCATTCGTGCCGACCTCCTGTGCCGTAGTGGATAGCGTTGCTGCCTTACAACACAGAGGTCCCTGATTCGAATCCTTGCATAGACTTGGATGTTTGTGCCGTAATTGTCACGGAGAGTGGGATTAAGACTGCTGGAGAATCGATACACTGACCACGTATCACTCCAAAATTCGGTATGTGTCATGTAAGATGACAGTCCGCAAACGACCTGGTGAATTGGCTGCAGAGCCAAAAAAGAAGAATAAATTTAATGTATTCCCTTCCATTTTTATATATTACTATCTGGGGACCCGGCGTTGCCAGAATATTTATTTATATTATCCCGGTACACATGATTAGACGGGCGTCACAATATGAACTTTAAATATACTCCTAGTATCTCCAGAGCGCAAAAAATATTCCCGGTACATAGCAAGGCTACAAAAAGTTTCTATAAACTAACTTAATAAAAATTATAAGAGCACAAAAGTACTCCCGGTTCTTTAAAGACATAAAAATTGCCACCAATATTCTAAAATTGTCAAAATTGCCGATACAGTAAGAAACAGTCACTGTTTCTTACGAAAGGTAAAATAACGTCCGGTATTTTAAGATAGTATAATTAGCTTCCGTACCATAAGACAGTAAAAAATGCGTCTGAGACATACCATCAAGTGTTCAAACTGAATTTAAATTACATATAAACAAAGTTCAATTGAAATATAATATAATCAGCTTCGGTACCATAAGACAGTAAAAAATGCGTCTGAGCCATACCATCAAGTGTTCAAGCTGAATCTAAATTAAATATAAACGAAGTTCGATTGAAATATCTTCAATTGTAACGGAACTTAATTTAACCCCATGATTGTCGCTAAAATTAAACATCCTGAGATGTGCTTTACCCTGTCCCAGCCCCTGTTAGGGGATGAAATTCAATTTGAATCGCATGCTAAATGACAGAAACAAACTCAAAGACTCGTATAGCACCGACTGCGATGCCAAACTTGACTTTTATTTTATATGACGCCCCCTGCACCCCATCCTTAAGAATGATTTCCGGGTCACAAAGAACACGTGTACCACTTCGACGCTGAATAGGGTTCAAATTATATACAAAAAAACTAAGCGAAAAAGCTGTCAAATGAACTGACCCAGAAAAAAATATTTCCAAAGGAAATAACGGCTTTTATGTTTTCGCCCCTTCACCCCCTGCCTATTTGGCGGTAACCGTGTCTTACCCTATCAGTGTTGATATCCGGGTCGCAAAGAACTCGCGTTCAAAGTTTAGCAGAAATTAATCCATTAGGTAAAAATGGAATGCCGGTCTGTTTTACTCCCAACTCCTCTTAGGGAATAAACTATAACTTGAATTGCATTTTTATGTCAGAATAGAAAGCAAATAGGATGTTTTAAATCCTAAATCTACTGTACATACCTTCAGTTGTCAATTTAATAATTTTGTGCATATATATTAATTAATATGTAATTTTTAATTTTTGGTGGAATGTATATGATTCCAGAATGAGCTGGCCAAATTTCAACGTGACTAAATTTTATTTTCTGGACTCTTTGAAATAAAATTTCAATTCAATTTTTGACGACTCGTGGATTTAGAGTGCCGAATGAGTTTGGTTAGTACAGGAGAAGTAAAATTTGTTGAATTTTATGAACTACGAAGTTCGAAAAATGCCAACACATTTTGGATTTATGTACATTCCATGAAAAATTTATAAATTATATATTACTTAATATATATACAAAATTATTAAGTTGACAACTGAAAATATGTATAGTAGATTTCGGATTTTAAACACGTTACAACCAAATTTGCTTTTATACTGTATGAATTTCATTTATATTGTGTTTTGTAATGTTTAAATTAATTTGTGTTTTAAAACTGTAGATGACTATCACATATGCTGAAAGCTCCTCACAAAAAATTTAATAAAATATACACTCAAAATTAAATTATATTTTTGGTTATATTAAATTGTGTTACTGATTAAAATCAGTCAATAACAACATAATATTAATTTTTAAACCAATTTAAACTCATACATTCATTTCTAATCTATTAGTAATTGCTTCCTAAAACCAAAGTATTTATCCTAAACAAGTTGTAATTTGTCTTCATTTAGGGATTAATTAAATTTTTGTATATAAGAATATGTATTCATATATGTTATATCGAGTCATCCGAAGACACAAGTGGTGCATGTTAGAAGAAAGATAGGAATGCACTACCCTCATCCTCGCAAACATTCGTTCTTTTTCATCAAATAGAAACGTAACTGAAAATCGTATATATATTACTCGTACTATATCAGTTGCGTTTGTTTATTGTATACTAATTAGTAATAACTTATTGCAGTCGTATTTTCTTTCCCCGTAATTTAATATAACGGATTCAAAAGCAGGCAATTTCATTTTTCGTATATTTTTCCTTTTCTATATAATTGGTTCTTATTAAACTCATATTCAAAGTAATCATCGTTTTAGAAAATTCTTCCTATTGTCCTTTCAGTCATTCGTAGTCCTCTAGAGAGCATTCCATAACATCTCTCTTTTTATGCGTTCCTTCATCGTTATGAACCCCTTTTCCGTCTTAGCTGATCAATTCTTTTTAATGTCATCAATTATCATTAATGTTTTTCTTATTATAAATAACGAATTTGTCTTCTCAGCGCACATCAGTTTGGGTTTCTTATCACGAGCTATTGAAGATATTGCAAAATTTATTATAGTACTTGACCCACAGATCTATGTAGTCACAGATGTTATTAGTTCATCAATATATCGTTTTCTTACTTTCATTTCAGTTGCGGGCTCTAATCATGAAACTTTTAAATTACTCGCATGTTATTCATGCTCCTATGCTAAGTACACCTTTTTTTCAATTCCCTTCCTATATTATCAAAGGGGAGTTGCCTATTTCAGGATCACCGTCATGTAGTCTTTTACCCAAAAAAAGCACCATCAGAGAGTGTTGTCAGTTCAGTAACTTGACCGGGGGGGGGGATACTAAGGGTGCATTCCTGAGCGAGATTCCGTGCTAAGTAAGTTTAGCACTTATAAGGCGCACCGATCTGTTTTTAAATGTGTATGTTTCGGGACCGCAGACCGTTGGTATTCGGTGAGAGCTGTACACTGATCCTATTGGAACAGTCGACAAGCTGCAATCTAAATAAACTTGTCGAGACACGGAGAGGGGAAAGCTGCGACCCCACGGCAAACTCCTCTCCCGCCATTCGGATGGGCGTTACACCTGTCTGATGCAGGTCTTCTAGGGTTTACCCTGCATCTCTTTCAGGGGAATATCGGGTAGAGTTCTTAAACTGTAGCCCGTCTGCCCTCGTCTTCCTTCCGTATCCCCTCTTTTCAATTCCTTTATAATGCTTTTAATGGGAGTTACCAGTTTCTGGATCACCTCATATAGCCACCGAAAAACGAAAAGTACCCTACAGTCCGACCTACCTGATGCAGGTTTTTCTTTTTAGATTTTCCAAGCATCTCTTCTAGGCGTATGCCGGGTAGGATCCTGAAACTTTAGTCAACCCTTGGCTGCCTTCCTCTCCCTTCCGCATCCCACATTTCAAATTCCCTTTCTATAATATTAGAGTTTCGTTTAATGTGAATTATCCTAACGTAGCCTGTTTTCACACACTAAAACGAAATTAAAATAGTTAACTAATTGATGTTTATGAAAAGAGTTGTTGAGGAGAGAATAGTATGGAGGAGACTAACTAGAAGAAGGAGATGAAGACAGTATCGTAGGCTATATTAGCATGGATAACTCCATCTAACCAGTCTGTTATCTGACTGCCAAAACAACTATAATTATTATCATCGGTCCAAGAACTCCTTTAGAGTCCAGCTTCCAGCAGCAGCCTCTCCCACTCTGCCCTACCCAGGGCTACTGCCCACCATTTCCTAATACCAAACTTTCTTGCATCACTGTTGATGTCATCTATCCTTCTGGTCCTTGGTCTCCCTCTAATCCTCTTGCCACTTGGTTGCATAACTAATAATCTTGCAGGAATTCGTTGTTTTGAGATGTCCCGCCCAACGCAATCTTGACACTCTTATCGTCACGGATGTTTTTTGTTCATTATAAAACTCGTACAGTTCTGCATTATGCTGATTTCCCCATATTCTATTTTCTTGCACAGGACCATATATTTTCCGCTACATTTTTCTTTCAAATGCATCCAGTCCCATCTCATCTACTTGCGAAAGTGTCGAACACCCCGCTCCGTATGTCACTACTGGCCTCACTTGTGTTTTGTACAGTATTTTCTTCGGTGTTCTGGAGAGGAATTTTGACTTAGAATGATTTTGAAGGCCAAAATAACATGTATTTCGTGCCATAATTCTACTTTCTATTTCTTCTTTCTTGTCACAACTGTTGTGAATGAAGAGACTTGCTGAAACACATATTCTCCTGCCCCTATATTTGTGTTATTTCTTCCTGATATGACAATATTCGTGACTCCATTTTTTAGAGATAGCTTCTAGTGTAAGGATAGCATTAATAAGGGAGACCTAGCATAAATGTCCACAACATCTGTATATGCCAACAGCTGTAAAGTTTCATTGAATAGGTGTCCAGTAGTTTGTATCTTTGATTCCTTAACTGTCTTTTCGAGTACAATCATAAAAACCATGCACTCTATGGCATCTCCCTGTCTTAGACCGTTTTCTAAGACCAATTCTTATGATAAGGTCGACTGTATATTTGTATTTGTGCAACAATTCTCTTCATGGTCATCTTAACTAGCCTAATGAGCTTTTGTGTTGTACTCAACCCCTGCATACAAGTTATTTATTTTGACGCTATCATAGGTGGCTTTAAAATCAACAAAGAGGTGGTGTATTTCCATACCATATTCATTTGTATTTGTTTTTTTTCATTATTTGTCGCAATGAGAAAATTGGATCAGTAATAGACGACATATAGTGAAAGTGACATATTGACGACAACATTTGATACTTTCTATTCATTATCTTGTTCTACAGATATCTGTGGAGCTCTTCAGGCGTAGCTTATCGAGAGCTATCCCGTGCAGACATGAAATCTGGAATTTCTATGAATTGTGGAGAAATATGACATTCTTTTATTTATAATAACTTGGCTAAATCTTTAGCGTCCTTAATAGTCAGGAAAGAGCTATAATTGCTTTGATAAGAAAGCACGAGGAATATTAAAATTTGATGCACGCTATTATTCATATAATAAATTGATAAATACAGGAAATTATTTTTCATGCATTTCATTGTAGTGTTCAATATATTAATTACAGGATCTTCTCTATTTTCGTGGTCATGCGCGAGTCGAGTCACTTACTGGGAGCCCATTGTCCAATTGTCCCTCACGGAACTGGACACACTTTATTGCTTTAAATGGGAACACCATAAACTTTACAGCCGACCTTGTTATTCATTCGGCAATAAGCACTTGTCGCTCCTAAATGTTATATATCTCGTATAGAAATAAATCTATAAATCTTAGATTGTATTTTAACCAAAAACGAATTCCGGCTGCACAATATTAATTGGAGTTACTAAATTTCATTACTTATGAAGGGTCCATAGTTTATATATGTAGCAGTGTGGCACGTTTTGTTTAAAAAAATCGGGTCTGCGAGAATTTATGTTTATTTTGACCTAAAAGGAATTCTTCCGGATTATGAATCAGGGGATTTAATTACTCCAGGTCAATTATTGGACGTAAAGTACTATTTTCAAGTCGAAATAAATCGAATAATTTCTACTGTTTAACATCAATGGAAAAATCAGTCAATTGAAATGTAAACAGTTCATTTATCTGTTTTTAGAAGACAACAGAACTTGAAACACCAAGTGATTGTTAACTCTAATACGTAATATATATTGTTTTTTTTTATCAATAACTTTTGTTTTATATATGCAGAGAAAACATGCAATTCCTTGTGTCCACGTCACTGAAAAAGTAATGGTCAATTGAATATGAACAAGTATTTGATGATTGGAGAGGCTTCTGCGGGAGAGGATGAAATTGAAGAAGAAAAATAACCTACAGAAAAGTCAGCAGATGTCTCTTAACAAACAGTGTTGACACGGATTCGCTTTCATGTATTATACAGGCACATTGAGACAGATTGTTATTATTAGAAGCGTTCTCAAAATAAGAAATAAACTTGTCCAAAGAGTAAGGAATACATAAATTAGCGAATGACTAACTATTGCTAATCACATGATGAATAATCTTTAATCACATGATATTAATTTTTTTTCAGTTAATATTTAAATGACCCTAGAACTCCCATTCATTTATTATAGTTATCTCAGGTTGTGATTTAAACAAATGGAGAATTTTTCTTTACAGCAATTAGATCATTAAGTGCATCCAGCGCAATCAGCTATTAAAGTATAAGATTTTATTTAAACTAATAATTTATTATTGTCATATTAATTCATTTTATTTAAAAAATATACACGAATAAAGTCGTAGGGATTAGTAGTATGAGTGTCACGCTGAATCAGAATTCTCCTATCGGATGGATATTTTTGCTATCCGGGTTCATTTGATATCAATGAAAGAAAATAAAGGCATTACACAACACAATCTGAAATGAGATTAAAGTCAAAAAAACAAGTTGAACAAAATACAAAAATACATTCTCTACAATTAAATGTTAATTAATTAATTCCCTGGATACATTATTTTTTCGCGGGAACTTGCAGACCTTTCTCAGTTCTTAATTCCATTTTCTTTCCCAGGTGTTTACATAATCATGTGCTGTAAACATGTTCTAGTTTGATACCAGCTTGTTCTAGTTTTATTTTTGTTTTTGTATCCTTGATTCATTCGTCACCTACACGCTTAAGATAATTTTTAACTATAAGAAGTTAGATTTACCATTTTATTCATCTTATGACAATGCAATTAATCAACAAATACTAGATACTATATAACTAATTGGTTTGGAATTTATTTGTCTTTTGTTCCCAATTCTCATCATCAATCATCATGCCATCATCGTTGCATTATTTGTTCTTTTCCTAATAGACCTTTTAATTTTTAATGGGCTACAGAAATGAGGAAATAAATAGTTTGGTAATTACGAAATCCAATACCGGACATGCGTCTCCAGAGTCCAAAATGTGAAATATGTTTCTAATGTTGCAATCGTTGAGGGGTCCTCACACCGTTTTGAAGGAAACTTGGAAACGAATCCATGTTTAATTGTTTGGTTTTTATAGTCATTACAGCTTAGTGCACGGCTATGAAAAAAAAGCTATTATTATTGCTATTAGCTACTAGGAAAAAAATACTGGGAAATGGAGGAATAGCAAGTAGTTCGTAGGAGTTATAGTGCCAAGGCGTTAGGAACTGCTGCAATTTTTAATGTACGTGTAAATTATTTAAATATTGTATAAAGTCATTTTCTATTATGAACTAAAGTTAACATAGATTTATGGTGGCGAACGACTCTATCGTCTATAATAATATCCAATTATAGGAAAATATCAAGTCTTTAGGTTTTTATTCGGTTTCTACAATCATTTATACTGCTTATTCTACATTATCACGAAAGTGGTTACTGTTAAGAGTCGTCTCTATTTATCATTGTTTTGTTCATTTCTTTATTGGCAAATATTTAATTACTTGCGAATATTTCGATGGTAAATTAAGTGCTAATGTAAGTCTGGGGAACGCACCTAGAGCGTGTCCGTCCACAACGAGCAGCAGGAGCGCGGGGAGGAGCAGGAAGCTGACGGCGCCCATGGCTGGACCAGACTGGCGCATCTCTGCGGCACAGCACGTGACCCAGTCGATATCGTCACGTGGCCCTGACCCTTCGCAACTCAGGGTGCGTTACGTGCATAACCAGACTCACCCGTGTTAACCTCATCCTCCCCTACACAACACGCCATTCGTGCTGCTTGAGTTCCCTTATATTGCTCAACAACATTTCGAATGACCACCTACGTTGATTGTTTAAAATTGTTTAATACATTCATAGGTAACCAACTAGTTTCAAGTATTGGATAAATATCCAATCTGTATATCTGTACTACAGAACTTATCCGAATGATAGTAAAGAAGAATATCACCCTTTTAAAGTATAATCAATTACGTAAGTTAAGAAGAAAACAAGTTTTAAACGTCCCGACAAATGTATTTAAACCTCCACGATGAATTAAATTATCATTCAATCTGAAATAAGAGAGGAGCGTAAGCAATTGAAGTATGATGCTAAAGGATATTGTCGGTAATTGAAATTGGATTAGAAAATCATTGCAAGGGAAATAATTGTCCAAGGGATTAACCGTTTCTAAGCACATATGATACGTGCACTAAAATATAATAGTTCAAAACAGAAAAACATCTACGGGACGTTACGCATATAAATATATTTACTATTAATTTTATATTTTTAAATACAGCCAATTTTTTAATGTTAATATAATAGCAAATTAATTTATTAAGACAAATTTTTGAAAGTTCAAGTTTGAGGTCAGTTAATATACCACGACTTAGCTTTGCATGAGACTCGTTTTAATATGTCTAATTTATGTGGGCTTTGCGTGCAGCAGTAAAATCGTCATTACGCTTTTTTTTATACTGGTACTAACTCACGTGGTAGTTTGTGAGGCGCCTGCTTCCTCCATCCTCCATCGGAACAGGTTATTAGGCTGCTTCCGGAGGTCTCGTCGGTAACTGGGGTCCGTTCCGAGGATTCTGGTGCAGGTCGTTACGTATACGGGTGGGAGCCACCTTACAGCTACTTGCCGTCCGCCTTCCTTCCTAGATTCCAGGGAATTAGGTGGATGAACTTCCACCTTCGGCTGACTTATTTAATTCTATGGCCGGACTCTATTTCTCAGCCGCCTTGTTCCAACCACCGCACTCTCTCTTATCAAGCTTCTTCTTCCGAAATTATTTCCCATCTTGCTTTCTTCTCCTTCCAAGTTACTTCCCCAACTGCAACCTATCTATTTCCTTGTCACCTTCCTACTTCCAAGTTCAATTCCCGACTGAAAGGAAGTTCGTCAGACACCAAATAAAACGAAGAGACACCAACTTTTAGCTAAAAAACATTAAATAAATTAATGTAACTCCAACAGGCATGTCACAATACGAGGCGTGCATTTAAGAATAGTTTCTAATAATTCATTTGCATACGGGAATTTTTACTTTAAATTTTTATCGGAAACTTCAACATTAAAATAATAATAATTTCTTATTTAATTCTGCTTATTTATTGGGCAATGTGGGAGGGTAACAATAAAAAGTGAATATTTTCAATAATAAAAAAAACCTATTCACTACCTGCTCTTATTATGAAGTGAAAGTACAGGTTATGTGTACGTAAAGAAATAACACTTCTTGGAGCTCAAAATAATGTATTCATAAGCCTTTTTCGATTTGGACTATAACATTGACTTTGACGGGCGTATTGCATTGCCTCAGTACTTAAGTGGATTTTACGGGATCTGTCAGCCATCGAGGTAAATCCAAAATCCTAAATCTCTCGTCTACTGGACCGTGTTCCAAGAAGAGCGTCGCACTCGTCCTTCCTCGTTCAACTTATTCTCGTGGTCAGGAATCGCGGGATCGACCAACTATTAATTACTCTGTCACTATCAACTCTAATGCCTTGTTTCTTTGTCTGCCACCACTGTCTCACCACCAAACTACTTTGTTAATTCTACGTCACTCAGCAATTCCATTACGGTCTAACTTTTTCTCTCCACCACTGAGAAAATGCTACTCTTATTTTTGCTCACTGAATTTCTGCACACTATGTACATCATCTCTACATTTTAGTGAGCTAATGTTCCAGCCATCATATCTCGATGATACGTGTCAATGAGAATTGAATCCTTCCCCCTCACAAATCTAAGTATTCTGTTAGCTACTCCTCCTACGGGGTGACATCTAATTTCAAGTCCATGGGAACTCACGTACTTCTTGGTGCCTGATTTCCTCGGAAAATTTAAGGTACGAGTAAAAATATTGGGAATAGAGTTTTGTATTTCCAAATGTTTATACCTCCCAAGGAGTGTTGACCACCTTCTATCCTCTAAAAGAAAAACCGCTGATGGATGTTTGCCTCGACCCTACCAAGGTTTAAACAACGACCTAACAAGCCGGGAAGAGAGAATATTACTTTCATTAAGTTGTTACATAAAATAACAAAATAAATAAAAATGACCCCCAATTCTTCAATGTACACTACAAGCTATGTCGTTTATAATTTCACGCACATCTATCCATGTGACGTCAACAGAAGTAATATTATTTTGGCGGGTTTGTTATATTTAAAATATGAATTTCATTTATTTATTACTTGTTTTGAATTACAATTTCAAATTTACTTATTAATTCATTACATTTTCTTTATTTGAGCAAAGTACGAGCTTCCATTATGAAAAACAAAACAATCAATATCTCAAGATTTTTGAGAAAGTATTACGTGTTTATAATATGCAAAAATATGTTTCAATCCTATTTCATAAGAATCGTAATTGCCAGGTTTGCTTACATAACCTACATTCTTATGGACTATTTTCGGTTGATTGGTGTCTTCATGAAAATACTACTTTTCAGCTATAACGATCGTCCAGACTTTTAGTCAGCTTTCATTGTTGCAGACATTAGCTTTTGTGCCTGGTTTTCTACTACGTGTTTTCTACGTGTCCTAAATGGGATTTTATATATGGCTCCACTTGGCAAAAATTCTCAAACTAAAATAATATTTTCAAACGTCTGGGTTGGAGGGCACTTTGCATCTAATTATAAATCCACCTTGTACGTTTTAGCGGCGATGTTATAAAGCAAGTGCTCGATCTTACAATTATTCATTTATGTGGCGTGAGTTGTAGTGAATGAATGTTAAAATGTTCCAATTAACTATAACTGAAGAAAAGAAACAGAATTTGAAGAAACGTTATGTGTTATTTAATTTATATCACAATTTTGTCTGTTACTTTGGCTACTTCATCACCTACCTGTCAAAATGTAATTTCCTTTATTACTGAACATTTTATCGAATAATATCACCCATTTAATTCTGATAATGCTATTGTTTTAGATATGGAAATGAATTTCAAGAAAATATTCATTTCTGAAATGTTATATATTAAAAGCAATAAATTTACTGTTATTATAAAACACGATAGTTCGCAATGAAACAAAATATATGATGGTTTATTAAATGTTCTGAGATAATTTTATCTTTTGGCTGTTCTCTGATTGTTTAATAGTTGTTCTTTGTATCCTCAGTTGGTTTGAAATATTAATAAGGACCTCAATAGATGGTCGAAACGCCTAGTTCATGTTTAATCTTCTTCCAAATTTATGTAACTGTCTGTTATACGGATCGTTAATTCTCATTTGTATAAAGAAAATCTAATCACATATAAAAATAGTGGCCTTTGTTATGTTTAAACGCATTACATTCTTCACTTGCACATGTTACTTTGTTTTATGCTTGTGAATTATTTAACCGTAAGTTATGAATTAAAGCAGCGTATCAGAGCAGTGGTAATGACTGTAGAATATGCTGTTTAGAGAAGCATTATCTTCGCTGTACAATCACTGAATGAATATCAAGTATGGCCTCATCGATTTCTCAGTTCTTTTTCTTTTTAAACTGATTAATCTTATCATTTAAGTATTAACCGATCATATAAATTTTTCGATTTAAACAGTAGGCTACTATGCCCATGAGTTTTAGAACTTCATTAACGATGATGGGCAATGTTTCACGTACGATACAAAACTACTTGTGCTCGTTACCGTAAATAGAAATGAAGTTATCGACCCACACGTAGTACGCAGTTTGCAGTGAGCGTAAAATTGTTACATTCAGACAGCCAGATTTGTGGATGGCGTGCGTAATATACTCGCAAGGGCGTAATTCCTCATTAACTAGACTATGTTTCAATTATGGTAAATTGCCTGTTCAGTGCGAATATAACTGGTGAAATTTCAGATTTTAAATGAGCTTAGTTAGTTATGTAAATGTTTTCACTAACATATTGCTTGCTTAAAGCATATAACTATCGTGACGTAACGAATGAAGAACCGATGGCTCAAGAATTGTGAAATAATTTTTCCAAAAAGAATTCATCTACTACAGTGCGTTCGAAACGCCGCTGTGTACTGTACTACGTGTGTATATCAACGTTGGAAGTTCGCACGTTTTGTCGCTTAAAAACTAAAGTAACTTGTAGGGCAGTAGAACGCGGTCCTACGTTTCCTGTTTATGGAATTTTAAATTGCATAAATATTTCGGCATGTTCATGTCGCTGGCCAGGAAGAAGGGTTTTTTCCGGGCGCCGACATGGCGGTGCGGAATCAAAACAAAGAGACAGCGGTTGACACTTGGGTTATAAAGCTCAGAAACCTCGTCCCGGTTTCGGAATTTCCTAATCTGTCTGAGAATTTGGTGACCGGGTGGCGTGTGTTCCCCAAATGTAACAAGGGATATTATTGGAGAATATCCATCACTGCTACCTTGGTGATAGGGGTCGCATAAGTGGGGACGAAGGCAGGCGGATACATTTTTCAGGCAGATTGGTGGCTATAGCAGATTGGTAGTGGAGAATGAATTAGACAGATTGGAAGGAGATTGGTGGTAGAGAGTGAATTTGAAGGACGTAGAGATTGATGGTGACACAGATTGATCGCGAGAGATTGTGCAGTGAACGATTGACGAGTACAGTTGCACAGCCAGTGTAAATTACGGACTGATCAGTCGAGGAGACAGCGGAGAGAGAAAGTGTTAACATCGAGAGAAGGAGAGAAAAAACATGCGTTTTCCTCAATTCCGGCCGTGCGACTTTGTGCTATTGTCTACCGGCCGCTTCAGAGTTCAACAACAAGGGAGTTCAGTGGCATCTGCATCAAGACGCATATTAAAACAACACAGGTTCATCAACGAACGGAATATTCTGCTGCACGTGGTCACCCAAACAATAATTACCCCTGAGAACTTTAGAATCATTCCCTTTTAATAACTTTATATTTGTACATGTTATATTCTCGCCGGACCTATTTTAAAAATATTATTTTAATTTAATAAATGTACATATTAAACCTTAATTATTAAATTCTTAAAAAAATTAAACCCCCCATCATTTTCAAACTGCATACGTGAGATACGTAACACATACAGATGTGTGGAAAGTCTTTTCTAATAAAATTAAGCGGGTTAAGACTTATATAGCCGCGTGAGGACGGCATTTCCGACATATCATATAATTTCACAACAACTTTATATACATATATATATAACTACAATGATCTCTATTAAGATCTAATGTTTTGTACAATTCCAACGAATTACTTGCGATAAACGCTTGCATCGTGATTAAAGTAATATGTCAAATCAAGTGCTTATTCCAATTCCTATTTTTAATACCTAATAGTGTACGGGAAGTTACATAAATGGGATGTTAACTGACAAACAATTTACGTGTCGACAATGGCGATCAAATTGAGTAGTCGTGGTGCTAAAGGATCAGAAAATAAATTTTGACTAGTTGACTGAAGTTTTTGAAACAACGCATGGTTAGAGTGGGAAACGTGTTAGCTAATAATGTATTGTCTTTAACTAGAACACAGACATCTAGAGATATTCAATTTCGTGGGTATATTGGAGCTTTGGGATATAATTAATGAACACGTTGAATAACAGGTCAATTATAATTCTAAAAACAATCATATATTATTTACAATACGTGACCTGTTCTACAATTCGCTTCGAAAAATGATTCGCATGTCCCCCACACGTTTCCATAATGACAGCTTATAAAGAATTTCAGATATTTTGATGGTTAGCTTTTACTACGTAGATTTTTTCGAAAAATATATCAACAAATACCTGCAGAAAATCAAATAGCCTAGCAACGTTCTCATCAGGTCTACTGTTAATAAAAAATTTTATCGTTATTCCATTAATAAGGGGCAAGTCTTGTTTGATGACATTATCCCAAGTAGATCCCGCCATGGAGTAGTTACCACCGGAATATTTTACGCAAAAGGTTGACATCATATTGTTATGCTTTTAGCGTGCCTCAATTTTAAATTAATTGAATCATTTAAATCGAACAACATTTATATCGTCTATAAAACAACCAATTATTCGTCTTTTATTATTAAAAAACTGCAAACAGTTACCAATAATTTAGATAAACTTAATATAGTGTAGCGCAATTTTAATTCACATTTTCTATAATTTCAACGATTCAAGTTCAGATAGGGTCACACAAGACGTGGAAATATCTGTATCAAGTGGGCGCCAAGATGTCCCATAGAAATCGTGTCTGTCTGCAAGTCAAAAGAATTACGCGCCAGGGACATCAACCCAAAAAACTCTCAAGAACATCCCTTTCTTTGTAAGTGATGATTCCCGCGCTTCACGGCTGTCGAATAAATATGGGTGAATTAACATCACGTGGGGTGGCGTTTTCCCATAGAGAAGGGGAAAGGGAGATTTTGACTGAGAAGTGAGAAAAATTTTAAAAGTCAGTGTTAATCGCGAGCAACCAGTGACTATTTAAGTGTCGGTATACGATCAATAAGCAAATTTACAGACAATAAATTAATGATGAAATAAATATCACATTAAGTTTCTGCTTGCCTTGTAGCTTTCGTCAGATCATGAAAAGCGCGAGTACCATCACACAGCACAAACTAAGAGACGAACCCAAGCATCATACCAAGTGGCTCTAACATTTTTTATCACCCTAGGAAAGGTACAAGGATTATCAAAAACGTTGTGTGGTATTTATTTTATCACAAATTTTTTTTCTGCATTTTGGCTACTAATTTTTTTAAAATTTAAAATTTTTGTACACTTTAAATATAGGAGTTTATATTTTAAGTTTTCAGCAAATATTTATGGAAACGAACTGCATGAGCAAGAAACATCCATGATTGGCGGTGGTATATTGTGAAACCTCAGACGCCAGCACATGCTTCGTTCTCAAAGGCATGACGTGATCCACGCTACCTGACGAACTTTAATACGTAGAGTTCGTGATACGAAGCATTTTGCAGTCAATTCCTGCCTACACACGACAGACATGAAATTCAATTCTGTACCTTCTTAAATAGCACCTCTGGGAGGTGGCCAAGAAACGCCAAAGGCGCTCACGAAGCCATTATCTTCGATTCATGAGTAAACAACACAGAACAATATCCAGCAGCTCGTTCTCTAACTACAAATTCCACCAATAACACATTCATAAGTAAAAGTATAATGTATGGATTCAACAGAAACAACCAACGGCTAAAATAGCTTAAATAATTCAATACTCGGCGGCCAGAGCATCACGAGCACGAAGCAAGGAATACGAGTTGAAATTTAATTACAATTCAGTTCATATTATGTGTGTTCTAATATCTGATTTGCAGCTCAGTTAAGATGGGAAGAGGTAGGAGGAATTTAAGCAAACTGTGTAGATACGGGAGGATGAATAATTGCCCGATGTTCCGTCCGGAATTAAAACCTAATTACAAAAAGAATTAGCCAAATAACAGACAATAATAAGTGATAAATTAAATACCACACAACGTTTCTGCAATCCTTGTTGCTTTTGTCAGGTCATTGAAAATGATAGAGCCTCGAGAAAACACCCCACAAACCAGGAGACTAACTGATATGCTTGCGACAACGATAACAACAATCTCTCATCGTACTATATTTCTCGAATAATCTTTGTTCGAACAACCCTGCGCTCCCTTTTATAGACAAACTAACATCTCCAGAAAATCCTCCGCAGCACACGAACGATCATGAATCTATCGGCAGCAAATGACTAGAGGTGGGGCAGCTTCTTGTGCTTCAATAAGAAATATTTTTTCCCCAATATCAAATTAAAATATTTTTCAAGTAAGAAGATCAAGGGCTAACAAAAATGAATAGGTGGGCTGCAAGCGTCCCGCGGATTGGACCACACAGGAATAGACGAAATGACAGGAATTGGAATTAAAATCGAAGCACGGGACGAACAAAAGTGATTGAAGAAGACCATGTCAGAGAATCTTATCTTCGTAATCCTAAGAAGTTTGTTCATAAAGAAAGTCTTGACCTTTAATTGTCATAGACGACAATGTAAAACGTCTTACGAAAACATATGTACGTGCATCTTCACACACTGGTTATAATTAGTATATGCATTAAAGCTAGAAGACTATAGAGTATGTTTTAACTTTAAGTGACGTGTTGCAGCGGGAAGATTACTTTATTCATTGTGTGGTGTTCATTGATGAGTGGGATGGTAATTAACACAGAATGTTTGAATCCGGGGTCAGAACATTCTCATGAACTTGTAAATATTGAAGAGATTCCCCGACATTATACGTTGCTGTCAAGTGTGTAGACCATTATTCTTCACTCAAACAACATGGCTTATCTGAATAAGCTTCAAGAATGGCTCATTCTGGAAAAATTATTTGGCAACAAGATGGAGTCTCTCCCCACTCAATTTTATTTTGTACGACATTCGTTGAACGTCGAATAATGGTCAAACGGCAGAGCTCTTTTCACTGACCTCAGCGTTCACTTCACATCACACCATGTGTATAAAAGATCGTGTCTTCGTTCCTCAACTACCTAAGGATTTACTAGAGTTGAGACTCAGAATTGAAGAGGCTACAGCTTCTGTAATGCAAATAGTGAGATGTGGTTTATTTATTAATACGATAATATATTAAGCTATTATTTAATATTGGGAAATTATAATTTGAAGGAAAATATATAATGATGACAAATAAATTTAAAATCAAAGTAGATATTTATTTTATGAGAACAAAATTGAATAAATAAATTTCTTCAGAAAAAAAGAATTTATATGGAAAAGGTAGATCAATGATAAATTTAGTTATTGATGAAACGATAGATAAATAATAAATTTATGTTTTACCTGAAACTAATTAAAATCAGGTCTTCTGCGGAGTGAACCAAATGAAGTAAAGATTTCTATGGCAACTAGGTCTGACAATGTAAACTCTTTAAAATCAAAATCAACGATACCGGCGAAGTCTGCAGTTAAATTTTCTGGTGGCGTTTTGCGTCGGTCTTCTTCGGGTTGACTGCGTCGAGTATGATCTGACTGTGTGGATGACGCCTCGGACCAAAAAAGTGGGAAATTTTACTACAATATCTGCATTTACTGAGGTCGCAAGAGACCCAGCTTTCAACCGTGGCACGGAATTTAAATTTTTTCTTGCCAGCGGCTTGCAATTTTGTGATGACTTTTCCTCAAACTCTCTCCACGTCCCTCGACAGGTTTCCAGAATTCTCCTCCTTATTTCCAGTAGCCAATTGGCTGTAATTTTAACTATAACCCATTGGCTGGTATTTGTACAATTGCAGCCAATAGGAAATTTCCTAGCTGCAGATGTGGACCAGAGTATTCACATATGTTTTGTATTAGTTATACACCCAGTAGCCGTTTATAATCAACTATGTGTTGCTTCTGGCTTGACAGGAGCAAATCTTTTTTCAAATTAGGGACGGATGACTCTTCGAAGCTCCTTTACGCCATTGTGAAGGAAAGTTGTTTTCAATTGTCCGAGGAAGGTCTGTATGCATTGTCCGAAGGATAAAATGCGTCGCAGCCTTCAGCCCACATTTCGTGAAATTTAAACACAATTCTCCGGACTTACAAACATATTTGCAGAAAGAATTGTATTGTACGTATAACTAAAGGTACACGTTTTGTAATTTTAAAGAAAAACTAAAGTTTTATGTATGATTTTTTACAAATAGTATAAATTAATTTTTTATAATATTCCATTATAAATGAGACACTCTTTAATGGACGATCTGAATTACTGAATTAATTGAAGATTTAATTATTAATTGAATTATATTACGAATACATTACGTGAACCGTGTTCAGCATTTTACCCGATATTGGCGTTTTCTTTAGATTTTAGGTTGTTCGATATAATTTTACTTGTTATAGCGTGTAGAATTAATAAAACAAAATACTTTTATAATATCAAAATAGTTTAAATGTTAGTATGGTGTACAGGGGTCTATTTGGTGAGTAGTGAAGCGTGAATAGTACTTTTCCTGATCTGTGTGCCATGCGCCCCGCTAACTGCGATTCGAACATTCCAACCGAAATCTCTAATTGATTGTACTGTAACCATTATTGATGAATTTTACTACCAGAAAAATTTAATAAATTCAACTTCACACTTTTACTCACTGAATAAATCTCTTCTCTGCCCCGTTACACACTCCAAACATCTAATCACAATAACCCATTACTTAGTATGCGTCCTGTCCTTAATAATGCGTAAAAGACTCACATAATTTTATGTCTATTTATGTGTTTCGCTGCCGTATCTAGAGCATTGTAGATACATATCTCACGGCTCGCCAACAATAAGATCCGTGAAGGGGACGCCTGTGGGAGTTTTCTATTGCAGGTATTTCTCTCCAGATTGACTGCGGGGCTCACCTTGACTGCGCTGGGAATACCTCATACACTCTGTTTTTTTTTTAAAAAATCTTACATGCCGAGGCACCTCCACCTTTTTTAGGAGCTGTATATACTGGGGTCGAAGACTTGGGTTTACTGTAAGAGTTGTCCGCTGATCACATTCGATCAGTCGGCCAGCTGCCTTCTAAAACTTGCGAAGACACGGAGAAGGGAATGCTGCGATCCCACAGCAGACTCGTCTCCCGTCATTCGGAAGGACGTGAGAACAGTACCCAATAGCCCGACCTACCTGATACCTTAGCTATCTTGCTCATCCTTCCCCCTTTTCAATTCCCTTCTCCCTCCCTCCCCGTTGGGACTTAAAAATTGTATCGCCCGTTGTTACGGTTTATTCACAATTTTAATATGATTGGTGTCTGGTAAAATAAACATTTTTCATTCGTATTGAACTTAATTAAGTATGAAACTGTTTTAACTGCTCCATTTCTTAATAAATCTCAATAATAATTTTCAAATTAATTTCAACGTATTAAATAAAATCAGACTTATTTATGATTTGTAAGCCGAACAGTGATTATGTGAACTTCACGTAACCAATGATCATTAAATTATAATTTTTTTCTATTTTTGTATGATTGAGTTAAGGAATTGTGACATCGAGCCAGTTTTTATAATACTGGTAGCAATAGTCACTAAGGCTTAATGCTACTATTCTGATGTACTTGCAGAACGAGATCAGGAAAGGTGCGAGTTTTCCACAGTGGAGTAAAAGGTGCAAAGTTCTCTCCCCACATGTGCAAAGTGGCACGGACCGGATCAATGGCAAAGGCGCAATTTCACCAATTCACGGTGCATCGGAACAGTTTACCCAGGATCTCCTACAAATGTAATACAATTTGATGATGAGACAGATTAATTGGGACTTTTCTCTTTCTTAATTAATTTCATAAAATGTGACCACAAACTAATATTTAAATCTAAAGCAATTCACCAGATAAAATCGAGTAGACATCATGAGAGTTCAAAAATATAAAGAATTCGTATGTACTCAAAAATTAAATGATCATATTCACATTATCTTACATATTTGTACTTAACTAATGTTGTAGGTCTGATTCATGTGCGAACCGCGTTACGCAAGGATTCTTCAGGATGATCTCCCTTGACGCAAGGTGTAATGATATTTTTGAGTGTTAAGTCTAAATTATAGGTAATTTTTTTTATTAATTAGGCTTTTATATCTGTATCAAATGACACAACATTTTTATTTAGTGCGAATATCATTAACTTATTTTCATCTCATTTGCTCAACGTTTTTATTGGCATCCATTTCAATTCTTGTTTATAAATGTCGACAATAATCAGTTATTGAAAATAGTTAATTACTTATCTTATTTTGAATTCGTACAATTTTTGCAATTATCAGTATTTTATTTTTATAATATTTTCTAAATTATATATACATATATATATATATGTATATTAGTTTTGTCATCACTATTTGTCGTAATTTATCTGTCGAGTTCCATTTCCGCAATAGAGGACTGAGGGGGCCTTAAATAAATTAAATTTTTCTATTATAATCAGACATACACTTTTGAGATATCAATGGGAACAGGTTACTTCCCTGTAAATATTAGGCGAGGTGTAAGTGGTACTGATTGGCATATCTGCGAAAATTGCATGAAACTATTTATTAATATTTTTCCCATGAACAGCTCGACTCTGGTCTGGATTGTATCAACAATACTAAAGATTTTTTTTTCGCGGACTGTTGACAAAACGATTTGCATTTGTATTAAATATGATCATGTTAATACAACGAAAAAATTAGACGAAGTTTTCATCTAATTAATCCAACGTTTAAGTTTTCATCAGGCAAATTCTTCTAATGTTAAATTTTCATAAACAAATAGAACGTTTCGTTTGCAGCATTCCATGAAAGGCATCCATTTTAGATTTTTATACATTTCTGCTGATATGTTAATCAGAATTTAACATTTGAAGAAATTACCTGAGGAGTCTCATATGAGGTGACGAAACGTCGCTTTAATTAGATAAATACTTTGTCTTTAATTTAGGGGTAAATTTATTCAATTTAATTATTGTGAACATAGATGTTCATAATAAATAAAAACCCTACGCTTACCAATGATATTGCAGTATTAGGAGAGTCAGAAGAAGACTTGGAAACCATAATAATTGAAATGAACGTGGCCCTGGAGGAACAGTACAGCATGACGATAGTTAGAGGGATAACCAAAGTAAGGGAAACAATGGAATAACAAAGGGTGTTAGATTGGGAACGGATATTTTGAAGGAGGTCAAGGAGTTCTGCTACTTGGTCAGCATAATAACCAGGAAGGGTGGAAGTATAGTAGACATAAGAGTAGGATAGCACAGGAAGGCTTTCGTAGAAAATAGGAATTTACTTGCGGATAATATAAGTGTGAATATTAGGAAATCATTGCTAAAAATGTTCGTATAGAACGGGGTGTTATACGGGTGCGAAACGTGGAGTTGCAGAAAGGAAACGAATAGAAGGCTTTGAAATGTGGTGCTAAAAGAGAATGCTGAAAATCAGATGGGTTGATAGAGTAACTAACCAGCAAGTTCTAAACAGAAGAGGGTACAATATGGAGGACGTTGACCAAGAGAAGGGATAGACTAATAAGACACATTTAAGCCATGAGGGGTCTTATAAAATTAGCACTTGTGGAAAGTGTGTGGTTACCCCACACAGTTTCCACTAAGAGAAGAGAACAGAAGAGGGAGGTTAAGGATGGAATATGCTAAGCAGATTAGGGAGGTTGTGGGATGTGTTGTTATGCAGAAATGAAAAGGTTTGCGAAAGGTAGGTTAGTATGGAAGTTTGCCTCAGTCTTAGGACTGAATACCACAACAACAACAGATGTTAATTAATATAGGCCGGTTTTAATTCACTTTTTCTGATACGCAATTGAAAACTTATCACAATATATTTAAATGCAGTTTTTTAAAAATCGTTTTCAACGATTTTGACGACAGTTTATCAAGACTTTGGTAATTTTATATTAGCTTTCTTCAAGATATTCAATGCCAGATACATTAAGAGGCCAAATTATTTTGACCACCTGACAGCGTCAGAAGGTTGCTGCTAGAGAGCGAGATAACTATCAAGTGAATCATCAGTTGTACTGAATTTTTATTTTGTGAATATAGAGCCAGAAGACGTGATTTAACTGAGTTTGAAAGCGGAATGATCGTAGGCGCTCTAGGGGTCGGAACCAACAAAACGGCTTCACTTGTGTAATGTTTACAGGGAAAAATACAAGGTGTCAAAGTCAGGCTACTCAATACTCGAGCTGAATGGAGACTTTCCTGAGTTTCCCAGTGCAACAGAATAGTAAACTGTGAACGTTTCTGAACGAGCTGTCCAGGTCTATGGTAGCCGAAGACCTGTTCGAAAGCTTCTACTGTCTGCCCCGAAAAAGAGTTGACGTCTTCAGTTTTCTCAAGGATTACACAGCATATGATTGTAAAATAGTCATGTGGTCTGATAAATGGTGGTTTAAAACGCACCATGCAGATGGCAGGATTCGAATATCGAAAAACAACACGAAAGCATGAACCCTGACTACGCTGACACAACAATCTGGTGGCGGAAATATTATAGTTTAGGTTTCTTTTCTCGGCACGGTATGGGTCATTTGATACCGGTGAAACAACAACCCAAATTCCCTAGGGTATTTAGGTATTATCGTAGTTCAACGCAAAAATCTTTTAATTTTTAAATAAGGATTATAAATTGAGTTTGAACTAATGAGTGTAATAGTTTGTCTTGAAAATACAGAGTGTATAGTATGGTGAAACAAGATAAACAAATTTATATAGCATTTTGTCAATCCTATGACGTTTCCTTTGTTCGACGGCAGACCTCAGCAGTTACTTAAAAAGATTTAAATTTGACCTTAATTCCACATGCATTAATAAAGTCGATAAATTTATGCATTTACCTTTATCCATATAATTTTACTATAACGTGTTTAGTTATTTAATATCTTTTAATTTAATCAGCTAAGAGGGTCATTCAATAATTAGAGATACAAATTAATCAAAAAAAGCTGTATTTTTTTTACAAACTGCAAGTTTTAGTATATAATAATCCCTATGAATCTTAATACGTACGTCCCATCAATGAGTTAATTTCTTTTATAGCAGATGTTGAGAGGTCTTTGTCTTTTTGTTTCAGCTAGTTTCCTCCTCGTTACTACTGAACTTTTTTTCCACGTAATGCCTTCTAGAGTAGGGTGTTCTCAGCTCACCCCAGTGATCCCAACCTAAAGGAATTAATGCACGAAATACGTCCTACAAATAATTTCCGTTCTACATCAATTTGCCTCCTTAATTATTGAATAGCCCTCATAATTAAGATTAAATATATAGGAATATAAAATATAATTTATTTTTTAATAAGCCAATTAGGTGTTGAGCAATAACGAGATTGGGCTAATAAATTCAAGGAATCAATGTAAAGGACTATGAAATAAATTACAAATCTTTGTTCTGATGAGGAAAATGAAGTGAGTATCAACGAACTGTTACATATTTACGTAGATAGGGAGTATCTCCACCTACACTGGAAATCGGACAAATGGTCATTATCACCACTTCTTTAAAAGTTAAAAAAATTAATTAAATTATAAATAAAATACAATTACTGGTACAAAGTAAGAAATAGACATTCAATTCAACATAAAGTACATACGTTTGGTCCCCAACAGTTATTTATTTATTTATAGAAATGAAGTCAAATTAAGCTCAATATTTTATTTATGATTCTTTTACGCTTAGCCTAATTTAGCATCTAACGTTTTGTCTAATTAATTTGTCAAATTTTGTCAATTTATAGGGCAAAAATCTATTTTAATTTAGTTAGTTTACTCTCTAGACCATTTATAACAAAATTTTCTGCTAATGTAATTTAAGTTGGGGACGAAACGTTGGTATTTTATTTGGGATTAAATTTATATTTCTGAGTTTTAGCCAGTTACTCTACTTCATTCATAAAAAATAAACCAGATTAAGCAGCTTAATATTTCATCTAAATTAATTTATCATGCTATTCATAAAAATACTTTATATGTCCTAGTATGCTATTTTGTTGTTGTTGTGGTATTCAGTCCTAAGACTGGTGCGATGCAACCCTCCATGCTAGACTATTTTACGCAAGCCTTTTTAAAGCCCTCATCAGTACCACATCCTCCCTATCTGCTTAGCATATTCCATCTTCTGTTCTTACCCCACACACTTCCCTTTAATGCTAATTTTAGAATACCCTCGTGTCTGAAGACGTGGCCTATTAATCTATTTCTTCTCTTGGTCAACGGCCTCCATATTGTCCGACCTTCCCATATTCTGTTTAGAACTTCCTCGTTAGTGATTCTAACCACCCATCTGATTTTCAGAACTCTCTTATAGCACCACATTTCAAAGGCTTCTATTCTTTGACTTTCTGAAGCTCCTACCGTTCACGTTTCGCACCCATATAACGCCACACTCCATACGAACATTACGCTATTTTATCTTTCTTTATTAATTCGTAACGGATTTTTTGCGTTAACAGGCTACATGAGGGTGATCCTGAAACAGGCAACACAGGAAGGGAATTGAAAAGGGGAGATGCGGAAGTTAGCCAAGGATTGACTAGGGCCCCAGGGCTGTGGTTTAAGGATCCTACCCGGTGTTTCACCCAAAGAGTTTCGGGGATAACCCTAGAAAACCTGCATCAGGTAGGTCGAGCATTGGGTACTATTCTTACGGGAGACGAGTTTGTTAAACCGCTTTTATTATGAACAGTTTAACCTAGTCTCTTTAGTAATATTGCTAATTAATTTTTAAGTTTCTGAATGAGGCATTTCCCTATGGTAAATGCCAGACAATGCAGCAAATTTGGAGAGTTAGTTGTACAATATGCGGTGCTATGAAAAGCGATACGTAAGTAGAGTAAGCAGCCTCCCGCGCATGAGAGTGCGAATATTGGCTGAGGGGCGCCGCTTCTCAGTCGTTGTTCAACCCGCGCAGCAGACACATGTAAACTACGGTAGCTTTCATTCACAGTAAGTACAGTACACAAGCACTGCGACAAAAACACAATTATTACCCTCAACCTTAAAATATGAGAGTTAGTGAATTTTTTTTCCACATTTAATTCAAATACTTCGCTAGCGTAACAAGAATTTTGCAACAATTAAATAAATTATAAGAGTTATAGGGAACAATTAACGTCTGTGAATAAATATAAATGAAGATATTCTATATATTGAAAGGAATAAATTTACTGTTGATATTAAACATGACACTTTACAACTTACAAATTTATATGATGGTTTTTAAATTGTCTTGGTAAATTTATATTTAGTTGATTTAATTTAAGGACCACAATGGATGGTTAAAACGTCTACTTTATATCGTTTTTTTCCTTCAAAATTTATGTATGTCTGTTATAGGGGTCATTAATTCTTCATTTGAAATTATAAGTGTCATTAAACACATTGTTATCATAATAGATTTATCCCACATATCCCTTTCTTCATTGTGGCGGAAATTACACAAACGTTTTTCATGTTCTCCGTTGGCATTTACCGCACCTGAAACACATTACCTATTGAGTGTAGAAATATTTTATTTTACGTTCTCCTTAAAACTAATGTATTTTATTTACAAAAGTTAATATAGGTACAAAACAAATACGGTTGAATTTGAAGTCAAACAACAATTGCGACGGTGTTTCATAAACGATATAATGCGTTATGCAAGCTAAAATTTGAGCAGCATTAAGATATATTCAGCGCTGGTAAAAATATTACATTCATTGAATCCGTCCAAAATTTAATTATTCAGAAAACCGTCGTAAGTAAACCCAGTTGGGTGTGGTGTGCATTTGTCCCCACATATATTTATGCGTATTGTCGTGACGCATTAGGAACCGAAATTCGCCACGGACAGAGAAAGCAACGTTAAGGTGAAATTGTGATTGAAAATACGCCATTTACGACTTCTATATTTTACAACTTTTTCGAACTTAAAGAAAATCTAAAACAATTTAATGTTTATTTTTAACGTTGAAAAGTGAATGAACATGTCATTTTGCCTGTAACTCCACAAAAATGTAGTTAAATGAATAGGAATATTTTACATTCTCTTTGTTATTGTGAAATTGTTACACGATTTATTAGCAGGTATTTTCTAAATTTAATGTGTATAGTATGCTATGGCGGTCCAATGACTATATCTTTAAACAGAAATAAAGTTTTAGCTTATATATAAGTATTATAAATAAAAGTATATTAGAATATTATTATTACATAAAACGATGTGGTAGGTTTTCCACTTTTTAGTTTATTTGATTAGAGAATAGCTTTTATTGAGCTACAGTTTCAAACAGCAGTTATTAGTTAACTATGACAATTTTGTAAGATTATGTAATAATAGTTGTACATTGTGACGTTTTTATGGGTGCGATATATTGAAATCTTACCGGTATAATGTTTGGGCGCCACATATGTGTTACGTAGAACAAATTTCTAATCGGAACACACTCGGGTTCAGGACTGAGAGCATGAAACAGGGGAGTGACGTCACCTGTTCCAGGATTATATAAGTTATTGAAATAAATGAAATAAAATTTAAAAGAATAGAAAGGTAACCACGGCAGCTTTAATTGAGCAGTCTTGGAAAACAAAATATATTATTTACAGCTAATACTTAAAACTATTTACATCCAGGGAGCTCCTTTGTGTTACGGCCGGCTTATCCTTGAGAAGGATGCAATGAAATTAGCAAACAACATTTCAAAATACTAATTTTAGGTAATGATTTTGCTGCAAAAGTCTGTCTGTTACGCAAGGGAGGGGAGAATCCAACTGAGGTAAAATTCACACATTACCGGGTTTCACACGTTGTGTTGTCTGTTAACTGAGCTGAACCGTGATAAATTCCCGACGGTAACGATGCTTCTGTTGCCTATCAACAACAATCGCAGATAACAGCTCGCACGCCGATCTTTTCTCGCTCTCCAAGACTCGCTTACACCAGAGGTTCACGGTTACAATATTTTCAATTACTTTAGCTTCCCTGCTAGTGAATATTTAAACTTCCATCTACTCAAATGTTTACGAAAGTCCTAGTATAGCTTTACGAATAGTTTGTAGAGCTGGTCTGTTCCTCGTGGAAATAAAAAAACGGTGCAGCTTTTTTTTGTAAACAGCTTAGTTTTGTAAACGAGGACGTGTTTATACTGCGTTATCAGAAAGAAAGGATTGATAGACATTAACTTCGTCAAGGAAACTTAAAAACAAAATGAAATAAGGTAATTTATTCCTGTGCTTTGTAATTAATTCAAAATGTCTACATTATAATAATTGGATTGTAAAGCATCCTTTTTAATATCCGAGTGGCATTTATAAATTAGTTAGTGGTCTATTAGTATTTCCTTTATCGATTTTATACCCGAAAATTAAGTTGAATTCTTTAAAGAAAAGAAATGTTATTGATATATAAGTTCGGAGAACAGAAAATCTACAACACATAATGGACGTTACAAATATGAATCATCAACTGTATTGAATGGTTTGAAATTAGGATTGAATAAAATTACAATTGGTTAAAATAAGGCACAAAATAATTACATCCTTCGATTAGCATACTTCTTATAAAATTTGTATTTTACAAGCGCTGGATTAATAATATTATAATCTTTTGTGTGTAATCAATACTGTATCGTAAGTCCTATACCAAAAAAGAAATGTATAATATTATAAACTTTGATAAGTATGGCATTGAAATTCAAAGTTGAATATTTTTCTCACCTCAGATTTATTCATTATAATACAATTATTATATTCTACTAAATCGGTTGAACTTTTAGATTCATCCCATATTTTATAACTGTTGGAGGAATTAATATTTTTCCAGACATGTAGGATAGGATTGAGCACTTTGTAGCCATATTGGAATAATAATTAAAATCTTTTTTTAATTGTAGGTCTAATGGTCTTTCTTAAAAATATTCTTCATTCTCAAAAAAAATAATTTTATTTCCTCGCAAAAAAATCCAAAAGTCTTCATAGCTGACATATAATATGGCTCCCTTGCCTTTGTTATTCAAGTATTGACTTTTTATTTTATACTGCAGTTATAATAAAATTAAATAATTGTGGTGTGCATTTGTCCCCACATATATTTATGTGGAAAAAAATTCCCCCATAATACATTTTATTAATTAATTAATATGTATACAGCGTACAATTCTGCGTACAAGGTTGCTTTCCAAGCCAACGGTAGAGCAATACTGACGCGATTGGTTAATTTAACATCCAATTGAGTTGATACGATAGTCAGAACGAGAAACAGGAATTTCAGTACAACTAGAGGATTGGCAGGTCAGAGAAAAATTGTGACGGAGGCCTGAATTTGTGACTTGAAAACATCTAATGTAATAAATAAGCACTTTGCAACAATAAGAAAGAAGGGACTTCGTCCTGGATCCCGGCGAGGCCTGAGAAAAACGAGCCACCAAAACCAGCAGCCTCCAAGAGAAAGGCCAAGGACCTTTTCAAGGAGAAGCTGAGCAGATTTAAAGGCATTACATTACCTACATTTACAGACTTCTTAACTGCAACTAGTTTGACATCCGTCTACAGCATTTTCCAAACATGAAGACAAAAATGACTTGAAGGTTTATCTTCAGCTTCCAATAGCTGATTGTTGGCGTCACAACGTCAAGAAGAAGAAGCCAGCTACCACAGTCTGACCAAGGAATAGATGTACTATCATCATAAGCGCCTGGATCTTCAAGCGGTGATGTACAACATTTACTTTTCTCCCCCTGTTTATATTTTGAGTGTTAGTAAATTTTCGATGGCAAGTTTTGTTTTTTATATACCCCCACTTGATCCCTAGAAGAATCTATTGCGTTCCGGTGAGCTTAGCAAGCAGCCGGCCCAAAATTTCAAATGCAATTATCTTTGTAACTTAAGTAGATCTGGAAAAGACTTGTCCATAGCAAAGAAAATCTTCCACATAACTGACATTAGAATTTACCTTTAAATTAAATTTATTGAAACAAATTATTGTTCACACTGTTTGTGGTAGACATTACAACAAACGACGAGGCGTCGCATGTCCTTTACTTCTTCCTAGCAAAATCTGCAGTACCAGCTTTCAGCTTTTAATCTTGCCTGAATCTTTTCTTTCTGGGTAGCTGCTGTTTGTTCTTATAATTATTACTTGACGATTGCTTTGTGGTTGGTCCCTTTTTTCCATTTTTGACTAAATTTGTTAAGAGAGAAAATAAAAGGGAACTTGATATGGCAACGAGGATGTCCGTATCAGGAGCAGGTGAGTTTTCAGGAAAATCTTTTACTATTGATGACAAGACCAATCGAAAGAGCATTAATAACTTAATATAGATCAACTGAAAACCAAATCGTCAGTTTCATGGGATGGAGCCACGCTTTATGGGTGCCCGTTCATAAATTAACAGGATATTCACAGGAACAGATGTTTAAAAAATGAACGAACTTATAGAGGTATCGTGAACGTATTTTAGCCACATTTTGGATTAGAAAGATATGTTTAAACCATGTTTAAACCATTTCTTCTCAATATCTGAAACCACTTTCAATGTTAGGTGCCGGGACTTGGATGTTCTCAATCGGAATTCAATTGATTACTTGAAGGGAACATATCCGACTAAATTCTGGAACATTTTGGGACGAAATAACAGGTATAAAAACAAAAGAAAAATTAAATGAAATTCAATAACGGCTACCAAAGATGAGATGGAAAAGCAGATACATACCATTTATGCAGGATTATAAACGATGCAAAAGTTTTTATTACATTCCCTTCGTAATATTTAATGGAGCGTGGATTAGTATGTTTATAAACAAATTTGTGAACTGCAAGTAACGGCGAATTAATTCCTGACATTTATGTAACTGAAGATTAATACATTAACAGCACAAAAAATAATTTTTTATGCTATTCATATCTTCATATCATCCCTTGTGATCTTAGCGGTCTATATGTAGTACAAATATTATGGCTGAGAACGTAGATTTTTGCGACGTGAATGCTGTATGAAGAGTTATCGAGATTCTAGTTGGGTGATGAGGTTGTCCACAACGTTTCCATGGCTAACATCACCATCTGCACCTGAAGAAGATGGTAGTATCAGCCATGGAAACGTTGTGGGCAACAAACCTCATCACCCGATTGGAATCTCGAGAACTCTTCATCCATTATTATAGTTATTTTATAATTTATAGCTTCAAAGTTCCTTGTTTAACATAGCTTTGTCGTATGTCCTCTACTTCTTATTCCTAACAAAATCTGCAGTACCACCCTTCAGCTTTATGATTCGTCCCTTTTTCCTATTTTGACTAATTTTGTTCGGAGAGAATATATGAGGTAACTTGAAATGGCTACCAGGATGTCCGTATCAGGAACACGTCAGTTTTCAGGAAAACCTTTTGTTTCTGAGCACTTTGTTTACTATATTTCAAGGCCTACGAATACACATAAGAGAATAGAACCTTATTTCTTGTTTGCTTAAATATGGTAGATATTCAGACGTGCACTGGGTGGGTTTATTTTAAGAAATGGAGGAGAAAATGAGGCGGTGGACGTGAACGGACTGTAGAATCCTGAGGACGCGGATAACCGTGACTATGGCCTGTCAAAAAAATCCGCTCGTGTGTGGTGAGGCATTGAGTATGTCGGTTTACAAAACGTCGTTTTACCGCATATCGAGATCAACTATTAATTCTCCACGATTGAACAGCAATTATTGGACGTCACCAGTATGAATTTTAATTTACTCTGTTATATATTGATAATCATTTGATAATTGGATGACAGAATAAAAATACAGGCCTACGTTCATGGTATTTGTAGATTTAGAAAAAGGCTTTGATAATGTGAACTGGAATACACTATTAAGGATTTTGAAGAGGAGAGGAATAAAATATGGAGAGAGACGGCTTATCTATAACATCTACAGAAGGCAGTAAGCATTAATTAGAATTGAGGGGCAAGAAAAATAGCAGAAATCAAGAAAGGAGTAAGACAATAATGCAGTCTATCGCCCACGCTCTTTAACTTATATATAGAACAAGCGATGAAGAAAGTTAAACGGAAAATGGAAAAGGAATCATATAGCAAGGAGAAGAAATAAAAACCCTGCGGTTTGCCGATAATATTGTTGATTACGAGGGATAAGTGACGTAATATTCAGATATTTACGTATTTAATTGTATCTACCACAGGAAGGTTACCATTTATTATTGCGTTTCTAATATACGATAAGTTATTATAGTTATTAAATATGATTGCAATCATATACTCTTGTTTAATCATACGTTCTACCGATCATTTAGCATTGAAACGCAATCAAACATGTTTTAACACTGTTAAACAAATAATTTAATTTTATTCCCCATTATGTACATACATAAACAAAATCACCGAAGATATCGTAAATCTCCTTAACAGAGACAATAGTAGCTTAAATTGAGGTTTGCTAGAGTGGAGGAATGTAGCATCGTATCTGGTATTCGATTTGGACTAGCTCAGTTGGTTAGAGCATCCGCCCGGTAAGTGGGAGGTTCCAGATTCGATTCTCAGCAAAGATAAACCACAAAGAAAAAAATATTTCCCACAAGCACTGTATATCTCAATACCTATGAGAAAAACACTTCAACTTAGCTAATTCTACAATCTGTGGCATACTACTACTTGCGTTATATCAAATTTCAATTTTCAACTAAGGCTATTCGTAATTCACATCCTGAAAGATAGTATCGAGATTAAATTTCGTAGACAATTACATTTTACTATTTACGGAATAATGAGTCCTTTTGCTCTTGATATTTAATCCAATAAGAAATCTTTTGCTCTATGTGACCTATGTACTTAATTCTCCGTACGATCAAACACTCTTCCATTACTGGACACTAAAATATGTATAGTATTGTAAGATCATTTTTGAACGTAACTTGAATGAAAGTACAGTTGTGCTCGCAGGTTGGTCACTCGCAAGTTCAGATCTGTGCTATACACGCAATCTACTCTGCGCAGTTTAATGGTTTAAGATCGTCTGATAAGATGTCTGTCGTCTGTTATGAATGCGTTCAATGAAAATGGTGAACAGATAAATCACTCAGATAGGAAAACTTTGCATTTCTCAGTTTTGTTCGATTTATTTAACTTCAGTCCTTCCGATTTCATAAGCCGAGCCTGTGACAAAATGTGGACAAATCGTTACAGAAAGTCAACATCAGCAATTTACTCACGTTTTTCACGATTTATGCTCTCATTATCGTACTGTACTAGAAAGAATCGTATGTCCCAGAAACCTGTAACTACAACTTGCATCGTCAAATTGATTGTGTTTAAAGATTACAATTGTACCCAAATTAATTAGTTTTTTCTTGCATATTGCTGGGTTGTTACATACTAAAAGATTAAAAACGAGGGATGTCGGCAAGAATTAAGTATGTGTAGTGTCTTTGAGATTAATATTAGATGAGATATAAGATCAACCAGATTCAAAAAATTTGCAAAATGGAAAAAGTATATGCTTCCGATTATAACTCATTTCTAGGAATGCTTATCAATGACATAAAATATTTTAGTTAAATGGGCATCCAGACTCAAATTACGGAAATTGACGCTGAAGTCAATAGTAAATTTAAGTGTGTAATATCCTAGAATTGTAAAGGACAAATTATATATATTATAATTGGGCAGAATATGTATATGACTTACGTTTAGGAAAAACCTATTTAACCGTATTTCATCCAAATTAAAAGTGGTGAAAATTATAAGAAAATTATTTCCAGTTATTATAATAACTTCGCTTTTTATTACTAGTTCAAAAGACTGTATTTTAAAACTTTCCTTTCTTTTATAAAATTATATATATTTTTATTTATAAATCGGATTCTATTTGTAGGTCGTATATGAGCAAACATTTCATTGTATTGCTGAACCGGATCCCAAGAAGTTGGAAAGATCGAGCGTAGATGGATTAAAGATTTTATAGAGCTTTAAATGAACTTCCCAGCTTTCAAAACCAGTCGCATCTCATGGTTTTAGAATATAAGTTGTAACGGAAGTCAGGTTATTTGAAATAAAAATTACCAAAATAAATTAACAAAGTAACTTTATTATTGAGAAATGAAATACGAGTTCCCTCAGGGCGTGATTGAGGTTACTTTCCGAATTTCACATAATGATTTCTTTCTCTAGCTCCATGGCGCACTTTGCAAATTTATGTAACTACCAGCTATGGCCTCGACTTCGTTCGCGCGGAACTTGGACAAATAGCTTTTTCTATTTTACCCTAAAACCATTCAACAGCACAGAATTTTGGTAGAGTTAAATTAATTGATAATATAAAAAGTGCGGTATCATTTATTTTTGATCGCTTCAGGGCAAACTTATAACACGCAGTTTGTTTCGAGCACGTCCCGCTTTCACACGTTTCGGAGCCAATTCGATACAAACTTCCAGAAACATCAATTATAGTTATTGGGATAAATAATATTTATTTTAAGTTTAAATAAAGCCAAAAACAGACAAAAATTAGTGAAACAAAATATAATTTAAAAGCAACTACATGTTTCGGACCTGATATGGACGCTCTTCAGGTTGAACTCAAGAACTGAAGGAAGTCCATATCAGAACAGAAACATGTAGTTGCTTTTAAATTATATTTTATGTTTCACTAATTTTTGCCCTTATTTAAACATATATTATACTTACATACATTAATAATATTATATTTACGTATACATCGTATCGACGATCTAAAGAAGTTGATGATTTCTCAGGGAGTTAGCTCTGCCAACAATAGGTTAATTTCAGCGCAAATTCTGCTGCAACAATAGATAAGGTGTGAATACTCGCTCGCTTTCTCTCTCTCATGCTGCCAAAATTACGCTTATAATAACACAGGAAGTCCGATGAATGGTATAGGAACGCCTAATAGGCGCCGGCTTTCGCGCGGCAATTTAACGGCCTGATAAATATTTACACTAATGTCTTCTGGACTCGCAGTTGGTTTTAGCGCCAGCTTTCGCACGGCAATTTAACGGCCTGATAATTATTTACACTAATATCTTCTGAACTCTGCAAGATATCGTAATGTAACATACACGAAAGTTTAAGTTAAAATTCCTGCTTCAATCTCTGAAATTTTCATTTAAATCCGTTAAGCCGTTTCAACGCATAGATCAAGAGTATAGGCAACCCGCATTTACTTTTGTGGCTTCAAAGCGCGTATTCCAAGAAACCTTCCCGTAGAATTAATATTTATGCTACATTTTTTAATATCTTCTGCAATGTATTGAAATTAAATATGCACTAATATTTAATATTAATTAAACCATCAAATTTTCATTGAAATCCGTTGAGCCGTTTGAAGTCTATTCGAGACAAACAGACAGACAGCCACTTCAATGTTATTTGTTGGTATAGATGTGTCACCGATACGTTTAATACTATTTCTCTCTTTCAAAAGAAACTTTCATCCGAATTCAATAACAAATTTAAATACGGATGAAATCTTGAGATATTGCCCATTTACTGAAATCATAAAAACGTCTTTCTAAATCGTCCAAAACATTTAATAATTTTCCCTCATAAATTTAACTAAGGTATCCTTACTTTCAAAGACGGAGAATGTGTCAGATACTTTATTTTCAGAGATATATCGTAAGTTGCAATTTACTTTTGAATGCGTTTATTGCGCTAATCATCTCAATAATGGATTTTCCTTTACCTTGAAGCTCCAAGTTAATGGTGTTTAAATGCATTGTGATGTATGCCAAAAAATTGTCAGTAATTTGCCGCGACTCAAGCACCTGACGTCCGTGTGAAGAATTAAACCAGTGTGTTCAGCAGATTCACTTCTTCCATCGTCAATTTGAAGAGCTTTCGTTGTAAGCTACGGGCACGGATGTAATTCACAATTTTTATTGCAATGCCCATAATCTCCTCCATGTTTAGAACTTTTTAACACAAAACTTGTTGATGGATAATGCAATGGAATGAGAAAAACGAAGGGAAATCATCATTATCTCGACGCAGTGTCATAAAACTGACTCCTACTCCCACAGGCGCAACATTTATACCGGTGCGGACGAAGTCTCGAATGTTCTCAAGTACCTAACAAACGAATGCCGCCAAAAACTCCGCCAGAAGTTTATAGAAAATCGGCGGTAATCAAAAACATCGCGCGTCGCGGAATTTCTTTGGCAAGTACCGCGTGTTCCTCTGATAAAGCCGCCTTTCGCTTCTATCAGGGGATTATTATGATAGAAGACATTGATTTGGGGATTATTCTGACCTCATTGAGGGTCAACTAAAACATAATCTGTGAATAGATCTATATCGGTAAATTTTTCTCGACATTGACTTAAAAAGCATTCGCGATCGACCGTTTGAGCACCCCTGCTCTATAGTAACCTAATTCCTTAACTATTTCGCATTTTTTTGAAAGTTACTTTTTGCGAATGATTACAATGATCTGATGATGCGAAATGGTATAATTTGTTCAATTCACAGAGCCACATCATTCTTGGAGGGTGCAAGACCCGTTCGTAAACCTGTTGAGGAAGGAGTAAGGGTTAAATTGTGAAGTAATTCGATCATCGCACGCAGATCGCTCTGCGCTCTTGACTAGGCACAACCGTTTGCTATTTCAAGGCTGTTAATATTAGAAAGTTTTTATGCCCGTTACAATGGACGTGTGAATCTCCGAAGGATATAGAAACTTACCTAAGATAATAATTAAGAGACGATACTCCCGTCTCAATATAATAACCTACAAGACCTCCATGCTATAATTAATATTTATATTTATTATTACAAAATTCTATGAGGCCTCTCCGTTACATTAATTGACGTGTATGATTAAACGTTTAACGTAATTTATTTTCTTTACTACTCATACGTTTATATAAATAAAAACGTTAGACAGAAGAGATGACAAACTTATTTTTCGCGGCATCTGCTAAATATTTATACTTAGATATACAATTTTAGAAATAATAAATATAGTTCCTATTACTATTTAACTGACAATAATAACGCAATAGATAAATAAATATAACTTCCAAACAAAAAAAATGTAATGAAGAAAATTAGAACAATATATAACTAAGTTTCGTCCCTAATTTCTAACCTCATCAGATAAGCAATAAAAATAAGACAATACGTTAATTAATTTTTATCTAAAATTTTTCGAAAAATCTGATAATAAAATACGAAAAAAGCATTTTAGCATTGTAGAAAAAACTGTTACTTTAAATTATATAAAACAAATTCAAACTTACAATTTGATTGTATACAATTCTAAAGTTCCCAATGATAAGGTTAAAAAATTATTTAACATAATATAAACGAATAAATATTTAAAATAATTTAAAGTTATATTTTACTGTCGTGACACTCTATTACAATAAATTCTCTGTCCAACTATTTGCTTTCATAATGCTGGAGAGAATTTTTATTGTGTTACTTGAACTACAAGTATATGCTGCCTATATATCATTTCTAATCGTCCTAGAGGTCAATTGAGTAAATTTGATTCGCTTTCTTTTGTAAAACAATCCGAGAATAAAATATGCGTTGTTGTCTAATTTAACTGTATTTATTACTTTCGGCTTACAGTATAAATGCAACGTTATAAACCAGGAGAGTTTTCTTTTCCTCATAACGTGCTTTCTTTGTTCAATTAATCAGCATCCGATTTGCTAGCTCAATTTCCGCACGTCACTTGTCAAGAAAGATTATTTCCTGAGAGAACTTCCCGGGAAAGTGAAATACAAACTTTCAAATGAAATCTGGATTGCGTGTCGGTGATTGTTCTGCTGAAGTTGTGTGAGGAAAATTCCCTTTGACCTGTGAACACTCATTACACTGCGTAGGAGAGTTAACATGTTTACATTCTCCACACTGCATAGATGACTTGTTAAGTTCATTCACAGCAATACTTAAATAATCAATGTAACTGAATAAAATTCTGATATTCTTAAATTACACGCTGAACCTAATGGCTAAACAGCTGAAAAGAGAAAAAAAGCAGCATTACAAAGACAACAAATCAGTCGTCAATGAAGAACTGCTGTTTCTGTTGTTGTGGTGGTATTCAGTTCTAAGACTGGTCTGATGCAACCCTCCATGCTAACCTATCTTGCGCAAGCCTTTTTATTTCCTCATCAGTACCACATCCTGCCTACCCCACTTAGCGTATTCCATCCTTCGCCTCCTCCCTCTTCTGTTCTTACTCCACACACTTCCCTTTAATGCTAATTTTACAAGACCCTCACGTCTTAAAACGTGGCCTATTAATCTATCCCGTCTCTTAGTCAACGTCCTCCACATTGTTCGCTTTTCCCCTATTCTGTTTAGAACTCCCTCGTTTGTGATTCTATCCACCCATCTGATTTTCAGCATTCGCCTATAGCACTATATTTCAAAGGCTTCTGTTCTTTTCCTTTCCGTCCACGTTTCGCACCCATATAACACCACGCTCCATACGAACATTTCTAGCAACGATTTCCTAATATTCACAATTATATTACCCGTAAGTGAATCCCTCTTTTTCGCGAAAGCCTTCCTTTCCTGTGCTATCCTACTCTTTATGTCTACTATACTTCTACCATCCCTAGTTATTACGCTTCCCAAGTAGCAGAATTCCTTAACTTCCGTCAAAATATCCCTTCCCAATCTAACACCCTTTGTTATTCCACTATTTCCCATACTACACTCCATTACCTTGGTTTTCCCTCTATTAATCCTCATATTGAACTCTTTCTCCAGGACTACGTTCATGCCATTTTAGGTTTACAAATATTTTCTCTCTATATTGTAATAGACCTTTATAATTTTTTTAACATTTTACTAAAAAATTATTGCAAACACCACAGTAGGTGGTAAAAAATAATACAAACCTTCTTCATTGAAATAATTGTTACGGACCGCATGATATTCAGAATGTCCTGAGGCAGGCTGGCGGGCAAGGATGCGAGAATCGTTGAGAGGACGCTTATGACATCGGTTGACGCTCTGCAAACTTAGGTGAAGTAAGGTGGAATATTTCCAACTTACTACTAATGTTGCTTACAGTCTCTGTTTACTGAGGCTTCAGTTAATAGCCACTCAAGACTGAGCAACTCAATATCACTTCTAGTCTCTTTCCATGACAGCTCCATCAATGAGTCACATATTCTTTATGCCCAAGCATTTATAAGCGTCTTGGATAATGATTTCTTACAGCTGAATGGGGTTCAGACACAAAGAATGGCTTTTGTCGATGTTTCTATGCTATTAAAGGGGAGTTGCCTGTTATCAGGATCAGCCTCATGCAGCCAGTCAGCCAAATATAAGTCAACCCTTGCCTACCTTGCTCTCCCTTCACATTTCCCCTTTTCAATGTCCTTCCTATGTTATTAAAGGGGAGTTTCCTGTTTCAGGTTCACCCTCATGTATCCAGTTAACCAAAAAAAAAGTTAAATAGTTGTCCGCTGATCATGTTAAGTTAACGTAGTATAAAGTTACAAATATATGCACATTACTAAGATTATTGTAAAAACAAAAGAATTTATGATATAATTCCAGAATAAAATAGATGATTTATAAAATATTGGGTTATAAATATTACTTAAAGTTTCGGTGTTCGGTTGTACACCAATGGTGTTAGAATCAGATTTAATGTATAACATTTCGGAAATTAATCTACTATAGTAATTTTCAGTCGAAGCCAAGAGAACTGCCCAAGAATTTTATTTAATAAACCTGCTTGAGGGGGGAGGTAATGGATGGGGAAAATTCTATAAGTATATTCGAAGGCGCAAGAGTAATAAGAGCGTTGCTCCGCCACTAAAAGGAGTAGGAAATACACTAGAACTAGACGAAGCAATTATAGCCAACAGGTTTGCTAACTACTTTGCCACGGTATTCGGGGAAAATATGGATTTACCCACTTGGGAAAACTGCGGATCTACATCTGTCTTCAAAATCAATGCTAGGAACTTACGAAAAAATATTATAAAACTTAATGCTCATAAGTCAGCTGGCCCGGATGGGATTTCGGGAGAAGTGATAAATTAGGAGGGGAAGCCATGATTACGCACCTCATACGGCTGTTTGAAATATCTATTAACAATTCTGATGTTCCAGACGATTGGAGAAAGGCGATTGTAGTTCCCATATTTAAATCAGGTGCGCGATCGGAAACAAGTAATTACAGGCCGGTTAGCCTCACATCTGTGATATGCAAGCAATTTGAACGCTTGATAGCTGAATATTTGCGTAAGCACTGGGACGAAAGGGGGTGGATTTACGGTGGGCAACATGGCTTCAGACCTGGATTCTCTTGTGAGAGCCAACTGACAACTGGCAACGGTCTGCCAAGATCTGTCGGACGGGGTTGATCAGGGAACCTGGAGAATAGACGCTATAATTATTGATTTTTCTAAAGCCTTCGACGTCGTGCCGCACGATCTATTATTAAGTAAGTTAAAAAATACTGGTATAGATTTTCGGGTACTGAAGTGGATTCGGGAATTTTTAAAAGATCGTTCACTCAGAGTTCGCGTGAATGACAAATTGTCCGACTCTGTGAAAATCACGTCAGGGTCCCGCAAGGAAGTGTCATCATGTTCCTTGCATTCATAAATGACTTAACAATCGGTATAAAATCACAGATCAAACTTTTTGCCGATGATTGTATGGTTTATAGGGAAATAGTAAACGTTGAGGATGCACAGATTCTGCAGACTGATTTAGACAATTTTTGCTAATGGTCAGTTAGAAATAAAATGCAAATAAATGCAACGAAGAGTAAGGCAGTCGTATTTACAAAAAAGAGAAATGTCCCTACCACTAGATATAAAATGGGGAACGAAGTCGTAACGGAGTCAAATAACTGTAAATATCTTGGGATCAGGATTACAAAATATTTACATTGGGGTAATGAGGTGAGCGAGGTCCCTTGCTGGTAAAGGGTGGAGGGCGCTGCTGCTGCTTCACTTTGTAAACAGTCTTGAGGAAAAGCACGAGAAAAACCAAGATTTCTGCTTACAAAACGCTAGTCAGGCCAATTTTAGAATATGGGGTAACGTGCTGGGATCCATATCGAAATTAACACACTGTAGCGTTGGAAAAAAATAAAAATCGGGCTGATGTTTGGGGGTCGATTCGCGAATATTCCTCACGAGAATTTAGGTCTCAGTAATAGAAGGAAACATGTGAGGTTGTGCGCAATATATAAAGTTTATAAGGGTGAACCACAGGGCCTGGAAAGAAATAACAAACCATCTTACGGCGCCGAATTATATTTCTAAAAATGACCACTCGTTCAAAATTAAAGAAAAAGGGCAACGCACAGACGTAGGAAAATTTTCATTTGTAAATAGGTCAATACGCGATTGGAATTCCTTGCCTGCAGAAATACTGACGACTTTTCCGGGTAGCGTAAATCAGTTTAGGAATAGGCTAAGAAAACTTAAGTAAGTAGTATTTTTTTGAATCAGTGAAGTGAAAATAGTGAAGTGCAGTGATTTCTGTGTGACTCCTTGCTTTTCTTTTTCAGATCAAAAGCTACACTTCAAAATTCTTCCTTAGTGTGAATTGTGTTTTCTATTTGTAATTGTATTTGTGCTTTCTTTATATATAGCTGCCACCGGGCAAATGCCCAATAGCAGCTAAGTAAGTAATAATAATATTCTGGGAGAGTGATATTTGGTGACAGGATTATTTAACACAAATACATACTAGATGTAAGAAATGTGTCAAATATTTTGAAAGATGATAGTAACTATTACAACGATAAAAAAGTCCAATAATTATGAATCCGGAAATGAATACTTTCTGAGACATGCTTCGAACTACAAGGGTCTAAAGTTGGAGAGATTCTAAAATTAAGTTATTTAATGTGTTGGTCCACCTTGGAAATAAAGATATCTACTGATAGGTCTCGGTGTGATAAAGAGAATAAACCCTTGCTCGTTTTTTTAAGTTGAGTACAGACTTCGCAAGAGGCGGAAAAACACCGAAAAAACCATCTTCAAAAAATTTAAAACAGTAGGTTTGTTGACAAATTCATTTTTTTTCACATATACACAGTATTGTTGTTATTAAAGTTTATTTTATTTAATTCTTTTACCTGTGATGAATATCACCATCAAATTCATATTTTATCGCCTTTTAGAAATGAGAAATCACTAAATATTAAAATTTACCTGACGTAAAAAATTCAACTAATACATGTATAAATCGTATCGACGATCGAAAGAAGTATATTATTCTCAGGGAGTTAGCTCTCTCCCAACGATACGTTAATTCTGACGCTAAATGTTTATAATTTAAAAATTATATAGTATTATATATCAAGAATATAGGCAACCCGCATTCACTAGGAGGTCTCGATGCACGCATGGCACACAAAACCTTTTACGTAAAATGTTTTTCACTTTTCCACACGTATAGCTTCAATATATTTAAAAATTTCAAGGATCATGGGCATCTTCGAGCCCTGAGAAGCACGTGCTGCGTTTAGTGGTGACTTTATGCATTAATGACCACAGCCATTCGAATCTAAACAGACCTACAGTATTTCAGAGGATTTCAAACATGAAGTTTACTCAATATTCATCGATTGTCAATGGACAATCATGTCAATTATTTATTCAGTGAATAAATATCTATATAACATGAAATAAAAGCTGTACTGTCTTCGGATAAAAGTTTTCGCAATTAAAAAAACCGGCAATATTTACATTTTATGGTCTATACTACTTCCATTGTCACTGGTTCAAAAATTAAATATATATATATATACGCTCCTAGCCCAGATTATGACATCCTTTGCGGTGCTTCGAAACATGCTCCTACAACGTACAATTTCACGCCGTCAGAATATCTTATGGCCAGTGCGGTCACCAAATCTTTCATCGTGTGAGGATATCTGATGTGTGAAATCACGCACTGCGGAAGAACTAAAGGTTGCTATCGAACCTAAAATTTGAGCAATACAAATTAACATGCTTCGTGAAGTCATGACTAATTATGTACAAAGAAAGACTTCAGCAATAACAAATTTACTGATTTTAATTATAAATTTTAACTGTGTGTTATTCAAAAATAAATAAAAAAAGCTATTACCCTTGCAAATACATCTGATATTTTTGTCGCACCCTGTATAACAAAAGTAGTAAAGTCGATTTCTGCAAATATAGATAAAATTTACTTCCTGTAAATATGTAGAATTCAACTTAACTAAATTAGTTATACTTAGGCACCTGAAAAGATTAGAAGAAAAGGAACGAAACGTTGGGCTAGTTTCGGAGATATTGGTCGGTTTATTTATTGATTGATTCAATTTGTCAGATATATATAACAACAAAAACTGTTTTTGTATTTAGAGGAAGGGATTATTAAATTTTAGGGAGTAGAGTCTAAACACATAACGACTCAGTTTGCACAAATTAAAAGGGGCGTTGATTAGACAACTGTTGAGCAACCAATAATACGAATTTTATTATATTTACGACGTATATACATCTTAAAATCGGAAAAGATGGATAGTGGATAGCCCCAGTAGCTTCAAAAGCGCATAAAAAGTGCCCAAATAAAGATTATAAATGAAGCACCATTCCACTTGAAATGAGCGTGCATATCATTATTCAGTTTTTTCGTGTATTCCATTGTCTGAGTACAAGAGAGAGAAAGATAGATGAGAAGCGAAGTGACGAAGGATAGCAGAGAAACAATTACGAGAGAATGATATCAGAGAGGAAACCAAAAAAGAAAGTTGGGTTTTTCTCTGTGAAAGTGATATCCTTCTCTCTACCTTTCTTCTCATCTACCTTTCTCTCTTTTTTACTCAGGCAATGGAGTGCCATTGTCAGCAAACTTCAAAACCATGTGCGTGTATGAAATTACAAATATGGCTCCTGACGATAAAAAATAATATTTTGCTATTTATTTTTTCCCTTTTATTGTGAACTACCATGGTTAAGTATTCTTGTTTGTACGTGCTGTGACACCAGACACGGTTCACTTAGTCTGCCTTTCCGTGAGACATCCATTACAGAGGCAGGCTTGAGAGGGACTCTTATCAGGGAAGACCTGGGTGTTACTTGGCACGCAACGCAACACTCATCCAACAAGCCGTAAAATACGCGGTTTTCGGGTCGATAAACCGTGACCTACTTGGTTCAGGCACCACAATCTGCAATAGCAATGCTGCCCTATATGAAAAACTTTATTGTAAACAACTCTTGCAGTTAGGATTCCGTATAAAGTAGCGTTACTGGTCTTTGGCTTTCGATACAAATTCCTTTAGTACTCGTTACATTCGACTATCGATACTTTTTCCAGATACTTAAAAGTATCGAAAAAAAGTATATATGTTTTGGATTGATAGTTTTCATTCTTACAAAGTTTGTGTTATTCGTTATTGTTGCTGGCTGTCGTCTCTTTTACCTTTCTTGTGTGTTTGATGCTTTGTTTTATCGTCACCCAGTCGTCTCTTGTGAGTAGACCAGTACGACGGCTTCCGATACAAGTATTTTAGTACTCGTCACCTTTTTGCGATTCTTTTGATTAGTAGTACTTTTTACCGACACTAAAACTATCGAATGCTTTTTGTTTTTTTCTTCAACCCTAGGGTCATTTGCGTCTATACATAATTACGGGCAGCTTTTTCTGTTATCTAGATAAGGGAATCATATTACGATAACTCAAACAACACAACGCCCGTGCCAGGATTCGAGCCCGGGACCTCTGTAGAGCGAGGTCGCAATGCTAACCACTAAACAGAAGGTCGGCATCGAATGTTTGTGTGCGGTCATATCCATTGTTGCAAGCAGTGGCGGCTGGTGCATATGTACTCATGGGCTACAGCACTATTAATTTAGGAAAAATGATTTTTTTCGTAATTTTATAAACTTTTATAATAATAGTATTTTAAGAGTGCGAATTTCTTCTTCGAATCCGAAGACATTAACCTACCCGCCTCCCAGCGCGCGCTCTTCCGCATCTGTGCTATCGTGATTCTAGCTCAATATCCTGTCTGGAACAGCAAATACGCATGCTAAGTATACCTATTCAGCCTCCCTGCTTCACCCGTTGCAATCTGATTCTCCCTCGTATTCGTGTCGTTCGAGACGCAACTAGCGGACGATTCAAGCACCAAAACCAAATTAAATTTCAACAATTTAGTAATTACAAAAATATTGAGATACGCGTGTCGGAGCTTTCTCTCTGAGGTATTTTCCCCAGATTTATTGCGGGACTTACCTTACTCTATAACTTTCTCATGGTTCTCACATGCCAAAGCACCTTCATCGATTTTAGGAGGTGTATGTACTGTGCTCGAAGGCCATAGGCATACGGTAAGAATTGGCCGCTGATCCCATTGGATCAACTGCCTCCTATAACTGGTTGAGACATGAAGAAGGGAAAGCTGCGATCCCACAGCAAATTCCTCTCCCGTCAATCCGAAGGGCGTGAGAATAGTACCGAATAGCCCAACCTACCTGATGCAGATTTTTTATGGTTTTCACTTAATCTTTTTAGGTGAAACACGGGTTGGATCCTTAAACTATAGCCCGGGGCACAACCCTTAGCTACGTTGCTCTATCTTCCACATCCCTCATTTTCAATTCCCTTCCTATGCTATTATGGGGAGTTGCCTGTTTCTTTTCACCCTCATATAGCCTATTACCCCCCCCCTAGTAGTAAAAATCTTAATTTAAAATAGATTATATTTTAAAAACCAAAATGGATTTTGTAAATTTTGTATAGTATTAAAAAACACAATCAATGTACTTTTAAAAATATAGAAAACATTTAAGAGGGTGAATTTCGAAAACTTTCATAAAACTGTGAAAACTGCCGTGGGATAGTTAGTAAACCACTGTCGTAATGGGTGGCTTATTCCTAAAATTATTTAAGATACATTCGAAGAAAAATACTTATCTGTTGAAAATTGAAAGAATTAATATTAATATTATTATTAGTAATAGCATTTAACAAAAATATATTATAAAATATAACTTTTCGTGATTTGATATCTAAGAATACAAATATTTTCAAAAAGATAATATAATTGTAATATTTGGTGCATTGTAAATGTGCCTCAATTCAAATGTACCTAGTGGTATATGATTTGTAACGTAACAAGTACCACATCCATTGCAGAGGTTTGCTGTGATGATTAAGTAGAGCTTACTTCTTTTAAAAAATTAAATGAGTCCTGAATTTATTATAAAACGAAAGAAAATGTCATGCAAATGTTCTCTTCCAGCGGAAATACCACATACACGACCTGTTTTATTTGTTCGCTTACTGTAAGGAGGGATACAATGGAAGAAAAGTATCGATACTTTACTCAGTACTAGTACGGAATCCCTGGTATTGATACTTAAAAGTATCAATACCTGATAATATCAAATTGTATTGTATTTATTATTACTACAGGTGGGCATTTGTCCGGTGGCAGTTTGTTGATAAAATTAAAGTACAAAGATAAACTTGATAAACTAAAAGAACAAAGATAAATTACAGAAAAAAAATTTAAATTATAAAAAAAATTCACGTTCTTCTTTTTACAAAATAAGCATCTAACTTTTCAGATGTGAATTTTTGCTGTATTCTAATTACAAGCATGACTCCGTGTCATTTTTTTCTAAAATTTTTATTTTGCCTGTATCTTGAAAATTTTTCAGAATAAAATTTTTAAAATTGGTAAAATTACTTACATTGCCAATCTTGCCTTCATACCAACTTTCATGAAAATCAAAATTAATGAGATCAAGACGGTGATTGATCTGATGTGGAATGGCTCATTTTTTTCTTACTTTCTTTCTTACTTAGTCAGTACAAAAGTTTTTATAAAGTATTTAACAGATCTATATGCATCAATGGACATCAGAGCTCAATGCTAATAGGTATCAACAATAACGATGTTAAGTAAATCAGGTTATTCCATTAGGAATCAGGAGAAGAGAATTTTGTTTCACCAAATGGGAAAAAATCTTCTAGATAGTGCGTTTAGATTTAAGTTCCTTAAGGTATGTAGTGATAATCACCTTTAGAAGAATACTTCATTTCACGTTTCAAATTTAGGTAGGTAACTATTGCAAACGAATATAAAAAAAATCACGTATAAGCTCAATGGCAACATGAGCAATTATAAAATGAATGTTGGGTGAATGGAATTATGTGGTTAGCAGTCACTAGTGGTTTTATGGTTTGGACTGACAGCTACTGTTGGAAGTTTAGTGGATCGACATTCCCTTGAGTGGAGCATTGATTTAACCTCGACTTCGGTGCGAAATGCAATCTAATCTTAGCTCACGGAAGGGTCCACTGTCAGCGGCTACGTTTTGATATGTGGTACGGAGTCATCGTCAACTTAATACCACCTGTAATCAATAGCACGTCATGTATGTACAAACTCAATGAATTGTCTCTGCGAGGAAAAGAAAATTATTTTAAATATTGTCCACTCAATCATTTAAAAATATATATTATTTTGTGTAACAATGACTCCGGTCAACTACTAAATCCTGACAGACTATTGACCGATGCACGTTTTCCCGACGACAAAATTCCGATTGACGTTTGCCCGACAGTGTCACGCTGTTATCAGTGTTCAAAATCACCCCCTAACGGCATGAGGTTAACACTGCCACTGTTGATCGATTTGAAGTTTTAACCCCTTTACGAGGGGGTGGAAATAGGAAGACATTACTTAAAAAGTTTATATTTAAGAGAATTCACTGCTGATCTAAAGGGATTTTTGGGACTTTTACGTTACAGGTATTTTTAGCGCTCTTGAAGTTCTTCGGATTAATACCGACTATGACCAAAACTCCCATTTTTCTTATAAGTGCATCCTACTTTCACTCCAACCCCTCCGCCTGCTGAGGGTATCTCATCCCAACACTGGTTAATTCCGGATCATAATTTACATGTGAACAAACTTTCTTGAAATTGATCCACGCGTTTAAAAGTCTTTGATGAACACAATGTCATCCCCTTTAATTTATATTCCTAAGGATGTATCTTTCACTAAACCGTTCCGGAATGCGACAAATAAACTCCACGACTACCATAAACTTCGGATTCAATACAAATCTTAAGATGTTTTAGATACTAAAAACATCGATAGTAACACTATGAATCTGAGAGGCCCCCGTAAACTATGTATTTGACACCAATATACGCTGTTTTCGAGTATGCTAAAGTAGCCGAAGATCCCTTGTGTTTGTTTCTGGATCGTTATTTGTGTATCAAGTATGGTTAAAAATGTTAAACGCAATAGTTAATAAATTAATCTATACCAATAAATAAAATTGAAGTGTCTGTTTCCGAATTTCGAGTGACACGTGGGCAGCGTATCGACCCTCCAACAGTGTTAATCCCGGTATTCTCGACCATGACGACACAAACATCCAAGCCCATACCAGGATTCGAACCCGGGACCTCTGCGTTGTGAGGCAGCAACGCTAGCCACTGCACCACAGAAGGTCGGCATTGCAGATATTAATATAATATAATATAAACATTAATTTTATGGGATGGTTTCTTGGTTTACGCGCGTCGAAGTGTCCCAATAGTGAATACGGTTTGCCTATACTCTTGATCTATGCTCCGAAACGCCTTAACGGATTCAAATTAAATTTTCAGGGATTGAAACAGGAATTTTTGCTTAAATTTTCGTGTATATTTCATTTCGATATCCTGAAGAGCTCAGAATATATTCATAAAAATATTTATAAATCCATTGAATTGCAACGCGAAAGGCGGCGTGAAAACCAACTGCGAATTATAAGTCCTATTGGGTGTTCCTATAACATTCATAGTTACTGTTATTATAAACGTAATTTTGGCAGCATGAGAGAAACAGAGAGGGAGGGCGAACATTCTCAATCCATCTATTGTTGCAGTAATATTCGCGCCGTAACTAACCTAACGTTTGCAGAGAGCTAACTCCCTGAGAAATAATAAACTTATTTGGATCGTCGATACGATCTGAACGTAAATTGGTTTTATTTGTCGCGTCAGGTCAATTTTAATATTTAGCAATAGCTCATTTTTAAAATCAAATATAATTGAAGTTTCTGTTTGTCTGAAAATGCGTATCAAATTGGCTCCGAAACATGTGAAACCGGGACCAGTTCAAAACCAACTGCGAGTTATAAGGTTTGCCCTGAATTGATCATAAATAAATGATACCGTGTGTTTTATTAATTCCACTTATCAAAATTCTGTACCTGTTGTTTCGTTTTTAGAAGAGCTATTTCCGCGCGAAGTCGCGGGCATAGCTAGTTATAAATAAAATTGGGAACTTATTCTGACTTGTATTAATAAATAAAATTAATCTATAGAGGCCAAATTTATTAAAATTTTCATCAACTCAAAGTTTCCTTCCAATATTCTGGAACGATTGCAGTTGAATATAATTAACAGAATCATATATACATATATAGTCCAATTAAATAGTAATAAATATTAATTTCCACCTCTCCCCATTTTATCAGCTGCAGATATTGGAACCGAATATATTTTCTTTGTGATCATGCTGTTGATGAACGTTTGGAAATCTACGATACTAAACGGATAGATTAGCTTGCCATTTTCCTACATTCCATAGATTCTGGCATTTCAAACAAGAAGCCCATTGCAACTTGATCAGCGACCCGCAGACAACTAGTTAAAAATGGATTGGAAACAGTCTATATTGTAGTGAACTCATTGCGAAATGGTTTATTTGTTCGTTTGTTTCAACATAGTCACTTCTGCTTGAAATTTTTATAAATATGTATTTTGCAATACTCACAAAAACAAAATATAAAGGAAATTGAAATGCGAGGGTTTTTCTTCGGACTGTCCGCTAAATGGATAACACATAACCAATTCTTTATTTGGAATAGTTCTTTTGAACTAGTTCGTTCACTAGTATACGCCAATAAATGTTCTTCAATTGGTAATCTTTATATATAAAATTTCGGTGTGCGTGTATTCGTAATTTTTATCCTTCTAAACGTCTTATTTGATTTTGATGAAATTTTGTTTGATGTATTTATGGGGTCACCTGATGGTTCTTAACTATAGTTTGACCCAGCTGTTGTCGAGATTGAGATTTTTTTAATTTTCAACTACAGATATATATATAATTTCTCACATAAAAATCATATAAGCCCAAGTTTTTAGCCCGACCGTTTGAATAATCTGTTGAACTAGACTCACGCATGTTCATAGCGTCGTAGCTATATATTTTTTTGACATTTCGATTTCGGATTGCTGAGTTACGATATATTCCGTGTATTGTAATTTCGTGCATACTGAGTGAATTATATATCAATTAATTCGACACTGAACAAATTAAATGTACAAATGTGAAAAATCTATGGTTTGAATTACGATTTATACGTATGTTCATTCCATCTAACCTAAATAAAACATTTTATTTTCATCATTCATTTGTGCTATGTTGATGATAGGGTGTGCGAAAAGACTAATTAAAAAAATGTGTCGATCTGCTAGTTTAATCACGTGTTGACCTAGAGATTACTGTCGAATTAAATACCACAGCGGACTAATATAAATGAATTATCAGGAAATGTCGAGCATTTGTTGTATATTATAATATTATAATAGGGTATTTTTATAATTTGTGTTCAATAGGGTGTACGAAATACTAATAGTATTCTTATTGTGCGAGGGAGGAGCGAACCGAGCATCACTGTGGACAGGGCTCAGTTATACTGAAAATAAAAAGATTTAAACCATTAAATTTCAGATTCAGCATATTCATAAATGCGTACAAACATAAATAAAACTCTGTTTCGCAATTCATTCTCACATGGACTAAAATCATTGTAACAACATACGAGGGCTATTTTTAAAGTAAGTACTTATCGGCAATTGCGTGAGGTGTATGGGGAAGCAATAATGAGTGATGGAATTGTGAAAAAGTGGATTAAAAAGTTTGAAGATGATCGTGAAAGTAAATACGACACTCGGTGTGGGTGTTTTCTGCGACAGGCAAAGTGTCTTGTTGCTTGAATTCTTGCCCAGGAATGCTTGTCTAATGCATATTAAAACCTTTATTGAGGGTCACTACCAAATATCCGTCTTACAATACAGAACAAAATGCCAACTTGAGTCGAAACGTTCTTCAGAGACACTTTACATTCGTTCTACTGAACATGGCCCCAGTCACATCATTGAACAGTTTCAGACATGTTTTAATGTCCCACAATTCCTTGGATTTAAACAAAATTGTAAACAGAAAGTCTGTGCGTTTATCGTATGGTTAAGGAGTTTTGCTTATTTTCTTGTCTAGTAGATATTAAAGTGTTATTTGTGATATCAAACTTATATATAAAATGTTAAAAATGTCAGTAGCTCGCCAGTGTTGTGTGCCAAATAAAATAATACATAATTAGATAAAAAGTATGTCAAATTACCTATTATTCCTTTCATTTAATTTTTTGTACCTCCGTAGATCATCACAAGTGGTCACCGATATGACTAAAAAATTGTGACTTAAAAGTTCCTAGGCTTTATTTCTAATGGATGATTTCTGCGCTAATTGGCCCTAGGTGTGGACTTGACAGTCGTGCTGAAGCATGCAACCAATCGGTGGCACTGACAGGCGCAATTTATCAACTTGCACGAGGAAATAGAGCACTGTAAAACTAAATAGAAGCACGAGCACGCTATACACTTCTAAACGCCCCGTCAATTATCGTCGCACAATTACAACTTCAGAAAAGTTTCAGTAAACGTCCAGTTACAGAAATTTATTACTGTCATTATGAACTTTAACATTGACATTGTTATAGGCAGATATTCGCCAACTTAAAGGGGCTCATGAAACGAATAGATCAATTATGTAACCAGCGACTTTAGTTTAATCAATAATGCACGCTTTTATTGCGTAAATAACCAATTGATGCAATGATATTCCACACTCCACTTACTGCCTTAGGACGCAAACTCACTCTTGACCAAAATACCAAAACATATAGGCCCTACTGCCCATTGTTTAATCAAAACCCAGATATCAAAAACTGCTTCCCGCAATGCTCCTTACCTATCATATTCAGATGCCCTTCCACCTCCGCAGATTCCTCTTTTACCTTTGAAGACCAACTATCACCGAAACCAAGTTGCTAGCCTTGTTATAGAAACATGTGGATTTCCTGTCCGAATCAATTATCTAACTATATCATTTATGTATTTTATAAAATCGTTTCTATTGTAAGGCTTTATTCTTTTCTTGTTTTTCAGGGCTTATTTGAAATGAAACAAGAGCAAGAAGGAGTTTTTAAACATTGCCTATGTTGTGGGTTAGTATAGAATATTTTCTGAGACTTTCACTTCTATAGAAAATCAGACCCACTGACTGATTTACAAATTTATCCTACTATGTAACTAATTCCAAATACATAGAAATAGCATTCATTGTACTTTATATACTATTAAAGACGCATATCACTTTGCTACTTCTATTAATAGTAGTAGTGTAGGCCCTGCAGAAAAGTTGGGCTTCCAAGACGTGGTATGAATCATGTTGTTGTGGTATTCAGTCCTAAGACTGGCCTGATACCTCTATCCTGCACAATCCTTTTCATTTTTTACATATCTACCACATCCCACATACTCTCTAATCTACTTTGTGTATTCCATCCTTGGTCTCCCTCTTCTGTTCTTACTCCATACGCTTCACTCAAATGCTAATTTTACAAGACCTTAATGGCTCAAAACCTGGTTTATTAATCTATCCCTTCTCTTGGTCAAAGTCCACTGTATTGTTTGCTCTTCCTCTATTCTGCTTAGAAAGATGTAAACAACAGACATATTATATAAAAATACAAAATATTTGATTATAATTACTTGAAATGCAGAAATAACCAGTCATATTATTTCAAACTGAAATTATCCATACCATAGTTGACCTCTTTCACTTATTTTTGTGACCACGCCAAAGTCCTGAAATGCATCTCGGCTCTATGTGGCACAAAGTGAGGGTAAAAAAAAAATGTTATACAACATAAAAAGTCATTGAATGGAAGATGATATACTACAACTACCTACACCTCAGAAATCTAAAACTCCACTCTTGCAACTGGATGCCACATAATGTCTGCATGCAGGTGGCTACACACTGAACCATTCAACCAGACTGTCAACTACTGTGAAATTGATTCTTCACATCACGTTATGACATCTAGCATCCCAGCTGTTCACTAGTTGACCCACTACCAACTGCATGCCATTTGTAGACAACACTGCCCAAGTACAGCAAAAGCAGCAACCCACTGATTGTGACATCAAATCAGTCATATGACAGTGGTCAGAGAGACACTGAGCTAATACAGCCCAAACAAAGAACTTAATGGTAGACCACCTCCAATCAATCCCAAGGAACACTCCGTTCTATGCTCAGAAAGGCTGTTGCAACCTATTCCTCAGCAACCAAAACAGATTAAAGCCTGCTGCTGAAATCTAGATATCTAATCATTAGTCCTCATCATTTTTCACATGTACCAATAACACAATCCTATGTACAATTAATTTTTAAAAATTTCTGGAGCTTTCTGTCCTACGGCCATCATTTGCTAAATGTACAAACAATTACATTACAAGGCAGACTTGTTTTCTAGAACATAATATCATTATTCCACACATATTGCACCTGTAACATTTCTCTTCACTGTTCACACCATTCAAGCAATTAAAACAATGACCTCATTAATTGTTTTATATAGATGGGTGTACCTGAATTATGCATGTCACCCTGTCAATTTTTATACTGCATCAGGTGAAACCCTTGCGTCAATAGAGAAGTTGAAATTGAAGCTCAGCATAACCATTCAGAAAAGAGGAATTTCTTGAATATGATGGTAGTAGTTATAAACAATTTCCATGTATATTATTTCAGTATGACCATTTAATTTCCAGATGTTTCACTTGACATTCTTTCTATTGATTGACATAAAAAAAATTACTGTTGTTATTTTTAAAATTAAACTTAACTTTCTTCCTGGATAATTTCACCTTGCTTACTTACAAATCTGGCTCTTTTTCAGGACCTGTAAGACACTAATCATCATGAAGAGACAAATCCAAAGTTCATGTTCTGCATATAATGGAACATGTTGTCAGTAATCACAAGTTTTTGGTAAAAGAAATTAAACAGCAAAATCAGAAAAATAATAATGCCGAAGTTCTTATACCAGTAATGACAGTAGAAAGTAATGTAATGTGCCTGGAAAATAATATTGATGAGAAGCATCCACAAATACAAACAAGAAAACTAAATAAGAAGTTCAAGTCTCTTGATTTACATTACATCAAACCACAGCAGCAACAGGCAACAAAAAATACAAGGAACAATCAACAAATAAATTATGTTCATGTCTCTTCTGAAATGCTATCTTCTGCAGGTAGTTCAAATGATGTATCAGGAAACACTGGAAACAGTTCAAAAAACTCAGTAAACTCAAATGATAATTATGACGTTCAACCTCAGAAACAACATAATTATTTAAAATCAGGAAGCCAAAACATTTCCCATGGGAAACTAGTGAGAAATGTAGAAAGGAAATCTAGTGTTCCAGATGCAAGTTCTCTAGCTTATAAGGTTAGAACTCAACTTAAAAAACCAAAGAAGGATGTCAGACGAGCTGAAATTGTTGCTGCAGTAACAAAGCGATTATATACAACTAAAAAGAAAATTGATGCAAAACCTGAACCAGAACCACAAGTTGAGGAAAAAGTATCTCATGATGAGGAGCCTGAAGAATTAAAATTATGTTCTCGAGCCAGGTTCAAGTTACAAGAAATAAGTAAAAGGGCCTTAAACATTCATCGAAAAATGAAACATATAATAATAGATATGGAAACACAAACAGATTTTATTCCCACACTGCGTGTTAAAGAAATTGGTTCGAACACAGACATCACTGGCGGTATACATACATCAGAAGTTGCTGTTAATACAAATATGTTTGAATTTCCTGTTCACCTACTATTGTGTGAAAATAAATTAATCCATCACAATGTATGTAATCACATGACCAGAGTAAACAACCAATTTGATACTTCATTGAATAGTAAAACAATTATTTTTAAAGAGGTTTCTGTAGCAACAGATGACAACTATTTTTACGACACTAGCAATACTGACTTTTTAAATAGGGATATAAGAAAAGGAAATAGTATAGGTGAGAAAGAGCCCTATAATAATGTTATGGATAAAAGCTGTTTGTGTATGAAATATGTTGATGATCAGATTATAAAAGGGGTCCAATATTCTCATATTGAACAATTGTCTTTCAGTGAACCTTCAAGGAGCAATTTTTCTGTTCAGACTAATATTCCCAGTGTTCCCTCAGACAAAGATACAACAGTTGGAGGTCTTAGTAAGGATCAATTAAAATGTTGTTGTTTTTCAGAGAAATTTGTTGGTGACAACAATGAGATTAAATCTCCTAATGTTATAGATTTTGGTATCAGTAAGTGTGCTAAAAATTTTGTACCTGGAAATGGATGCTACAAAATAGACATGGGAGTGGGAACAAGTAATAGCTGCAGTGAAATATATGGAGTTGATCATTTAAATACAAAAGAAGTTCAGACACACATTAACCCAGATAATATATTAAACAAAGAAACGATTTTAAAGCCGGGTCTTATTCACCAAAATGCCCAAACAAAAACTTATAATGTGAGAAATTCTATAGGAACACTGACTGATTTTTATTATCCTTCAAGTACATTATGGAGCTGGAAAAAATGTATCAACTATTCTTCTGCTGAGTTTATGAATACTGATGGAGCCAAATCTTTTAAATTTAAAAGACCTGACTCCTATGTTCTGCAAAATGTATCTGAGGAAAATATTTCTGATGACAGTTTAGAGATTTGTAACAATTTCAAATTAACAAGTGAACCAAATGGGCCCACTTTGGAAGACAGTAAATTGTCTCAACATTACAACTTAACTAATTTCAATTCTGGAAAGAAATTTCATTCCCCCAATAAAAGCAAACACAACAATTATGACAGTGGGCATCTTAGACCACTATCAACTATATTTTCAAAAAACAATAAAAACCCAGAAAGAAATGAAGTTTTAACAGCATCACATAACTATGGATTAAGTTCAAAAATAATTGGAAAAGCAGGAAATTTAATCAATACAAGTTCCAAAAAAATGAGACTACGATATGGATTACAGCCTCTTGGGTTAGAACAATGGAGTATGGAAAGTAATGACAAAATATTTTCCGAACCAACAAATATATCATCTAACTTTCATACTATGAATAGCAAAATTTCAGAAAATGATAAACAAATAAAATTCAAACATCATTCAAAAGGAATTTCAAATGAAATAAATTCTGATAAAAGTGAGCAAAATGCTTGTGAAGCAAACAAACTATGTTTAAGCCAAAATCATTCTGAAGCAAATAACACAAATCTCTCAATGATGAAGTGTCATTGCTCAGATCAAAGTGAAAAAATGAATACATTAAAAACAGATGGAGGTATAAAAGATGTTTTACATAGGTTGTTTGCATCAAATACAGATTGTTTGCGTAATGGGCTGCAAAGAAATCAATCAGCACAAACAGAGAGAGTATGTCAACCTGGAAATTATCACAGAATAGATTTTAATCGTAATGAGGATGTCAGCTATGCAACAGAGAAAGGAGAAGCTGCTGATAATAATTTCAATGCAGGATTTTTTGATCCAGTATTAAACTGCATTGAAAACAATGAATGTACTCAGTTGGATGAAAAAATGAATACTTGTGTATATAATGATCAGGGCCCCAAGCACAATGCTAGAAACAGAGAACCAAAATTTTATTTAAATGAAGAATCACACCTCAAATATTTTTCTAATAACCTCACTTTATCATCACCATTTTCAGCACATCAAACAGAAGATATAAATCAAGAAGGCATAAAGAACTCAGTAAGAACAGGATTTCTGTGTAAAAATTGTCCTCAACTTGATGATAAACAACAATATGAATCTATTGGTTGTTTAAAGAGCAAATCCTTAGATCCTATCTTACCCTTGCAAAATTGTTGTGTGGATGGAAAACTGGGTAGCTTTAAAATTAACCAGGAACAAATGTTATCAAAAAAAGGAAAGCAAGATGAAGAGTGTTTGAGAGAACTCCAACTTAAACAGCTTATTCCAGACATATCACAGAAACAAAATGATATAAAGACAGATGAACACTTGTTTGAAAAGTTACAGTCTGTAAGTAAAACAGATAAAAACTCAATTTCTGATAATCATAAACTGTCTTCACCAATAACTTTAATTAGTGAAAATATGACATTTTTTATATCGAAGGCTCCAACAGATATTAATGGCACAGCTTGCTCAAAGCATATTAAACAAAACGATGAAGAATCTTGCTCTGAATGTTTAGGATTACAAAATGTCCAATCTCTGCTTAGAACTCAAAATCAGTATGTTGGAATAGACACTGAAAAATCCTGTTGCATACAGAAACTCCTTATTTCACAAGATTCCAAGTGTAATTGCTTAGAGAAGGGCAATCCTGACACTGAAACAGAATTATTGGGTAGAAATAAATCATTAGGACATCATTCTAAACCTGAAGTTAATTGCAAAATTAAGCATACTATAATGAAAGAAAGCATCCCTAGTTCAGATGTTTTTAAGGGAATTACCATGATCAATATGCCACCTTCAAACAAAACTACCATTTCTAAATTAAGAAAAGAGCAAGCACATCCAATGGAAGAAGCAAGTTGCTCAAATAACAACAGTCTGCATGAGTCTCACTGTAATAAAACTACTTCTACAGATAAATCTCATAAACAAAACACTGATTTTGTTCAAACAAAGCAAATGATAAATGAAAATATAGCCTGTACAAAAGCTATAAATCAGGCATCAAGTAACATAATGGTCAGTAAAAACAGTATACCTAATGAGCATTTCAATGAAAGCAGTGGTTCAATGAAGAAAAAAGTTACTAGAAAAAAGAAAAAGAATTGTCCCACATCATCACCTAGAAGTAGGATGGAAACCTTAAATTTCACTGACCCAATCACTCATGGATGGGGTAATGCAGGAGCCGTCGGAACATGGTTTACTCTGTCAACATTTGTTAAAAAAGCAAACACTTTATTGAAAAGTTTAGGTGAAGTATCTGAAATGATGGAGAAAGTAAAAAATAATGAATCTTCAACATTTGCTGAACCCCAAACTACAAACAGAATAAGTCCATTCAAAACATCAGTTCAACCAATAAATCAATACAATAGAAGAGTTGCAGAACCCTCAAATGGAGAACATTCACGTTGCCAAACAAAATCATTTTCAAATAAATATTGTGAAGAAAGTGTATCCATTTCAACAGAACCATGCTTAAATAATTATTCATCACATGAGGACGATAAGTTGTATCAAAATGCCAAATGTAATAATCTGTCAGAATATTTATATACAAAACCAAAAAGTGAATTTGAAACTTTGAATTCTGTGTCAGTAGAGCATGATACATTTGGCAATCACCATAGTAGTACAAGGAAAAGTTTGCCATGTTTTACTAAAACCAATAAATCTCATTGCTTACAGGCACAAGATTTAAGTAATCCTCAACAAATACAGAAGGAGCTTCCTTTACTAAATTTTTCAGCATCACATTCATCAACTTCCAGTGTTCCATATCAGTCTGGTCTTCAGTATACAATACACACTTTTCCTTCATTTTCAAAAGTACAAACTAAAAGATATTTACAAGAATCTTACTCATTGCCTGACTTCAACCAAAACACAGAGCAAACGGTTAGTAAGAAAGCACATTGCTGCTTTGGCAATGTTTTCAATAATATTGTTAATTATCAGAAACATAAAAAGAAACAAATTCACATTGCCTGTCTTTACACTACTGATGCATCAATGGATAATTTTGGTATTCGTGATGACTCAGATGACTTAAGGTCCATACCAAGGTGTCTGGAAATGGCCAGATCCAGTCCTCGTGTATACAAGCAGTATCTTTTAGATCTCAGGCGTCAGATTGCTTCTGATTCTGGATATTGTCTAAAATGAAACATTCACAAATGTCAGCTTTAGAGTTCAAACAATAATGATATTTTCGCACAATCTTTATGAAAGAATTTAAATTCAAAAAACTTATTTTTGTAACTATAATATTTGTGAATCTTTACAAATTAAAATAAAATGTAAGACAATTGAAAACATCTTAGAAATAGCAATCTACTGTTATTGCACTAGTAGTTTATTTTGTAAATGAATATTGATGTATAATTTTTAACTACATTATGTTTAGGAGAGAAATTATAATAATATAACCCAGTTTAATGTTGTGTGATTCCATACATACATCAAATTATCGCTTCTTTACTAACAACATTAATAATTTTAAAAATTAATATATTATCTAACTTGGGCAAAAGTTATATATTTTGAATCTTTTATTACCTCTTATTTATTGATTGATCCAAAATTTTCTCAAAGCATGGTAAAGACAACTTCTAGGCAAACTTGCTTTTGTGTTAAATCAAATTTGTATATTTACTATGTTTGTATTCCTTAAATACTATTTTGACTTAGCAGGTACATGAAAGCTATAAAATAAAAGAATTTATATGTGTGATAAAAGGACTAATGTGAGAGACAATTTCCTAATTTAACATTCCTTTCAACAAATCTTTTAATTAAATTGGTAAAAATTGCTTTTGAGTTCCTTTCTCATAGGGCTTTCAAAATAATTGATACAAAATTAACATTTTGACCAATAAATACAATACAATGCAATAAAAATTACAAAAAGAGAGATTATGGTTCATATGTTAGATGAAGGTATTATAAGTGTGATTTGATGTTTTGATCTATTTTTGTTAAAGATGGGCATCAAAACACATCTCCTGGTGTCAATAATATTTTATAAAAACTTTAACATTATACCTTTTCCAATTTACAAATATCCTTAAAGCTTAGAGGGAAAATATGGGATCATTAGTAAAATATTACATGATATCAAGTTTGATGTGAGTCTTCGACAAGAAATAACATCGTAATGGTTTTTTGCCTTACATGGTTTTTGTAATAGTAATTCAATAAAATATATAATATATTGCAAACTATAAATATTATTAATTCATATTTAATAATGGTTTGATATTGCTTAATAATTTTCATGTTTATAATAATAAAATTTTAGACTAATATTTGGCTCAACAGTTCATTAATGTGTTTCATTTCATTTCATACACATTTTATACAAAACTTGAGAAAATTTAATCAAAACTTTTTCAGAATGTTAATTTTGAATGATAACATTTTTGTAATTCAAAGATATGATAAAATTATTTTAAAGATGTATAGAAGATAAACAGGTAATCATTTCCATAGGTATTTTATATAAGAAAACAAAGAAATGTGCTTAAATTTTACTGGTAATTGATTAAGTCAACCCACAGAAAATTTTTACATTTTGTTACAGAGTTTTGTAGCAATTACAGATGAAATATTTTTTGCAATTAGTCTTGCTACATAATCAAACAGCTACCTAATAACAAGGGATTTTTGGGATTCTAACCAGTGAAGTGCACTTGAAAATGATAGTAGTGACCACCATCAAAATGTCATGTTTCTACAAAGTTTTCACCCGGTTAGAAACCCAAGAATTCCTTGTTAATCAAATACACTGGGGAAGCCTTTGTTTGATAATAATTACCAAATACTACATATGAGTATTATAAAACTTGAATGCATTTCATTGTCTTTAAACTAGTTTATTTACAAAAGATCTGGTCCCTTTCTTAAGAGTATTAAATAAGACATGTGTTCTAATGAGAGAGTTGGCTATAGTTCTCATTACATTACACTGAAACATTTAATAGCAGTGATTTAACAGAAATTTGTTTGCATAATTTACTTAAAAATATAATACAGATAAAAAATTATATTTCAATCGATAAAAGTATTTAATATTTGCTAAATAATTTATTATTATCATTACATTTAATGACCACAATCTCTCTTTGCACTATAAAATAATTCACAACATAAAATAAGAACTATCTACACATATATTAATTCTCATTTTTCTTAAGAATGGAAAAAATTCAATATATCACAATTATATTTTCTATCTTACAAACATAATAGACAAGAAATTTACAAGAAAGAAAATATGAAATTATTTTAATTAAATTAATTCTGAAATGTAATTGTTATTTTGGAATCTAGTGCAGTAACAATAGATGTAAAACATAAAGTTCAATACTTTGTTTTCATAAGATATTAATCATTTTATTTTTTAAATTTATAATTGAATGAATTTAATGTTTGTAATACAAAATTTTAATACTTTAATAAAAATTTGGAGAATAACTATTTGTTTTCCTATATTCAAATTTGTTATAATTATTTAGACTGCATTTTTCATCAAGATAAATATTCACCAGCAATTTAGGTTTACAAAGGCAGTCCCTGTAGTTTTTTATTTTAGTTTCAAAATTATTTTTATTTATTAAAAAGTACAGAAATTTGTTTATGTTTATACTAAAAAACTTTTAAGCCAAATTCTCTTGAAAAATAAGGGATAATTCTTTTTAAACAAGGTAAGATTCATTTCAGAAAATTAGAAGTGGCAAGAAGACAGAAATATGTAAATATATTGAAGGAGCTGTGAGTCAACTGAGTGAGGGGTTGCAATCTAATATCACTAGGAAGAATGGTTTTCCCCATCTCTAAATGGTAGGCACATGCTATGAACTTCTTAAAAAAAGTGAAAACCAATATGGTGGATTATAAGATTTATAGCATGAAGACATACGAATGGGGAGCTTAGAGATGAGAGACTTATGTCTCCAAAGTGAGAACAACAATTTTGCTAGAATGACAAAAAATGATTTTGAATTTTTACTAAACCTTGAAGGCCTAGTGATTTTTTTAAAAAGTGCAGGAAACATCTAGAACCAATTTCTTCTAGTGAAATTTCTTAGGAACAGGTGGTAGCTGCAGCTGTTTAAGGTATATATACAGCATATCCAAATCTGCCATTCCAAGATTCATACCTGAAGTATGTAAGGACATTGTTGCAGTTTTGAGGGATTGCATTAAAGTAAGAACTGTTAACAGAAAAGTTCTCTTAATAAAATTCATCAATCATAATTGTTTACATTTACAGTAACTACAATTATGGAAGCTTGAATGTTAATTTTTGAGTAAATATCCATCACATGATAATCATCTTGATTGATATGCACTTACCTTGGTGCAAGTTGCTATTTGCTGTTGCTTATATGAGGTAAGGGTATGAAGTCTGAGAACTAACTTGTTGACAAGTTGATTTGTTTGAATTTTGCAGGAAATATGTGAATGCAATCAATTTAATTTTCATTGACAGTATTGAAGTTAAACAACAAGAGCAAGTCAAGTGGAACAATTTTCAAATGGGAAAATCATCACTTTGTCCCTGTTAATTAAAGACAAATATGCATCCATAGTGTAGAGTGGACAGCACCATCTAGTGGGAAATCTATAAATCTAATCAGTCGTCGGGTGAACTTTGGAGTGTTCAGTTGTGTGTAGCCATGTGATTAAAATTAAGTTACCTTCGAATCCCCAACAATTGGTAGCAGAGACTGGTTCGACAATACGGACAATTACAAACAAGGGAAGTGAACTTTTACAAAAACGCGAGTGATAATAAAATGGAGCTGTCAACACAAAGAGTCGAGATTTTGCGCGGGGACAATTACCTAACGTGGTCGTTAAAAATGGGTGCCATTTTGAGAAAAAAGAAACTTTACAAAACAATTATCGAGAAACCTGAGCCAGTATGGAGAAAAGAAGACGAAGCAGAAAAAGAAGAATGGGAATACAAAAATGATGAAGCGTTTTCGGAAATTGTGACAACATTATCGCCCGAACAAGCTGGACCGTTTATTGGATGGACTAGTGTTAGAAAATTATGGATGAAGCTGAAAGAAAATTTCGAAGGTAACGCGCATGACAAATTAATAGACGCTATGATGGAACTGAGACAAATTAAGATGGGAGAGAAAGAGACAGTTGAAAATTACATTACAAGAGCCCGAACAATGGAAGCGAAATGTGCTACTTATGGACAATCAATTAGCGAACGAGAACTGGTATTTCACGTAGTGCGTGGTATAAATGAAAAATTTGAAACAATAGCTGCGACGCTCCGAATACAGAGGTCGGCAACAATGGACGACATCAAACAAGCCTTGAAAGAAGAGGAGGCAAGAATGGGAAACAAAACTACACAAAACAAGAGCGATGCGGTTTACCAGGCAAGAAACCATACAATAAAAGAAACTAGAACTTGTTACAATTGCAACAAAGTCGGTCATCTTGGAAGAGATTGCTGGCATAGGAAGAAAGGAGGAAATACAAGACAAAATGAAAATAATTCAACCGCTAGAGGGCAATCTTGGAGAGGTCGAGGAAGAGGTCAAGGTCATGGAGGTGGAGCAAGCAACAATCGAGAGAGGAATCAACACCCAGCGAGCGTAGTAACAGAGAGGGGTGACAATCAAAACTTCCACGTAACAATTAAATTAACGGACGTGGCTAATGCAGTATCAGAGGACCCAGATAGCGAAAACATTTGGGGAATCGATTCCGGATGTAGTATTCACATGTCACCGCATTATCAAAATATGACGAATACAAGGCCTTACAATGGAACAGTGGTATTGGCAGAAGAGGCGAGAGAAATCGACGCAACAGCCATAGGTGATGTAGAAGTCATAACCCGAGTGGAACAAAAAGTGTACAACACTACAATTAGAGATGTACTATACGTACCGAGATTAAGAATGAACTTGTTATCAGTGCGAAGCCTAGTGAAAAATGGGAACTCGGTCATATTCGACCAAAACGGTGCATCAATAGTGAACAAAAAAGACGTAGTAGTAGCGACATCAGAAGACGTGGAGAAGATGTACGTCATTAGAACTGAGCCGAACAAATGCATTGACAGGGATGTTTTACATAACGATGATTCCAACATGACGGCGGTAGAGAAGCAGACGTGGCACAGACGGATGGGTCACATTGGAGAGAAGTACTTAAGCAAGATGAAGAAAGACAAAATGGTCAACGAAATCGAGTACAAGGATGTTAAATTAGATAAATGCACGGATTGCATTATCAGCAACGCAACACAAGCGCCACATAAAACAGTGACGAACGAAAGTGCAAAGTACGTGTTAGACTTGATACATATGGACCTTTGCGGGCCCATGCCGGTAGCATCAATGGGAGGTGCGAAATACATTTTCACAATAGTCGACGGATACAGTCGAAGAGTTTTCGTATATTTCTTAAAAACGAAGGATGAAACTTACAACAATTTTAAAGACTTCGTGGAACGCAAAGAAAATGAAACAGGGAACAGAGTCAATCGAGTACGCAGCGACAATGGAACTGAATTTACAAATGGACAGATGAAAGAGCTAATGCGAGACAAAGGCATAAAACACGAATTGACGGTACCCGGAAACCCAGCGAGTAATGGCATAGCCGAACGGATGAATCGGACAATATTAGAGAAGACAAGAGCACTATTACAAGATTCGAAGTTAACACAGAAGTTTTGGGGTGAAGCGGCATCAACAGCCGCATACCTGCTGAACTGTTCGCCAAATAAACACAACGGAGACCAGACGCCAATTGAGAAGTGGACCGGAAGAAAACCAAATCTCGGACATCTGAGAGTTTTTGGTTGCGTGGGATATTACACAACGACGACTACATGCAGAGGGAAATTCGACCCAAGAGCGGAGAGAGGAATTTTTGTGGGATATTCCAAGTCAAGACTTGCATACAGAATGTACAATCCAGAGAAGCAAAAGTTATTTGAGTCGAGATCTGTCATTTTTGAAGAAAACAAGAAGGGAGGAGACTTACTACAAGGTCAAGCGAAAGAGACTGAAGATTATTTGGTCGAGATGATAGAAGAATTACAAGCGAAAGAAGGAGAAACCCGAATATTGGAAAACACAACAAATGTAAACAATGAAGAAGATGAAAGTAGCCATGAGCAACTAGAGGAGGAACCAGAGGAGAACGAGCCCCCGATAGCTGAAATGATAACGAATAAAAGAGGGAGAAAACTGGGTGAAACGAACATACAGATTCAAGAAAGACATCGTATGGAGCGAGAAAGAAATGAACAACTATTGAGAGGAAGTGGAGTAAGAAGATCACAACGAATTGAGGAAAAACATGTTGCAAATATCGCGTTTGAAATTCCTAAAACTGCGGAAGAAGCCATGAACAATCGAGCAGCAAAGGAATGGACTGAAGCTATGCGCGCAGAATTAACATCGTTAAAAGAACACAAAGTCTGGGAACTAGTCGAAAGGAAGGATAATATGAAAGTAATTAAATCGAAATGGATCTTCAATATTAAAGAAAATCCAGAAGGTAGTATCAAGAAAAGAAAGGCAAGATTAGTAGCAGTCGGGTGCAGTACAAGACCAGGTGTTGATTATCATGAAACATTTGCACCAGTAGTAAAGATGGAAAGCATACGAGCATTATTGGCAATTGCATCATCGAAAGGCTGGAAGAAGAAAATGTATGATGTATCCACAGCATACTTACATGGCAATTTACAGGAAACAATTTACATGGAACAACCGACGGGATTTGAAGAAAAAGGAAACAAAGTTTGCAGATTGAAAAGGAGCATCTATGGATTGCCGCAGTCGGGGAAATGTTGGAACGAGAAGCTGAACGAGACATTAATTCGATTGGGATTTCAGAGAATGAAAGCAGACCCGTGTGTTTACAAGAAGAAAATACAAAACCGAATTGTAATAATCGTCGTATACGTCGATGACATAATGATGCTGGTAGAAGAAATGAAGGACATGAAACAAACTTATCAGGAGTTGCAAAGATATTTCAAGTTAACAGAGACAAACATACACTTTTTGGGAATCGACATAACAGAAAATGAAGACGGCATACAATTAGGCCAAGAGGGATTTGTCGAAAGAATCCTGCAAAGATTTGGGATGGAAAAATGCAATTTAAAGAAAACACCGAGCGCAACGCAACAGAAGTTGGATGACGACGAAGACTCACCAAGGATAGATGCCACAAAATATCAAGAGATGCTGGGGTGCTTAATGTACTTATCCACAGGCTCAAGGCCCGACATAACACAAACCGTGAGCTCTTTAGCACAATATTCAAAGGAACCAAAAGTAATTCATGAAACTGCATTGAAAAGAGTGTACAAATATCTGAAAGGAACGAAAGGCTACAAATTGATGTACGACAGATGCGGAGGAAAATTACGAGGAATAAGCGACGCGAGTTGGTGTACTACGAGGGACGCAAAAACGTACTCGGGCTACGTTATCAAGATTGGATCGGCTACAATAGGATGGAAGGCGAGAAAACAAAGTTTAGTAGCGTTATCCACTTGCGAGGCTGAGATCATGGGAATTCACGAGTGCCTAAAGGAAGTCAAGTGGACGAGAAATTTATTGGAAGAGCTGGAGTTAGAAGAATTCATTAGTGAGACGACAACGATCGAGAGTGACAGCCAAGCAGCCATACAATGGATCCAAAATTGCGGAGTGAGGAGTCGGACGAAACATATTAACCGTTTATACTATTTTTGCAGAGACTCGTATACTAACGGCGAAATACAACTAAAGCATATATCGTCAGAAGAATTGGAGGCGGACCTCCTAACTAAACCAATCAGTGAAAGAAAACTTCGAGCAGCTATTGAGATGTTGAAGCTCGGATGGTCTGCCCAGAGGGGGGAATTGTAGAGTGGACAGCACCATCTAGTGGGAAATCTATAAATCTAATCAGTCGTCGGGTGAACTTTGGAGTCTTCAGTTGTGTGTAGCCATGTGATTAAAATTAAGTTACCTTCGAATCCCCAACACATAGAGTATCAAATGATTTGTCCTCCTTCACCATTAAGTTTATCAGTCATTCGATAGTTATTTTGATTACATCTCCAAGCCTGGTCTATATATTGCATGTACCTATGATAATAATTGGTAGATTGGCAATGTTTGTGAGATTTCAATTGATTAACTTGATGCACTCATAAATTTCAGTTATTTAATTGACATATAAGACAAGATACTTGCAGGATTCTGAACAGCAAATTATTTCCATAATTCTACTCCAACAGCAGCTAGTACAGTTCGATAATACACAACCAGAACCAATTATATTATGCAACAAGGAGAAACGGTGAGCTTATGAGAAACTGGTCCACTCTTGTTTAGACTTGCTATTAGGTGTGACCCCAAGGTGATGGGGTGCTCAGCCACCATAAAACTAAGCAAAAATAATATTAATATCATTTAAATTTGATTTCTGAAAATTGCAAGGCCCTGGAATAGACAACTTGATAGCCATACGTCTTATGCAGATGAAACTGCCATATTCAGATTTAAATTGCTGTACTTAAACATTTGATCCCAACATAAAAAAACATTGTTCTTGTAGAGAAAAGTCAGCTCTTTTAAATAGTACCATTCAAAACCAAATTGGGAGTGAAGTAGACATTGTTATAAATTATGGACAATATTTTTCTACGTAATATTTTTCTGGGCAACTTTCTCTGGAAATATAAGATCTAAGGATTTTATATTTCAGTAATGCTTAATATGTTGCTTGATAAGTAGATTTGAAAAATATAGTGCCATATATTTCTTTTGCTGCTGAGTAATTGGCCTCCAAAATTATTTAAAATTAGCCTCAACAAAATTTTGTAGTGACTTTGTCTTGAACAGATGCCAGAACAGCCATCTGTTCAATATTTCGATCATAGCATTACATTCTGGGCTATAAGTTGTATCAATAACCTAAGTTTCCCACTTATCTGGCTGCTAGAACTGACTTGACAATAAATCAAATTTGGCATTTTCAGCAGCGCAATGTGCATTAGCAAGGTGACAGACCATTGAACATGGGCTTCCAACTTCTGAAGCTAAGTACAATGAGTTCTAATATTTTGCATAGTTTTAGTTGGGTTCTGGGTTTACTTCATTACAAAATTTCATGAGATTTAGAGAGAGTCGAGTGGGGAGCCTCTCATGATTTGACATGGAATGGCCCTTCATTTTTAAACTTTTGCATGTTACTTAATATTTGAAATTAAAGAAGTTACAAAATTAAATTCACAATTAGAGGGTGATTGAGAAACTGGTAACTCCCCTTTAATAGTATAGGAAGGGTACTGAAAATGGAGGAAGAATGCTGAAAGAAGAGGAAGGAAACCAAGGGCCCCAGGCTATAATTTAAGGATACTTCCTGGTATTCACATGAAAGAGAAGCAGGGTAAACCCTGCATCAGGTAGGCTCTTCCTAATACTGTACCTGATGGCTTTCTAAATTCTTGCCATAAGGAAAAGCAAACGGCTAGATAAGAATAGCTGTATGTCAAGCATCCAACTTTTCAGACCTTTGCTCCCCTGAACCTTGTAACAATCCTCCTGAGTATCTTATAAAAGGAAAAGAACCTATGAAGGAGCAGTTAACTTTATATGCGCCTTCGAATAGACCAGTACTCTGTCCATAGTAAATTTGTAACAAAATTAATTGTTTTTATTTCTTATTGAACTTAAGTTGAGTGCGCTCCATTCGTGATATAAAAATATCAAAGCTTCTTTGATTTTTAGAAAGAGCAGAGACGCAATTTAACTCTGTTAGGCTAGCGAGCCAAGGGGTAGAATGTTCTCCTGAAAATCCGATCACACCAAGGCGAACAGTAGCGAAGTGAACGTTCACTAGTGTTCGCGGTGGTTCGCTAGCACGCGCCACATCAGCGAACATATGCAAATCGTCTTGAGTAAAACGCTGTTCGTTGTTGTTCACTGTCGCTCCGCCTTATCAATGGACCTTGAAAGGTACGATTGCATATGGGCGAACATAATCAAACGACCGATGAGTGGTCACACTGAGGCGAACGCCGGATCAATTTTCCTTTGATGATTCGCTGCAAAACCGAGAATACATGGATCAACAGCGAACGCGAACAGGGGCGAATGGCGTTCGCTGCCGCTCGGGCACTGGTCACACTAAAGCGAACTCCGCGTTATCTACGGCTCGTTTGCTAGTGTTTGCTTTGGTATAACCGTACATTTAGCACTAATCTCAAGCGTCTATCGTTGACTATACTGCCAAGTTCAGCCAAAATTTGATCAAAAAACAGTGTCAAAATTCAGCAGCTTTGAATTTTTACTTAAGGCAGATGAGAGTTTTGGCTTGATTGTCATCCAGCTGATGGATCTCGTGCAACAATGTTCTTTGTCGTTGCCACGTAGTGAAACTCCCGAACCCATCGAACTCACTTCCCACTCCATATAATGTCCTGTGTTCGTATATTGCAAACACGATTATCGAGAAACGCAATAGCTGGAACAATAATAATATTCCGTATATCCTGTAAAGAAGCTAAGCTTCAAGGATGTGGAATGAGTCAGGGTGTACATTTATTACATTATTTTATTATATAAAAGATAAATATACTTATAACAAAGTTTTGTATTATAAACTATTATAAATTACTCTTCTCCGATTCTTCTATAAATTCCTTTATTGAATAGAAGGAGTGGCTAAGCAAAAATGAGCGTAATTCAGTGTTAAATTTACCTTGATTATCGGACAACTGTTTAATTCTGTGCGGCAGTCTGTTGAAGATGGATATCCCTGAATAATGCACACCTTTCTGTGCAATTGACAATGTTTTACATTTTTTATACAGATTATTTTTGTTCCTTGTATTGAAGGGATGAATATCAGAATTATTCAAAAATAAGTGCCTATTTGTGATTAAAAATAACATCAATGAATAAATGTATTGGCACGTCAAAGTGAAAATACCTAACTTTTTGAACAGAGTTCTGCAAGAAGTTCGTGAGGAAACCTGACATATTGCTCTAATAACACGTTTTTGACTAATAAAAATCTTATATATGCCTGCTGAGTTGCCCCAAAATATAATACCATATGATAAAACAGAATGGAAATAAGCAAAGTATACTAATTTTCTTGTTTTTAGATCACTGAAGGTAGATATTGCTCTTACAGCATATGTAGCTGAGCTGAGTTTCTTAAGTAGTTGATAAATCTGATCAGTCCAATTTAATTTATTATTTTACTAAGAGACCTAAGAATTTAACAGAGGAAGTTTCATTTACATTTTTGTTGTCGTATTTAAGTGTTATAGATTGTAAAGTTGTGTTGTGTGTGTGAAATTGCATGAAATGTGTTTTGTCACAGTTATTTGTTAGTCCGTTCACATTAAACCATGTTAGCAGGTTAGTTAAATTATTGTTACTTGCCTCTTCTAGTGTGTCTTTGTTACTTTTTACTATTACACTAGTATCGTCTGCAAAGAGGATAGCTTTAGAAGTTGAATCTATGGTATTAGGAAGATCATTTATATATATACCTTTTAGGGTATAAAACATTAATTAATCAATTCAACAAATTATAATCAATTTGAAAATTTTACATTTATTAATTAAAAGTGATTAAATGGGCTTAATCTCAGGGGATTTTGGGTCTCTCGAGAAATGGAGTATGAAAATAGAAAAAATATCATTAAATATTATTCAACGAGCACAATGAGCAAGTTTCACAGCTTTTTTAATAACTTACCCACAATTACTGGGCCTACAAACATCCACCTCACGAATGTTTCCGCGTCTCTCTGGCGTCTTGCAGGATTTTTATCGATGAAGGTAGTATGAACCAGATCCGCAACTCATATGCTTCCTCGAAACACCTGATCTCTGCAAACCTCTGACAGCATCTGGCGACGTCTGACCACGTCTCAGCTCTCATTCCATCTGCTCAACTCGTCTGCATATCCTCTGACACCATCTACCCTCTGCAAAACTCTGACTGCATCTCCTCTGACTTCTGGTCACGTCTCAACTCTCACTCCATCTGATCGCAACTCATCTGCCCTCTGACAGATCCGTTGTCCTTCCTCTCAACTCGTTTGACTTCTGATCACGAGCCACCCGTCGGCTCCCCTTTTAAATTCTCCTACGGGAATTCGCCGCCATAGGTCTATTTCATAAAACTCCGGGGTTCCCCGCCTTAGGTCTTTTACAAAATTCTGGGGTTCCCCACCAGTTTATTTCATAAAATTTCGGGGTTCCCCGCCCTCATTTATTGCACACGCTCGACGGGAGTTTCCCGCGGGGCACCCCCTTCGGGGGTTCACCCGCTTTCAGCCGACTTGACATTGTTGTTGGCCGAACTGTGTCTCATAACGCTACAATATCACAAAAGTCCGTGTTTTTCATCACATTATATATATATATATATATATATATATATATCTGATTTATGTATTTCACCTGTGCACGAGTCTTTTAATACTACTCTTTACATTCTATTTTGTAAGTATGAATTAAACCAAGAAAATGAAGTTCCTGTTATTCCATAGTACCTCAGTTTTTCTAACAATATGCTATGGTCTACACAATCAAATGCTTTACTTAAGTCACAGAATATACCTAATGGGTGATTTTTTATATATTTACTTCTTCTACTATGTCGTCTAAAAGAGTATAGATCGCTTTCTCGGTTGAATATCCTTTTCTAAACCCAAACTGTGAATCGGTGAGTAAATTATGTTTGTTCAGATGTTTTATAACTCTGTTGTATACTACTCTTTCAAAAAAATTTGATAATACTTGCAACAGTGATATGGGACTTAATGTACAGCCTGTCTTGAATTGTATTTAGTGTAATTGTATATCATAATACTTATAGTACTATATAATTGAGAAGGAGCATAAATATCGTTAATAACTTTTTTTATATAAGTAGAAAGTCGCCTTCGAGTCCGTAGCGTCACCCGCACCCGTCATCAACTTCGGGAGCCCGGACCGGACGCACTCCATGGTAGCCCTAGTCTTCGACATTCACTCTTCAAATTCAGGTGCATACTGAGCTTTTTATGCTCTTTCCAGGACCTCGCGACAAATTAGACCGAGGAACCCACACACGTGGAAGAGCCAAGAAACGTCGCGCTGCCTCAGCGTGGTGCATATTGGCTCAGCTGGAAATCCAACCACGCCTCGACAAGGCCACCGCTCCTTCCTAGTTTCCCCACACACGGAGAGTTTTTGGAGAGGTGCAGCGCCACTTGGACGGACGAATCTTCCGTGTGTGGCTGCCCTTATATTGCTTTTTGGGTTAGCGTCTGGACAGAAACTAAAGACTGCGCTTGTGTGTATCGCAGAAACAGTTTGGAATCCGTTTCCATTGTTCGTGGCACAATTTGCGCCAAATGTTGAGTGCCGCATGGTGGCCTCATTGCCAATTTAGACTCATTGTCGCTGAACAGAACAATGTTTACAGTAGCTTAACCAAGGTGATCGTGTTCGCCTACAATTTACTAAATCGCATTCTGCAATGCCTTATTTTAGCAGTTCAACGAAGAGTAGATATATTGTGTAAATTTATCATAGATTCAACAATTTAATTCGAAAATAGAATAAATTATTTCAATTGAAAGCATATCTTCTGTTATATAATTGAAAAGCTTATCTTAAAGCGGGTAAAGAGAATAACGTTATCAGAATAGGTGCTGTGTTTGTATTGTGGCAGCAGTAGTGACATTTCGCATTTTCTAGTTGACATGAAACACACTCCAGAGATAAATTAATTCGGCTGAATCTCTCGAACAATCCAATTCTAACAATTAATTGTTCAACTGAAGTTAAATACGAGTATGTCACATTGAATTTGAGACGCTATACTCAGTACGCCTATGCTTAAAATTCAATAGAATTGTGTAACGAACACGTCGAATAGCTAAATGCAAAGAGGCGCTAAATTATGATAAACTAGCTGGGGACCCGGCGTTGCCCGGGTATTTATTTATATTAACTTGGTGCATTGTTTAATTCTTGATCAACACATGATTCAACCGGCATCGAAAACGTCGCAATACGAACCTCAAATATACTCCCAGTATCTCGAGAAATTCAAAACTACTCCCGGTGCAATAACACGGCTAAAAATATTTTCAATACTCTAACAATATAAATGGGATAAATTTTTACTTAAATCGCATATTAAAAGTCATAACGTAACACAACCCGTCGCATTACACAGGTTTCGACACCAAACTCGGTAGTTTCCTTGTGTGGTGACTCATGTCCTCTACATTGAATCGGTAAAGCAAAAATAATTTAGTTTAATATTCTACCGAGTCGCGTACAGCAGGACGAGAGCGAGGGTGGTCGTCACGGTCACGTCGGGGTGAAACCTCGCCGATTACAGCTTGGAGTGTATTGTTGAGCAGACGGAGCAGAGTCTGCCTGGGATTTGTGGGCCAGTTGGTGCAGGGAATCTGCCTGAGAAAGGCGCAGAGAGAGGAAGCAGAGGCAGAACAAGCAACATGTATAAAATTTAGTTTCTGCACGTTTCGAGAAGAGAGATTCATTTGGTGGGAGTACAAGAAATAAAAAGATAACATATGGTGCGGATTTAATCTAAAGGAGAGGCGCTAGAGGATCGTAATCAGAAAAAGACGTTATACAGTAGAGAAGTATCCGGCGTATGAATAGGAACGAAGAACGACGTCACCAGGCGTTGACATGCGGTAACGGCATTTTTACCCGGTTTTTCCTTGAAAAACATTCTCGTTTGAAGCGCAATTCTTTTTATTTCATTAATATCGTTTTTCACCCGCGTTTCCGAGAGCAGCCGTTTTAGGAGCTGCATAGATTCTTTTTGCTTTAGTGACATAGCCAAATTGATAAAATATTTTTACGTAAATTTTTTTGAAACTTTTAGTTTGAATTATATTATTCTTTTGTAAATAATTTTACATTGTATCACCATACTTTAGAGTTTATCATCATAATTAAATTAATTATATTCTTTCTTTTATAATTTCCTTATTATTGTAATTAAGAATATTTGTCGGTGTAAACAAGAGTAACACCACACTTGTTATGTTCATGACTCATTTCCACCCTCAACCTTCACATGCTACAAGGGGTTTAAATTATACACAAATACTGTCGGAGACACGCTATAAATGTTATTGACCTCAAGAATTTTTTACGGCTCACATATGAGCCTTTATTACATATAAAAATTCCATTATATAATAAAAATTCCAGCCCCTCATCCTAGGGAATATGGAAACTAAATTTTATCAAAATTGTTCTATCATTCAAAGTGTGTTTTACCCCGTACAATCCCCGTGTTAGGGGTTGAACTGCAATTTAATTCGCATTCAAAATTTCAGAATGAAGACCTATTTTGATACGAAACTTCACTTTTTTTATTTTGATATGACGGCCTCTACAGCCACACGATGAATGGGGTTTAAATTATACGCAAATATATTAACCGAAAACGCTATCAAAATATTAAGGAAATAGCGTATTTTCAAAAATTAGCGCCCCAAGTGGTTGTAGATCAGTATTACCCTAATTGTGTTGAGTTCGTTCGCCAAGAACACCTGTTCAAAATTTGGTCGAAATTGTTCAATCCGTTAAAGATGGTATGCGGAAGTCAGTTTTACTCCTTCCGGAGAATGATCTGTAACTTAAATTGCATTTTTATGTCAGAATTAAACTCAGTGGCTCACATTACAGCTGCTAAAGCCCAATCTCGATTGTTTTCTGGTTATTTTCATATTATACCTCTCCACTTCCACCCCTAAGAAAACTCACTTTTGATTATGTTTGGGATTGAAATTATACGCTAGCAGTATCGGAGGAGGCACTATCAAATTAATCCATCCAAGAATATATTTATATGATAAAAATATTGGCCGTTTTTGCTTATTTAAAAATTTCCACCCCCTCTATACCTTGAAAATCTGTAAGCTCCAGGATGTTGGTTCAGCTCGTGGATTGTAGCATCAATTGTAGTAGCCGGAAACAGCTACTCGTTGTGATATCGAATGCCCACAATCGGGAATCCTCAAAATCATTGACGACTAAGCAGCAAAGATGGCTCCAATTACAAGTCTAATGAGATCTATCAACTGTGTATTCCAGTAATACTTCTCTGTCTAATCTCTACTAATACTACGTCAACAAAACTAGTAATAATGCATAATGGATACTTATTGATAATCGCCCCTTACTGTCAGCAGTTGAGTATTTTATCACTTCCGGCACCGCATCCATTTACTGACGGCGGTTGAAGGTCTGTCCTATTCAGCAAGCAGTGTCTCTTGTTTTAGTTACAGCCGACACAAATCACTCTCAATATAATTAATATATCCATTTAAAAATTTACCTGAAGAAGTCCACAAAATTAGATGAAACGTTGTATCTATATTAATTAAAATTGTTTTCTGATATTGTAATGGGACTTTGGGTAATTTCATTTTTAAATTAAAGAAGGACAAATTTATTACTATAACATTAAAACAAATTTATGTAAATACAAATTTGGGTCCATTAACATGTCACAGCTAACTCAGATTTAATTAAGCAAGACTCAATCTATCTAAAGGGCCATTCATCTGGGAATAGTTGCGCAGCAGGAAAGTAGTCATACGCACTTTCGATTTATTGGCGCTGACACGCCTGATTTCCGCGTTTGTGAGGCGGTTGCTTCCTTCGTTAGTATCGGCTAGGTACCTGGTCTGGCTTCCTTCCAAGAATTCGGGACTGGTCACCCTCCGAGCTTCCTTTCTAGTCTCGAACGATTTTTGTGAACGGGTGAAGCCACCTGCTGCTGTCTTCTCTTCTTTGCTTCTCTCAGTTTCTCTCACTAGCAAACAACTCTCTGGTCCTAAGGCCAGACTCTATTTTCTAGCTTGCCACGGTACAACTACCACACTCTTCTCTCAAGCTTCTTCTTCGAAATCAATTCCCAATTTTTCTCTCTCATCTCCTCTCCGCCTTCCTACTTCAAAGTTCCATTCCCGACTGATTTCTGTCTCTTCTCCTCCCCAGATCAACTCTTCTCGTGCCCCCACCATGAGGGTGAATGGCGGATCACATAACACCCAGCCACAATCAAATATCCAGCTTGTTCCGCGGCCCGCGGAGGGAGAAGTGACCTTCGAAATTAACGAGGGTTGAACGCCCTATGAAGTTAACATCCTCTAATTCCAGAAACTGAGGATTTCACATCCAGTTGCTGATCTCCCGCCTAGTCAGCGTTTTGTTTGCCTGTTATTGTTGTCTGATTGGCGGCAATGCGGATTTTTTCAACCAGTGTGTGTTCAGTATCGCCACTGATTGAATAAAATGGCAGTCGCCACCTTAATTCATTACACTATATTTAACCGTATAGGATAACAAGCTACATAACGGTGATTCTGAAACACGCAACTCCCCTTTAATAGCATAGGAAAGGAATTGAAAAGGGGGGATGTGGAAGGTAGAGTAAGGTAGCCTAGGGTTGACTGGGATCCGCGGACTTTAGTTTAAGGATCCTACCCGATGTTTCACCTAAAGAGATGCAGGGAAATTCCTAGAAAACCTACTATTCTCAAGCCCTTCTGAATGACGGGAGATGTGTCTGCTGTGGGTTCGCAGCATTCCCTTCTCCGTGTCTCCACCAGTTTTAGGAGCAGTTTATCGACTTATCCAATGGGATCAGCCAACAACTCTTACCGTATGCCAAGATCTTCGACCCCAGTTCATACACCTCATAAAATAGGAGAACTTTGAAATAACCAGAGAGAGTATAAGGCATTCCCGACGGAATCAGGTGAACCCCGCAGTCAATCTGGGGAAGAAATGCCTGCGAGAGCAAAACTCCCACGGGCACTTCGTTCCAGTTCTTTCCAAGTTTGCTTCTTATTGGTTTTCGACCATTTGAGGTGGTAAGCTGTAATAACGACTGCGTTTCACGACAAGTTCTATTTATCGATCATATATAAATTATAATATTTTCTAAATTTGAAACCACTATGTATCGAACGATCGTTGATATGTACTTCTTAGCCATCCTCATTGCTTTTCATCGTTTCTTGCACTCTGCTTAAATTTAATCAGGATATCTCTTACGAGGATTGAAACTCCATTAATAGAGAGGTACAATTCCGCACCAGTTCGCCGAAAACACGAGTATAAATTCATTATCTTTGTCATACAAACGTAATTAATTATAAGGTTGTGATTGGTATTATACTGTTTAAATAATTAAATTGAACGTTACGACGATATAAATTATGAATACAAGTTTATGACTCTTCCATCTTACAAAGATAAACTAACAAACAATTCTATAAAATTTATTGGTCACTTGGCTCGATATCCATTTATGTTTTTGAACATGTGAAGAAACATCCGAGATGTCTTCAACAAGAGGAGTGTTAGTTATGAATATGTATGAGCAGACGTCGTTTCGTCTTAGTGGAACGGATGCACTCGGAGAAAACTCAACTGTGCCAGGAAGCCGTAGAGGTGCTGGGTCCCCTTCCCCCTCCCCCTTCCTTTTCACCACTTTAAAGAAGGTATCGCCGAATTAGTGAGATTAAAGTGGCCGGCCTTACAACAAATTGCGTAAAGAAAATTACCCTTGACAATGAATTATATTGCTTAGCCTACTCATGATAACGGTTTTTACGAGTGTGGTCGTTTCTCTAAGTATTGTGTAATAGTCGGTAACTCCATTTTATTTCATTCAAATAAAATTACTATGAATAGTGACACTTATATACTTATACCTTATTTGTAAGTCTTTCCTGTGTTCCAAAGCAATGTTCTCATGTTCTAAAATATGACCAACAGGCGGTCTCTTTTGATAATGACTTGACAACTTATTTTCTGTACCATATTAATTATGTTAACTCCACTGCTTTTGTTTCTGACCGTCGCGTGTGCCAAAGTTTGGCTCGCGGACACTGTGCGTCTTTTAATATTTAGGCTTAGATGAAAGCCACTGTCCGTCTGCACGTCTTTTGGTTGCTAGCATTCTGAAATTTATTTCTCAAATCAGTGTTGTTTTGTGGATTAATCACTTCCTTTTTATAACTTATCCGAAACTGCTTTATTAAACGACGTGGAAAAATATTAATCCAAAGAATGGTTTGCGGATCTAAATATTTTAAATCGTGAATAAAATCAGGTTGTTAATTTCTGTAGTTACCTATGGCAACTCCAGTACAATCACAGGATAGAATGCAGTCATTTCCCATTGATCGTCTTGAGATGCAGAGCTTCAAGGATGTGGTAAAAGTCAGATGCAATTTACATTGTTTTATACCTATATCTAATTAATTAGTAACAAATTTACACAAGGTTGCTCGCGTTCAATTGTCCATTGCTGCGGCGATATTATTTCTCATTTGTGTTTCAGCGGTATAAAATAAAAGAATAGAAGCCTTTGAAATGTGGAGCTATAGGAGAATGCTGACAATCAGATGGGTGGATAGAATCACATATCGAGGGAGTTATAAGGAGAATAAGGGCAGAGCAAACAATATGGAGGGTTGCATCAGACGGGTCGTAGGACTGAATACCACCACCACCACAACAAATGTACTATGCCCATTTTGTAAGTTTCACAGTTCGAACTAGTTGGGGAAACACACAATAAATAATTAGGTCAGCAGCACTGCTCATAACTGCTTTTTACCATTTGTGATGAGATAAGCACGAATTCAATACGATACATGGTACAACTTTAACAAACATGATAAATCACTATCAATTATAACGAAAGAAGTCCATTGTAATGGTTTTACCATATTTAACAAACTTCCACACAACATTAACGGTTGAATGGCGATAAAATTAAATTCGAAAAAAGCATTTTCTCTTTTATTAATGAAATAACAGAATAGTTTAATATTAAAATGTAACCACGTAAAATAGGTATATTATGTATATTTATTATTATAAAATAATGTAAAATTTATAACTCATTCTTATCGTGAAGCACGGCTTCTCCACATGGTCTTCGGAATATGGGCTAATACAATGAACAATAAAAACAACAATAGGGAAAGATTGTAGGTAATGTGGTATTACTGTGTTCTATTTGACAACGTTTGCTAGTAATTATATTCTTTGGCGTTGATAGTTCTATAGGAAGTCGAGATGAAGATATTTGTAATTTTATAGTTATATTTCAAAAATAAAAACACTTTTACTTGTTATCTTAAATTAATACGTTCTTTTGCTTAATTGACATTCCCCGGTTTAAGAAAAGGTTTTGATTTTTAATACGACGTGTGTACATAACCTATCATTATTGCAGTGGTATACGTGTCTCTGAGTGCTATCAGATCTGGTGTAAAATGGTGGTGGCAAGTTCATCGAAACATGCGAGGACTTCAATATCAAATTCATCAGGATGGAAAAGCTTAATAACCTTTACTGTGCTCTTTTTAGCATGGATATCGGGATTTTCTTCCCGGTTATTCGCAGTGATTAGATTTGAAAGCATTATCCACGAATTTGATCCATGGTAAGTTCCACGTACATGCCGGCAAACTGGTTTGTTAATTGGTTTCATTGAAATAAGTTTTAATAATGAATTCTGTTTTGAAATCATTAAATACTTGAATAATACATATTTAGGGCAGTTTTGACACATCAACCGTATTTATTGTACTCCATTCGAAATTATGGTTCGTGGTTCTTGCTTATTTTACAGTGTATTGAACCATAACTTGCATGTGTCTATAGCTTTTAAGTTACATAACTTTTCTGGATGAAGATATTTTTAGAATTGTATTTTAGCAAATTATGAGGAGTTATCAACAGCAAAATTATAATTCTCATTTGTGTACATATATCTTTGGAAAAAATTGTTTATTTATCCATTGTTATTAACTTTAACTGTGAACATTATTCCGAATTTATATTCTGACTAATAAATTTTTATTAGAAAGTTTAATGGTTTAAAGAAATACTTCCAAGTTAATTATAAACTGTTATGTAATTATGTCTTACAAATACCTGAAACATGTTAAGTTGACAGTTTATTAAACATGGCATTTATGTTACTAGACTGAATGGTAATTAAATTTAAATATGTAGCATATGTTGCCCCTCCTGACTTTGTAATTAATTTATAGCCTTTATTGTTAATACTTTTGTAATATAGTGAAAGTTTTCCCTTCCTTTTATATATATATTTTTAAAACCCATTAATTAATTTTTTAATTAAGTAGCAGTTTTCCCTTCCTTTTGCAGCACCAATCGGAGAATGGGGGATAACTCTCCACCAGTTCCATCTTTATATTTCAAAATTGGTATCTGGTGCAACAAGAATATATGTATTATGCTAACATTAATGAGAGAATTTGGTTTTGTGATATAAACTACATTGCTATTAATTACTTTCATAATAGAACTTTCTGTAATTTATAAAAATGTGGCTTTGATAAAAAATTCAATGTATTAGCCAATAATTTAAGAGCAATAATTTAGTTCTTAAATGTTTACATACACAATGCAAACTAAAGATTATATTTTGCAGTGATAAATTACATCATTGTTATACATATATACAATTTTCTTGGCTTTGATATGCCAATGATCTTATATGTTTTACATTATGCTACCTTATATTCCTAGTGTCTAAATTCCAATCAGACCAATAATGTTAGATTCATATTTATTTGAAAATCAATATGGGACTTTGAAGTCCCATGTTATATTTTGCATCTTCAGTTTCAGTTAAAACCATGGTTCTGTAAGAAAATGTATATGTTTCTTTGTTGATTCTGTATATACCATTAAGAGGGGTTTATGCAGTTCACTGTCATCTATTTTGATGGTAAAATAATCGTGTAACCTGTTAGATTGGTAAGGGTGGTAATTTCCAACTTCTATGTGTTTCTGAGTTTGTACTTGTATGTACAAAAGTTTTACTCTTATGCATAACAATTGCATAAATAATGCCATAGATTCAGTAAACATTGGTATACATTTTTATGTTTCTAGGTTTAACTATAGATCAACTGCTTACATGGTAAAAAATGGATTTTATCAGTTTCTCAATTGGTTTGATGAACGGGCATGGTACCCACTGGGAAGAATTGTTGGTGGAACAGTATATCCAGGTCTTATGATTACATCCGGCAGTATACACTACATTTTACACACATTGAACATTCCTGTGCATATTCGAGACATTTGTGTCTTCCTTGCTCCAACATTCAGGTAATGAATAATAATAAAATGAAGTTTTTAAAATTTGGAATATATATATGGTAGTATTGGGAGTTATATGTAAACAATTTTATTCTTTTTGAAAGTATCATTGTTTAAGTACATATTATTATTACAATAAAATTCTGATCTTTTGGCTTGTATGTCCATAATGACAGCATTATTAATATATTATTATTTACAGGTTCAGAATTAGCTTTCCCTTTTCTTAATTGTTTACTACAACAGTATGTGTTCATCCTGTTAATATTTGTCACTTTCTAGATCTTCCTGCTTTTTTATTCAATTACTCATTTTATGTTCATTGGCTGCCAGCTTCCCTTCTTACATTTTATTTAAACCAATTTTGTTTAAGTTTGATTATACTTATTACCTGTGTACCTTTTTATTCTCATGCTTACATAAGAGATCAGGATAATAAAAAATTAAAGGAATTAAGTCATTATGTAACATCCTGATGGTAGGTGATTGTACTCTTGCCACTGCACACACAAACAAAAATGTGTGTAAATATAAGGTTAGAAAGTGTGATGTGACATGGTCTAAATAATTATTATGGAATTAGAATTATTAATGAATTACCTGAAATTATGGGCTGGTGTCCTCATATACAGAAAACAGTTAAAATTTTTGGATTCGACAGCCTCCTTCTGTACATAGTAGTATAATTTATAATGTTCTGTTTTTGCAGTGGTCTGACAGCAATAGCCACATACTTATTAACCAAGGAGCTATGGTCTGCTGGAGCAGGACTGTTCGCTGCTTGTTTTATTGCAATAGTTCCAGGCTACATAAGTAGATCTGTTGCTGGAAGTTATGACAATGAAGGGATTGCCATTTTTGCCTTACAGATTACATATTATCTTTGGGTAAGAATGTTGTTGGTTACTTCGCAGTATTTCTCATTTTGTCACAGAATATTCTGATCAAGGATTTGTATTGCCACAAACTGTTAATCAATAGTCTTATTTAGTAGTCTAAATAAGCTATGCATTTATGTCTTTGCTTTCACAATTCAAATATCATTCAAGTTCCTAGATTACAAAAATTCAACTCCATTATCCACCTTGCCTGCAATCCAACCCTGGTATAATACTCCCCACCTGCCCAATTGTTGCACACAGAGCTCAGAAAACCTCTGCAACATCCTTCTCCACCCACCCCTTCCTCCCAGCCACATTATTTTTATTTGTTTCACATATTGATAAATCTTGAAAAGTTAAGTTGGATATTTTCTTTATTTCAATTTGACCTTTTGGAGGTATTTCTTATTTGAACTTATTTGGTTAACAATATGGACAGCTTTTTTAATTTTATATTTATTAATTTTGGATTAAAATTTATAGGTTTATATTGAACTACTTTGCAATAAACATATACATTTAAGTAAGTGTGTAACAATTTTTATTGTTCACCTGATATCATCCATCTTTTTGTATTAATTTTCAGGTGAAATCAGTTAAGTCTGGATCTATTTTTTGGTCATGCATGACTGCACTTTCATATTTTTACATGGTAAGTTGACTAAAATTTTTCTTTGCCTTCATATTTTCAGTGTTTAATGTTACTTATTGCGTATGTGTCAGATCCTGTACTGCATTGTTGTTGTGGTGGTGGAATTCAGTCCTAAGACTGATCTGATTCAACCCTCCATGCTAACTTATCTTGTGCAAACCTGATCATTTCCACATTAGTATCACAGCCTCCATAATCTGTATAGTGTATTCCATCCTTGCTCCCTCTTCTGTTCTTACCCATCACACTTCCCTCTAATGCTAATTTTGCAAGACCCATTTGGTCAAAGTCCTCTAAATTGTTTTCTTTTCCCCTCTTCTTAGAACTTCCTTGTTAGTCTATAGTACCACATTTCAAAGGCTTCTATTCTTTTCCTTTCTGCAACTCCCACCGTCCATGTTTTGCGCCTATATAACACCACACTTCATATGAACATTTTAGTACTGATTTCCTAATATTCACACTTATATTACCTGTAAGTAAATTACTCTTTTTTATGAAAGCCTTCCTTACCTGTGGTATCCTACTCTTTATATCTGATGTTCATCTCTAGTTATGTTTCCCGAGTAGTATAATTTCTTAACTTACTTCAAAATATCCCTTCCTGATCTAACACCATTTGTTATTCCACTGTTTCCCATACTACACTCCATTAACTTGGTCCTCATATTGAACTCTTTTTCCAGGACCACTTCATGCCATTTATTATGGTTTCTAGGTCTTCTTTTGACTCCCATAATAGTACAATATCATTGGCAAAGTGTAGGGTTTTATTTTCCTTTGTGCAGCTTTAGCTTCTGTTTTTTAGTTATTTCCTTTTACCTACCTCATTTTGAACTTGCATGAGTGTTCTGTTTTAATAATTTTTTAGTTTCACTTCCGTTACTTTTCAATTGTTGTGATCTATTCATGAGAGAAAGAGTTGTTGGCTTTGTTGCTTTCTATTGGCTGGCTAGTCGTAGTTTGAATTATCACTGAGCAGCTGGCGATTTCGCTGTTCAGTCACTCTGAAGAAGGGAGCTTGAGATTACCAAAATTCACTTCCCTACCAGTCGATGCTTGCATTATATCATTTTTAAGGTAAGTCAATAACTTCCTTCTCTCTTTTTCCTATCTAATTTTTTATTATCTTGACTTAGTCTTCTTTGTTTTCCTTTATATATAAAGAATTGGATAGGAAAAAGAGAGAAGGAAGTTATTGACTTACCTTAAATTGATAGTAGGTGACAACTGGTATGAAAATGCAAATTTTCGAGTGTCCAAGATCCCTTCTTCAGATAAAGACTGTCTGAACAACTTTTTTTTTTTAAATACATAGGGAATTTGGCGGTAAACCAAATAGTCATGACCAACATAAAACAGTATTAGACATTGTAGTATGAGTCTTCTCCATCCATGCTGTTTGAAATTCTTATATTAAACATGTTGATCAAATACTGTATGATGAGGCACTTGGTTGCAGACAAATAATATTAAGCTAGATGAATATGACAAAAAGTCAAATCTACATTAAATGTTGTAAATACATTTATGAGACTGTTCTGGTTTTTTGTCTGATTCTAATTCTTATATTATTGCACTGCCCAATTCACAAAGAGGTGTGCTCCAACTGATGGCTGGCCATGGACTGTTTTGTTTAAATAGGTGTGTGAGGTTAGCTGTAGCCAGTAAACAATTGACCCCACCAGGCCACCAACTTTCCCTCTTAAGGGTGGTCATGGCAGAGGCGAGTTTTTTTTTTGTGTGAGTTGGAGGCATGCACACAAATTATTCAGACATGCTTACATCCTTACACAGTTGCTATGCACTAAGCAGTTGTCCAGGGTTTGTTTTTCTATCTTGATTATATGGAAGCTAATTTTTAAATGAATTGAATTGTTAAATCATACCACATTGGTATAATATAAAATTCCACAAATTATTATAAAATTCTGTAAACATTTTAGCAGCAATTTAGATAAGCATATTATGATACACAAAATTTGTAGTGAAGACTAATGTTTGCTAGGTAGGACAAACTAAAAGGGCATTAAGAGCATGCCTCAGAGACCTTGTTTGTAATTTAAAACAAGCTGGTGAGAACCATTCAGGTCTCTTGAAACATATCAATGTAGATAGCCATAGATTTGAAAGGATTAGCATTATTATATTAGATTCTGAAATAAAATATTATGCTAGGTTTCTGTATGAAATACTTCACGTTACATCTTTAATGTTAAAACTCGTACAATCTGGGCGACATTTTTGGTCTCTTTATGCTTTTAACTTTGCTTAGGGTTATTTGTAGTGTTGTTACAGTAATAAACACATTACCAATAATGCAGTCTCAAATGTAATTGTATATTTAGTAGTTTTTGACTCCATAAGTCATAATTGTTATTTCAATGAATTTATAAGGAGTCAAAACTTGCAGCTTGAAACACAGTTGAAACAGTTTTATGATCCTGTACTTACAAAAGACTTAGGACAAATGGCCAATTGTAATTTATGTGCAAGCTATTTTGTTTATATATATATTTTTTGCCACATACAACAATGACAATTAGAAGGAATCTTCTTCATCCAGATGACATAATCACAATCATGGGACATTCAAAAGCATTTTCTTAAAGTATTCTACCTCCTTTTTTATCTGTAATATTTGGATAAATTGATACTGGATGTTTTGTTGTTGTATAGTGTATTTAAAATATTACAACTTTAAGTGCTGTGTGATATATATTTAAAAATAATTTGTTTAAATTTTAGGTTTCAGCTTGGGGTGGATATGTTTTTATTATAAACCTCATTCCCCTTCATGTATTTGTTTTGTTGCTGATGGGAAGATATTCCAATCGTTTGTTCACAAGTTACACAACATTTTACATTCTTGGCCTGTTATTGAGTATGCAGATTCCATTTGTTGGGTTTCAGCCAATACGTACTAGTGAACATATGGCTGCAACCGGTTAGTATAAATTCGTAATTCTTGTATTTAAGGTACCCTAACTTTAAAAAAATGCAGTACTGATTTTAACAAATTCAAATGTGATTCATCTAATAATGAAGTAAACTTTAAAGAAGTAGTTAACATGTTTGTTTTGTTATTATTTGTTACAGGTGTATTTGCTCTGCTTATGGCCATGGCTTTGTTGAAATATTTGCAGAGCATATTATCTAAAGCAGAATTCAAGTATTTCTTCACACTGTCTGCTCTGATTGCTGCAGGGGTTGTTTTTCTAACAGTTGTTGGATTAACATATGCTGGTGTTATTGCACCATGGAGTGGAAGGTATTAAAATATTATAAATATAATTAATAAGGGAAGGAAAGAGAGATAGAAAGTAGGTGACTTACCTGAGGTTCATAGATGATGTCATTTCCTGCCTCTTGTGTGTGTATATAGAAAATTGGTAGTTACCTAAAGTGTACAGTTGGGAAGCACCATGTTGAGTGCGTAGTTTTTAAAATTTTCAGAGGCACTGTCTCCTTCATCAAACTTAGCCCTCAACATGGTGTGTGCCAACTTAACGCTTCAGGTAAGCTACCAAATTTCTCTCTCTCTTTTCCTGTCCTTATTAATTACAATGGTTACTTGTAAATTGCTTTCTTCTTTTATCATCCAATGAAACAATTTTCAGGGACAATTTTCACATGTGAAGGAATCTCATTCTTATGTATCAAACAAAATTTATTTCAAGAGAACATACAAAATAAATAGTTAGGATTTGTTTGTGAACAAACTATGGGGCTTTTTCTTGTTTCCTGACCAACTCATATGCTTTAATCTGAAGTGTTTTTTTTCCTCCAAACAGATTTTATTCTCTATGGGATACGGGCTATGCCAAAATTCATATACCCATTATAGCTTCTGTTTCTGAACATCAGCCAACAACATGGTTCTCATTTTTCTTTGACCTACACATTCTAGTCACTACATTTCCTGTGGGTCTATGGTACTGTATAAAAAATATAACAGATGAACGTGTTTTTGGTAAGTCAGTTTGATATACGTGTATATATATTAAATATTTTATGTCCCTAATTTTTTTAACAAATTTTTGATATTTACAAATTTCAGTTGTTCTGTATGCTTTGAGTGCTGTGTATTTTGCTGGAGTTATGGTTCGACTTATGCTCACACTTACACCTGTTGTTTGTATATTAAGTGGTGTTGCATTTTCTCAACTTCTGGAATTATTTTTAAAAGATGAAGAAAACCCACGAACCTCTTACAGTGATAGCGAGGATGATACAACAGGGGAGAAAAATAGTCGTAATATGTATGATAAGGTAAACACTATTTGAAATATGATGAATAATTACATATGAAATATGTTTAGAATAACTCTGTTAATTTTACTAATTCAAACACCCAAGTGACATACGATGTGATTTTGTTAATATTTGAAAATGTCTAAATGTACTGAAATTTATTGATTGATTTCAGTGAATGTAAAATTATATTTCTTAAACATAAATACATTAAATTTGTCTGTGTTCTCATAATTATAAATTCAGTAGAAGATGTGTTTGAAGAGATGTAAAATGAAAAAATCTTCAGAATGGAAAGATGTGTGCTCAAGACACGGAAGGAAATAAGCTTAATTAGTATTTGTAATTTTTAAAGATGGCCAATATGCCAGTTATTTTATCACATGCTATTTCATATTCTTTTGAGCTATTATTGAAAATATTACATGATATGTTTATTAATTTATTATGATTGGCAATGAGGTATAGACAATTTTCATGAAAATTTCATAATGCAATAATTTATGTTTAATAATTTTCTGTTTGCTTCATTCTATTTGAAAACAAAATAATATGTAATAAATTCTATGTACAATATATAAATATGCAAATTTTAAAAATATCAAAAGTTAATTGTTGTCCATTAGAGACAAAATTCGGTAATCTCCATGTTTCTAGGTTTATTCTATGTTTTTGTATTGATTCTAATTTTTGTACATAATTTTGAGGCTTTTGTTTAATGAGGTCAAATAAAAAATTGTTTTGAACTTTGGATTTTCATAAATAAACAGATAGCTTTCATAACTCAAATTTCTCTTAATATATCCAACAATTTTTACACTTCATCTTTTATTCCTTATTATGTGTAATTAAAAAGATCATTCTTTCTGTTAGAACTAATCATTTATAAATCAATTCAATTTACAGGCTGGCAAACTTCGTAAAATGAAGCATGAACAGCAGCGTGAATCTGATGGTCTTGGAGTCAATATTAGGAGTATAGTTATTGTAGTTATTCTTATGATGCTTATGTTATTTGCAGTTCATTGTACATGGGTTACAAGTAATGCATATTCAAGTCCTAGCATTGTACTGGCATCCTATAGTAATGATGGGTAAGTTGTTTATCAAAGAACATCTATAGATTTTGTCATGCATTTAAAAACGTTTCAAATTTGTAAATTTCAGATCTCGACAAATATTGGATGACTTTCGAGAAGCTTATTATTGGCTATCTCAGAACACTGACAAAGATGCTAGAGTGATGAGCTGGTGGGATTATGGCTATCAAATTGCAGGAATGGCAAACAGGACTACCTTGGTTGACAACAACACCTGGAATAATAGTCATATTGCATTGGTAAGATAAGTATTCCTTCACATGTATATAAAAATAAAACTGAAATTTAACCCGTTTGAATTTTAATGCTCAACATTTCTTGTAGGTGGGAAAAGCGATGTCTTCAAATGAAAGTGAAGCTTATAAAATAATGACTTCATTGGACGTTGATTACGTTCTTGTTATTTTTGGGGGAGTTATTGGATATTCTGGTGATGATATTAACAAATTTTTATGGATGGTGAGAATAGCAGAAGGGGAACATCCTAAAGACATAAGGGTGAGCTGCGTTGATTGTCAGATATAACAACTTGAAGTATAACTTTAGAAATATTGACTTTTTCATTTTATTTTAGGAAAGTGATTATTTCACAGACCGTGGAGAATTTAGAGTTGATGCAGAGGGAACTGACACACTTCTTAATTGTCTGATGTACAAGCTAAGTTATTACAAATTTGGTGAATTGAAGGTAAATTTTTCAAGTTAATCTGTCATCCAGCGTATAACTAATAATATATAAACAATTGTTATACAATAGAGAGCAAATTGATTGAAGAGGTTATGTTTCATTATACTACCATGAAAGCCACTTTTACTAATAAGCTATTAGCTCTGGTACATGACTCCTTTTTTTGGGTAAATTTATATATATGAAATTTGTATTACAGCCACAATTCTTCATTACACTTTAAATATTAATAGCTATATGCCATGATGATAAAGTTACAATTTATTCACAATTTTTTATTTACTTTATTAATTACAATTGATTATTTTTTGTTTATCTTTCTAAAAATTGAACTGCAAAAGCGTGCAGAAAGTGTGGTGTGAATGTTAAACTGAAATACTTCATGTATAATTGTATTTCTGAAGTCCCATTGTTGTCCAGACTATGGTATCTCAATTTTAGATCTGATGTTATATAAATATAAATGAATTCCTTAATTTCACATGTTTCACACAAATATAAAATTTTTCTCCAAATCTTTGTTTATATTATTTACTTTAATCAGCTCAGAGTTTCTTATCAGCTTAGAATCAATTTCTTGTATACAGTATTTCTACGGAGTTTGTTTGTATGTATTTTGGATTACCCTCATTCCAACACATTTTAAAATCACTTATGTGACCAGATTAAACACACTGATTAATGAAGGGAGCATACAAATCTTGTACTATTGTTATGAGTAATTGTTGATGTAATAAGAATTGGCTCCTATTACTAATTTGTTTCATAATGCATGTATTTTATTTACTTAATTAACTTAATTATTTAATAAACCTACAACTAATTTATTTTTGCAGATATAATATTCAACTATCACAGCCAAATAACCGTATTTAAATTTTTTTACAGTAAAATATTTATGCTTTCATTTATAAGAATAATACTAACTATATTTTGAGATAATTTGTACTCACAGCACTTCATTTACTCACAGCATAACTGGGCTCTTATAATTTTATAATCATTAGGGTAATTTCAGTCCTTTTATTTCATTTCATACTTTTATTTGTATGCAGTCCAAGTCCTCTATCGAATACTGTTTTTAATCACTTACTACTGTTCAGTGTTCCTAAATGAAATTAATTTAATAAATAGTAAAACAGCCTGAAGTCAGAGCACACATGATTTATAAAAATTTCTTCATCGCAATATACAATGTTTTGTTCTTTAATGGGGTACATTTTAACTATAAGATGACAAAATAAATATTTGCAATATAATATGTATGTACAATTACTTAATAAATGAAATCAGTTTAGAAAGCTTGCATTCTACATCTAAATTTTTAGTTTGCCAATCAATCTGATGGTTATTTAAATGTATATGCTTTGACAAGACTGAATTTAGTATATTATATTTTTAATTATTTGATATTCATTGAGGGTTTGGTTTGACTAATATTACAGGAATTGCAATATAAGCAGTTAATTTTGCATTAATTTCTGATTCTGAGTGTAATTTTTCATTTTATAAGTAATTGTATTATACACATTACAGTATATTGTTAATATTTTGTTTGTATTTTTATAGTTAAAATTCACCAGACAAGGCTCAAAATTAAAGAATGAAATATTGTGTAGTGTAATGAACTAACGGTAGTAAATTTTACTTTCTGACTTAAAGGCTGTTTTACAATTTATTAATTCCAAACAGTTAGATAATGCAACTAATATACTTTATTTAACTGCCAATGTAAGGGTCATTCACATCGTCGGGATTGAAAGGTAATATCGTGTCCATTGTCGTTTTCTGCCTCGCGACCGTGAACCAGGAAAAATGGTGTGAATCCCGTTGTTTCTTGCTTAGCGGTGTTGTAGGCGAACGTCACGAATGGAAGTACGGCGTCCCAGTTCTTCTGATCGACGTCGGTGTACATGGACAACATGTCGGCCAATGTTTTGTTTAACCTCTCGGTAAGCCCGTTTGTTTGAGGATGGTAAGCAGTCGTCATTCGGTGCGTTATTTCACACAGTCTATTGACCTCATGTATTAGTCTAGACTGAAATACCGTCCCCCGGTCCGTGATTATGGTTCTTGGAGCTCCATGCCTAAGTATTATTTCTTCGACGACGAAGGTGGCGATCTCGGAAGCTTCCGCCGATGCTACGGCTTTTGTGACGGCAAACCGAGTTAAGTAATCGGTGCAGACAATAATCCACTTGTTTCCCCGGGATGATGTTGGAAATCTTCCGAGCAGGTCAATTCCGATGCGTTGAAATGGTGCGTCGGCCGGAGGAATAGGCAGTAGTCGACCAGGTGGTCGTTGGGGAATCGTCTTTCTTCTCTGACACTCTCTGCAGTGGCTTACATAGTGTCTGACGTCCTTAAGTTGTCGCGGCCAATAAAATCGCCGACGGATTCTGTCATACGTCCTGACGACTCCTGCGTCGTGGAAGTCCCGCAGAATTTCTAAGCGCAGTTGCTTGGGGATGACTACCAACCATCTTCTTCCCAAGGAGTCGTAATTCTTCTTGTGTAGTACGTCATTAATTATTTCGTAGTCCCCTTTCACGCCTTGGGAAGAGTTCAAAGCTTGTATAATCTCATTCAGCTTCGGATCCTTTCTCTGTTCCACCGAAATATTAGTCAAAGAGTTAAGACAATCCAGGATCTCACTCTTCGGTTCTTCGTCGTCGACAGGGTTTCGGGAGAGACAGTCTGCATCCTGATGCTTTCGTATTGAATATCGATGCACATTTGAATTTTTTGTACGGAACATCAAAGTGTTCTGATTCTGTGTTATACTCTCTAAATAAATATTGATCCTCTTTTACTTCATTTTTCACTGTCAAATAGCCTAATTCTTTTTACATACGAATGAAGTTATTGATTTTGGAATGTAAATTTAATGCATATTTGCTAAAAGTAATATTTATGAATGTTATGTTCCAGCTTGATTACAGAAGTCCTGCAGGATTTGATAGGACTAGGAATGCAATTATTGGAAACAAAAATTTTGAATTAACATACTTAGAGGAAGCCTATACTACTGAACACTGGCTAGTTCGAATTTATAAGTAAGTTATTGTTTGCACTAATTGAATGAAAGAGATCAGATTCTTTTAAAATGAAGCTTTTATGAACAGTGCCATATGGGTATTTTACTTTTAGTAATTTTTTGGTACATAGAGTCCCAACTGAAGGCCAAAATCTTTGCTTGTCAGAATCATACTGCCTTTTTATAGTTTCTTTATAATCAGTCATTCCATGTCAAGTGTCCTGGTAACCAATCCCAATGAAATTTGGACAGTTTGTACTATGAGCCTTAGATGAACATATTCAATATTACAGTTCAAAATATGCATTTCTGGCTGAGATTTGGTCTTTTTCATCGAAGTCTGCAGTTTGTCAGAGATGACGTTATTTCAAAAGTGCCACTTTTGAGCTTCAATATTGTGGCCATTAATATAAATTAGATCCTGAAAATCCATTTCCAAGATAAATTGCAGACAATAAATGAGATAGAGAACGCAGACTTTCCTGACGAAGATGCTGGATGAAGAGTTCTCAGGATTCCAGTCGGGTGATGTCGTTTGTAGTCCACGTTTCTATGGCTGACTATGGAGAACTCTTCATCCAATAAATGAGATGTTTCTGAACTTGCTCCATTACAGTTTTGCAAACCATCATGAACTACCAGGTTGAAATCCTTGGTCAAAACTGAATTATAATAAATTAATATAAAATATACATTTATATAAACATATCAGGCTTGGGAACCTGCAGTTAAAGAAACCCTCCAATGGCTGGTCTCACCTGACTTGGGAACATGGAGGTGCCAATATTTGATTGGATGTGCAATGCTATCGTGGACCTGTGCATTTTAAAAATTAGTTTATGTTTGGAGTCACTTTTTCTTAAATGTTTTTGTTTCTTTTATCAGAGTTAAAAAGCCTGACGAGTTCAATCGGCCTCGAATACCAGTTTCAGAAAGGAAAGTAAGACGGAGCAAAGCATTTACCAGTAAAAAGGTATGTATTGTTATAAGTTGTAATGTATATTTTAATTTGAATTTTAAACTTTTGTATAATTTCTTTTATTTTTTCAGACAAATAAAAGAAGAAAAGGTACAATCAAAAATAAGCCTATTGTTATAAAAGGTAAAAAACCAATGAGCCAAGCATCCTAGTATGAAGAACTGAGATTTAATCTGCCTTCACAGTGTGCCTGAATAAGCAAGACATACCACAGCACTGTTGATTAAAATTTTGCAAATGAGTGTAGGTGTTTACCGTCCTTAGAGCACTTTGGGGAAGTAGTGTGTAATATGTGAAAATGTACAAACATTTTCAGATAGTGAATTTGTTGGACCACAGTAAACAAACTGAAATAACAGTATGAGCAATAAATCAAGCTTCATTTTACTTCACAATACACGGTGGACATGTGTTACAATTTCTGAAATAAACTTATTTCCTTCCATTTTTAAAAGTTCATATTAATGTAGTGTCTACATTCAAATTCTTGTGATTGAAATCAAAAGTAATTATGTGATTGTGTTCAGTATGTTTTAATTTGTGAGATGTAGAATGGAAGAAACCAAATCACTGTTGATTTATTGTTTTATCATTTTTTTCTCCATTTACTGTAATTACGAGCATTTCAGCTGTATAAAATGGGATCCTCAAAGTAAACCTGGAGATTTCATAACACAAATTAGAATGTTTCATTACGGAATATAACTGTAGTAGATAACCAGAACCCATAACTAACAGTTCTGTGGCATGCCTTATAAGATACACTATTAAATAGCATTCAAACACTCTTCATAGAAATTATTCGCTCTCCTGAGTTTGAGTTTGCCATCTGTGATAAATGTAATTTTGTTAAGTATTAGTATTAAAAATTATGACAAGAGGCTATTAACCACTTCCCTCAAAATGGTCACAGTAAATTTGACTATTTTAAATTAAGTTCCATATAGATTGATTTCAAATTTTAAAAGATTTGAAGAAGTTTTAGTGCAGACTGGTTTAATGAATATGGTGCTTCACATTTGTCTTCCAACAGTACTTATTCTATTGAAACATTTTGTGTTGAAGAAATTATAATCATTGAAACCTTAAAAACCATGTATACTGTGTTCTGAGGTTTAAACTTTAGAAACAACGTGAAAATAACACATTTGGAATGTTAATTTGAAGTTCATATTGATTAATGTGTAATTGAATCTTCACAGACTGTTCAGAATTCTAATAATATTGGAATTGTAAAAGTTACATTAGTAGTTCAAATTAGTTTTACATTAATTTTATTATTGACTAATATATAATAGTAACAAGTACCAAAACTTTTCTTCACACATTAAAATAGTGATCCTAACTTCTGTTGAGTAAAAGGTGCTTGACAAAATTTGCATAAAATATTAAATTGTTTTTATGGTTTTACATTTTATTTCTTATTATAGATATAATACAATTGTTGTGTGTTGTTTTTTCATGTTTCGGCCCTGGGTGGCCGACATGTTAACTAAGTTTCGCCACTACTTGCCACTTTTAATCTTGTTCAATTACTTAAAATACTGATCGTATCATGATTTCAAACTTTTATGTAATACACGGTACTTAAACTATAAATAAACTCAATATCCACAACAATTACAATAAAAATATACTCTATAACTTTCCATTCGACATTCAAATAACGACACCATACTTTGCTTGAGCTTGCAGTCCTTGTGAGACTTGTAAGGGGGTGGTAGGATAAATTTTTATAGGCAAATTCCAAACCATTGTTTCAATGTGTAAAGTTGGTGGACCTTGCCACACATTGCTGTTAGCTAAATCAGATGCAGGTATTTGATGTATTAATTCACTTTGACTTGTAACAAATTCAAAATGCAATCTCCAGTGTAGTGTAACTGAAACAAAATAATTCCATAATCAAAGTTAGTTTGAAATTACACTTGTATTAAAGACAAACTTCACACAAAATGTTGCTATCACTTCATCTAAAAATGAATGAGGAAATAAACACACTGTGCACAGGTATTAATGAAAACTACTGAAATCCTGTAAGCTTACAAGAAAAGCTACAATTTTTGTCGAATTGCCTTTGCAGGTAGTGTAACTATGATTGATTTTACTAATATTTTGGTAGATCACTGACGTCCTGTGTGTAGGGGTCAGTGTCACTAACATCAGAGGTACTGGGATGAATCCTAACAACGGCGTGGATGTTGTGTATGTCAAGTTTCACCATGTGTACTCGTCATCTTCCAGGACCAACTATCTCAGTTGTAAACATGGTACTGGCAAGTGTGGTATTCCAACTTTACTACTTGAGCTTGATATTGGATAATGTGCAGCTGCCAACAAACTTGTGCTTGTACTGTTTTTAGTTTGACCCTTAAACCACTGGACTTCGTGTGGTTGTATATCCTTAATAACTATTTTTTAATAATTTAGTATTGTTTGAATTTTGGTAGTTTTGTCAGGCAAAGAAATTGTCCCTAAGTGTTTGATGGGTTCTTGAATTTAAGAAGAAAATGAAATCAAACTCTTGCCTGTCTGCCCCAAGAGCAGGAAGACAGCCTTGTGTAATGTACTTGTTGGCAAAATATAGGAAAAGGTCACAACAGCATGACCATTTGACATTCATGCACTTGTTTGAACGTCCAATGTGATGAACATTTTCCTAAACTCAGTCGGCTACTTTTAAAAGGTTGCATTTTGTTCATCTACATCCACGTAATTATGATATATCAATATATTTCTTTTCTTTAAATGGTGCAAAATTTGTAATTACTGTATTTCAATAAATAAAAATGACCAATGAGTCAGTATATAAATGTGATGCTATTTAATGAACATAAATACAACATTTCGTCTCCCTATTTAGGGTTCTTTAGGCACACTCACTACAAAAATAATAAATATGGGTTCTATGTTACAATTTTTTATAAACATGGTTCAAAACTTACAAATTCATGTTCATGCCATTTATTTCTTGACTCCCTCGGCAGAAAAGATTATTAAAGTGTTAACATGTGAAGAATTTGGTGTCTTGAACAATCTCCTGCGACGGTTACGGCCAAAATGATGTAACAATGAGTGCTTTCGGCAGTTGAATTAAAAAATGGAAAAGAATATTAACTTATTAGCCATCTTTTATTTATTGTAAACTTAAAGTCAGACAACCTGTAATTTAATTTGACTATCAAGAAGAATACTGAAATCAAATTTTTGAAAGCTCATTTTGGGACATTAAAGTAACATTCTTAATCCTGACAGTACTTTCAACTGGACCCTATCTTAAAATATGGTTCTGATATCATCTTCCCTCTTTTCTTTAGGAGAAACTAAAACATGTCTGTTCATATTGTTGAAACTGAATAAAACACTAACAGAAAGGCATTTGACTTGTATAGTGTCTAAATGAGTGGGTTCAACATACTGGAGCTTGCTGCAGCAGCCAAAATAAACACGAAACCTGTGACTTCACTTGGCAGGAGTGCAGAAGTTTGTACATTCATACAAGTGAGACGAATAAGAAACAATACGAAATAAATTATTTTTACCCATATCTGTTGAAAAAGCAGGTGTTATATGAAGAGGAATTGGAAGAATAAGTTGAGAATGTTTTAAACTCAGACACATTTCATGATATTTGTTATAGGATACTACAGCTGATCCTTGTTTAGAAACACGTCGACAATCTGGGGCTATTTCTTCTTCACTTTGCAGCATGACAGAAAACTGAAATCAAAAGCCTGAATTATTATTTATAATTATATTCATATGCAAATCATAAGCCATAACTAATGCAGAATTATTCACCTGAACACATGGAACTGTTGCATCTGAGAAATCAAATGAACCAACAATATCCTCTCCAAGTTTATATGCTTGCTTGAACAAGCAAAACCTGGCAACATTGCCCCTTGTATTAGTTATATTATAAAAGTTGGGACTTCTGCGAGCAGTAACATTCTGTTGAAGTGTAATGAAACAAAATTAAATTAATATTCCTAAAGTGGTCAAAATTAACTTTATTGTACATTAACAATAATATAAAGTATAATTTCAGTCTTGGGCAAGATTTTTTCAAACAAACATGCACTACCAATTGTATGAACATAAATATATATGAAGAATGATGTATATAAGAAATATAAAGCTCATCAAGTTATATTTATAAAATATTCTTTAAGGCAGAAAATTAGACTATTTATTGAAGTGTAGTTTTTGGTAAAAGGAAAGTGATGAAAATTGAACAGCAAACAGTATCATATAACTTTAATATATGGAGACAATGACATCAAAGATGTTGCTAGAAGAAGTGTGAGGCAACTGCACAATATATAACCATTATTTTTTAGTAAATTCTGAGGCATAAATAAAGTTAGTGGACACCAAAGCTAGTTGTGGAGGATATTACCTTGTTGGTATATGATTTTTTTAAAAAGAAAACTAACACTTAAGATTTGGATAGTAGGAAACCTGGATATTAAAATTGTTTCTGATGTGTTCCTGTAAATGACTAAATTTTGATTATTCAAAAAGAATTAACTAGTGCGCAGCATTCTTACAAGGACACCAAATGTTGGACAAGTTGAACAGATTGAAAGACAACCAATCAAGTTTAGAAAATAAGATAGTTTTAAACATTAAATCATGACTAAGAAGCTGTAAAAATGACAAACAAGTTAAACAAAACATATAAGAATTGCATAAAAGTACAGTAGGTTGGTTGTGGCATAATGTGAGAGACATAGGTTAGTGAAAACTATATAAGAAACATGTGCAAATGCTGTGATTACTTAACATTAATAAGATAATTGAGACGATTGAATATAAAATCACTAAAATATGAAGAAGATGAGAGAGAAGAGATCAAGATTGATTGGCATAAAAATTGACAAAATATACATTAATTAATTTTTTCAGTAAGGTACTTTTATAAAATTTTCAAATGTATATATGATTCACTCTAACAATTATTGTCAAGAAATAAGGATTATTAAAGAGAATTTTTGTCTTCACCTGCAAAACTTGCATTGCTATGTCTAATGGAGTTTCTTTTTGACGAGTTTCAAGAAATGGATTACTTGGTGACAAATCTTCACTATCTCCACATGCTCCACTTTCAAGAAAACCTAGGTATGTGAAATTTCAATGCGTCATTTACAAAATATTTAGCACACAAGTATAATATAAATATAAAGAAAATGTGGCTAACTGATAGGCCTTCCACCCTGTTCCAACAAATGGACCTGATGAATCATCTATAGAAAGATTACAGACAGTTTTAATGTATACTCTGATTATGAACATTAAGCTAAGAAAAAATGCTTTAGGAAGGTTAAAAAAACATTTATTCTTTGTTTACACATTTGACTTGTATGACACTCAAACTTGTTTAAACAATTTTTTATTTAAATTGACTATGCTACTACAAAAATGGTGATAATCTCACATATACAGGATGAATAATAAACTAACTATCCAGCTTTAAAACCTTCTTCACTTGGTAGAATTATTAAAACAATTTAGTTTAGCAGTCTGTTTCTAAATCAGGTCGATCATTGTTCTTGTATTATTCTAAGTAAATTAAAATACTAACATTGTATGTACTAATAAATAAATTTGATAGAACAGAAAATTGAGAATCAGTATCACAATGCTAGACAGGAACAAGCATTTAAAATTTTCAGATGCAATAATTACCCTCAATTTTCAGGAAAAAAAAAAACATTCTGCAACTCTTGGTCCTATCTATATTCATTATTTTGAAATTGTCACAACATTCTAGTTTCTTTAGTAATAAATAGTTTGCTAATACATATGAAACAAAAATGACAATGACAACTCACCATTTACAACTAAAACTCTAAGAGGAACAGACAATAATTTAATTGGTGAATTGATTCTCTGCATCCCAACTGTGATTTTGTATGAGTATTTGACAGCATGCCCACGGTACGATGGTGGTGCTTCATTTGGCAGCACTTCACTGTATATATCTGAAATTCCATTATAGTGAAATATATAAAATCTAATATATAAGACATATATTGAAAAGGTTGAGGACATGTTTGATAACAATAGTTGGCATCAACTAAGTTGTAGACAAATATCATACTTTTATGAAATTACTTAAAAGATATTCAGTTTCAAAAGTGAAGATGGTGTAATAATTAAACAAGTCCAATTTAATTTTGATTATTATAACTATTAGATTATAATAAAGTTAGTAAAAATAGAACATGCCCACAGTTTACAATTATTTTCCATTGACCTTTAAATTTTAAATGATATAATCGTTTTATACAAGGGAAGGAAAAAGGACAGTTTTGATGATCTCAAGAATATAAAAGTTAATGTATCTATAATACATCAACTATACCAATTCATTTTTAGTATCCAGCCATAACATAAAATACAAGAAATTAAAAGTACTTGTACTTACATGACTTGCTTTCACCTGCTGATAACCTTAGGTCACAGAAGAGAATTTTTGGTTTTGTTGACAGAACTAGCTTTCCTGTCTCTCCATGGCAGGGTGCAAATGAAGTGGCTGGAACCAACCCATCTACTAGACAATATCAAGTAATATTTAGTTCCAAGTAACCTAAAAGTTAGGCCAAACACTTATATTTTAAGATATATTCCACACTGATGTTTACGTGTGTATTCTGTGAATATATATGTATGCGTCAGGAAATGACATTGTCATGTTAAAACAATTAATAAGGAAAGGAAAGAGCACCGATGGCTGGCACCATCCAGGGTCAATTTCTTGAATTTTTGGAGGCACTGCATCCTTCACCAGAAGGTTGACAGCTGGCCCTCAGTCAAAATGTTTTTCTAATCTTCTGATGAAGGGGGGCAGTGCCGCCAAAAATTCAAGTATGTACAACCCTACAGGGTGCCTGCAATCTGTGAACTTCTGATAAGACACCAACTTTATGCTTCATTTTCCTGTCCTTATTAATTGTTTTAATTAACCATACATATATGCATCACCCAATCAAATTTTAGAGGATATAAGCCAGGACTGTAATTCAAGCCCAACATAAAAAAATATTACAGTTACCTGTGTTTGCAGTTGGTATTTCTTCAGGAACTGTTGAGTTGTTTTGTGGAAATGTAACTCTGCTGTTAGTTGTGCACTGACAATGTATCTGGGCACTTGCCCATGCTAAGCTTTCAAGCACATCACTGAAGGGATTAATAAAGGAATTAATATTTAATACACGCTAAATAATTAAGGTCAAATAAGTTGGAATAAAATATTTAATAAAGAAATTGCAAATTTATGTAGGCAAACACTTTTCAACCTTAGATTAGGGCCACTTCAGGCATTAATTAAATGATATCTTTAAGCTGCATGCCATTGATACTCATAATCTGGTATAAAGCCTAATACTACACTTAATTTAACATGATAAATTACTTGATTGAAAACCATTACATGTGCATATTGCTTACCAACCACTTGTGTAGGCTACATTCCTGTAAATATATTAACCACACAAGAAAACTGGTAAAATTTCCGGAATAACTTTGTTTTGAAGAAATTCAGATGAGCGATAGCCAAATCTGTGTATCCCGGCTGATAATGAAACCATTGTTCTCTTAAGATGTTAAAACTGTTTAAAGCTTACAGCTTTTGAGTAATAAATTGCTGGTCACAACAATATAGGACTCTTTCATAAACTTAATGTCGAAATTTACCTATTACTTTGAGATCGTAGATTGGACGGCGCTGGAGGATTTATAAATGTAATGTAACACTCTACTGTTTCACCAGCGAGATACACTGGTCCCCTTCCTAGCTTTGCTATAACTTCTATCATTTGATATCAACGACTAAATCGCGTTACAGACACCAACATAGAATACACTATTCAAAGAATTTAACTCACTGCATTGACAGATCCAAAGTTAAATGTATCGAGATGTGAAGATATACTTGTAAGCACCAAAGAGCGTCATGCACGCTTGTGGAAGCAGTCGACAGCTTAATTGTTGATTATCTTTGATTCAAGGTCTGGTTGAAGTGTAACAGTATCTTTGCTCACGTTTAAGCGCGTAGAATCAAAGTGTGCGAAATGAAAAATAACAGGAGTCATCTGTATCATTGTTATAGCTTAATAAAGGAGTGGCACGTGTTGTAAATAACGTCCTTGTCTTAGCGACGTGTTTGTTATTGTTATTTTTAAACTCATGTTTTTTGTATGTCGAAGCAATGCTGAATAAGTGTCAAAATGTCTGGACCAAATAATTCTAATGCTAGGGGTAATTGGTATTCACGCGGAAGAGGAAGAGGTTTCTTTGCAAGAGGGAAGTTTCGTGGCCAGAATAAATATCACAAATCAGGTCCGTACTATTAACTAGAACTGCAGCAATTCTATTAACAATTAATTTTTTCTGTCAAATTTGCACTTCGTGCAATACCATTTTTACACACCTGTAACATATGTAGAAAAGGTCGAGTCCTGGACGGAACGGTGACGATTCTGTCGTGTTAATGAATATTGTGTTTTTTTTGGCCTGCTATGTTTTGCTGAGCTCTATTCAACGTAGTTAAATTGAAAATTTGGTCACATATGAACAGAATTAAGTAAAAAATATATAAATACAATTTTTTCTATGACATTGCAGAATTTTTCTGTTATTAATCTGAAGAGTTCTGTTATATCAGAGGAAATGTTTTAACTTTTTACTTGTATATGACCAAATTATCAATTAGACAGTTATAAAAATATATATTTTTTCCAACAGTGTATGTGGATTTTTTAACATGATTGAGTTATTCTTGCTTACTGTGTGCTCTTTTAGCTCTCTCTTAAGCATTTATAGTTTAAAGTCCTTGGACCTACTCTTGTTTCATTACTATATGTGTGTCATAAACCAAAGAACACAATTTCAAATAAAAGTTTTAAGTCATATTTTTGTTTCTTATTTAACTCATAAGAAATGGAGAAAGCTCATGCAATAAGTTTTGTTTTTCCAAATTCCAATGGAGGAAAATAATGAAAATAGAAAACTACTTCAACTATAAACTTCTATTACTTCCTGATAATGGTATGATATGATTAGGCTTCTGTTAAAATAAGTTACAGATATTGGAAACTGCAAAAGTTATAATGAAACAACTTCATTATATAATGTATGGAAGCCTTTGAGACCTATTAAGTTTTCATTGTGAATTAAAGGAGTGTTTCCCAGTATTTTTTTACCGTGCCCCTCCTATGTTTCATTATCTTTTAGTAAGATCCTTGTGCTTGATGTTATCTGCAGAGTGATTTTATATTAGGCTCAAATTTAGTCAGCATCAATTCGTAAAGGTGAGATGTATGTATTAATGAGCATTGAGCATGCTATAGCCATTATCCAATACAGTATGTACTATTCCTTCATTAGGTATAGTAAACAATACTTGCTGAGTAAATTGTAGTTTATATTACTCCAAACTTTTAAGTATGATTCTCTTGAAAGTGCAACATTTATTTCAAATTGAGTTACCAACAATTTTACCTTTTGTTGGTTTTTAAATTATAGTCAAGTGCATTCTTAAATTGGCCTCCAAAGCAATCTAATTGCTCCTACATGGTGTGTGGGTCTCCTGTTGAGAAACACCAATCTGAAGTATCTTTTAGTGACAAATTTTTAAATGAAATGTTGTAGCAACCATAATAGTTGTCAATATATTTGAACTTTTTTCTTAGGAAATGGAAATAACAAGAAGGCTCCCATCACTCCTTCAGTGGCAGATCCTTCTACCTCTCAACATACACAATCGATTACAGACTGGTTTGAGAAGACCCCTAGCCCCTATCCTGGTTGGAAGCTTTATTTTTCAGAAGAAGGTACATTTGAATCATTTAAGGAATATATACTTTTCTACAAATTTTCTTAAAACGTATAATCTATTTTATTTTTTTAAATATTTAGGATATAAAGAAGGATCATCCACAGTATATAAAGTAAAAGCTGTAGAAACTTATTTACTATCAAATTTAAAATCATATTCTGCCAAAGATATAATGCAAAGAAAATCATTCATAATTGATTATAAGGATTTATTGAGTGATGAAAGCTTCAAGACAGCATGGTTTACATTTCAAGAAGATTTATATAATAATCCAGAACATTCTTTAAATTGTTTGGGCCTGGCAATGCATCAGGTTAGATTTCTTAATATTCATGTGCACTCTCTTACTTTGGGTCTCCTTTTTGTATTAATGATTATCATACTATATTTGTAGGTAGTTTTCAATGAAATCCAAAGCAAATTACAAGAGAAAAATCCCATGGATGATAAAACGGAAGTGCCATCAGTTAATGTTCCTTTGATTCGTGCCAGATTATATAGTTTTGAACCTGTCATACAACTCAGAGAATTGAAAGCTAATTATTATGGTAACTAATATGATTATTTAATACAATTATATAATCCTGGTTTGTCTTTGAACTTGTTTTTCAGTCACCTCTAATTTAATATTAAGTAATGTTTTAATGATAAATTGCAAGATAAATAATTAAAAGTTTGACCTTGTAAGCATGCAGTCTTTAATGTAAACAATTACAAAGTATATTTAAAAAATACCAGACATTTCAATGTAGCTGAGCATCTTTATCTATCAGTGTTTGCATATGAACAAAATGAATAGGATTATAATTATTAAGGTTTTATCTACTGCAAATCAAACTTACTTTGTTTGAGATTTAGTTCATGATGTTTCTAATTCACATGAAATGTAAGTCTGAAATTTATATTTGAAATTATTCAAGGATCCAGTATTGTAAATACATGACAAAATTCAATAAATATCATCATTCATAATTACAGTATTATGAAGAAATTGTTTCATGATGTGACTTAATGTAATTAATTTTTTATAATATGAATTATAATTTTCACAGAAAAATTGGTTGCTGTGGAAGGAACTATTATACGGGTAGGGAATGTGAAATTACTTTGTGTATGGATGGCATTTGAATGCAATTCTTGTCATAACATACAGTGTGTAAAACAGCCTGAAGGAATTTTGACTCCCCCTACAAAATGTAAAACAGGTGGTTGTAGAGGTAGGACATTCATTCCAATTCACTCCTCTCCTCATACAAAAACATTGAATTGGCAAACAGTCAGGCTTCAGGAAAGAGCATCTGATGAAGAGGTTAATACTTCAATAAATTTAGTATAATTTATATATGGCCATATATGTTTTTGAATATTCTCAGTACTGTAAACTTATGTTATCCCAAAATAAAAAGTAATGCATTAAATTTCAGCGTGAAAGTGGGAGAGTACCGCATACTCTAGAATGTGAGTTAAGTGAAGATCTACTAGATTCTTGTATCCCAGGTGATGATGTTACTGTTACAGGAATAATTAAGGTGATGATAATATCATAAAATTATTTTTCTGATAAAATCTCTGTTACTTACATATATTACCCTCACAGGTCAGGAATAATGAAGATAATGTTAAAAGAAAAGGTTCTGGCATGTTCATTATTTATATTGATGCTGTTTCTTTTGTAAACAATAAGAGAAATTCTGCGAATAAAGGAACATCACCAATTGCTCTTAAAATAAATCCTAAAGACTTCCAAGCAATTAAGGTAACACTATAATTTTCCAATTTCTTGAGCTATTTTTGTAGGAAATCGATCAATTATAATTTTTTTTTCAGGAAATTCACTCGGAACCAAATCTTTTTCGTTTGTTAGTGAACTCTTTGAGTCCTTCGATTTATGGCCATGAAATAATCAAGGCTGGCCTTCTTTTGGCAATTTTTGGAGGAACACAGCATCATGCTGACTGTAGGGCAGATATACACGTATTAGTTGTAGGTGATCCTGGTTTAGGAAAATCACAAATGTTGCGTGCTTGTTGTAACATTGCTCCCAGAGGTATGTTTATTTTCTTAACGCTTGTTGTGGTTATTTATTAATTTGAAATAGGTAACTTTAACATATTTGTATTATTTGATGGACACTTATGTTGTAAATGATTTATATAAGGATAGTATTTTTACTGTATTATCTAATAATTTAAAAATTAACATCTACTTATTAACAAGAGAAAATACCATATTCAACCGACAAACCTTGTCATAACTAATTAAAATAAATCAGTTATACTGACTTACATGTGAGATTTCTCCAATGGCTCTTAAAGGAAAAGTGGAGAAGGATGATAAGCTCACATCAAAATGTTAGCCTATCTAATTTTCTTTAAATTCCATCCTTGGCCTCTCTCTTCTGTTATTATCCCACACACTTTCCTCTAATGCTGATTTTACAAGACCCTCAAGTCTTAAAATGAAGCCTATTAATCTATTCCTTTTTTTTGGTCAGTGTCCTCCATATGGTTCGCTCTTCCCTTTGTCTGTTAGAACTTGATTGTTGTTACTCTACCACCCTTCTGATTTTCAGCATTCTCCTATAGCACCACAATTCAAAGGCTTCTATTCTTTTCCTTTCCACAACTCCTATAGTCCATGTTTCGCACCCATATAATGCCATGCTCCATACGAACCTTTAAGCAACGATTTCCCAATATTCACACTTATATTTCCTGTAAGTAAATTCCTCTTTTTCATGAAAACCTTCCTTGCCTGTGCTATCCTGCTATATATGTCTACTATACTTCTCTACCATCCCTAGTTATTACACTCCCCGAGTAGCAGAAACGCTTAACTTCCTTCAAAATAGTCCTTCCCAATCTAACACCCTTTGTTATTGTATCGTATCCCATACAACACTGCATTACCTTAGTTTTCCCTCTATTAATCCTCAAATTGAACTCTTCTTCTAGACCACGTTCATGCTATTTATTGTGGTTTCCAAGTCTTTTTCTGACTCCCCTAATACTATAATGTCAGTATGATTCCATTTCATTTTCTTCTATAATGTCTCAATTATAATTTAACAGTAAACAAGAATCATAACTTCTTTTTTAAACCTCAGGTAAGTCATCTTCTTTCTATCTCTCTGTCCTTTCCCCATTAATTGTTTTAAACATGACAATGTCATTTCCTATCTATATATATATATTATAAGATGAGGAAAGAGAGATAGAAAGTAGGTGACTTACCTGAAGTTCATAGATGGTAGGTACCTTGTGAAGTTTGGAGTTATTTTAATTTTCAGAAGCACCGCCCTCTTTATCATTAGCTAGCCAATCACCGGAAGTGGGCGGTACATCCGAAAATTTTTATAAATCTCCAAACATCACAAGGTGCCTACCATCTATGAACCTCAGGTAAGTGACCTATTTTCTATATCTCTTTCCTTTCCTTATTAATTGTTTTAACATGACAAGGTTCACAGATGGTAGACACCGACTTTCTATCTTTCCTGTCCTTATTAATTGACCTGTCAAAAATCTTTTCCTGATGCATAAGACATTTCCAGTGATCAGCAAGCCGACAACTGAGCAGTCAAAATTTGCTGCGCTGCTAGCTTAGGTTGTAAACAATTGACCCCACCAGGTCACCAACTTTCTCTCTCAATGAGGGTCTGGGAAGATGCAAGGACTTGATGGGGGTTGGGGAGATGCAATTCCTCTCCACTGAAACCCTTAACCTGGTTCCGGTTCATAGAGGACATCTTCATGCTATGGACCCACGGACAAGATGCCCTCATGGACCTCTGTGTATTTTTCTATTTATGTGTGTGTGTGTGTGTTCATTTAAGGTATCAGTATATTTCTTGACACTATTAAGATTATGATGGCATAAATTAGGGACTGTGAAAAGGTAAATACACAAAAACTTGACACTCTTGGTGGTGGTTTAATCACATTCTGACAAAAGATTACTCTCAAATAAATTACTATGTTTGGTTAATATAAATTTATTCCTGGGCAACACCAGGCTCCCAGCTAGTACAATATACAATTAATTTCTTATTTATGTTTTCACAAAATGGTCACACAGAGATATAAACTTCTGTCATTTCTCTCTCTGAATCTGTACACTTCACTATGTCGACATTGATGCCAACACTGCTACGAACATTACTGTAGTAGTCCATTGACCACTGTAAAATAAATTATTCAATTTCAATATGATTTGAGAATGAGTGCCCATGGAGAATGTCATTTTATCATTGTAAAAAATGAAACATTACTCATCCATTGTCACAATTGTTGAAAAGAAAGTCCCATTCGTGCCTTTATCAACATATTCTGGTATTTGGTCACATATTCAAGGCTGTTTCAACATTTTTCACATCCACTTTGAGGACACTTTACTCATTTTTCAGGTCATCATGCAGGGTTATATTTCTGTTGTTAATTCTATAAAATTCCACCCTTCTTAACTCTTAATTGCTTGGCAATGTTGTCAGGCTGTGTGTGGCCAAAGTTGTTTCATTTCAATGTTATGAGGCTTTGTACCATCATGTGGGCCCAGATTCTTAACATTCGTGACCACAGGTCTCACTTAACTGAATTTAAGTGGGTGTCACACAACTCAAAAGAAGGAAATTAATGAACACCCTCTGATTCTGTAATGAAACTATTACCCTCTATAATATCAAAATCGCACGCTGAGAACTTCACACAATCTCTCAATGAAATCTACAGAATTTTGGTGTTGGAAAGTATTCTAAACATATTATTTGCCGATTATTTTGCAGCTTGATTGAGCAGGCATACTGAATGGTGATCTAGGGGTTCAATTACCCCAAAATTTTGAATTATACAACTGAACTTTGATACTCAATTTTTTGTCAAGCCAATTAATTAAATTTTACCTGTGCCTTGGTAGTACTAATGTTGGGAATGCTAAAGCAAAATTTACTGTGGGAGTTTACATCTCTGCAGCACAAACTTTCTACAGAAATTAAAGTCTAATAAAAACTTTCCACAAGCTGCTTGTAGTAAGTTTACTGAAGTGGTTGTAATTTGTTTTTATATTTGAATTTAATAGCCTGCATCGTTAATTATATGCTTTGTTTTTCAGTGATTATATCCATTTTACTTTCATTTTTTCTGCTTCTCAAATTAAATAAGTGTTGACAACAAGCCATTGGAAATAATTTTCTTCTTCACAAAAAATGATAATTGTGCAAAGTTGATGTAAAATTGTAGTGAGACAAAAATTTGACAATTATAATTTTTACTTTCTAGCTTTTATTTGACTTGTGAATTCATTTTTAACTTGACACTTTTTTCTTTTACAGGTGTGTTTGTATGTGGTAACAACACCTCTACTGCTGGCCTTACGGCTGCATTGTCAAGAGAATCTGGTAGTGATAATGCCTTGGAAGCAGGTGCATTGGTTTTGGCTGACCAAGGCTGCTGTTGCATTGATGAATTTGACAAAATGTCAACTCAACATCAAGTAAATATTATTCACAACTTTTCAAAAGTTTCGAAGAATGTCGAATAACACAACTGAATCTCTTAGATTAAAATCACGAAAAAAGTGACTCATCCTAAATATTTATATTTTTTTCTTGTTGTTTGTCTCAAATGCATATTGTGTAATATTTTTACTGCATTATATTAAATTGAGCAGTGGATTGTCTGTGCACCTGAGACACATTTTAATTATTATGCTGTTTGAATGTTGCTCCAAGAAAATTAGTGTCATCATTGTTGGATTAGAATTTAAAACAGTATAATATGTTCAAGTACACAGTAGCGGAAATGAATTATCAAGAAGATTGAGTAAATATTTCTGGTTGAATTATATGAGATTTTTGTGTGCTTTGAAATACAATTTGATACACTTTATTTAGCATATATTTCTAGCAATAGTGCTGTATGCTATTTGACTACTTTTTTGGTTGTTATTAAATGAAATGGATCTAATCATTCTCTTGCTCGTTGTTAATTTTTATTCTTGACTAATTGCCTTTCAAAATAATTTCATAGGCCCTACTTGAAGCAATGGAACAGCAAAATGTCAGTATAGCTAAGGGAGGAGTAATATGTTCTTTACCAGCGAGAACTACTATATTAGCTGCTGCAAACCCTGTTGGAGGTCATTACAATAGGGGAAAGACTATTTCCGAAAACTTGAGAGTTGGTTCTGCTTTGCTTTCACGATTTGATCTTGTTTTCATTTTGCTGGATCACCCAAGTACAGTATGTAAGTTTTATATTAAATCTATTTTTATCAGTTTTTTATTTGAAAATTAAAATTTTGTGTGCTATTTTTCTAGCATTTGGACAGTTTATTATCTGAACATGTTATTGCTCTGCATTCTGGACTGAAACAGCTTGACAAAGCAACCCCAAACTCAAGTTCTGATCTTTCTGAAAGCCCAAATGCTATACAACCTCTTTTGTAAGTTGATATTACTTTTAAGATTAATTAGATGTGTTAGCCCTATGTTTAAGTTGCTTCATTATTGCTTTACAACAAAATTTCTGCTATTGTAAATATAATGTATAGCAAATCCTATCTTACATCTAATTAATAATTAAGAATGCATTCTTATACTAAGATTTAACATTTAAAATAAACCAAGCAAGAGTTTTGACCTCTTAATCATTTTGATTTATTTTTTTGTCCAAATTTATTAAAACCTTGTACATTACACTACTGTTCTTGTATATTTTTTTATTGTATAAAGTACAGGTTATGCAAAAACATTAATTATTTATATTGTACTTACAGAGCTTTTATTTCTTTCCTAAACAACAATTTCATAGCATCAATGTTATTATTTTATTTTAAATGCTCTTGACCAATGAATTATTTGCCATTGATTTGTTGTTGTTTTTTTGTTTTTTGTGGGGGATCAAAAATCTCTTAGTGAACGATTGAAATATCTACCAACTGAAACATTGGACCCAATTCCTCATTTGCTACTAAGAAAATATGTTTCATACGCCCGGACATATATCCATCCTCGAATCACAAAAGCTGCTGCTAGTATTTTACAGAAATTCTATTTAGAATTACGGCGTCAACACCAGATGCCGGATTGCACACCCATAACTTCACGCCAACTTGAATCCTTAATCCGTCTAACCGAGGTATAGATTATGCTTTTATATGTACTTTTTATTATAATTTTATAGCTAATATTTGTTGCCAAACTCCTGTGGTGTTGTGGCTAGCATTGCTGCCTCACAACCCAGGGGCCCCAGGTTTGTTCTGGCATGTTTGTGTCTTCATGGTCGCAAAGACTGGGATTAAGACTATTGGACAATCGATATGCTGACCACGTATCACTCCAAATTTGGAATGTGTCATGCAAGATTGACAGTCCATAGTCAACCTGGTAGGCCCAGGCTAATATTGGTTTGCATGCATATACCAGTATTAAAAGTATTGTTTTCATGTTTTTGTACCTATAAAGAAAACTAAAATTTTCACATAATGGTGAAAATTGTGTTTTTGGATGCAAATATTTTAATTCTCTAACTACATGGAATCTTCCATACCATACCATTTTCCTTTTGCTTATTTTCATTAATTATTTGACTACGACAAACTATTTTTACGGGCAAAACATTATCAATTAAATTTATGTCTCTTTTATATTCTTCATACTCTACTGCCTTTTTTATGTAATATTCCTTACAGCATTTGATTGCCTTTTAAAATCTGGATACTTTCATCATCTAAATTTACCACATCTACCAATAAAATGTACTTTTAGTGCACATCTATTTTTAGTAATATTTTTATTTTTTAATTTTATATTCCTTTACTCTTTCTTCTTCGTATTGGTGTACAGGTTTAGGGTTTTACTGTTAAAAAGTGTTTTAATTTTCAGGCTAGAGCTAAATTGGAATTACGTGAGGTAGCTACAGATATGGATGCTTTAGATGTTGTTGAAATAATGAAGCACAGCTTAGTTGATTCCTTCAGTGATGAATTTGGGAATTTAGATTTCAAACGTTCTGTAAATGGTTCTGGAATGAGCAATAGAAATCAGGTGAGTTTCTTGACCTATAACAATATATCCATGTTCTTTATATTTCAAAAAGGGATTTGCATTACATTCAATATTATTCACATGTTGAATGATAATATGTAATAATATCTCATGTCATTTGTAAGGACATGAGACAAGTATGCGGACCTACCTAATGAAGGTTTTCTAGGGTTTTTCCTGCATCTCTATTAAGTGAATACCAGGTAGGATCCTTAAACTATTGCCTGTGGGCCCTAGTCAACCCTTGGCTGCCTTCACCTCCCTTTCTGCATCACCCCTTGCCTATGCCATTATACAGATGTTCCCAGTTTTTGGCTCACCCTCATGTAGCCTGTCTCCCCTCCCCCCCTTTCCCCAAAAATAAGTTTTTAAACTAAGGAAATTAGAAAAATTAATATGTTGACTAATAGATTTTATTCCTGTTTGGTTTTCATTGCTTCATCTGTTTCTGATATCATTTATGCCAAATGTGCTTTCTTCCTTTAGATAATTTGTTTTTCAAATATTTTCATGAAGAATATGTGAAACGCAAATCACTTTAACAATAGCATTTAATTTCTTTCAGTAAATTTTTTTGAATGTTCTTAAGAATCAAAGTTGAATTGCTACTTTCTTTCTGTTGAAGGCCAAAAAGTTTCTTAATGCATTACAAAGGAGAGCTGACCTGCAAAGTCGTTCAGTATTTTCAGTACAAGAATTAAGGGAAGTGTCTCGGACTGTTGGAATTCAGACAACGGATTTCATGAGTTTACTTTCTTCCCTGAATACTCAAGGATTCATTTTGAAAAAAGGGCCACAGCTTTATAAACTTCGTACTGTGGATTACTGAAACAAACTTCAATATTTGTGCAAACATATTTGCATATTGAAAAACAAATATAGTTTTATTAAATCTTCAATTAAAACCAATTCAGTCCTCAAATTATTTATTTCAAAGTTATCGATAAAATAACAGTAGCTTTAGGCATCTGTAAATACAATACAAGGGATATGTTAATACATCATGTTCATTACATATAAAACTTTTCCTTATTAATTACAATATTCATAAATAATGTATTTTTTATTGAAACTTGACAAATTGTAAAAATATTCATTTATTGTTTATATAGTTTTATAATATATGTACATAGTGTAATTAAATGTACAATTTTGCCACATTCTTCCTTTTATAAAAAGATCTATTTTTTGTTCAAACTTGAAGGATATAAAGTAATTACTATAGTTTCATTTATGAATTTTCTCTCAATAGGTAATTAGTGTTAATAACTATTAATGTTGGATTAATAAAGCTAATTTTAATTATTTATTATAATTTGCAACTGTGCTATTAAGCTGTTAATTTTTGTTGTTGTAGTTCAAAGAAGGGTAATAGTTCATAATTTTTGTTGGAATTTGTTGACATACAAAAAATTATTTCAAATAAATCACAAGTGAACAATTTGGTGAGTTTTTTGACAGTCATTGAGACCCTGTAGTTTTGTTAATACTGTACCAGTAAGCTGGACTGAATTTGAGGTTTTATTTTCAAAAGAGAATCTTAGTACAGTATATGTGACAAACTCCACACTTTAATTTATGAATATATTCAAAATCACAACAAACTGCCCTGAAATAATTGTTTCTTAAAACAATGGCATAAAATAAGTTGATTTAGGTTAGTTAAGTCCTACATCATGTAAATTAAGATTTTCCCATGCAAACTGATCATTTTAACTAAACATAAACTAAGACTTGCAGTTTAAATATATTATTTTATTATAATAACATGATGATAACAAAATTACAATGTTTTAAGTAATCATTTAAAGTAGTTTGCTTGGTTTTACACGTATTCCTTAAAAACAATAAATCTCTTCCCAGCTGGCCAAGTCTTTGGATTACACCATCCTCTACATTAAATGATGTGATATATCTTTCGATTATGGCTTCTCCAAATGATGGTGGCAGAAGAAAGATTTCACAACTCTTCAACAGACAACAAAGATGTTGCAACATTATCGTCACACTTTACAAAGTCTTCAAAATGAACTTCCTTATCTGGACCAGTTGACCCCAATTTTCTTCACTCCCATCCTGAATATCCTTTTCATCTTCTCTACTTGGGCAATGTAAATGAAAACCAGCTTTTTTGAAACAATTTCTTATTGTCTCCTCTGTTATGGCATTCCATGCTGCAGAGAGAAGATGCATGGCTTGAAGTACATTCAGTTTTAATTCTTTATGCCCTTCAATTGCCGCAAGAGCCTTTTGTACTAGAGCTTTTCTATACTTTTCCTTCATGGAATATATAATTCCCAGATCAAGTGGTTGCCATTTGCTGCAAAAAAACACTTTTACATTTCTTAAGAACACAGTGTCTGCTGGGTGTGATGAGCACCTGTCTATAAAAAATAAAATCTTCCTGTTTGATGCTCCCATTTTAGCTCTAATTGTTGAAGAAACTCAAGGAAGATTCTAAAGGTCATCCATGCAGTAGCATTATTTACATATCTGCACGGGAAAGTGTTCATGCCCTTGAAACACCTAGGTTTGGAATAATAAAAATTATCTTAACAATTAATATTGCCACTTTAATTAGCAAACCTCTTATCTCCAAAATACAAAAATTTGTTACAAGGTTTGCTAATTATAACGCTGATATGTTGTTGTTGTTATGTTGTAGTATTCAGTCCTAGACTGGTTTGGTGAAATCCTTCATGCTAACCTATCTTGTGCAAGTCTTTTCATTTCCACAAAACTATCACATTCTTCTAAATCTGCTTAGTCTCCCTCTTCTGTTCTTACCCAACACACTTCCCTCTAATGCTAATTTTACAAGACCATCATGTCTTAAAATGTGGTCTACTAATCTATCCCTTCTCTTGGTCAATGTCCTCCATATTTTTCACTCTTCCCCTTTTTAGTTTAGAACTTCCTCATTGGTGATTCTATCCACTCATCTGATTGTCAGCATTCTCCTATAGCACCACATTTCAAAGGCTTTTTTTCTTTTCCTTTCTGCAACTCCTATCGACCATGTTTCGCACCCATTTAACGCCACACTTCATATGAACATTTTTAGCAATGATTTCCTAATACACACTTATGTTACCCATAAGTAAATTACTGTTTGTGTGCTATCCTACTCCTTATGTCTACTATACTTCTACCATCCCTAGTTGCTATTCTGCCCAAGTAGCAGAATTCCTTAATTTCCTTCAAATTTTCCCTTCCCAAACTAACACCCCCCTCTTAATCCACTATTTCCCATACTATACTCCATTACCTTGGTTTTCTCTGTTAATCCTCATATTCAATTCTTTCTCCAGGACCACATACATACCATTTATTATGGTTTCTGTCTTCTGACTCTCCTTAGTGTAGAGTTTTCATTTCTTCTTGCAATATGATTCCTTTTCCATATTCTATATTAACTTTCTTCATCGTCTGTTCTGTATATAAGTTAAGCAGCATGGGTGACAGATGGCATCCTTGTGTTACTCGTTTCTTGATTTGTTTTCTTTTCTTGATCTTCAATTCTATTTACTTCTGATTACCTTTTGTAGAGGTTACTTTCTCAATCCTTAATAGTGTGTTCCAGTTCACATTATCACATGCTTTTTCTAAATCTACCAATATCATAAATGTATGCTGCTTTTTTCGTATACAATCTTCTAAAATTAGAAGCAGAGTTAATATTTCTTCTCTTGCCCCTACATTCTACCTAAAACCAAATTGATCTTCTCCTAACTCACATTATACTTGACATTCCATCCTCCTATATACTATTTTCATTAATAGTTTGCATGCATCGTATACTAAAGTAATTGTCCTTTACTGTTCGCATCTATCAGCGCCAGTCTTTTTCAGTATGGCTAGAATTATGTTTTATTAAAAGTACTAGTTAATTGATCATATATGCTCAAATAACTACAGTGACTCAGGACTTTGAAACAAAGTATTTGGTCTTTTATATCTTGGGATACTGAGTTGCTTCTATTTTATGTAAGTGAGTTAACTAAAATCTCAAAAATATACACACTTATAATATTTTACTATTTCCTATATAGGTGAAGATTAAAAAAAGAGACTATATTTAAAAAATTTTAATTAAAAAGTTGGCATATTTACATGTTTCATTTCCTTAGATGTAATTAAGTACATAATATTGGTGTTGTGCATAACAAAACAAGTCTCATTTAGGTTGAGATAAAAACCTTTCAACGATTAATGCTAAGAAATCTTAGAAATATGTACTTGCAAATATAAAAAATTATTTAGAATAAGAGATTATACAATGTTTTACATTTTATAACAAAAAACAACCATCACTGACTAGTATAACTGTGCACATAATTTGTGTGATGGGATGCGTCCACAGATAAATCAGGAAAATACAGCTGTGATATTGTTATATTTTTTTCTTTAGGAAATTGTTTTGTTTCTCTTATGCACTCACTATCTTTACATTCTGCTGTTTGGCATTTTATGTCACTCTCTCGCCGTTCTCTTGCTCTTCTATTTTGAAACCAGATCTTAACCTGAAACAATATATGAAGTAGTTACAAATAAAAATATATTACTTACATACTGAATAAGTGTTAGTTAGCAAAAAATCCCTGGCATGTCTCAGTTTGATTCACAGCATTATTTTGTAGTTGAATGACAAATCTGAGAACTGTTTATTTAAAGTTATTGAGACTGTAAGATAAAATTTAATATTTTTATTTAAATGCTGTGTTCATTTTTATTACTCTACCTGCTTATGGTGATATTCGTTTGAACTAATACATAGAAGTAAATTAGATGTTTAATTCATCAGAGAGCTAATTACAGAAATTACATTGTCATTGCGTTTTTATAATCTCTGATTCTCTTTTTTAATATAATTTAATAGTTTGTGCCGCCCTTGTCAAGCCCTAAGCAACCATAAAAATGCCGCCCCAAGCGTTTAAATGTTTAAAAGTAAAAATTGTGAAAGGAAAATAACAATTGAAAGAAGATAGTGACACCAATACTTGTAATCGAACCAGTGGACCATGGTTCGCGAGCCTAATTTCGAGAACTCTTGGTGCTCAGTTGAATTTTAAGTTAAATCCTAGGTCTGATTGAAATTGTGTTCTAAAATTATTCACAAATCTAATTATCTTCAATACTCGTTAACTTTCATCAATTAGTTTAGATTCCGTGCTAGACAACCCCTGAAATAGGATTAGGAATAACCAAGCGGATTGCTACTGTAATTGATTTCCCGGGCATCGCCGGACAACCTGTTGGTATAAAATATTTTTCGTATCTGTATACTTATAATAAAGTTACGTCAATAAATCTGATTACGCCTATGGGTAAACCTTATAATTCGCAGTGCGTTTGAGCAGGTCCGGTGAATAAGAACTGAAGCACGTCACCTATTTTGCCTTTAATTTATATAGAAGATTAAATTATAATAGTACCCAATGCCCATCCTACTTGATGCAGGTTTTCTAGGGTTTTTCCTGCATTGATTAAACACCGGGGGCCCTAGTCAATCCTTGGCTACCTTGCTCTACCATTCCCTTTTTAATTACCTTCCTATGCTATTAAAGGGGAGTTGCTTGTTTCAGGATCACCCTCACGTAGCCGGTTAACCCAGAAAAAAAAACAGTTGAGAATGGCATGGACAATAATTCAAACCTCATACCATAAAAGCTTCATGCAACAGCAGCGCGAAAACAGGTCAACGAATCTAACCTGTCTGTCTGTACCTGAGATATTCTATTCCAGCCGGATTTGACGCGGAAATTCAGTGGATTTACAAATATTCATATGTACCCTGTAAAAAATTGAAATGAAATGTACAGGCAACTTAAAGTTAATATTTCTGTTTAAATCCCTAAAATTTTCATTGAAATCCGTTAAGCTTCAATTTTATTTAATGTTATAGATATATGAAGGAATGGCTAGATTTTCTTTTCATTACTCAAAAAGGTATCGCTTGATGCGATCTCCTCTCTAAATTATTTGGGCAGTACTACAAAGAGCACAGAAAGGAGACAGTTTGTTGTGCTTTACGAGTAGCTGGAACACACTATTAAGGATTTTGAAGACCACTGGAATAAAACATCGAGAAAGGAGGCTAATACATAACCTCTACAGAAGACAGGCAGCAGTAATTAGAATAGACCAAGAAAAGGAAGCCGTAATCAAGAAAGGAGTAAGTCAAGGATGCAGTCTGTCGCCCATGCTGTGTAACATATATAGAACAGGCTATGGAAAAAGTTAAAACGGAACATGGAAAAGGAATCCTACTACAAGGAGAAGAAATTAAAACTTTACGCTTTGCCGCTGATATTGTAGTATTAGGAGAATCAGTAGAAGACTTGGAAACCACAATAAATGGCTTGAACGTACTCCTGGAGAAAGAGTTCAATATAAGGATTAATAGAGGGAAAACCAAGGTAATGGAGTGTACTTTGGAAACAGTGGAATAACAAAGTGTGTTAGATTGGAAAGGGATATTTTGACGGAATTTAAGGAATTCTGCTACTTGGAAAGCGTAATACTTAGGGGCGGTAGAAGTATAGTAGACATAACGAGTAGGATAGCACAGGCAAGGAAGGCTTTCGCGAAAAAGAGGAATTTACTTGAGGGTAATATAAGTGTGAATATTAGGAAATTGTTGCTAAAAATTTTTGTATGGGGCGTGGCGTTATATGGGTGCGAAACGTGGACGGTAGGAGTTGGGGAAATGAAATGAATAGAAGCCTTTGAATTGTGGTGCTATAGGCGAATGCTGAAAATAAGATGGGTGGATAGAATAACAAACGAGGAAGTTCTAAACAGAACAGGGGAAAAGCGAACAATATGGACGACGTTGACTAAGAGAAGGGATGGATTAATAGGCCACGTTTTAAGACACGAGGGTCTTATAAAATTAGCATTACAGGGAAATGTGTGGGGTAAGAACAGAAGAGGGAGACAAAGCATGGAATACGCTAAGCAGATTAGGGTGGATGTGGGTTGCGCTAGTTATAAGGAAATGAAAATTCTTGCGCAAGATAGGTTAACATGGAGGGATTCATCAGACAAGTCTTAAGACTGAATACTACCACAACAACGGGTAGTGCAGTGAAATGGGAGGAGGGAACCGGAATACTGCGTATGGGAATCACTCATTCCACACAGGAATCCTGCTGAGGCAGACCAGATGGCTGCTTCAGCGCGAACGAGCAGTATAAAGTTTTCGAAATTCAAGTATAAATGTTAAATCACAATTGTTGTAAGACAACATTATTCGCCAATTCATTTATGTGTCGAAGCAGGCTGGAGTGATCCAGATTCTGGCCTTCATTTAATAGCAGAGGAAGTTTATTTAAAGGAGGGTATGGTGAAGGGACGGCTGTTCATGATAGTTTGCGAAATGAACAAAACAGGTAGAATCCCAAGAATATTTTAGTAAAAACATAATTATAACTATACCAAAGAAACCTGGGTCTAATAGATACGAATAGCACAGGGCAACTAGTTTAGTATCCCATGCATGCAAAATATTATAAAAGAGCGAAGGTTTTCCCGGTGTATCTGTTGTCTCATTAGTTCTTGGGCTTCCAACCGGGTGAAAGTAAGCATCGGCCACGACGTTTCGAAGGCGGTCAAACACCAACTAAAATATTATATATAAGAATGAAACGTCAAATAGAATGCAAGTTGCGACAAGAGAAGAAATATTGACTTTGCGACCAAAATAAACAGCATGAACGGAGTCCTGGATAGAGTTCAATACGAGGATTAATAGAGGGAAAACCAAGATAATGGGGTGTACTTTGGGAAACAGTGAAATAAAAAAGGCTAGTAGATTGGGAAAGGGTATTTTGACTGAAGTTATGAATTCAGCTAGTGGGGAAGCGTAATGACTAGGGTATGGTAGAAGTATTATAGACATAACGAGTAGGATAGCACAGGCAAGGAAGGTTTTCGAGTAAAAGAGGAATTTACTTTGGGGTAATATAAGTATGAAAAATGTTCGTATGGAGCGTGGCGTTATATGGGTGCGAAACGTGGACGATAGGAGTTGCAGAAAGGAAAAGAATAGAAGCCTTTGACATGTGGTGCTATAGGAGAGTGCTGAAAATCAGATGGGTGGATGGAATCACTGTTCTAAACAGAATAGGGGAAAAGCGAACAATATGGAGGACGTTGACCAAGAGAAGGGACGGATTAATAGGCCACGTTTTAAGGCACGAGGGTCTTGTAAAATTAGCATTAAAGGGAAGTGTTTGGGGTAAAAACAGAAGAGGGAGACAAGGATGGAATACGCTCATCAGATTAGGGAGGATGTTGGTTGTGCTACTAATACCTGCTGTTTGACCGCAAACGGGACGTCACCGTTAACGTCGTTCTAACTTTACATCTCCGTCAAGCGTGCAGCATTACGTCCGCTACTGACGGACAACGCTTTCCTAGGAAACCATAGCTTTATGAGGAAATGTAAATGCTTGTCCAGGAGAGGTTAGGACTGAATAGCACAACAACAACATGCGGAAGGGAGAGCAAGGCAACCAAAGGTTGAAGCTATACAATGCAGAGGGCTGCTCACTCACCCTGGTTTCGGACAGGTCGAGGACTTTGGCAAGGTCCGCGACGGCCGCGGCGCTGAGGTAGGCGCTCTGTTGGTAGCGCTGCTCCAGGATTGCAACCTGCGCGCTGGAGAAGGGAATCCTGGGACTCCTGCCCAGGCGCCGACGTGCCGCAGTCCCGCTGCGACGCGCACCTGCACATATTTTCAGAATTACAGGCTTTTGGGATTGAAAAACTTTATCGTGAGTTGTGGAGGTATCCCAAAATACAGGATGTACAAAATAATGTCCCAGTTGTAAAAGTTAAAGCAACAACTGTAAGCGTCGTAGAGAGTTGTTTCAGGATCGCTATTGAAGAGTAAGTCAAACAGTTTTGTATAAACTCATGCGCGAGTACTGCTTTGCTGTTTCCCCGCTTGCAGCGCCACATACGGTAAATAAAGACTCCTGACCGTAAAGCGTTTTATGTTCTGCAGTTTGCTAAGGCTGATTTTGTAATTTCAGCTCAACGCGAGTTTCGCTTAAAGTTTGTGATTCCAACACGTGACGAAAGGTTTAAGAAACACTTTGCACATGAGTCGATACCGGTTTCAGTTGGTACATGCTTTAAAGCCAGATGACTATGGTGTGCGTTATGAAGTTGTGCAGCGGAAAGATGACCTTCTTCATCATGCGGTGCTCAGTGATGAGCCAACTTTTCATCTAAGTGGGAAGGTAAGCATTCATTATGTTCGAATCTTGGCATCGAAGCATCCTCATGTACTTGTTCAATATCAAATAGTTAACCCAAAATTAATCGTTTTCTGCGCTGTATACGACCAGTGGCTGCTGGTGAATAAGTGCTCGTGTTCTACAGGAAGAATTGTTTGTTTCTTAACTTATGAACCATTATAATAATAGTATCTTAACAGTGTCATTTTGTGGTGTGCGTTTGCACTCATATATATCCTCATTATAACTGTATATTTAGATTATTTATTTGTTGTTATGTATATATGAACATATACCATACAAATCTTAAGAAGCGGGCTTGGCTGATTACCAGGACAACGGCAAAGCAATAATGAACGCGATTGGTTAATTTTAACAATTGAGATGATTACATATTGCCAGACGATGAGAGACGGGAATCCAGTACTGTTACTGCCATTGGCTAAAATATTTGAGAAAGGAAAACTGACAGGGCAGCCCCTGGAGGCCTAAAAAATGTGACTCTTGCAGATCAAAAGCACGTTCCTTGAGACAATAAGCAGGAAGTGACGGGACATGCAAAGGTTCCGAGTCAAGTCGCCGGAGGAAATACAAATAATAGGTCTTTCTAGCCATTATTTTCATGCCCGAAGAATCCGGGCAAACCCTCCCGTTGACTTCCAGCAATAGTTGAATAGCATATGTGAAACATGTCAAAATCCTTGGCTTAACCTGGGACTCACGATTAAGTTTTGTAGAACATATCAAGAATCTACAAACAGAGACAAAACGGCGACTCATCATTTTGAAATCTATTGCTGCACACAACTGGGGATCAAACGCAAGGCTACTTGCAACCATTTATAATGCTCTTGTATTATCATTAACTGACTATGGATCACACACACACACACACATATATATATATATATATATATAGTTTCTAAATATGCTGTCAAAAACACTCGATACAATCCACAATGAAGCTATGAGAATTATAAGAACTACCCCGGTGGTTAGATTACTAAACGAGGGTAAGGAGATGTCACTCACCTTTAGAAGAAAACTAACAACCATAAAATACACCCTCAAGTCACTTCAAGCAAATAACATCAGTATCATGAAACAAACATGACAACCTAACCCTCATTACAAGGTAAATCCCAATCGACTCCTACCCTTCTATGCTGCTTCTGGAGAATTTTTTCCAAAGTTTAAGCTTAAATTACGTACCATTGACTTTAATTCTATTCCACCCTGGACATACTCCAATTTTCAAATAGACACCTCTCTTGTCCAAATCCAGAGAACCATTCTTAGGGAACGTGTTCCTTCTTTCTCCAATGAAATAGTCAGGATATTCCAAATGTATATTTTACTGAATCATCTAAAACTACATGTGGCACAAGCTGCTCGGTAATCCTACCGAATAACTTGAGAAAGTTTCAAATTAATAACATAGCGTCTTGTACTACAGCTGAAATCTTTGTCATAGCGATAGCTACTGAGTATTGTTTGGAGTCACCATTTGATAACCTAAGGATATCAGATTCCATGAAAGCTCTAACTCTAATAAAACCAATAAATGTATTAGTAATTTGTTATCGTCCTATTTTAATAATTATTTAGCTTATAAATATGACAGAAATCCATACAATGTTGGAAGTAATGTAGAATTAGACATAACCAGGGCTAGGTTAGATTTAAAACAAAACAGTATTAAAGGCATAAAAGAATTTAACGAGTTACCAATTGAAATTAGGAAATGAAAACCAATAAGAAAATTTAAGGAGAGTTTATTTAAAAACTCAAGTGTTTGACAAATAACTGTAGTAGTGAGTAACATTTTTTGCTAAATAAATTCTTTATTATTATAATTAAAAGTGTTCAGATGAAGTCCGGTAGCGGAAAATAGATTTTGATTAAACTTGAAAGCAATCTATTGGGAAAGATTTGAGGAAGCGAAGTGATATTGTTAAAGAAGCGACACAAAAATATAAGCATACTTGCGACGTGGCACAGGAAGTGTAGTGCAGTGAAGTGTACAAAGCAGGACTATAAAGACATTCCAAAATATTATCTTTTTTTATATTTACTCTATATGGATAAATGTGACTTTACTTGTCATATATGTTTAATTACCGGGCATATTCCGAATTGTAGTAGAATAAGTAAATAAATACTATTAAAAGTGGGACATATTTTATGGACACCCTGCATAATTTAGAAAAATATTATATTATGCTCTTATCACTATAATATGACACACCTTTTTTTGCATATATTGCTTAATTCAGTTTACTTATTGACATGTTTCATCCACTTAAGCCTATTACCTAGTCAAAGACCTATGAATTTTGTACTTTCTACTACATAAATCTATACCATTCTAAGGTTACTCTGTGAAATAGAAACGTGCGTGTTTTATTACAGTTCTTTTGGACGACATACTGAAAAAGTTCCATTGATATTTCTTCAATTTTTTTATTACAGTAATGAGGAATTAAACAATTGTAGGTGTGGCGTGAAAAATGGATAAAATAGATATTCATTCAATTACAAACTATTCTGAAATTCTCAGAAGAATTTTTTACAGAAGAGCGTCAAATAGAATGTGAGTTGGGTAAAGGTGAGTTTGGTCTTAAGAAAAATATTGTTCCACTTGGACCCTACGTTTGATTCTAGAGGACAGAAGAAGGAAAAACGGCTCACTTCCATGGCAATCCATTGGAACATAGTCCTAAGGATTTTGAAAATGAATACAGAGAGAATGGTAATCTACAACTTTTACAGAATTCAGACAGCAGTAATGAGAACAGACAGACACGAAGAGGCGGCAACAGACAGGGCTTCAAGTTTGTCGCCGATGATATTTAATCTGTACAATGTAGGAAAATAAAGAGAAATTAGGAAAACGAGTCATAGTACAATGATAAAAAAAACTAAGGTTTTCTGGCAGTATTGTAGTTTCCCCATGGTTAGCAGAAGATTTGGAAGACTCGCTAAATGGAATGAACACCATCTTGAAAACAGAGTACAATAAGAGAGAAAACTAAAGTATTGGAATGTAGTCGAAAGAAGAGTGGCGATGAAAAGGATGTCAGATTCTTAGACGAAAGTAGATGATTTTTCGTATCTGAGCAGCAGAATTAAATAATAGAAGCACAGAAGATATAAAAAGCCGGATAGGACAACCAAAGAATACTGTCACGTAAAAGAAAAAGAATTACTTACATCCTACATAATTTTGGCGGCTAATAAATAATTTGTAGAAGTATTTGTGTGGAGCGTGGCGTTGAATGGGAGCAAAGCTTGAACAATCGGCAGCGCAGAACAGAAATGCGATGCTGCAGAAGATGGGTAGATCGACTCGCAAATCAGAAAGTCTTAAATAGAGTTGGTGAGGAGAGAACATTATGGAGGACATTGATTTTAAGAACGGGTAGACTAATAGGCCTCATTTAAGGTGCGAAAAACTCCTTAAATTAGTCTTTAGATTGAATTTTGTGGTTATATGAGACGCTATCAAACAAATTATTGTGAGATAGAATATTGAGTTTAAGAAATCCTTTTAAAAATAATAATTGTTTCTTTTTGTAAGACAAATTGTCAAATAACCATCAATCAAGTTCAGAAAACTCCTCTCAAATCGAATTACTATTGAACCAGAAATAAAAGATTTTCAAGTTGTCAGCCTATTTATTTCGTGTTCCAAATTATATAAACACCGTATATTGTATTATCATACTGAAATTACAAGAAAATAGGCTATTGGTGTAAAAGGAGACTGCATGGCAATGTTAAGAAATCTTACTTCTGTTTTCATAAACGAAATCACGGAGAAAAATAACTTTTTCGTGTCATGTTTGTAGATTCGAGCCCTTACGTTTAATGCCTCTATTGTGTTTTTTCTGTCGTAAAAGTATCTTGAAACGAAGAATTTATAAAAAAAATACTCGTCTGCGGTAGCCTTATTTTACTCGAAAATAAGTCGAGAGATTTGGAACATCGGATAGAGCGAAATCAGGAGAATAATCGTAAGGTGGGTGCGGCAGGAATTCGCAAGTTTGCATAAAATCTATTAAAGATGTACTTAAGAAGGTGTACCAATAGCTTCTTATGAAAATATGGTCTGGAATTGGCCAATTATATACTCATGTTTATTCCAAAAGATAAATAAACTGTGAAACCGACTCTATAATTCAGACAAAATAGAATAATGTAGCAAAACAGAAATAAATATACTGGCCACTAAGTCAGAATATATATTGTTAACTTCATAAATTACATATACACAGATGATATATATATATATATTATATAGATGCGTGTGTGTGTGCAAAACAGACACACAACGTTTCGTTCCTACTTTGGGACTTCATCAGGCGACACATACGAACGACAAATCTAATTCAAAAAACGTGTAGAGTTTAATCTTTTTTTGATGTCATTGAAGTTAAATTAGGATTTTAAAATTATTAAAATCATATTTAAATTTGTTACAATAAATTACATATAATAAAATCAAACTTACATTTGGATTCTAATGGCTATATATAATTTCAGATAAACATATTTAATATGATAAAGAAAATTTAAAATATCTAGAATCCTTCATGCAGGTTAAAGACGATGTAACACTGTAAATGAACTTAACAATATATTAAATATTTATTTTCCAATTTATTGGCTTATATATTGATTTTGTTGTACTTACATGACAGATAAATTTTCAATTATATACATTATCATGATAGAAGAAATGTTTTGATTTCTTCGTCCGGAGTTCAAAATGATTGCAATGTTTTAATTTTGAAAGCTATAAAACCTGTTCAAAAAATTACTTCTAGGGAATATTTTAAGACATTTATTGACAAACAACATTCAACTATCAAAGTAACGCAAAAGCGTCTATTTTAGTTGGGTCCTGCCAGAGTTTTCTTTATCCCCGCGTAGCAATTTTTGAGTGTATTTAGAATGTTTATAGAAATTTTATCCTTCAAATTTGTCTGCAATGAAATAACACATGAATGAATATTTTTAAGAACTGGATTACTATTCCTATTGTCGATTGGTTTCAAATATCAACAACATATTTTGTACGTGCGAAATTATGTTAACGGAGATAAAAGTTTTAATGCTGGTATCTATTTTTCCCGAGCAAATAAGGAATCCTTTCTTGATAAGAGGAAAGTTGGATTTCCTGTGATGGAACGGCGGTATTTTCAAATTGATATGTTAAACAAATGTGTCATATTGTCATTATGGCACTATAAATATTAATAGGTGTATGTCATGAAAATAAATTTTAATGAAAAAATATTATTTCCTCATATAATTTCTTTGAATATAAACTACGTTTCCTTTTTAAAATTATGACTTCTGCAGTAATGACAAGTAATTAGAAGAACTTGAAAATAAATGTTAAATTACCTACGGTTTGATAGCATGTGGTGGTACACCAAGTTAAATCTAAAAGTAATGAAATTAACTATTCAAACCAATAGAATCAAAATTGCAGATACTAACGTATAAAAATGTACCTTATATTCAATATCAAAAAACTTAATTAAAATCAATTAGTTTTTTAATTTAAATATTATACATTACAACGTTTTGTCTCTCATTTTCGGCCGAAGGAGTCATGGAGTGAGGTTTCATGTACAGCTAAATTTATACCTGATGAAGTCTCAAATGAGAGGCGAAACGTTATAATGTTTAATATTTAAATTTAAAAGAACTGATAAAGAGGCTACTTTAACTAATTTGTTGTATATTTAATTGTCAGACTATTGTAAAATATTATTACTAATTAAAATGGTTGAAATATAACCAGTTTTTTCTACACAAAAACATTTCTTTTAAAGACTCGTAGCTATAAACTGCCATTATCTGAAGAGACTATAATTGTCGGACGAAACGACTGTTATGTAGTGAATTGAAATATGAGGAAATTCTAATTTTACATGTTAATTTTTTCTTTGTATTGCTGTTAATATTTTATATTATACGTTAAGAAAGCCATACAAAAGAGAAAATGTAGGCTTTCCCGGTGGATGGACTGAATAATACCTGAAGACGATGGTGGAGTTAGCTGTCGAAACGTATTTTACGAATGATATAACCCGGGTGAAATCCCGAAAACTTTTTATTCAAGTCATATAATGTTCAGTGATAGTGAATACATCTTTATAGTTCGTATGTTATTTCGAAATGTAACTTCACACTTACTTATTTCTTCATATGGCTGTGGTATAGTACGTAGTGGAAGGAAAAATTAAGTAAAAATTAGCGGCTATAGAATAAAGAAAGGAATCTCATGTAATCCAGGATATATAGGCCATCGTTTGATTAGCTTTTCAGATCGAATTTATTGACGCAAAAGTACGTTTCATTACGCAACGGATTTCAATATGGTGAGTTAAGACCGTCGATTTCAACCAGTCATGTCACACGGAACTGCAATATTAAATTTATGCAGTTCGGAAGTCCGTTTTTATAATTGGGAAGACTTCGATTCGGAAACATCGTGCTAGACAATAAGTATTTATAGTCGAACCGATAAGAAATTCGGTCCCATAAAACTGCAGTCATAAATAATTTATGAAGAAGTGTAGCTCCGTTTAAGGAAACCGACGTTTATTGCAAACTAAACAAATCGCATATCAATGGCAAACATCCGTCGGTCTGTGCTTCAAATTATGAATCAGCTGATAGGGAAACAGTTGTAGTTAACAAAATGTTTGCGTGTCGTTTTTTAGAGACGCACATCCAATGAGATTACATTTTCTTAGACTGACACATTCCGTATCTTTGGAGTCAATGAAGCCTAGCAGAATAGTTGTGTTACGACTCTGTCACCTAGATGGATTTACGTGCTGACCATTGCCCCAACGAAGCCAGGAATGACATAAAACTTGTGCTGTGGAAAGCGAAACTGAATCGTGACCTTGCTGATAATCATGAATGATGCCCAACCTACTTGATATGAAGGATGTTGTCGACCGTTGATCACGGCTGTTTGGTGTTGGTACTCACGTGGAAGCTTGGGAGGGCGATATCTGGTGCAGTACAGCCACTGGAAGTTTTGCGGTTGCGACTGCGGACTGTGACTGGTCCGCGGTTCCTCGCGCAGGATCCTCTCGATGCTGAAGTCGGTCCAGCGTCGCTGAGTGTCCGTGGCCATCTCGATGGCTTCTGCGGCCACCCTGGTCTCCATGGCAGGGACCCCTCTAAGAACCGCCCCGTCCCTCCCCATCCCCTCGCACAGCCAATAGCACGCCGGCTCCGCGGCCCCAAACACATTTGCATCTCCATTTATCTATTCTTCCGATGGAGCAGATCGTGTTACACGTGTACTACGCCCTCATTACATGTTGCAGCTCTGTGCGGGATTCGTTCCCTTTCTGCTTCAATGCCAAGTCATTTTTAGACATTTTCTTTCCCGAAATTGGACTCATTACGGTTTGAAAATATTTAGAAGATATGCCAACTTCAATTGACACAATTTATTTTGCAATCTACATTCTACCGTTCACAGGCATTCAAGAAAAACTTCTAAAATATATCACTTGTGTGTAAAGTCGCACCTGAATTTTCAGACAACATTTGTGATTTTTTTAATCCCATTGTAGACTCAAAATAGCTTCGTTCAGCGAGCGACGTGTGGCAATGCTACACATTCCAAAAGCCTCGCTTACACCCGAGTTTCCAAGTATTATGAAAATTCTAGAGCATTGCTTGGCAATAATTTTTGCTGTTTTTTCTGCGAATCATCTGCCAGCTGCACTGAGAATGTCAAGTGATGGTTAATGACAAACTATTTTAATAAAATTCTAATACATGCGAGATATCTAGATACTAATAATGTGTTGTAAACTAGAAAGTGTTTCCTGTTTTTAAATAAATAATTAGAGTGCAAGCCAGAAGTGGGGCCTAAACACGCCTAAATAATGTACATATTTTAATGAGACAGATTTATTGGAATGCAAAAGGTGAAGCCCAGAAGAATAATTTTAAGACAAAACAAGTATGCTAACAAGCAATGTAAAACAAGAAAGTCATGAATAATAATAATAATAAGAAAAATATCAAAGAAATGATACTACTACAGTTTACATTACATAAACTGAAATGTTTAAATAAACAATCCTTAAATTTACTAACAATATTACATTCCCTAACTTCAATTGGTAACACGTTAAATTATTTTATGCCTTTAATAAATATACTATTTATTTTTAAATACAACCTAGCCCTGTATGTCTAATTCTACTTTACTTTTAACATTTTATGGGTTTCTATCATACTTATAAGCTAAATAATTATTAAAATAGGACGGCACCAAATTATTGATTCATTTGTACAAAAATATCACGGTATGAAATTTTACAAACTCTTTGAAACAAAGTCAATTCACTTCCCTTAACATCACTATGACATAAATCTTTTATTCTTTCATAAGATAATTCTTAATGCCCTACTTTGCAACTTGTTAAATCAGTCCATGGATTTATTAGATATCCAATACAACACAATACAACAATAATTAAAAAGTGGAAGTATAATACAATTATAAATTACAGTTTTAGGTTTATTAGTTAATTATCCTACTCTATATAAAATCACTAACCTTCTACTTATCTTTCTTAAAAATTTTGATCCAATAAGACTCCTAAATATTTAAAATCAATAACTCTATTTTCTTTTTGCATATTGTTGTTTTTGTGGTATTCTGTCCTAAGATTGATCTGATGCAACCCTCCATACTAACCTATCTTGAGCAAGTGTTTTCATTACCTCATAACTAGCACTACCCACATCCTTCCTAATCTTATTAGCGTATTCTATCATTTACCTCCCTTTTCTGTTCTTACCCCACACACTACCCCCTAATGCTAATTTTAAAAGACCCTCGTGCCTTAAAACGTGGCCTATTATTCTATCCCTTCTCTTGGTCAACGTCCTCCATATTGTTCGCTTTTCCCCTATTCTGTTTAGAACTTCCTCGGTAGTTACTCTATCCACCCATTTGATTTTCAGCATTCTCCTATAGCACCATATGTCAAAGGCTTATTCTTTTCCTTTCTGCAATTCCTATCGTCCACGTTTCGCACCCATATAACGAACACACTCCATACGAATATTTCTAGCAACGATTTCCTAATATTCACACTTATATTACCCGTAAGTAAATTCCTCTTTTTCGCGAAAGCCTTCCTTGCCTGTGCTATTCTACTCTTTATGCCTACTCTAATTCTACCATCCCTAATTATTATGCATCCCAAATAACAATAACAAAGGGATTTATATTGGGATGGGATATTTTGAAGAAAATTAAGGAATACTGCTACTTGGGCAGCATATAACTAGGAATGGTTAGAAGTATAGTAGACATAAAGAGTAGGATAGCACAGACAAGGAAGGCTTTCGCAAAAAAACGGAATTTACTTTTGACTAATATAGTATGAATATTAGGAAATCAGTACTAAAAATATGAAGTGTGGCGTTGTATGGGCGCGAAACGTGGACGGTAGATTTAGATTTATTGTTGTTTCCATTAGTCCTCGGTTGAAGAAATAGGATACGTCATACATTACAAATAACAAATAATTGTAAGAACAAAATAAAGTACACAATCAATTACTAATAATCATCAAATAAATAATTGAAATTAAAAGAATATAGTCAGAAGTCATTAAAACACTACACGCACACAAGAGAGCACTAACACACTCTGAGAAACACAAACACACGCAATGAGTTTTCACTACTTGGAGCTGCGCGACCAGGAATCTGTCCTTCCGTAGTGGCTCCAGGCAATACGTGAAACGAACAAACAACAGATCATGAAAAACTGAATAAAAAGTTTAAAGCTATGCAGTAGGTGATTTTACAAGGCAACACATTCAACGCTTTTGCAGAAATCTTAATTTTAATTATTAGGGGACGATTAAGGAAATCCTGTACCGAGTAAAACGCGCCATTTTACAACAATTTTACTCTGATTCACGAAACCTTTGTAGTTATGATTGTTGTTAACATCTGGAGGAAGGCTGTCAAATTTTGCTTCTCGTAATAACGAATTCTTCATTTTAACCACAAGCAGTAGCAATTTGTGAATAGTTTTCTGGTGTAGAGCAAGGCGATGCTTCTCCGATCTTAGAGCTGAACGATTTATAGTCGCGTATTCATGAAATTCGCCATTCGTTTGAAACAAATTCATGTTCCGCTGTACCAATTTTACTTTAATATTTCATGAATATATACGCTTGGTTAAGTATTTGCAAACTTTTGAAGAACGGCTTGCAACTCGATGTAGAATTCGTACTAGAAGGTATTCTAATGGCACACTCCTGGATCACATTCTCCAATTAGTGTTAATAGCACATAATTTAATGAAAATACGGGAAGTACACCATTTTTACGTACTTTTTGTCAACCTGTTGCATTAGTGTTCTTAGAGAATAACCAACCGAACTTAGTTTCCCAGCAAGCAGATCTATATGGTTATTCCACTTTGATTCATCAATCCGAAGGCTCAGGAAAGGCGCATTGGCTGAAAATTTGTCTACGGGTCTATTATGAGCATCAGCACTAAAGTGAGCGAACTTAGACACTGAACTAACTCGGTATGAGTGAGTTGCAGAAAAGAAAAGAACAGAAGCTTATGAAATGTGGTGTTATAGAATGCTGAAAATCAGATAGGCGGATTGAGTAAATAACCAGGAAGATCTAAGCAGAATAATAGAGGAGGGAACAATAAGGAGGACTTACACCAAGAGAAGGGATAGATAAATTGGCCACGTTTTGAGACATCAGGGTCTTGTAAAATTAGTAGTAGAGGGATATGAGTGGGGTAAGAACAGAAGAGGGAGGCGAAGGAGGAATACGCTAAGTAGATTAGGGAGGATGTGGTAGCTATGCAGAAATGAAAAGGGTTGCGGAAGATAGGTTAGCACGGAGGGTTGCATCAGACCAGTCTTAGGACTTGATACTAGAATAACAACAATTTTTTTCTCTCCTAGATACGAGACTCGTTTCGTTTACGAACATAATCCTTCGAGGAGTGAAAGAGATGAATTGTCCATTTTTATCGTTTTATAACAGCTAGAATTTCTCTTCGTAATTTTCTAAATATCATACTGTCTATTAATAAACGTTATTGCCGTCTAAATTAAAGGCGCACCGTTTCAAATGCGTATACACAAGCAAATACTTAAAAATTGTTCTCAAATCTTAAAACTTGAGACAAAGTTATAGTCCATACTTGAGATTGTTGCGTCACTTCAAAGATGTTAATATAACTCCAGGTTTATATATATATATATATATATATATATATATATTAAGTATCTCTTTCAATTCGAATTGATCAATTTATTGTAAACAAAATTTCACAAACTACTCTGGTATTGCGGCCTTTAGTTTCAACGATTAATATTTTAAACATTCTGCCATTCAAAGCCTACCTCTGGAACACACTAAGATCTAAAAACTTTTGTCAGTATGTATGTTCTGGCTATAGGTTTTGGATCGACGGGTCCAAATTTTTGCACGAAACACGCAGTGAAGAATGAATGAAATGAAAGTTGTAGCAATATGATATGGATTTTATAAATTCTAATTAAAATCTATTTGAAAATATTTTCTGTTTAAATAATTCTAAATCATGAGACATATATATATATATATATATGTTCGAGTCCTGGCCACATCGAATTTTTTCAGTCTTTCTTCCTTCTTCCATTCCCTTCTACGCTTGACATATGTATTACCTTGTGCATGATTCCATGCCGTACATATGATTTAAAGAGCGAATTTCCTGCCTTTCTCCCAAATATTTCTATCTTTCTTTTTATCCAATTATCAAATGCGTGACTTCGTCACTTATCCCACACACACATATATATATATATATATATATATAATTAATGGGGAAAGGACAGAGAGATAGAAAGAAGATGACTTACCTGAGGTTCATAGATGGTAGACACCTTGTGAGTTTTGGAGAACTTGAATTTTCGGAGGCACCGCCCCCTTCATCAGAAGGTTAGGAAGACATTTCCAGTGATCGGCCGATCACTGGAAATGTCTTCCTAACCTTCTGATGAAGGGGGCGGTGCCTCCGAAAATTCAAGTTCTCCAAAACTCACAAGGTGTCTACCATCTATGAACCTCAGGTAAGTCATCTTCTTTCTATCTCTCTGTCCTTTCCCCATTAATTGTTTTAAACATGACAATGTCATTTCCTATCTCATATATATATATATATATATATATATATTTATTATGTTAAATTGAATTACAAATTTCAAGATCACCAATAGTTATTTGTAGTTTTATTTACAACCAAATATTATATGAACTTATTTTCTTAATTAAAAAATCTTAAATTACTTGACTAATATTTCATCAAAAGTATAGAATATAACTTAACAACAAATTTTAACGAGTCCAAAAAAGAACAAATGTTTATATTAATTCTAATCATGAATTAATTTTGAAGCAAGTGTCATACACTATGTGTATTAAATTTTAAACTAATTGATTACACAATAAATTTATTATGTCATAAATTATTATTTGCCCAATTAGATTCTGTCATTAATTGTTATATATTTGAAATACAATTCTCGGGTTTCAATCCGGGTCAAAGTTTGTTCACACAACTTTTCGACAGCAAGCTCTGTCAGGTAGACTTGACGACCTGACGACGGATTGACACCCGAGAATTATATTGAAACAAATTCACCGGGAATGCCTTAGATCTTTAATTGTAAAGTAGATGGTTGTGGTAACTCTAAAAATCCTTTAAAATAAATATTTGATTGGGATAAATAAAGAAAATTATAGACTTTGGTTGTAACTGTTAATAAGGAACTAGGTAAGTGCCAGGCGTTACCCCGTAATTAATTTGTATTAATCCGTTGGATTATTTATTTCGACAACATTTTGGAGTTGCCTGTGGGAATTTTCTCTCTCAGGCATTTCCCCCTGTGACTGCGGGGCTCACCTGACTATGTCGTGAATGCCTTCGTACTCTCTCTGTTTATTTTTATGAATGCCGAGACCCCTTCACCTACTTTGGGAAGTTTATGTACTGGGGTCGAAGACCTTGGGCATAAGGCAAGAGTTGTCCGCTGATCCCATTGAATCAGTCGGCCAGCTGTCTCCTAAAACTGGTGCAGACACGGAGAAGGGAATGCTGCAACCCCACAGCAATCTCGTCACCCGTCATTCGGATGGGCGTGAGAATAGTACCCAATGCCCGACCTAGCTGATGCAGGTTTTCTAGGGTTTTTCTTGCATCTCTTTAGGTGAAACACCGGGTAGGATCCTTAAACTATAGCCCGAGGGTCGTAGTCAACACTACCTTGCTCTACCTTCCGCATCCCCCTTTTCAATTCCTTTCCTATGTTTTTCAGGATCACCCTCATGTAGCCTGTTAACCCAATAAAAAATTAATTCGACAGTATTTTTTGTCAAAACGTGGTTAAATCATGAGATAGATCGTCACATTTGTTTAAAATTTACCTTTCAAGCCCTCCGCCATCGTAGTCACACTAATGACCGCTGAAAAATAAATTTTTAATTTAGAAGGTTAGATGGAATGCCGCCGAATGAAAATGCTATAAATCGTCATTCAAACAACGCAACTTTAACATTTGCACTAAATATTATTCAAATACACTTCATTTGTTCAGTGTCGATTTAATCGATAAATTATGCACTCAGGAGGCACGGAATCACAACACTGAATGTACAAGAACTCGGCAATCCGAAATCGAAATGTGAAAAAAATTCAAAGCTACGACACAATAAACTTGCGCATGTATTGATGCATAAGCCAAATGGCACAGATTATTTAAACATTCAGGCTGAGAATTTTGAATTTTTTTAAGCGAGAAATCAATATATATTGATCGGAGATTTAAAACAAAATCTAGATCTTGACAATAGCGCCCTTTACCCGGTCGAATTATAGTTAAGAACCATTATGGTGACCGCATGAATTCAACAACAAAAATTATTAATCAAAATCGCTCAGACTGATTTGGACGATAAGAATTACGAACACAAGCACACCCGAATCATATATATATATATAAATATATCCACGCAGTTGTTCCGGCCAGATTGAAACTTCGTGGAAGATTAATAGTGGCCAAATAAAAATGTCCCACAATTCACAATTTCTCGAAAATTTTTATTTAAATACAGGGAAACCTTGTCCAAAGTGATTGTTGATTTTTCATTAAATACGTCAAACATTCTGAGTGTGAACATTTCGTCCCTCCGGCACTGAAAATTTCGTCTGTTTTTCAAGATGCCACGTATTGCCACATTGAAATAAAGTGAACTACTTGTAACGGAGTTGTATTTAATTTTGAACTCACAGACGAACATAAAAATAATATTTAATCAATGCTGTTATGCAAATGTCACCGAGTGTACAGTAAGAAATGGAGGTCGACGGTAAATACTAGTTTCCACAACTGTATGAGAACTGGGAAGAACAATACCTCTTTTGTTCAAGATACCATTTGAAAACGAAGCTCACATATTCGAACAATGAATTCAGAAAGTGACGCTAGTAGCTGATAAATGCCGTTATGTAATAACCTACAATAATTAAAGTGCTTGCCGATTTTAATCACAGAGATCAAATACATGTTATAATATTTTTTTCGGTGTAACAGGTTTATATGAATCGGCTGGTTTCATTAGTTTCGCCTCAACAACATTTAACGGTGTAGTCGTCATTGAAGCCCCATAACTTTTTATTTTCCCTGACTACTGCCTGCCTGTCAGCTTCTTTCAGTCAGGCAGATAGTTCATGATTGTTTCTCTGCGAGGTAATCTCCAGACTCTCTGCTCTGGCTGCGTGGGTGGTCCTCTTCTTCGTCTTCAAAATTTAGATCCTGGCTTATTTTCGCATCACCTTTCACTACTCTCGGCCAGATCAATGGTAATGAATACTATATCTGATTCAAAGTAAACCGCTTTGGTTTCTCTAAAGTTTGATAAAACGTTGTCAATTAAATGCTGAATATTTGAAAGATATTCGGATAATACCTTCACAGTCAATCAATGTAGATTGTAGGTTAATGTACGCAATATAATTGTGGAATATCAATGAAAGAAAAATTACAATGAAAAATTGGACAATTATCTATTGGTTATGTGCTACGTGTGAAATGGTCTGGGAGACCATCTCCAATTTCAATTAAATTATGTGTGAATGTTCAGAAATGTCACTAATTAACTTGGGTAAAGTTTTAAGTTCTCTATTGGTTTACGTACAGAAATATAATAATTTTTATGACTCCGTACAGTAAAATTTTACCATACGACTCTGGAATTTCAACAATTTTGAGATGTAATATCTCTGTCAAGACATGGGACGTGGCTGTCTTGTACAGCCTTAAGTGCACTTTTAACCCTAAAGAACAAAAATTGTTTGGCTTACATAATTTGAAGCAGACTCGGCCGAAGAAATTGAAGTGTGAAAAAAAATTTAAAGTTAGTCTCTTGAAGTAAAGGTATGAAAAATATCACATGCTTTTTGACTGTAAAAATGCATTTATCTGCTTCTCTCCAGTACTATACAAATCGAGTATAAAGTTGACGATTTTTATTCAACTTACTCAAACTTCACTTAGACAATGATAATAATATTACTTGGTAAAGATTTATATTCACACTTAATATTATTATTCCTGTGCCTCCATTATCTGAAAAAATTAAATATACTTCTCAGTATCTGAAAGATATTTGATGCAAAAGGTGGTTTCGGTAAGGAACTACCGTAAAATATTCCAGCGGTGAATAATTCTCGTTCCAATATTACGAAAAAGAAGTTACAGCGGAACCACTTTTAAGTATCTAATATTCTCAATGCGTACTTATCATTTAATACTTATTAAATAGTAGCAGGGAGCTCGGCGGTGCCCAGGAATTAATTTTCTAACGAGAAGACACAACTAGTAGCGGAATTTGGTGGCCCGGAATCAAAGGCAAGCGGTGATATGGAAGTCATAGATTACAGATAGGGGTAATAAAAATTGGACGCGTCGTCGCGACTGAGGTTTTTCCCGAGTATCGTTAGTTTTAGTGAGCAAGGTTGATGTTTTTCCGCAAAAACGTCGATGAAGAGGGACAAACCGCTCCTCCCAGGGAGGACAGATAGGAAGTTTGATTGGACAATATCGAACCACGCCACCCACAGAATATAAAGTAAGAAAGTGGGGACAAATTATTAAAACCCCACGCAAAAGGGATGATTACTATTGGAGGATGTGGATTTACGATAGTTATTGAGGACGTGGAGTTTGAGAACATTATTAAGGACGTGGTGGTTAAGATTGGACATTAAAGGTCGTGGTGGTCGAATTGATGATTGGAACATTAGCAGTTATATTCTGAAACAAATTCGAGACTGTCCTGGCCGAGGGCATTTAAATAACGAAAGGAAGGCGTGTTGCAGTCCGGAGATCCAAAGGGGTCTTCATAACTCACAAGGAAGTCCAGATGGGGTCCAGTGACAAGGTCCAGACAAGCTGATTCGACACAATAAATACCTCTGTTTGTAACCTTTTGCCGATTTCTTAGTCCTGATAATTCCGAGGAGGATTTGTATTAGTGGTTCTATTCTATGCTCGTTTAGACGACCCTAAGTTAGAGCTCATGCATTTAGTTTATAAGATATTTAATTTAATGTGTATAAGTTTCGTAAATATATTTAGTGTTATTTATAAAAAGCCGGCCTTGCAAATTAAAAATTTATTCAATCAGTGTTCATTGTTATAAATTAATGTTTAAATTAATATTATTTTATTCTCATTTTTATAAATAATATCTCACCCTCTGTTCATTCAATTTATTTTCGTCCGCCGCAGTATTAACAGTAATCTCTTTTTGTCAACACGTGATTACTCAACAGAAACAGCGTCACTTTTTTGAAAACTTACCTTTTCATGCCCCCAACTTTACGAGAGCTAAATTTCATCATAACCACCGCGATGACTACGTATCTTAAAAAAATGTACAGTACGAAGAGAAAACCTATCAATGTTACTTCTTCTTCTTCCTTGGTAGACTGTCATCTTACCAGACACATTCGGAATTTGGACTGATACGTTAGCAGTGTATCGTTTCCCCTGTAGTCTTAATCCCAGTTAGCGTGACCATGACAGCAATCAATATTTCTATGACCTAGAGCTAAACGAGAAAAAAACTGTAAAAATGACTTTCAGGAGAGGAGGCAAGCTAGCAGCAAATGACGTCATCATATATAAAAACAAACCACTGCAATCAGTATCGAACTTTAAATACTTGGCTATCACGCTGCAAAGCAAAGGAAACGTATATGACCTTCACCTAAAAGAAAGAATAATAGCGGCAAAAACGATTACAAACAGCATCAAAAACTTAAGAAATTTATCAATAAACACAGCCATCACCTTATTCCGACTCAAAATTGCTCCAATTATAACTTATGGAATAGAGATAATATGGGAGCAACTAAAAATGAAAAATTTTGAAGACATAGAAAAAACGAAATCGAACTTCCTAAAAAAGGCTCTAAGCGTATCTAAGTATACTCCCTCGAGACTCACGTATGAACTCACTAAGGAACAATTCTTCGTGGAAGAACTCCGTCAAGACCTGCTCCTACCGAATACCGAAGCATATACAGAACTAATGCAAGAACTAAACAAGAAGAAACGACAGATACAAATAGACTTCTACTCCACCGATGCAATGATATGCAGAAACTGGACGAAAGCCGGATACAGCCTACGACACACAGTGACGAGATTCGCGGTGCACGGGTTCCACCACCGTATATGCCAGAGAGAGACGTTTCACGACCCAGAAGAAAAATGCAGGTGCAAGATCTACGGTAAAACATGCGACAGATATCATCTCATGTGGTGTAAAAACAGGACAATATCCATGACAGAAATCTGTAAATAGGACAAAAAAATATGCACATTGTGCGCTATTCTTAACTTAATATTTCTAGCCGCAAAAAATATTTATTCTCATGCAAATATCTTCCAATGTATGTTTTATATTTCCGTAACCTCAACCCCTGCCCCCGAGGGTGGTAATAGTTTATTACTTCTATAGTCCTTGCTTACTTCCCGATCGCAAGGAACCTGTGTATAGATTTTGGTGTAAATTGCTCCACGGCTTTAGTATGCTGCACATACGCAGAAACAGTAAATTATATTCATAAGGAGAAGATACTTGAACCATCTTTTTGGTCTGATTACCATGAAATAATATGTATAGGCACATATACTTATCTAGGAAAAATAAAATTGAGTGTCTGTGACACTGGTCTTTATATAATCAAATATAATATATTTCATAATTATATAGCATAAAATAATATTTTATTTAAGTAATGATTCTTTTAATAGTTTTTCGCCGATTAGTTATTAACTTTTAGTGAGAGAAAAGCCGTTTTAGCGTCATTTGCATTGCGACTCATATAACATTTTCAATTATTATTAACTAATTGAAAATTGCTTACCTAAATAAAATATTAGTTAAACTTTAGCATTATTTCACGCGATAGAGGAATTGAATTATCTGCATGAGGGCATAATCAACCCATTTGCAAGTTCTGCTTGCATGAAACGACTATAGCCAATTTGGGCAAGACAAGTGTGACCAAGATCATTTTATCTAATTGTTTTACTTGCTGACTACTGATCGTCATTATCCATATTCCTTTTTTAAAAGGTGCGAAACACATAATTTTTGTATTGTACAAAATTAATGACTTAAGAATTTTTGAGTTTCACGGAATTACTATACAAGTTTGTTTCACTGAATTTTACAGAATTATTATGACACATGTCGATAGCTTTCAACCTGTTAACTAATAAATTTGGAGACTGTTTAAGTGGTTGGTTTTCTTTATTGGATAAACATTAAGTCTTAAGGCAGATGATTGACTTTAACCTATGTTGATCTGAAAGGGAGGGGCGTTGGAATAAAGTAACCTGAATCTTGAAAAAAATCGACAAAACCTTCTTTGGGGTGATCAGCTCAAAAAAAATTCACTGCAATCGTATGAATGGTATAGGAACGTCTAATAGAAAACCTTATAACTCACAGTGTGTTTGAAGAGACCCAGCGCTACTTATAATTCGGTCGATGAATAACGAAACTCTGAGGGGTTCAGGATAGTCTGTAAGGGTTGAATTCCTCCTACTGTGTTTTCCTCCCTGCTTGGCTCAAGTTCAAGGATTTTAAATTAAGTCTGCCACAAGACGAAACGATCTTGGGCAGTTTTGAAGTGTGCAGATGCAGGGCAAATATTAGAAAACCTGCATCACGTAAGTCGGTCTCTTTGGTCTCTCCCTTCTGAATGACGTCAGAGTGGCGATTAACCTTCAGTCTTCATTTCGTGACCACGATGAGCACAAACATAGGATTAATCCTGTTGATATCATAGTAAAATTTAAAATCTCAGAATTAATCGTATTTATAATAATACAAAAGATCCGGCCCAAAAATGTACTTCAAATAATTACAATATTTCACCTTGTCTTCGTCATCAATCTACTGAATTTAAACTGTTATTCAAGAAATTCAACATTTCTTCACTTTTCAAATTGTTGTCTGTCAGAATTTTGTACCTAATCTGGTTATATTTTATTGAAATTTTAATAGTTTGCTAAGCGGATATATCAACACTCTCCTTACCTACTTTTAGGTTTGTTATGGTATTAGGATAAATTCAATTAAAAAATCTTAAGGGATCTTTTCCTCATTTTTGAATCTTCAAATTCTGCTTATCCGGTATTCACAAAAACAAAATTTAAGGAAAGTAAATCCACTTCTTTAAGTGTAGTATTATTGAGTAACTTGTATGCCCAAGTCTCCAAACTTTTTTGAAAAAGTAAGGATATTTTTGAAAAAAAAACAAGCTTCAAACTATTCTGTGACAATGTGTATCAAAAAGAGAAAAACAGTGTTTTCTCCTGAATCAGAACGCAGGAGGAAACAACAAACGTTTGTGACAATTATGCCGACTTCTAAAGCAGAAAAGACACTATAAATATTAAAAACCTCAGCCTTTTATGTGGAATAATACTGGAGATTATCAAAATTTTGTAAATTATGAATAATACTAGAAAGCGAACTGTTGTTATTTATAATTAAAGCTCCAAAGTGGACCATATATGAAGCTGCGCAGAATTTTGTAATACAGAAATACACTTTTTTCCATTTTTTGCCTACCCCCTCCACCTAGTTACAACGTCTTTGACCGTATATTTTCACTCTAATAGACCTATAATTTAGAAAGCAAGTGGATTCGCTCAGACTACTAGTCGGCCAACATTTGAAATTCAATAAATTTCGATGCTTCACAAATATTAGAGTTTGGTAAAGTCCCGTGGGGCGCTAAGGCAACAGGTTCCTTTGGTGTCGCCGCCCCGCAAGGAAGACTCAATTCTACATAGCGCGGTGACACTGAAAGGCTAACGATCTAATGAACGCTGTCCTACAACCCCCTGCCGCCTCAGTAGCTCGCCGAACGAGAGCCGAAGTGTCAATGTTGTTCTGCCGACGGCAAGAAGAGCAGCCGGAACGTTTGGGTAATCCGATCCTGCGGGTTCCCGATCCTTCATTGCGACTCACCCAGCGGGAAAATCGGCTCGGATATCGGGGGGCGGGGGCTGCTTCCCTTTACAATCTCCCCCTCCCCAGGCGACCCGGAGGCTCGCACAAAAAGCACCCCCTCCCCGCCCCAATGTTTGTGTTGGGAAAACGCGAATGCCGGTAATGAATAATAATAGTGGTCCTGCCATGATAGCCACGCCTGGGCACGCTTCGCAGGCTCGCCGCAACAAAACACGTGTATCCTTCACAAAACGGCTTACGGGCTTTGTGCGGATAACAGTCTGCAAATTGGCGCTGTAAAGGTTGTTTTCCCGGCGCCCTTAGCCGAACTAACCCTTAACTTCCAACAAGGACGTTGCAGCATACTTTCCAACAACATCGTAACAAAGTAGCCGGGAGTAAACTTAATTGTAATGTACATTACATTGAGCTCACACTTAACAAATATGTAGAGGTCTTCTGAAACTAAGTCTACCGAAAAAATTAATTGTATTCAAATTAGGGAACGACCGACAAACTTCCTGCCAGTGGCGGTTGGTGCATATGTGCTCATGTGCTAGAGCACACGAATTAATTTAGGAGGAATTATTTGTTTGTAATTTTAAGAAAATATAAAATAATAATATTTTAAGAGTGTGAATTTCTGCTTTGGTTTCGAAGACTTTAAACTGTCCGACTACCAGCGCGCTCCCTCCTATATCTTGGCTACATTCTTTACAGCACGAGAATCTTGTCTGGAATGAGAAATGCTCATGAGCAGTGTTACCGTTTAAACCTCCCCCTTCCCCCTTGCTCGTCTAAGATCCAACGATAGTAAAGCTACCAAACGCACAGACACTGTAGGCAGCCTCATCAGGATACAGTTTTAAATATTTTTGACGAATTAATAAAAAGATTACTGTTTATGCACTTGTTGTGGTTTATTTAGTTTAATCAAAGTTTATTAAAAATAAAATATGCTTAACAGGGGCATTCTGAAGAATTTCATGATTCTGAGTAAATTAGCCTACGATCCTGCAAGCAATATTCCCATCATATGTGAATTTTACCTAAGACTATCTTTATTCAAAATATGTAATAAGTAAAAATACTGTCGTGTTAGGAATTTGTGCCAATATGGTCTTATATTTTCATAATTTTAAAATTTCGTTTCTATTAGACGTGATGGAAACGAAATTACAAATGTAGAATATTACTGGTCGTGGAGTATTAACAACCCTGTAGATAGTGTAGTATTATTAATATCTTTTTCCTCTTAAAATTTGTCTTGCTGTGATGTAGCACGTAACTTTAAATACTCACGAGCCGCCACTGCTTACTACAAGATATATGTCCATTCATAATTAAATAAGGCATCTGCATGTCTCTACAGTCAATTAAATATATTCTTAATGCCACTCCAAAATTTGCCTTAGCTAATGAAAGTCCCAAAAAGTCTCAATTATATATATTTTTAAGAACCATACTGTTCCAAACAAACTTCTTAAACTGAATCAAAACACGCGAAAAAGTGTTTCGGATTAAAAGTTAAACACACAACTGGGCAAGAAAATGCAAACCTGATTCCATGGTTGTGCTTCCTTTCTTGGAGTGTATTTCATTATTTGGAAGAATATAATATTTTGATGTTCACGGCGGACAAGATTGACGTCATTTATTTAACTCTTTTGTTTGGAAGACAGATTTCCCTAATGGGTCAATCTATGCCAAGCGGTCTAGAAAAAAAGGAAGTTGGCTGTCACACCATCTCAGAAAAAATTAATATTTTGTTGATGCATTCCATCGTGTTATGACAATTCACTTTTTAAATAATGCAATAATATTTATCACAAATAGTTATAAAATATTATATGTTGATATCAAAATAGTTTTTTTCAGTTTAACTTGTCTAAATAATTGAAGAACTATATTGATATATCCTACATGTGGAAATCAAGCATTTCTTGCTACATTTAACATTTTTTATACCTTCTTTGAGCTAAATCTCAATATTGAAATTTACACTCTAGCTTTCCATCATAGAGACCTATCATGTGTATAACTTTCAGATTTTTATCTATATGCCCAACAGAGATATTGTAACTCAAACATTGGAAAGAATTTAAAGAATCCAATTTATAAGAGGTTATAATTTGTAAAGGATATGTCAATTACCGTTGATAACGTATATAAAGTAACTACGCTATTATATGTAAAAGCACGAAAATTATTCAGGTTCTTAAACCGTTTCTTCTTGAAAAATAAGCCTACGATAAATTAATTATTTTTATTTGGAATCGAGAAATTAGTGTTGTACAGAGAACATGAAAAATAATATTACGAAGCAAAAATTGTAATGTTTCATATTTTGTAATTTATTTTGTATATGAATATGGCAATTGCCGAAAGCTCCTTCAGAATAAATTCTGGAAATCAAAATTGAAATATATTTGGTTTTATGAAGCGACTGATATAAATTAGGGAAAAATTAACATCATAATAAATTAATTATCAGTCTTTACAGAATTTTTTTAACAAAATTGGTTTAACTTGAAGTACTTCTCCAACAAAATATTATTTTTTGCCGAGATGGTGCGGCAATTAGTCCTGGACCATTTCTTCTTTGTGTTTGTGGGTGGAAGGTTTTGAGTTACTCTATGCAAAGTAGTTTCTCTGAGGTGTCGGTAGAGAAAACACGAAAATTAAACTTGAATATGACTGAACGGTTCTATGCAACGCAGGATTTAAAAAAAAGCTCCAGAAGGATTAAGGACGTTGCGTGTAAAACTTTAGTGTCACCTATTCTACAGTATAGGACAACATTTTGTGGCCCATATAGGAACACATTTAGGCAGTTGATAAAATTCAGAAAAAGGCATTGAAATTATCTTATAGACTTAAATGTATTTGAGACTTTTCAAATAAAAGGAAAGACTATGTGAACCATTCAGGACCTGGAGAAATGTGAAGAGTTTTCTTTTAAATTCCACCTACTTATCTAAAAGGGATCATTTGTTCCAAATTATCAGCGGCGATTCGTGAGTTTTTTTTAAGTTATGTGCTACATCACACCTATAAATAATTTTTTACGATGATAGTTACGTCAGATGTTAATAATACTACAGTAACGACTGCATATGGATAATCTGCGGCGAATGACCCGACCCATAATATGCTACATTTCTAATTTCCGTCTTCATAACATGTAGTTCTATTTCTCAAAAACGGAAAATTCTAAGTCCTAGCAGACACACATTTTTAGCACGAAGTATTTTTCCTTCGTACCTAATTTAAATAAATTTAATTTTATGAATAAGCCACTGTATTGTATACAGGATCCGACGATAGTTTTGCAGTTTGATGAAAGTCTTCAAAATGGAGCCCCTTATTTTTATTTTATTTTAAAACAACAAACAGTGATATTTTTTTGAATACTGCTCAAAATGTACGAATTCAATTTTTTGTTTTGAAAATATAAACTTTGTTAAAATATGTTTCCTAATTGCTAAATGGTTCGAATTTATTTTTATTTCGCTGATTACGCCGTACCCTTGCGTAGCAAGACTAGCTCTGCGTACTATTTTATTCCAAAGCACTGATTGAAGCAGACTGTTGAGTTTTACAGAAGGGGTTGCGGGAGAACGGAATGCAGCGCATTTGTCCATCTAAACAGGAATCGTGTGCATAGGACATGGAATGGCCATATATGCTGCGTTCGTTATATTAACCGCGGCGAAAGGCGGGAAGATAAAAGCCCTCGAAAGAGAAACTGAATTTCATACTTTTAAAATATTCTAAATGTAAAGGTTCTTAAAGACCACTGTAATAGCATGGAAAGGTCATTTGAAATGGGGATGCGGAGAGGAGAGGTAGGCAGCAAAGGTTTGACTATGACCCCGGGCTATAGTTTAAGGATCCTACCCGGAAACAGATTCAGGGGAACCATTAGATAACCTCTATCCGGTTGGTCGTGCTTTTTGGGTACTTGTCTCACGCTCTTCCGAATGACGGGAGAGGAATTTGCTGTGGGGTCACAGCATTCTCTTGTAACGTTCAACATTTCATTCAGTCCTTTTAAAATTGTCACTAAGAGTATAAATTTTCATTGTGTATTTAGTATTTCATGATTTACAGCTGTGAGACGATGTTTACTTAAAGAAAATAAAGGTATATTTGTCGAGAGATACCATTTCTTTTAAATTATGGCATCAATTCGTATAGGCTCTCTTTGCAAGATGTAGAAAAAAATTAATTTTTTGATTTATGCTAAATTTTATTTTTTCCCTTCAGGATCTCCATAGGTTGTAACCAACTTCTAGAAAATATTTCCAACTACTCCCGAAAAGGGATATTCTTTTTATGAAATATTTATTGAAGAGAATTATATAAGTCCTTTTTTCTAAGAGTATTTTGAGGGGCACTCTCGTTTACAGTCAACAAAACGATTTTACAATTTTCGATGGCTATAAAATTAAAATTACCTTCTTATTCTGATACTTTGATATTATTTCAATATTAAAACTGAGGACAAAATAGAAGACATATTTGGCTATTTTAAAAGAAAATAAAAATTCAAAAATCACAATTGAAAGTATAAAACTTCTATGCCTCATGATTAAAATAGAAACAACAAATTAAATTTTTCTTCAATCGCGAAATTATTAGTGTCACCGTTAATTGCATTTTTTTTCTTTATAATAAAGGAATATATTATTTCCTTTTCACAGTGGGATTAACGACAGTCCTAGTTTGTATAACCGTTGAAAACGTTATTTTTTTATTTAAAGTTTTTAATCACTTCGACATGTAGGTCATTAGCGACAACATATTACATTTACATAATTTTAACTAACAATATTTATAATTATAAAAATTTGAACAAATATGTTTCCACGAGGAAATCTAAATGAGCAAGGGCAGCTGCGGGGTCTGTGTAGAGATCCTCCGCGGTGAATCGCGCAATGGTGGTATTTCTTATCATGTTGTATGTGGGACATGCATTGATAGGAACACAGTGCATCCCTCACATATAGCTTGTGCCGCCCTAGGAAATATAAATGATTGCGTTAGCTTTGTGTGTGACTTTTGTTGTAGATTACGTCATATTAGCCAATAAAAGTGTCCAAGACTTTCATGTTTCTTCCTTCTATTTTTCCTCTATTTTCTTAGTGATCTCCATTTTGTAATCATTACTTGTACATTTCCATTGATTATTGAGACTGTGTGAGTTGGAGGCTGCCAGTTTCGCCAGTTCATCTGCCCTATTGCGTCAATGCATACGCTGAGACCCAGCACAGTAATATGTCATTATTTCTTGTTCTCCTTTACTAGACCGTCACGTATTTGATTGATGAAACTGTTTCTCACCGCCTTGTTGGTTATAGTTTCTATCGCCTTTATCGAGTCTGTCAAAATGATATTATTGGCCACAGGGTCCTCTTGGCATATCTTTATATCCATAGAGATGGCGAAGAGTTCTGCTGTAGCCACACTAGCATTATTGGTTGAAGAAAAACCTACACCACCTACGCTTTTTGAGGCATCTACGTAGATAGCGACAGGGGATTCCAGTATTCGACAAACGTCCTCTACCATTTCATCCCAATTAACGGTGCGCTGAATACTGTTCTTCATATCCCGTAGCTCAGTTTTTATCTGAATATTCCCCCAATTTCATGGTGGGGTCGCCGGTGTTGAGTTGTGATCTATGTTTGGGGGACTGATACCTTTCTTCTGCATTACCCTATTTACCGCGGTGTAAAAGGGCGTTAGCTCGCTTAGCAAATCCTTCATAGCATATGTTGGAATTTTGTTGAGGTCTCTAATAATAGGATTTACCGCATCCATGGGCTTAAAGGCAAAACTTAAAATGTTTAATTTCCTTCTTTTGGACAGTGTGATCTCGTTTCCTGCCTTCAAAAGTCTTATGATGCATGTAGTCTTGCAACATCCCTTTACCACTCTCAGAGCCTCGTTATAAATGCTGTTTAATTTTCTTAAGGGTCTCTTCAAGCCGTACCGTATTCTAGTTTGGATCTGATCACGTGTCGTATAGGATCTCCATGTTTCCGGCTAACAGCTTTGAGTATTCATAATCGTTTTCTGCAATCCATCAACAGTTGATCGGTGTCTGTTCTAAAAGAGAGCTTTGAATCCCAGTAAATTCCCATTATTTTATGTTGCTTGACATATTCAAATGCTGTGCCATGCATTCTGATAGAGGAGAAGCAAATTATCTTTATCTTAGTAGGGTTAAAACTAAAACTATTGTACCTGTAAAAATAACGTAATTTATTCTCTTACCGACAACTAAAAGGCAGTATGTGATTTGTAGGGTCTCCTTGGTCTCTGACGTGGCTGTGATAGGTCAGTCCACCCACCCTACATTCGTCTTCACAATCTGTCATAATGACTTGTCCATCGTCAGTCGTTGTAGGTAGCTCGATTTTATGTTATCTAAAAATGTCGACGAAAATTTTCTCCCTTAATTAAAACCTGTTTACGTTACAAGATTCATATTAAAATACGGATTTGATTTTTTTTTCACATGCAATTTTGCGGCTGAAATCTGAAACAATATTATATTTAGTGTGTGTCACGGTAGGTACCTGAATAATGGGTGTAACTAATGTTCTCATTCAAGTATTTAATAACCCTCATCACAATAGAGGTCTCATAGAAACTCGCCGCGATTTAAATAGCAGGATGGTCCTCGTCGCTGTGAGGGTTTCGCTATCCCTCCGGGAATCTAAATTATTCATGAGCTCCATGCAGACTCTCCCTAGATCACTCTGCTCTCAATTAAGTGACTTCCATCATCAACTAATAGCTTCATTGATGGCTCAGTTGCTACCAACAAAACATTCCAACATCTTCATAAATAATTCTTCAGATATCGTGTATCCGCACTTAATTACTCTATTAAATATTCACACATGAAATGAGTTCCTACATTTTATTTCATAAAGCCAACGACACAATCCCTCATTAATCTCTTGGATCTTGAGTACTATACAATGTATTTATAACTCAGGCGCAATAATGCCAGAAGTTATGATACCAATTCGACTTCATTGTTCTTATCTTCAATACCTCCAACACTACATGATAACAAATATTATTTAATTTTTAAATATTAATATTTAACCTCATTCGGATTTAATAAACCAACAGAAGCAATGCACAGCCTCAAATACGACCAATATTATAAATTTTAATTTAAAGTGTCAGATTAAAAATACGACATCTATACCAATAAATAAAATTGAACTGTCTCCCTGTGATTTCAAAATAAATGCCAAAATTTAAGTGAAAACTATTATTTATACGATGCGTAAACATAAAATTTTTGTCTGTCTGAAAGTTTGTTCCGGATAAGCTGTAAAAGGGCTCAACGGACTTCAACGAAACGTTTAGGGATTAAAACGGGAAATTTAACTTAAATTTTCGTGTATGTTTCATTTCGATATCTTACACGGTTCAGACGGTATAAATAATTGAAAAGCCTTTTACTGTGGGTATGAAGACCAACATGGCCGCGGCACAGCCGGCTGGAGTATGAAATTCTCAGGGACTGACAGCTTAGTTTCATTTGACCTGTTTTGGCGCTGCAGTCTAATGAAGTTTTTATAGACTGAGGTTTGATTTCTATACCTATGCCATTCTCAACTGTCGATTTCATTCACTAACAAAAAAGGTTAGACTCTATTTAAATTGAATTATGTCTATTACTTTTATTTGATTGTAGCGTTAATTTATGACGTGGTGAATGCTTAGGTATATAAATTCAAATGTATATTTTCGTCATGTCTAAGAAAAAATAAGCGCATTTCATCAATTACTGCGATTGCAAGAAAAAAAATAAGTCCACGGAAAAATTAATCTGATAGAAAAGGAGAGTTCAAGTGCAGCGCTGACGAATATTAATCAAAAATACTGTTCATTTAAGTTCTATCACAACGTTAGGGGCAGAGCGTTGAACTCCTTTTATATTCGTATGTGGCACAGAGATACACCAAATAATCGAGATTGGACTCTAAACCGGTTTAGCGTGAGCCACTGAGTTTAATTATGGTATAAAGAATGCAATTCATCGCCTAAGAGGGGCTGGAAGGGGGTAAAACAAACTTCCGCATACTATTTTTTAACGGATGTAACAATTTAAACCAAATTTTGAACAGGTTTTCGTGTTGAATCGAAGTCAACACACGGCTACAACCATTTTGGGAGAGGTGGCTGGTGGTTACTTTTAAAAACATAAACTGCCGTTATTTCCTTCTAATATATATTTTTCGGGTGAATTATTTTGATTTGTTTGCGTATAATTTATATGATAACCAAAATATCCCAAATATTGGGGGGGGGGGGCGTAAAACTTGTCTGCGTAATATATTTAAGGATGGAACAGTTTCGATAAAATTTTGTTTTCATATTCCTTGCGACCGAAATCTAATTAGCGGAATTTTTATATGTAATAAAGGCTCATATTTGAGTCAAAAAATATTTTTGAAGTCAATTACTATTGAAGTATTTTCCCTAAAATATTTGTGTATAATTTCAACCCCTTCCAGCATGTAAGGGGTGGGGGTGGAAATGAAATATATGAAAATAATGACACTATCGAATTTGGTGTCGAAACTGATGTAATGCGAGTCGCTGTTACATTATGACCTTTGATATGTAGTTTAAGTACAAATTCAACCCTTAAGTAAGGGAGAATTTTTATTCTGTGAGTACTGATAATGTCTAGTCTTCATATTGTACTGGGAGTATTTTTGATCTATTAATTTATAATTTAATGTAGTCAAGTAAATATAATTATTATGTAAGTTTATATTATAGAGTATTAGTAGTTCAGTATCAAATAATTGTAAATAATTAGTACGCACTATTAATAACATAAATGAAGGAATACGTACAATGAAGCACTTCTAGGAAATTTTTTTCATATTAAAATAAATAAATAACAATTGAATAATCGGACACATTACGCATTCTTAAAATATTGACTTCTATGCATGTCTATGGAGTATGATATATTATTATTATAAGGGAAAGTGACACAAAGTTTAATAGGTAATTGATACGTCCTTTTCTTATAATTTACTCGTGCTGGGTGATTATATTACCAGGAAGGGACCTAGGGAAAAATTATTTTTTTCGTTGTCACACTTTTTACGGATTCTAGTTCACAATACATGGCGATTATTAGAAACGCGCCAGGAATTCGGTTTCTGTGAATCGTCGCAATGCAGGAGAATTTGGGCAAGGTTAAGTAAGGCGAGCAGCTGGAGATGGTAGGATAGATAACTCTGGGGCGGGCCTATTATTATTAGGTTACTGACAGGTCGTTACACGGATGGCTGGAGCGGCAGAGGAGGGACAGGGACGACACACTTCAGACCTCAACAGTTACCATCAACAGTACCGCAATGGCGGTCGCCTTGTTTGCCTTTCTCGCTATTCATCGCCACAAACATTACTACAGATGCCAACTGCGATCGAGGGGACGGCGCAGGGTCCAGATGCATCATAATGACACTCACAATGTACCGCTGAGGACTCTCGTACGAGTCTTACGTGCATTGCATTTGAATGCAATGAGTCGTTAATAAGCTATGTAGCCTTGAACAGACGACTTCAAATCTGAATTAATTTCCCTGCAACGTTTTTATAGAGTAACGATTAACCTATAACGTGTTCCGATGAATCGGTCCATGAAAACAGGGTTTAAATTGTCAGATGTTTTAAAAGATAAAAGTAGTCGACTATCGGAATACCCGTGCTACACTGTGGTGTTTCATAAAATAACCAACGTAAAAATTATACTTGCAGCGGTTGAATAAAACGGAGATTAAATGTAAATCATTATTCTACCACGTACGCTTATTGTCAAACAACGGCCAGAGTCTTAGTACAGAATGCATATTTGACACACAATGAAAAGTTAAAGATAATAAATGAGACAAAATAAGCCCGTAAGGATTTTCAATGCTTACAACTGAAAATTTAAAAATGTACTATTACTTATAATGTACTATGTTATTGGAGTCTCTGACTATTTTCTAATATTAATATAAAATGGCAGTATTTACATCATCAGGGGCTTGAAACACCAGAAAGGAAATTTAAGAATGCTTGAATAAAGGATACACATTAACAAATAATGTATATCAATATAAGTGTGCGCCTTGTTTTTTAAACATCGTGCCACAATAAACTGTATTGCGACATATAATTTTTGTCCCTTATACATTCCTATATCATTTGACCGATTGCCATGAAATTTTGGTGTTTTGTAGAGCTCACCCCAGAGAAGGTTTTCGTCGATCAACTACCCTTGTAGGCCAAGAAAAATCTCACGCTACAGAAATATCAAACTTACAACACGATAAATTATGCAAATATATTGTGGCAAAAGTTTTCCCAGTAAATTTACCAGCAGACAGTAAAAGTAGACATTTTTTAGGATGAGAGACTATATGAAGGTGATCGAATAAATGGCAACTCCTCTTTTAATATCAAAGGAAGGGAAATTGAAAGGGGAGGTGATAATATCAAATTTGTCACAGTGTGACCTGACTGCGTGTCAATATGTTTAAATGCAGCCCCATGAGGTGTTGTATCTATATCAGCAGTGATGGGATAAGAGATAAAATTAAATTTAGGTGACTTTGACCTCCAAATTCAGCAGATAATCAGCGATCTTAGCATAAACACTTTCAGACACTTTCTGGTTGACAACAGCTTCCCACGAGAGTGAACTAGTTCCACTTTGAATGATTTTACAAGCTTCCACATTCCCTACAAAAGCGCATTCAGATCATTTAATTTCTCAAACATATAACCTGCAAACATCGTCTCATACCTTCACTCCTCACATCACATTTTTGAGATGGTTCCTTTGTTCCCAGAAATAAAAGGGTTTTATTCTGCAATACCCACTCTTTTATTATTTTTTCCAGGTTGAACCTCCTATCACTATTGTTATAAATTATGTATTCTCCCTCTACCTCATCACCATCAACCAAATAGGATCAACAACATGCCAGTATAGCTTTACTAAGGCTTCCCTTATACAAAGTTCAATGAAAAGACAAGAATCACTGTCCGAGTCTTGTGATCGTAAATTGTTTTTAAAAACTTTAAGCTTTTTCCACTTGAAGCCTTGGCCCCATCTGTCGTAATGCTTGTCAAGTTGTTTCAGGACAAGTTACTATTCTGCACACAATTCATAGCACACTCAATTAAGTCGTAACCAATAATTCTAGTAGAAGTAATTCCTGAGTAATGACGAAATTATAATAAATTATGAAGATGAGTAATTGAGCAGTGTCTTTATTATCGGTGATCTAGTCCCACCGTCAAAGAAAACGAAACAAAATCTCTGCTCGCAGACTTCATCTGTTCTGTCAGTTTGCCACTAATTGAGTCAATGTACCACACTATAGACCTTGTGACAGCGTAATGCTTTCAAATCTGGACATGCTTCGGTTGCGCACGGTTAGGAATTCTGTATCTGTCTTGGTAACCACAAATTGCCCCTTCCTGATACGTGAATTGCACTTTTATATTAGAATATTAGATACGTTGAATCATATTTTTGTTTGGATTCGTTAAATGCTAAATGAAAATTAGTGTTTCTCAGCAATCATTCTCGAATCCTCTCCTAAAACCACAATGTAAGTCTCCTAATGTTTCTTCCTTATAAGAGAACTATTTTATGACATATGCTCAACATAAATATTCCTCCGTAATTCGAGGGCTGCAATTTACATATTTTCTTGATAATCTTGCAGTTATCCAAATATTTCAACCCTCTGGCAGATTTCCATGAATCCTGGATCAAACTCCATTCCATAGTTTGATATCGCCACTTATTCCATCGTCACCAGGTGCTTTATTACTTTTTAACCAGCTCATATATTTTAAACGTTTTCTTTTGTCGGTGAGTCACACGTTATTTCCTGTTCCTGATAAGTAATATCCTCACCTTCTATTTCAACATTCACCGTTATTCAGAAGGTCTTAGAATTGTAGTTTGTGACCCTAAAAGTCTACTTTTATAAATCTATGTCTGCTGGTAAATTTACTTCTATGTAGAAAGTTACTGGGAAAACATTCCCTACAATAGATCTACATAGTCTCTCTTGCATGAAGATTAATAAAGCATTAACTTGCAAGCTGTGATGAGAATGTCAAAAAGTGATCTCCCTCCTGGTTTCAAAAAAGCTGTAGAAAAAGGATCCATAAAACTATAGCCCGGGGGCCCTAGTCAACCCTTGGTTATCTTGCTCTACCTTCCACATTCCCCTTTTCAATTCACTTCCTATGATATTAAAGGGGAGTTGCCTGTTTCAGGATCACTCCCATCTAGCCTGTTACCCCTCCCCCCCCCCAGAAAACAAAAAAACAGGCCACCGTCTGTTTTTTTAACTTCTATGAGAACGAGTTTTGATAACCGGGTGGAATTTTGTGTTACTCGTCGAGGTAGATAACCAGTTCCCGCGTCTTTCACCATTCCAGAAAATTACTTAAATTGATCAAAGCTACATCAATAAATTGATGCTCCATTTTCTTAATTAAATACAAATTCATTTTCATACTTAACAATACCAATTTTGTAGTCAACTTAATATCCAAAGCACAAGTAGTGTCAGAAAACAAGACAGTAAGTGCTTCATCAAAAAATGATAATAAATCACAAGAAAATGTATTTTGAAGATATAAAACATATTGCGGTCTTTGTTCTAATTTCTTTCACGTTTACACATTTATAGAATGTTACTATTCCATCACATTTTTGTACGTTTATATAAATAGTTTTCGGCTGTTTCATAAAATAAAGTGGCAATTTAGTGTAATTGAATTACTAAATAAAATTTCTGTATAACATCATTGGTAACAAATTGTAGAAAACCAAATTTGAACTGGTGTTTAAAACTGACGTGAATATAATTTTGCAGTTGTTCGTAATTTATTGCGTTTCATTACCATTCAATGACGTTTCGCAGAGAACTCCCGGTCTCTGATTCAGTCTATAACATGATAGGTTTATATTTTGTAACTCTTTGAGGATTCTTCCTCACATTGCAGATTGGTTACATAAAAACCAGGGCCACACACACTCAATTTTATAGTTCCTAGACATGTATGTACAGCATACACATTATTTCACTGTAATCGGACCGAAGAAATGGTTAAAAATAATTGTTTCAGTGTAATTTTTTGAGTATGTATGTGCCACATACAACTCTAAATGTGTGGAGCAATTTCGACCTAACACGAGTTCCTTGCGACCCGGAAGCAAGCAAGAACACAAGGCGGAAGCCACGAAAAACACTCCTAGAAGATATTTGCAATTGCGGTTGGTGACATTTATACTGTATTTCTAGACTCTTTTAAGATTCTGAGTCATCGTGGGGGTTATGATGAAATTCAGTTCTTATAAAATAGGGGGCAGTAAATGGTAAATTTTCAAAGAAGTGACACACACGCAAATGGTTTAATCACGAGTTGGCAAAGATATTACTGTCGAATCAAATTTTGTAGCCAGTTAGTGTCAATAAATTTCCTGGAAATCCGGGCACCAAGCTAAAAAAATCCATAAAATGAGTTAATTTACGACTAATTACAAAGTTTTTATAACAATACTGACATTTTCTCGCCTTATTTATAACTTCCTCAGGTAATTTGTTCATATGTTACTACTAAAATTATAGAAGAAAACTAAGAAATGATACATTAAAAATTAATAAAATTTCAGAATATTAATAATATTCGTAATAATTTTGATGAAATAAAAACTTTGTCAGTAATTACTGGTAAATTTATTCGATTTAAATATTTTGAAAAACAGGCGTATATGATTGACTATTAATAACAACATAGCTATATTTTGAAAAAACTTCAAACAAAAATCAAGTTCTTTTGCCACTGCAAATAAGTCATGCAAGTCTATTGCATATTGACAAATCATTTTATTAGAAGGCAGATGGGTCCTTCCCCTATTCAGGTAATAGATACGTTATCAGCTGCCGAACCCCGAAACAGCACCTGCGACTTAACGAGCGCTCAAAACGATACCTGCGCCTCGTGGTTATATCGATATGGGAATTTCGTTTGAGAAAACCCGTAATAACATACGCTAAAGAAATTGGCATATAATAAGGAGAATTGGGAAATAGATATATGTAAACAGAAATTGAGGACAGGTGATCGTTTTTCCTTTTTAACAATACACATTGTTCACCACCGCGCAATACCTAAATATAAACATTAATCTGTTCTTGCAGTTCAATGTCACAAATTCTCGAAGCGTTCTGCGAAGACTCGACAGTTAAAATTGACAATTGGAGTTATTTACTTGCTTTAATCGTACTTACCTGGCATTGGAAAACTTTGTAATCGTCTATAAAAACCAAACTTTGTTCTCGATCTAGCTCTTTAGAGTTTGGCACCAGAAAAACACATTTTTGTTAGCTGTCTCACTGTTTCAGAGAACTCTGTCCGTTGAGATTATGAGGGTGATAATTTAGAATTTAATCTAACAAAGGGATATTTTTTTAAGGTTGTAGTTTCTTGGATGTATTAAAAATATACAAAACGTGAATAGTCTTTGAAGGTGTTGGTGTTTGCGTGTGTCACACGACGGTGAAGTTCCTGAAAGCACGGACTGATAGCCAGATGTCGTCTGCTAGCAGCGCAGGCTCCTCGAAGGCAGCAAAGTGACCTCCACTCGGGAGGACCGTGTACCTGGCCAGGTACGGGTACTTATCCAGCAGAAGAGACTCCGGCAGAAACGCAATCTCGTTGGGCAACTGTGCGCATGCCGCGGGAACCTTAATGGGAATTCTGCAATCAGAACAATCATACTTTTCAGGGAAAAGTGCGCATCATCTTATAAAATTGTGTTTATCACTGTGTATATAAATTTCTCCCTCCCATCGATGTGATTATTTTTTTCTACATGCCTGAGACAAAAATTGGAATAATAATACAACCGATTACTCGCAACGCTCAGAAAGAACATCCCACGTTGATGACAACACATGCAAATACAAGGAATGGAGAAAACAGGCAACAGTGATTCATGGAGAATTTTACATATACCAGGGCTGTTCAATACGTTGAGATGGAATAAAACAAGTTGTGTGTTAGGTATTTACATTATTCTGTTTTATATATATAGGCCTTTCAAATAAAGAAATAATTTAGTTAATACCTTACACAAAGCTTGTTTTATTCTATTTCAACATCGATCCGTCATTATTGATAAACCCTATAGTAATAGTAAACAACTACATTAGTATGATATACTATTAGAAAGGACACACGGTAATGAAACCACTCAATTCTTTTCTTAGCAGAAAAAGACACAATTGTGTTATCAGAGATCTGTATCTATTGATGTATGCAGGTTTGGTATAAGGATACTACATGAAACCCGCTTTCGGATGCTGCTGGTTATAAAAAACAATGTTTTTTTTCTACCTTACTTATTAACCCTTTTTGAATTATTCGAAAATATTTTGATATTTCATTTTTTCCATCATACAATAAAATTCATTTTCCATATTTACTATTTGTATGTTTTCTTTCACTTGTATTTTACATATTTGTGTACTGTTCTTAGTCGGTGCTTCTTCCTAGTTGATGATTTTTCATAATTCTGTATAGGGTCAAGTGGCCTACGGACCCCGCGCAACCAAGTCTGATTTTGATGAAATTTTTACTGTTTTTACTATGAAGCCTTAGAGGGACATTGTAAATTTTCAGTTCAAAGTATGGATTTCTGTTTGAGATATGGGATTATCGTAGAAGTCTGTCATTCGTCAGAATCAACGTAGTCTTTAATATTGCGGCAGTTATTAAAGAATAGACCGTGAAAAATTGATGATAAAGTATACCTCATTCGTGAATGAATGATGAATGAAAATAGTCTATGTTGTCCCATTCAGGGCAAAGACCTCCTACATGTAGTGGTAGCTTTTAGTAGTCTCACGCGGTGAGCTAATCCACCATTACACGATTTACACACTGTCACTTAATTGTAGTTCTAGTTCTTTACACTTATTTCTGTTTCTGGCTATTCTGATCCATTGTCCTCCTGCTTGTTTTTTGAATCGGTCCGTCCACTTGCGTCTTGGTCTTCCTGGGAGTCTCTTGCCTATGTAGGAGTCCCATGTGGTCTATCTTTCGTCTTGTAGCCTCACAACGTGTCCTCCCCATATCCATTATTCGATGATGTCTTTTCTAATAGTTAAGCGGACCCCTGACTGATTCTTTGTTCCTAATATCCATTGTTTTCCCCTTCGCCTTTCTTATCGATTTACTTGTTTCCAGTATTTGTCTCGTTGTTGCGGATCGGTGCTCACGGATATCCTTACGAATTTCTCTTTTCGTGGGTTTATCTAGTTCTGCGAATTCTTCTTTATTTATATCTGAAGTATCTCAAACGCTTAACATCTTCGATCTGCGATCTATTAGCTGTATGGTACTCTATCTTAATTGTCATTCGTAGATTACGAAAATAATAAAAAGTCAACTTCAGCAGGGACAATATGCATCTAGAGCCACCCTGATGATTTAGAAGTAACAATAAAACATTTACTGGATTAAATCACAACATGGGATAAAATATTAATACTTTTATTCGTGGTTTCTGGAGAAAAATATCCAGAAACTATTATGCTTTATTACGGAAAAAGTGAAAATAACGGTAAGACTAGATAAGAGTTGAAATATTTGTGCTATGAAAGAAATTAGCTCTAAGTCCGAAAATTATATCCCAATGTCGCAGTTTACAGAGTCGAAGGTATGGGTCCGCCTCCAAGATAATGCCACACACATAGGTGCTTGGCACGTACCTGCGCACTGCCTCATCTTTATACTTACATCATGAATGGAATCAGATCTTGGATGATTTCATATTTAAGTAGGAATTATTTCATAAGTTATGATTATATTTCGGTTGTAACTAAAAAGTACGATACCAACGAAAATGAAAACTCGAATTCCGGACGTAACTATCTGCGACTTTGAGGTCAAATACCCTCAAAGGGAGGTTTCCTAAATTGTTAGCTGACATAAAGGTTAGCTTAAAATATATTACGGTAAGTCCGATGAACGATGAAACATCATTTAAATCGCACTCCTTTCTTGTAGACCATAAGTAGGTCTAATTGAGATTGGATTCTGTGAGCAAGAAATCGGATTCTACTCATCAGCTTTCGTACCAGTCAAACGATGATAACATTGTTCTCTATAACATTCTAAACTATGTCTAGGTAAAAAAATATTATGGCATTTAGGGAAACAGAGATAATCTGTTAACATAGCTATTCAGAATGAGAAACGAAAAATATATTTAAAATTAATTAAATTTCTGGAGAATCAAATAAAATGAATTAAGACCATCAGATGTTCTGGGATGATTTAAATCATCTTTATTTTATCGGACTGACTATTACAATGAAATAACTAGATTTTGAGCCATTTAAAAACTCCCAATATCTTTATTTCTAAAATTATAATATTCGAGAGCTTTCAAAATCATTCAAAACACAGAACAAGTAATAAATATATATTAAAGATTATCAGCGATAATTTGCCCATGCCAGGATCCGAACCCGGGACCTCTGTGTGCTGCAGCTAGCCACTAGACCACATAAATTCTGTTTCATTATTTTGCTATATGTTAGTAACAAATTAAGTTAATGGAAGCATAAAAATTTGGTAATATTAATTAAACTTACAGATCCAGTCCCAGGGAAAATTGAGCTTTATTAAAAGTTTCACTGTACAGCCTCATTGATGTTGTTATCGAGCTAGTTATCCAATAAATCATAACGTTATCCAGCAGATTAGTCATAGTAAATCTTTTCGTAAGGCCTCCATCCGCAAGCGTTTTGAAATTAGCGTCTGTCCAGGTAGAGAATTTCTCCAGAATGTAGGCAGCTAGCCCTGCTGGAGAGTCGAGCAATGCTACGCCTGCAAAAAAGATCTAATAGACAACTAGTTCAAATCAAGAGCAAATTGACGAGATCTCTTAACATAATACGTACCGATTGTGTCGGGTTTCGTGGCCTGGATGTGTAAATAGCCTGTTTCCTCCAAAATATTAGCAAACTTCTCACCATAAGGATAAACTTTGTCTACATATTTTTCTTCTACAACAAACGTAGGCCAGAAGGTGCCTAAAAATCTTTTAATGTTGCTTACGGGGGAATTGACAAAACACATGTTTGAATGAACACCCAAAATCCTGAAATATTAAAAGATGAAGAATTTTTACATTTACTTAAAATTACTTTCTGTTTTAAAACGGAATTTTTCTAAATAATACATAACTTCTTAAATAAATTAAAACAAGCATTTCTCTGATAAAAGGAAAATGATTTCATATAACCACTAAAACGTTATTATATTTTATGTACCTTCAAATACCTTATTAAAATATGTATTCAAATTGGCCAGTAAATAACGAAAATGAAAAACAAGTCATCGAGGGGTATTTTTGATTGTTGGCGACACAACGTTCCCATACATTGTTAAGTACTAGACGATATATTAATAAAATGGAAGTTAATTTCTTGGAGTTTAAGAATACTCCTGAAAAATAGTCGCAACCAGTAGCGGCTAGTGTATATTTAATGCTTCAGCACATCAATTAACTTATGAAGAATTATAAGAACCTTTATAAAAATTATGAATCAAGTGCTAATTTCTGATCTGATTTATAAGACATTAAACAGTCCGCCTTGCGGTGCACTCGTTCCTGCCAATGCAGCCATGTCAGTGCTACATATGACAGTATTAATGTCTGTAATGAGAAATATGCATGCACAGTATTCCGAGAGTGCTGCTATGAGGCATAAGCAGAGAAATCAAAATAATTTTGGAACCATAACTAGCCTAATATGCAAAACAATATTCCTATATTTTGGGAACTATTTAAAAATCCCAGTTGGAGTTTATTATGAAGTAAAAAATGTAATTTCGAAGAATTACATCATACTGAGAAAACTGCTGAACGATAGTGCATACTAAGCCTTCAACGTGAGTAGTTTATCCTAAATTTTACTTTATTGAAAATATATACGAAGAAAAAAATACTTTTATATGTTTTAAATTGCATTCAAAACTGAAACACGATTATGGGTTATGTACAGAATTTGAAGAGTTCGTATTACGGGTCTAATACTTTGACGCAGTGTATTGGTAAGACAACCCCTGTTATAGTATTACTAATATCTTACATAATTGTCCTCGTAAAACTGTATGCTACAGTTGATGCTGCAAATGACTTAAAAAACTCAGAAGCTTACGAACTCGTCAAACATCTATGTAATTAAAATTGCGTTATTCAAATGGTAAACAGTCTTTAACTTTATCTTTAGAAGTATCATAAATTTGTTGCAAAATGCAACTTAAAAAAATTGAAAATCGAGGTAACGGTACTTTGAAAAGAAAAGCTCGGGAAGTAAATTAAAGGGTTTGAGTTGTGAATCAAACTCAGTGTAGCTTATTTGGATAGTTATTGGAAATAAAAATTATTAGATGCATTATAAGGCAAAAGTTTGTAAAACGAATAAAGTTATTGGTAAAAATAAATAAGGGGAAAACTAAATTAATGAACAATAGAAAACTGTCGCCTTAATACAAAAGCGGTTCAGATGATATTTGAGGAGCGTGATCACTGCGGATGAACAAAGTAACGAATAAAACATAAACAGCATAGAAATGCATTTTTAAGGAAAGAAATCTATTAGTCTCTACCATTGAAATTGGATTTCTAAAATACTTTCTGAACATACATCTTTCCAGAGCAGGATTGTATGGAATTGAAACAAGGACAACTGTACAGTACACTGGAATCTGTTGAAACGTGATGGTATAGATGAATTTTTAAATTGAAACAGACTGATAAAATCAGGGACGGGACAGTTTCGGAACGTATCGTCGAGATGAACATTTTAGAACACACTAACAATGAAACGGTCAAAGTTGGTGGTACACGTACTCGGGCATCCAGAGTGAGTTACCAAGTGATGCAAACCACATTGAAAAAACACATAAAAGAGAGTATTGACAATCAGCAGTAATTAGAAGTGAAGGGCAATAAAAGAAAGCAGAAGTCAAGAAAGTAGCAAGACGAGCTTCATGCTGTTTAACATATATATGGAACAGGCGATGAAAAAATTTTAAAAGGAATATGAAAAAGTAATCATACTGCAAGGAGAAGAAATAAAAACCCTGCAGTTAGCTGATTTAATTATAGTATTAGGGAATGTCAGAAGAAGTCTTGGAAAACAATAAATGACGTGAACCTGGACCTGAAGAAAGAGAACAACTATAGTATTAAAAGAGGGATAACCATCGTGATGGAGTGTAGTATGGGAAATAGTGGAATAACAAAGGGTGTTAGATTGGGAATGAAGTTATGGAATTCTGCTACTTGGGCAACATAATAACTAAGGATGGCATAAGTGTGATAGGCATAAAGAGTAGTATAGCATAGGCAGGAAAGGCTTATGCAAAAAGGGAACTAACGTATGGCTAATATAATATTAGGAATTATTATTAAAATTTTCGTATGAAGTGTGGCGTTATATGGGCGCAAGACGTGGACGGTAAGAGATGGAGAAAAAAATCAGATGGGTGGATAGAATAACTAACCAGAAGTTATAATCAGAATAAGAGAAGTGAAAACAATATGGAGGACTTTGGCAAAGAGAAGGGATTGATTAATAGGTTATGTCTATGAAACATAATTTCTCATTGTTTAATAAGAAAATAGGGAAAAAACTGTCCTAAAACATAAAATGGACAATATTAAATACATTTTGGTTTCTGAGTGTTTATGAGGTAATCGGAGGATGCTTTAGGATAGAAGATAGTTTCACTAAAATTCGGTCCCAAATTTCTTGGCTGTCTGAAAGACAATGAAGACCCCACATGGAAATCTCAATCGTTTCTGAAAGTGAAATGCGCAAATTTTGCAACATGAGAAAGTCATAGTCATTTAACTTAGGGGGTTAATTTAGAGCCTCTGCAATGACGAACATTCAACAAACAATTCGCGTGAAACTCAAAACGAATGACGATATTCTGTAAAGTTTGAACAGAATTAAACATTTTCATGCATGCATATCAATACGAACTAACTTAAAAAATAACTAAATTAAATTTTTCAAATTGAGCATATACTCAAAAGTAAAATAGAATCGAGTTCCCTTCATTTACAAGCATACCTGTCTGGATATAAAGTTGACATGTGGCTTACTATTATGGCTCCCCAGTCGCCCCCTTGTAGGTAATACCGATTGAAGTTCAGTCTAGCCATGAGGTCGTTCATGACGACAGCCATTTGAGCCGCCCCCAATCCTGGTTTAACGGCCCCTTGGGAGAATCCGTAACCCGGCAGTGACGGCGCGATCACTTCGAACACGAAGTCCTGTCCTTTTCTTGGAGTCGTTAGCAAGGGGATCATTTCATAGAACTCCCTCACCGATCCCGGCCATCCGTGCAGCAGCAGCAGGGGGACAATCTCCACTTCTTTCGGCACATTTTTCGGTTTCACGTGCAGAAAGTGGAGGTCCAGACCGTCCACGTTGGTCTTAAATTGCGGGAATTGGTTTAAGAAGATCTCTCTTTCTTTCCAAACGTATTTAGTACTCCAAAAGTTCAGTATATCCATCAAATAATTCGAGTTGAATCCATACTGAAAGCCGACGTCTTGCAAAGGTTCCGTGAGCTGCCTTACATTTTTCAGTCGATTGTGAAGATCATCTATGACCTACATCAAAAAATAGCAAGCAGTAAATTATATAAATTTATACAAACATTGCATTATTCATTGTAGTATAACTTTGGCAAAACCAAGCAGAAACGACCATAATCTTATGGAATCGATCCATCGACCAATTAAAAGTATTAACTGTTTTACACTAAATATTTCAATTCTTATTGTACCCTGCCACACCGAACTAGAGCAAAAGCATATATGAAAAAAGAGCGTTCTATATAAATAAAAATGTATACTTTTTCAGAAAGACTACGTGAGGGTTATCTGTTTTGTTGTTTCATCTATAATAGCATAGAGATGGAAAAGATCGGACGTAGAAGGTAGAGGAAGGTAGTCAACGGTTAAGTAGAGCCCAGGGCTGTAGTGTAAGGATCCTACCCGGTGATTCACCTAAATGTGATGCAGGGAAAACACTAGAAAACCTGTATCAGGTAGGTCGCGCTATTAGGTACTACTCCTTCTAATAACGGGAGACTGGATTGTTGTAGGAACGCAACAAACACGCCTCCATGCCTCGATCAGTATTGAGGGACAGTTGTCCGACTGTTCCAATGGGATCAGTGAACAACCTCTCAAACTGAAACTGCTCGAGGTCGTCTCAGCTTGCAGGAGTCTTAATTTAATTACCTTGGCCATGAACCAAGTGGATGGGGGACAGGAAAACCAGAAAGGAGGAAGTCAGTCCTGACGGACGTACTAGATCACCTGTATCACTATCCATCGCCTGCCGTCTTCTCATTATCCATTGTCCAGTGTATGCTTTTTTTACGGGTAACAGGCTACTTGAGGGTGATCCTGAAACAGGCAACTCCCCTTTAATAGCTTAAGAAGGGACTCGAAAAGGGGGGACGTGGAAGGTACAGCAAGATAAAAAAGGGTTGACTAGGGTCCCCAGGCTGTAGTGTAAGGATTCTACCCGGTGCTTCACTTAAAGGTGATGCAGGGGAAACCCTATAAAACCTACATCAGGTAGGTCTGGCTAGTGGGTACTACTCCTACGCCCTTCTGATGACGGGGGACTGGATTGTTGAGGGAACGCAACAAACCCGCCTCCGTGCCTCGATTAATTTTAAGAGGCTGATGGCCTACTGGTACAATGGGATCAGCGAACAACTCTTACCGTATGCCGAAGGTCTTTGACCCCCGTACATACACCTCTCAAACTGCTTAAGGTCGTCTCAGTCTGCAGGAAAGAAGAAAACCAGGAAGGACGAAGTCAGCCTCCATCTGACTCATTTCCCATCAGGATATCCTCCTGACTCCCGTTCTAAATATGTCCCCAATGTATGCTGATCCACCCACGGTTTATATACCGGGCGTCGTTCGGACATACTGCTACTTATAAGATTTGGCCTTATGTGCTCCCAAACCATTCATCAGATTTCAATGAAAAATTGGTGTTTAGCGCTGATCACCTCAGATAGGTTTTATGCATATATTCATAGATTAAAGTTCTTTCCTTCCCCCTTTTCAGTCTAAAAAAAGTCCCACGTCAATCATCTGCTCTGCGACTTAATATATTCCTCCTATGCGTTCCTATACTATTCATCCTATTGCCATGAAAATTTTGTGTATTGTGTATTGTAAAAACCCAGAGAAGGTTTCTGTCGATCTTTCGAAGAGTTACATTACTAACTTCCCTCCTTTCCGGCCAAAGAACGTCCTACCTGAAGATACATAGATCTGGGAAGAAGATATATTTTACTTTCACGTGGCCTGTCAAGAGAAATTATTATATATGAATCACATTTTACATATTTATTGACAATATTTAATTACTTAATAAACATGCGAAAAGTTTAATAAGTCGCAATATGAATGATTGCGGCACGTTATTTGAAGACTGGGGGATTATGCACTTGATTATATTTTTTGTTGGTATATACATGTGTCTATATACACTATTTCCCTCTAATCAGATTGAAGAGACGGTTCAAATATCGTCTCCTTATAAATATAATTGACCGTTATTTAAGGTACCAGTAGATTATGATACTGAGTAAACGCTGAAGATATTATGTAACTTAACTCGCAGAAAGTAAGGTGGATGAAAAGGTAAATTTTCAAAAATGTGACACACTCGCTGATGGTATAGTCACGTTTTGACAAAGAGTCAAATTAAATACTGTAATGGACTAATATAAGTGAATTCCCAGGAATCACCAGTCACCGAACAAGTATAAACTACTTTAACTTGTTCGACTGAATTGTGGGACTTTTGTTAATGATATCAAAGTCAAACATTATAATACCCACTTTTATTATTGATAGTTCATTACTGGGAACTACTACCCAGATATGGGTGGAACCGATTTTTCGGGGCGGGCAAAAACTAGCATGGTGAGGGGCAACAGGCCTCACTATTACCGACATGAGGCACGAGGATAGCGATCCACGAATGGCTCTATGTTGGACAAACATAAGCATGGCTGGTACATCTTTAATGGTCGCCTTACTGTTGCACGGCTGAAAGCAAAAGGAAACTACTAGCGTTTCTTTAATTTCCCGCGTGCATGCAACGCCCAATTCATAACAATATGATGGTGGCTTTTCGGGTAAAATATTCCGAATGTTCAGATCTTCGGGTGAGGACTACTCGGGAGGATGTCATCAGAAATATAAAGAGTGACGTCCTACGAATCCGAACGTGGAATGTCAGAAATTTAAACCGTGCTGGTAGATAAGAAACTCTAAAAAGGGAAACTCTAAAAGGGAAATGGAAATGTTAAAGTTATAGTGAAGTTAGATGGCAGGAAGAGCAAGATTTTTGGTCAGATGAATATAGGGTTATTATCACAAAAGCAAACAGAGGGAATGCAAGGATAGGCCTTGTAATGAAGAATGTATGAATGGTTAGTTACGATAATGTTAGAAACAAAACAGCAGCGATGACAATCATTCGTGTTTATATGCCCCCAAGTACCGCAGTGGAAGAATAAATTGGGAAAATCTACGAATAAATTGAAGAAATAATTAAGCATGCCAAGGGAACCGAGAATTTAATAGTAATGGGTAATTGGAACGCAGTAATATATGAAAGGGAATAAAAAGTGATGTAGTTCGGGAATAATGCACTTCCTAGGTCATCGCTACTGTTGGCCGACCACGCTTAATCCCCGAACCTTTCTTGAAGACAATAATATACGCGACTATTCGGCGCCTCTCTAATCCCGGACTTTCTGCGTCTGCACCGCCTCCTTCCAAATATTATTTTTTAATTTTCAGAATTTAATTCATCCTGAAAGACGAATAAAATTGGGGACGGTTCTTCTGTCCTATACTATATTGCTATATCACTTATTTTAGAGTCTTAACTGAAAATTAAGTTTAGTTTCTGGTCGGAAGACAAGATGACCAAGAATTTTCCTTCTTCTGATTTGAAAGATTAATTGCATTTCAACTGACGCTCGTAAACAGAATGAAAGAGTTTCTCCATGTAAGGAGTGTACTTAATAAGCAGACAACAATATTTGGAAGTTCCTTATAAGTAATGAAACTAACTTAATTAACCGATAGTGTTTCTTATGTGCAGTTTCCAGAAGTTCTATATAATACCATAAACTCTTAATGACATCGAAACTGAATGGTAATTATTTTATATTTTTAACAATTATGATAAAATTTTGAAAGTGTCTTACCGCAGAAGAAATGTCGATCTTGAAAGGCCTTATGGAATCATCATGACGAGGGGTACCATGGCCCCACCATTCGCTTCTCAGATCTGGTAACGGAGGAACTTCGTTAAGTCGAACCCAAATGATTGCTATTGCTATTGCTGCTGTTGCGGTAGTAGCTATTCCTATCTTCTTCAAAAAACCCATCCTAAAAAATAAGACAATTCTATCGTCTATAAATAGCTTTAATTGAAGAATGTAACATAAAATAAATGTTTTAGCTGCCTCAAATAACTTCTAAAATCTGAAAATCAGTAAGTAATTTTTAAATACACACACACACACACACATATATATATATATATATATATATATAAATCAGAAACAACAATAAAATTGTAATGCAAAACATGAAAGTAGCAGATACATAATTTTGTTCATCGAATTTAGCATTCACCTATAACACTACAAACTAGCGAGTGTGACAGTACTGTACGGGAGGCAGGTGACTGCCAATTCAGTAAGTTTAGTGCTTTCCATCTTTTACTGGACACTGAATTTACAAGTTTATTCCATGATGTATTTACATACTTCTATTAATTCGCCCCCTACTTGGTAATTTGCCCCCTCACAATTTTTCTGTTTTGTAAATCTAATAGTCTTACCTTTTAAAGCATTATTTTCATTTTATTTTCCAATGACCAGTTATAAACCTTGCCTAAATCTGTTTGAAGAGCGTCAGCATTGAATGTATAATTTCTCTATAAATAATACATTCCGTAATCCAATTTAGTGTTTAATTTCTCTATTAGACGCTGATGCTGAGGGAGGTCGAAGGTCTTTGAAAAATGTATAATTATGACATAGATTCAAGTTTATTATAAAATTCTTTGGATACCGTCACTAACTGACTTTATCAAGAGTATTTACGACGAAAAACATGTTGGGCGTTGAATATAAATATATTTTCGTCCCAGAGCTTTCTTATGTAATCCGATATTAAACGTTATAGGACTTTACACGTGATTGACATTCAATTTACCGGCCTGTAGTTGCTAGTTTCTGATCTTGAACTCGATTTGTAAATAGGAATAAAAGTAGCATTTTTCCAATCCTCTGGAACTACGGAATTAGAATGAAATTTGAAATAGACACATTAGTAGGAACGTTGTCACGGCTTCCCCGCCTAGATTCAGAACTTTCCTGAAATACCATCTGACCCGATCGATTTGTGACTCTTTAATTTCCTAACATGTTTGCGAATTTCACCCGCTTTTAACTCGAATCACCAAATCGTATGCAGCAGCATAAGTTTGCAAGCCAGACAGGCGCCCAGTTACGTTCCACTCGTTCAGTTTAGCAGCAATTCCCAGTTGATAGTACTACATGAGGCACTTGATTTAATCTCACATTAATATATCTATTACGCTACAGCTTCAATTTCTGCTTTCAATTTATTTAGTTCAAAGTTTTTTCACTCTTATCCTTAAATCATGCGCAATTGCATGACTTTATTTTTTAATGTTTGCATCTTTTTAATTTTACATTTGAAACAAAGCTTGTAGTTTCTTGGGGTTATAAATAATATCTTCCAATAAAACTCGGAGTAAATATTACTGTGTAAGACGGGTACAATATATCTTAATTTTCTTAATTCTAGTTACATGTGCAATTTCTTTGTTTAGGGTTTTATTTTGTAAAAATCGCGATTCTTACTAGCATCTCTAGTAATTCGGTCCACATACTGTTTGTATCCACACCATCTGCCACAAGTTTGGTTGCCCCAGTATACATATAAAAAAATTACTTCATTAATTAATATCGGAAAAAGAATTTTCCTATGGCTTGTGATTATTAGTTATTATTCGCCATTTGACATTAATAACTCTTTTGTTAATCAAAAATTTCCAGTCTATTCACTTTGGAAATCCAAGTCACATTGCAATAGATTTGTGTGTACATAACGTGGATAGTTTGACATACCTTGTATGCCATACTAATTTCATTTTGGAAACTAAATGATAATTCTTCTTGTAGAATTAGTCCTATTATTCTTGTGCTATCCTTCATTCATATCAAACAAGCTGGTACAGTTATGAGAAGCGAACTCGTAACAGGGAAGATTGAGGTACGAATTCCTTTATGGTCGTCCTGATTCGAATTTTCCCCCGAATCACAAACGCGGATCAAGGCAGCTTCCTTCCTCATTTCCCGCAAGTGGCCAAGGAAAAGCGAGGGATAGACGGAAGAAAATCAGAACACTTGATATATGTCCTCCTCCAAATACATTAAAGAAGATATTCTAGCAATATAAATTTTATGAATTATATGCAGCTTCCATATTATTATACGTTCGTAATTTAAAAAAAATAAGTTTATACTAATCTTCTCTTACATGCTGTGTTACTTTTGATTTTGTGTATCCCTGCTGAAGATATTTTCAAATGTCATTGTTTTCCCTTTATTCATCACATGGGAAAGTAAGATTGAATACACTTTTATTGAAGTTGTTGGTAATTGCGTGCTTAAATTATTGTTTTTTGTATTGAATCATTTGCGTTAAGGTCAAGAATAATACGGTTTAATTATCCTGCAGTTATGTTTGATCGAAGCAAATACAGATTAGTGTTGAAGGATTGGACGAATACGAAATGTGCAGTAGAGGATAATAACAATTAGCTTGATTTTTAGTGTTGCAATTTTTATATTGTTTTTATTGCTTCATTATATCAGTTCCTTTGGTTAACAGGCTACATGAGAGTGATTCTGAAACAGGCAAATCCCCTTTCTAGAAAACCCGCATCAGGTAGGTCGGGCATTTTTTATGTCACAACCGTGAGTAGATTCGTCTTTTATTACACGTAATTCGAAAAAAAACGTATTCCGTAACTTCTAGGTTTTTTAATTCATATGCAGGATTCTTCTTCTTTTGCTCTACAGCCCAATTACGGCCTGGGCCTAACTGGTCGAGTCATCTTGCATGACACATTCAGAATTTGGAGTGATATGTGGTCAGCGTATCGATTCTCCAGCAGTCTTAATCGCGGTCTTCGCGACCATGACGACACAAACATCCAAGCACAAGCCTGGATTCGAACCCTGGGTTGTGAGGCAGCTCCGCTAGCCACTAGACCACAGGGGGTCGTCATATGCAGGATTGTTATCATCAATATTTTTGCTGCGAATGTAATCATAATTATGTAACTTTTATCTGCTCCTGTTTACTCGACTTCATGCAGATAACAATTGTCTTCGACTTTCCCGCTGCTTCTCCTGTTGTGTACACTTTGAGTACATAATTCCTAATTGTACAAATTATTTAAACTTATCTTAATAGTTCTCCTGGTCAAACAAACCCCTTTTAAATCCATTTAAAAATATTTAAATACTAACAATGCATTGTCTGATACCTTCGAGTTGGAGAATGGCTTACCACAAGGCTCGAGTATCATTGTTATTCTTTTTCTAATAGTAGTAAATCACTTCTAAATGGTAATCAATACCCCTGTGGGAATTGAAATGTTCGCTAATGATGTTATCTTAACGAGGGGCGCTAACCTTCATCAGTCCACCCGATTAATACAGCAGTCTTTAGACAACCTGGACGCATGGGCGAACTTCAACCCCTCCCGTTGAATTTCAGCAGTCACATAGAATATTTGAAACACACCAAAATTCTTGGCTTAACCTGGGACTCACGATTAAGTTTTGTAGAACATATCAAGAATCTACAAACAGAGACAAAACGGCGACTCTTCATTTTGAAATCTATTGAGACAATAAGGCTACTTGCAACCACTTATAATGCTCTTGTATTATCATTAACTGACTATGGATCACACATATATAGTTCTGCTCCAAATACACTCGATACAATCCACAATGAAGCCATGAGAATTATAAGAACTACCCCAGTAGTTAGATTGCTAAACGAGGGTAAGGAGATGTCACTCACCTTTAGAAGAAAACTAACAACCATAAAATACACCCTCAAGTCACTTCAAGCAAATAACATCAGTGTCAGGAAACAAACATGACAACCTAACCCTCATTACAAGGTAAATCCCAATCGACTCCTACCCTTCTATGCTGCTTCTGGAGAATTTTTTCCAAAGTTTAAGCTTAAATTACGTACCATTGACTTTAATTCTGTTTCACCCAATCCACCCTGGACATACTCCAATTTTCAAATAGACACCTCTCTTGTCCAAATCCAGAGAACCATTCTTAGGGAACGTGTTCCTTCTTTCTCCAATGAAATAGTCAGGATATTCCAAATGTATATTTTACTGAATCATCTAAAACTACATGTGGCACAAGTTGCTCGGTAATCCTACCGAATAACTTGAGAAATTTTCAAATTAATAACATAGCGTCTTGTACTACAGCTGAAATATTTGTCAAAGCGATAGCTACTGAGTATTGTTTTGAGTCACCATTCGATAACCTAACGATATTATCAGATTACATTCATAGCGAGTTGTTCAATATATAATGTTATTTCAATGCCTTGATAAATTTGATCTGTTTCAGCATCGTCTGTCTGACATGTAGGCTTATATATCTGTTTAATTGAAGTGGATCCAGTTATAACTGAATTGATAAGACGATGAAACACGTCTAAATCTTGCACTGTAAACGGTATACTTCAGTAGAAGTTTATCTTAAAATGTTTGACAGATTTAATCAATATCTGCGGACCGTAACTAGAATAAGATAGTAGGTATCAAGTGCTAGTAAAGAAGCGGCATTCATAGCGCACTTGGAATCATTTGAAATAGTAATAAATCGTACAAATGTCTCCTTTCAAGTATGAAATATTGGTACATGGTGTTGGCGTCGTGATTGGTGACGCTGTAGTCTGTTTGGTGATACGCCAATTGCTTAGAAAAATGGCATAACATTAATTATTGTAAAAAATCTTTAAAAGGTACGAATTTGATGTGATATGGAAAAAGCTAATGCATATTTCATCTAAGTCGAATTTTGTAGTATAGTATGATAAACCTTAAAATTATAAGTTGAGTTTAATAACACTGGTGACGTTATACTCCCACCCAAAAAATTATAATCTGACAATATATATAGACTAAAGATGAAAATTATCCCCCAAACTTCATACGTCACGATTAGGCCCCTCCCGACTTTGTAATTAATTTATAGCCTGTATCATTGACACTTTTGTAATATAGTGAAAGTTTTCCCTTCCTTTTATGTAATTTCAAAACCCTTAATTAAAATGTTGTAATTAAGTTTCGCAGCACCATTTTATATATATATATATATATATATATAATACCTTCATTTTTAATATTTATAATTAGCAGGAATTTTCCTTCATTTCAGCCGCACGATTAAAAATAAACAAGATCTGCAACGAGCATAAGTACGGCAATCCGCAAATGGAATATGTGCTATCACTAAAGTTTCGATATATTATTTTTCCTCGAAGCTTCTGCGCTAGAAAGCACATCGTTAGTAACCGTAATTTATTAATAATATAACCTAAATGAGTATTATTTTAATTGAACGTGTATAAGCCGGTAGTCGATGTACATAACGAAGAAGTTTGGCTTCACATGTTCAAGTAAGCACCATAACCTAAAAATTGTGGTGCTGAAGATGCTCACGTTTTACAATTATGTACTACGCTATTATTTCTAAACTGTGAATTTTATGTTGTTTTTCAAGAGTGGCGTACGTACTCTGGTGAGCGAGGACTGAACAGCGGCTCTTCTGTTGAAGGACTGCGTTTCTGAGTCACTACGCGTCTCCCAGTTGGCAGCACCATCAAGCGGGGAGTAGTGCATTGTCACCGTCGGCTGCGTCACAGGTCTCTCAGGTCCATCCATTATCATTATGCAATAAGAAGTGTTAGGGCCCAAGCTCATGGCCAATGTCACCGAGCAGATTACCCGATTGGGCCCCGTCATTACAGTTTCTCTATACATTTGAGAAAATACAAATTAATAAATAAATTCTCCAGCCAATTTGTCAGAAAATAATATTAATATTTACAAATAAAAATACGGCCAAATATGCCAACAAACAAATTTAATTAACGTTTAATCAATATAAATACAACGTTTCATCCAACTTTGAAGACTTCAGGTAATTTTTAAATGGATAAACTAACCGTCACGGGATATAATCCGCGACATCAAATTACTGATACCGATACTTCTTTGATGAGAAATACTTTAACTCGTATACAATTTTAATATTCCATTGTCTGAATCCAACGTGAAAAAACGTGTTCATGAGGGTTGCTTGCGTATTAATTTATGTGTCACGTATTTGTGCAGGAAAAAATCTTTCATTATTACAAGACTGATCTTTTACTAAGCTTTCCAATTGAGTGATAAAATAAAATACCACAACGTTTCTTGTTGCTTTCGACAGTTGTAAATATCATGAAAGAACGACACGTAGCACAAACTGATATTATTACACTTGACAAAAGCAACTTTGTCAGCAGAAGCATGTGGTCTTTATTTTACAAATTATTTTTTCCGCTGTTGGCTACTTCATCATCTATTTGTTAATTTTCATTGAATTCAGTTGTTTATGGTTTTTTATTCGCTTCTACTTTATACCTCCATAGAACTTAATGAAAAGTTACAAATTTAGCAATTCATCATATTTACTCCTTGACTCCCTCAGCATAAAAATATATAATGTATATGAGAAGAATTTTGTGTCGTGGACCATCTCCATACCCTGACGGTTACGGCCGAAATGATGTAGTAACAATGAGTGCTTTCGGCAGTTAAATTTTAACAATGGAGAAGACTTAAAAATTTAACTACTACAACAAAAGAGTATCGTAAATTTTGTTCAAATTATTCGTGTGATTTTTAACGTGGATTGCGTGAGGATTGCACCTGATTTACAACATTTCACTCATAATTCTCGATAAGTAATTATTTTCTTCGTCTAAAATTTCCACATTTTGACAATCGAAACTGCAGTTATTTAATATGTATGTGTTTAGACACAACTGAGTACTTTTGAATGTCTAATTTGATGTTGTTTTTATGTTATTTAATGCGAGTTTTTTAAGCACTTTTAGTTTGTCCGATATACAGTGCATTACAATCTAAACAATTAATTTTGTAGATAACATAATGTCTTTCCAGAAAGTTAATTTTGTCTTTAATATTTTGAACGAAATTTAAATTATTTATTGAAAATTAAATAATTGTAAACTGGATGATAGTTTTTTTTAAAAAGTAATATAATATTAGCCTGTTACTTAGAAGCCTGGTTTAAAAAAATAATACACTGCACTTAGTGTTAAATGTAATATCTTAATCACAATCTTTTGTGCTTTCGTGTTAATGAAACTGGGGTTATGACTGAAAGACAATCGCTATGCTGACAACGTGCCACTCCAAAAAATCTGGAGTGGCAGTCGTCCCGGCAAAAATATTTGTATTTAAGCTTCATTAGCGAAGTTGTGTGAAATATCTGCAATTTCTATCTTCTCTCCCTTTTGATATTCGAACCACATGCATAATAGTTTTTTGAATTTGAAATAAACAAACCTTTGATGAATGCTTCACGATGTCTTATTGAATAAATTATACGAAAGAGTGGTGCTATGGCTGGAGGAATTTTTAAGCCTCAGATCGTAATATCGGAGAACTATTTTACAGTTTTTAATATAGTTAGGCTCAGGAATTGTTATTTTTAAGGCCGGCAGTACACAGCAAGTGACAAAACTGTCGGAGACATGTTGCCCTCAGTCAAAATGTGTGACGACAGAAGAAGCGTCGGGAGCAAATTGTCGTTTGACAACTTATCTCGAGCAGGCACACGCTGTTTCAAGATGTCTGAAGCAAAGCCCAGAGGGCGTAGCGTGAGTTTCAGCCGCCCGGAGCGTAGGTCAAATTTGCTGTCGCCCCTTTTTTATTTATTAGTGTATTAACAATCAGAACTATTTTATAATAAACATGGTCTATGAACTAATTTTATGTTATTGAAATAATGTTATCCCGCATCGTCAAGTTATTGTCCTATTAAATCTCTCGGCCATTTCTACTTTATAAACCTTTTAAGGGGAGTTTCATGTTGTAGACGCTAGTTGATTTTGATGAGCCTGTAGTCGCCGGAAGTGTCTTGTGCTTCTGTTTGTGCAGTCCTTACGAATAGTTGTCATTTTAAGATCCGTATGAAGAGAGAAATCACTGACATACTGCCCCCCTTACATCTAAAGGTATTTAAAATTTGCAAAAATTCTTAACAATTTTGAGACAATAATAAATTTGTTATTATGTAGTTTACAGGATTCAAATTTTAAGTGAAGATTATAAATTATTATTATTATTTATTGTGAAGTTTTGCTCCCCTAAAAAGTAAGATAATGGAAAAGTATTGACTAGACCCAGGAATCGAATCTGGGACCTCTCGCTTACCGGGCTGTTGCTCAATCCAGCCGAGCCAGTCCAGGTCGACCACAAGATCAGATGCCACATTCATGCAGTCTTGTAAACCTCAGCTCACAATTTACTAATTCTTCACAACCTTAGCTAGGAATTCAGTGAATAATGGACAGTGTGTAAATTGATAAAAGGTATGGGGGTTGTATAATTTTCTTTCCTTAATAGAACCATCAACGACTGGAGTAATTTACCTGTGGATCTGTTTGGAAGAAATGCTCTTCAGGAAAATAAATTTAGATTAAATCTAAGAAAATATGTGAAAATAAATTAAGGGTTGTATGCCGGAGCAGTAAACAGTCGGCAAGAGGTTAGATTAGGCCGTGCATGACGTGACGTAAGGCGTGGAACTTTCGACATAAATTCATGGGGCGATTGTGGCGGAGTGAGTTTTTCGAAATAATTCATGGGGCGAAGCGGTGATGAACTTTAAGTGAAAAATAATGTATATGCAAGGCAAATTGAATTAGTTATGAGTTGAAGGATCATGTTACTGACGTGTAAATGTTGTAACGTGGTTTTGTTCAGTTGTTTGCTGCCGGCGCATATTAGCTTAATTAATATTAATGCATAATCTTATTTTAAATGTTTAATCTGAAGTGAGGGGTTAAACTTAATAAAGGGTTTTCGTTAAGGGCGGGTAGATGTTGAAATAGAATAAAACAATCTGCGTGTGCTGTATTAACGAAATTATTATTTTATTTGAAAGGCCCTTTGTACAGAATATAACATCGTTCGAATATCCACCGTGGCTTCTCACGATGGCGCGGTTATGAGTGGTCTAATTTTCAATGACTCCGGCGCACAAATCCAGCTGAATTTGAGTGACTTTAAGGGCCTTGGTCGATGATTGCGGCTTATTGGCATAGACCTGCGACTTCAGGAAACCCCACAAGAAAAAGTCTAGTGGCGTCGAAAAGGCACGGTTTTGGTAGACAGTACACGTCACCTCTGAGAGAGATAACCATAGGCTCATGCAGAATATTCATCGTGGCATCTACTAATGTGGTACATAGCGCCGTCCTGCTGTAACCACATGTCGTCTACGTCCATATCGTTCAACTAGGGCCAAAACTGATCCGTATCATCGTCCTTTAAGGTTCACCGTTGAAGGTGATGGCCTCACTAAGGTCGTTTTCAAAAAAGTACGAACCAATGACGACGCCGACCCAAAATCCGCATTGTCAGCCGGTGAACCTTGTGTGGGTCGGCGTAGTCCCATATACGGCAATTGTGCCTGTTAACATGGCCATTAATCCATAAATGCGACTCGCCGCTAAAGATGATTTTTCGGCCAAAATTTGGAAACTCTTCCAAACGCTTCGATGCCCAGTCAACGAACAAACGGCGTTGATGATTTGTCATTAACTTTGGATCTTGTACGGATGTAGGCCCAAGCCCCAACACAAAATTCGCCAAGTTGAAGTCGCGAAAGGCCGGGTTCTTGTGCCTCGGATTCTCCTGCCAACTTTCACAGACCGCGACGATGTGCGGGAGTTGGCTGATAATATACCGAGCCGGTCGTTTCGAATCTGGCCACCAAATATGAAGGACCACACACAACATATGCACTAACGAAAACTCATTTTAATCCATGAACGAAGATTTTTCCGGTGTATATTCTGCTTAAACAGTTCTTGGGTTTCCACCCGGTTTAAATTAAGCTTAAGCCACGACGTTTTTGATGGTGTACTCTGCGATCTTTCTCAAGTGAAAAAGATGGCAAAGTACGCCATAGAAACGTCGTGCCTGAACTCATTCAAATAATGAAATTTATCATTTGGAGTGCTACTCAATCGTGTAACTCGCCAGTGACTAATAATTAACAACAGATTAGACAGACACCACCAAAACAACACGGGCGCCTCAGGCTGCCAACATCGCTCCAATTGAAAAACCCCAAAATATTTTAATCTTTTTGACGGGTATAAACATTACAAATTACAATTGTTTATTTAGATTAGAAGTAATGTGTATATACGAAAAAGTACTTATGTATCTGCCACCGAGCTTACGCCCTATTGTAGATTATCAAATAAATAAAAACAAAACCTAAAAATTGTGTACTGAATTACAGTTGTAGCCATATTAAAGTGATGCATAATGTGTGCAATTATCGAGAATGGGAATCAGCATAGAACTAGTAACGGTCAAACACATCTACTCGGACTTCGGCGGGTTAAGACTGAAAATAAAAGAGACATTATTTAACAATAAAACCCAAAAGCCAGACATTTGGACGCCAGCGGGGATTGTCCCGCGACCGCTGGAATGTGGAGACGGAAACTGGGAGTAAAGCTAGGTTTACACGGGCAGTGATGTTCGTCGAAGTTGGGTTGGCTGTGCACTGCTTACCGTTCACATCTTAGGCAGATAACTGCCCACTTCTTCACTGACAATTCTGTGCAAGTGCTGCCCTCACTACAGAACGGGCAGAGAACTCTGATGCATGTTTATACTTCTCTGCTATTTTTTGGCAACTACGACCGGTTGGATTGTTGATGTTGCATAGAGTCGATATATTGTTTAAATCAAGTTGAATATTTTTCTCCTTTGTGTTTTCGCGTACGCATAATGTCCATAAACAGGAACTTTGTATTTGAGATAGAATAGACGTAACGAGGAAGAGTTCCTGAAAAAGTCAAATTCAGTATCACGCTCCTGTACTATAGATACATAAAAATGAAAACAGCTGTTTAGTAATATTGCTTTATATTATTACTACAGAAATCAAGCAATAATAAAAACAGTGCCTGTACTTTGAAGCTGGTTTTCAGTGTTTAATTGGGTCGGTTTCTATTACTTGTTGTTTTATTCCTCTTAAAGTTGTCAATTACTGAACAAAACGAAATGAACTATTTTTCATTACGTGTGATAGTAGAATGTTTATAGCTATACATAATTATTTTGCGTATTTTTTTTTCTAGTTGAAGTTTGTGCCGTTGGAGGGTGGACAATAATTATTTTTGGAAAGTTAACCTAAAAATTTATAGTCTATTAGGTGCAACAAACGAACTCTATCCTAAATGCTTCTGAACCAAAATTCTAACCGCTGTTCACCTACTCCTATCGCACACTATAACAAACTGCACGCGTATTGAAACTGAAAAATACAAACTGTTTTCCATTGCGCAATCGATACTCAGCCCTGCCTCACCGTTCACAATCGATAATTGACAACTGTAACTGCCACTAACTGGCCTCCCATGAGGGCAGCGTCTAGGTCGGTGGAGGGGGAACGTCAGTCATGACTGACATACTGTTGACACGCTCCAAGAAAAGCGAGGCAGTGCTCTCGTGTCAGCGATGTATAGGCAGTTGTCAGTGCAGCACTGACGTATGTTGACACGCCACTGACATCACTGCCCCTCGTTTTCTGGCAGTCATCACTGCCTGTGTAAACCTAGCCTAAGTATGGATTCCCCCAAAAACCTTTTTGACTGGAATTAAAGAAGTGGGAAGAGGTACTAAATACCCTTGCAGACGGGCCGAGAAGGGAGATTGAGGAGACGCGAGAGGTTGATCAGATGATATTAGTGACAGATTGTGAGATTTCAGCGTAGATGATCACAATATCGGACAGGTAGTCAGAGGAGACAAGGCGAAGGCTGGGAAATTGTCCTCAACCAGGGACAATAGGAACGATTGCGAGGCGTAATCGAGAACAACGCATAGGAGGATATTGCAACGAGGAAGGCGATGAAAGATTCACTTAGCTGATACGGTAAATGCCCCGTAATCTTTTGCAGTTTTTCCTATACTGCCCCGTCCGAGTAGATTTTGTGTGAAATATTTTTTCTCTATGAGAAGGATCATATCATACGACCCTGAGTGTAGAGATCTAGAATTGTTAGTTGTATGAAAATTAATTATTTGTATCATTTTTATGTGAATGTATATTGTGTTTTATTATAAAGAATTGCCGGCTGAAAATGTTAAAATGGGCACATTATAAAATTTATGTGAAGTTATTAAGTAAAAAGTATTTTTTTTGTATTATAATGGAAGTTCATTCTTAATATATTAATATTACATTATAAAACAAATAATACCCCCATTCATTTCACTATACTTTACACAAAAGATAAGATGAACCAACGTTACCAATGGTATGAAGTGTCCTAATGAACGTTTTGTTTAAATGCCAAGTGATAATTTAGAGAGGCGCATACTTCGCATACTGTGCATAAGTTACAAAGTAACTATGCAGGCTCTATATATGCTAACTGGGGAAATTGTTCGCGATGCACAATAGTTTTCAAACTGCAAAAGCGATCTGTAAAGGGAATAGCTTTTAATGATGGTCATATCATTGACCATTGACTTAAACGCATTGAATTATTAATGTCATGTGTATATATAGAAGAAATTTTAAGTTTCATAAAGAGTAACGTAAGTATGTTCGTAACAAATAGTCGTTACTACCATACTACAATTCATTACTCTGGAATTAAGTGATATATTATAACAGTCATCCTACAAGCGTAAATAACGACTACCATAACCAGTTTTTCAAAAACTGCAAAAGACTTTCTTTAAACCAATGTCTTCTGAAGACCCCTATGTAACATATTTTTTAAAATAAAAAATTGCATTATTCTCTAAATAAAGATTTAAGAATTAAGAAAACACAGTAAGTCAATTTTCAAAAATAAAATGTCTCAGAAAGTTAAGTATGTGATTGTAATAGAAGTACATTTTCTCGTTAAATCAAATATGAATGATGCAAAGTTTCCAAGAAACAGGAATTTAAAATATCAAACATTTCTAAATACCTCAAACACAGAAATCAAAAATTCTAACTTGCCTAGAAAGTAAGAAATGGCGATTTTCTGCTCTTTAACTTACCTCCTGATGGTCTAGTATATCGGTTAGTACATTAGAATTATATTTTCCCTGATACATCTTTTATCATTGCTGAAAGCATGCGTGAAAGCAGAAAGCGTATTTTAAGGACATATTACTTCCCATCTTTATGTTTTAAGGTCGTTTACAATAACACTGTAGTTTTCCGCTATTTGCCAAAAATCAGTAACGTTTTTGAACCCATCAAGACGGATGTCCCACAAGTAAAATATAACAAAAAATCGTAATTTCCTCCTTTCTGTCAGTCAGAATGTTTAAATAAATATTGTGCAGTTAAGAATGTATAAAACATTACAATGTTTGAAATTGATAATGCCAGTATATCGGACACCTTGCACGTTTTGAAACATAAGGGTCTTGTAAATTTGCATGAGAGGGAAGTATGTGAGGTAAGAACAGAAGAGTGAGGCAGAGGATGGAATATATTAAGTAGATTAGCGCGGATGTGGGTTGTGCTAGTTATAAGGAAATGAAAAGGTTTACGCAAGATAGGTTAGCAATGGAACGTTGCATCAAACCAATCTTAGGACTGAATACCACAACGACAATGAACTTGAATACTATAGATTAATTATATTTATACCCGTTATGGGGTAAATCTCTAGATGATGGCAAAGGAATTATATCGAACTTATAAGGACTAATACAGCCAATTTTTTAAAATCTTATTAGAGATTTCGATTTTATTTTGAAACATGGGACACTAAATTGAATTTGGTATAGCGTTCTCATTTAAAAATAACAGATTAATTATTTGCAGTCTACACGCCTTAAATAATTAGTAAATTACCATGAGTTTTTTAAAAAACAAGTATACATTTCTTTTAGACTATAACCAATCATTCTTTCCTGACCTACTATCTTTTGGAAAGAACGTACAAAGGCAGATAACATTCTCACCAAATGACAGAAATGTGTTATAGCTTTACAAATTAATATCTTTGTGTTATCTGTCAACTGTATTTGAATAACAGGATAAAATTATAGGAAATCAAATTTCAGAATTTACCAGCGTATGAAAGGTTTATTATTTTCGATTAAGTCAGCGGGAAAGTAATACACTCACAATGATGAGACTTTTCCAGCATGGAATGTAAATATAAATAATAATAATTATCCTTGCAAAATAGTATATTTTTCGAGAAAAATGAAAATTCTTGCAACTGGTATAAGTCGTAAAAGACAAACTGCAATATATTACTTAATGATTTCCTTCAAACAAGATTATCGTAGCTTAAAATCATCGAACCTGATCGTTTTAATTCCTCATAGTTTATACAATCGAGAGAGCTATTGTGTAGGGTCTCATACTGATTTCGTAATACTTTTTTATGCCTTTCACGATTGTCATCATAAATTAAGCAAAGAAAACATATTTTGAATTTCCTTGATATATTAATCAAAGAAGTATAATTTTGACTGTGGTTATTTTAATTCTTTTTCAGGGTGAAAAGGAGGATTGAGTACTCTGGGCAATAGGTTTGAATTTTTACTATTAATTATTATCAATTTGTTTGTGCTTTATTAATGAAAGTAGTGCTGTGTGCTTAGCTTCTAGTAGTGTGTGATCTATAATTTTTGTAGGAATTTTACTTTCAATTATCCTTTAATTTGCAGCAAAATAATGTGTATTTATAAGCTCCAAATTAAACTTTCAGGTTTGCATAATGTAAACAATAAGAATAACATTTGAAAGATGCTTCTTCAGGGTGAAGAAATTGTGAAGGAAGAAGTAGCAGAAAGTGAGTTTAAATCCCCTTTATGTATTAGCTGCTTTTGGTAAAAAAAATACACACCATATTTGTTACTAGGCTCGGATTTTACAAGCAAATATTATTAGTCTCAATTTCCCTTTTCTGTTTTATATTTTTTGCACTGCCATAGTTTTTAGTAAGTTTTTTAAAAATTTCAATTCAGTCTGATGTGACAAAAAGATCTTGCAACAAATTTTTCTTTGCTGTGGCAATTTTAATTATGTAAACTGAAGTTTAAATGCTAAACATCTGATTTTTTTGTTGTACTGACAGAAGGTTGGGAATTTTGATCATCCAAAAGTATTTACAAACTATCGCAGATTTAACCTCTTTTTATCTGAAGATAACTCTCTGACATCAAGGAATAATAACAGTTTATAAGTTAGATTAGTGTAAAACATTGAGATTGCTAGTGGCTGAAGGCAAGTTTTATGCATAAAATGTGGAGTACTTGACTACAGCTTATAAGTTTGCCTCCGTTTAAGAACAAAAATGCCTGTCCCAATGATTCTTGAAGGAGCTTAAGAATGTAAAACTTGGTTTGTAATACATTAACATTTATTGAAAAAGTATTTTTTTAAATTAATTTTTATATTAAAATATCTGTTTTACATCTGAAGTAAATTATTTAAGTGAGTATATTAGACTTGAAATTAGGGAGAAATTATATACATGAAGAGGATTATAAAAAAATAATTACTTTAAATTTTGGATATACTAATGTCTGTCTTCAAACAGAAGTTCTTTAGAATTATTAGTAAGAAGAATTTTGGGTCCTTTAATTTATAAACCTTTAAGTAGAAAAAAATTGTTAATTTTTAATATTGCCAATGACAAAAATTAATTGTTTGACATTAGGTATAATATGTTATGTAACATTTCAGCCATAACCATCATTGGACTCGGTCCATGACTCAAAATAATCAATTGTCCATTAAAAAATTTACTTGAAGAAGTCTACAAAGAAATGTTGTAATTAAACTGAATAAATGTTAAGTAAACTTTTTGCTGACAATATTGGCAGTATTTTAGAAAATGAAAAGTATTGATTACATCTTAAGGATTCCATGGTAGATAAGGAAATGTTTGCTAAGTGTTTCATATGGGATGTAGTGCTAAATGAATCAGACATGGTCAATAAAGAAAGAGAGAAGGAAGATTACCATTTAGGGAGTTTTGAAATGTTGGATAGTTAGAGATGAATGAGTACTAAAAATCATTAGAGAGGGAAGAAGCATTTTGGCCACTATTAAAATTAGGAAAGCATCATGGTGATGCCATACATTTAGAAGAGACTGTACAATGAATAAATTGGAAGGTAATAGAGGATTCCAAAGACAGAGTTTGAATGTTGGATAATGTGAAAAGAGAGCAGAGTAAGCAAAAATTTAGGAAATTTTTGGGACAGAGAGGAATGGAGGACTAACTTATACCTGTCATCTGACAGATTTACTAAAAAAGAATCACAACAGTATAATGTTTATAACTTGATCTTTAGAAGTCTAATGTCTGGCAATGAAATATATCAAGACAATATATCTGTGTTTAAATGATAATATTTACATTGTGTATGTGTTTAATATAGTTTAATTATATTTAAAGTGTCACTTTTCCCTTTTTTTTGTATGAAATATATTATGAAATATTTTCATATTAATGATGAACCATGTGATGCTAAGCATGTACTGTTTATTTGGAAATGTGTTGAATATATGTGATATAATTGAACAAGCATATTATCCATTTTTGAATTGAAATCACAGTCATCAAGATTCTTATTTTATTAACCTGCATGCAGATCTCATAACTACTACACTGCTTAGAGATTTTCTACCGATTAATAGCCATACCATTTAAAATGTAAATACATATTAACAATACTTCATGATATTTACATGCATGCTTTATTTAATTGTTTATCAATCTCTGCTTTAATATGACCCAACTATTTTTTGTTCCCAGTGCTTGTCAGGAATGAGTATTCCTATATAGTCCTCTCAAAATTATTAACGCAATGCAAGTTTATTAGTATTACCACAACCATACTATTCATTATGTATAATTTTCTTCTAAACATTAACTAGTTTTAATTTTGCCTAAGTTTTATATTTAGTATCCATAATAATCATCTTTATTGCATATATTTCAATGTTCAATTTATGAGTTACTACACATTTATAGAGTAAAATATATGTGTATATATTGTAATTGATCCAAATAATTGCAATTTTGTACGTGTGGCTTAAATATCTTTGTCATTAATTTAATATTCTTAACTGTCGTGTTCTTTTAATTCCACAATAATTGAATTATGGATAGGGATGAATACACGTGAGATGTTCAAGGAGTGACATGATATGCCAAATAGATTGAAATTGCCCAACCTCAGCTGTTTAAAGTTGTATTGATTTTAGCTTTGTTTTCTAAATTATCATCTGAATTTATGATGATTTTTAATTCTTTATGACATTTCTCTATAATAATTATTAATATGTTGCAGGTCATGAAGAAACTGGAGGGGGTGCAAATGGAAATGAAAATACTACAGGTGTGTATGATTTAAAAAGTTTGACTCTTTTAAGTTTACTTTTATTATTCAATGCAGCTGCTTGTAGTTTATATGGAGGGAGATTTTTTTAGTTTTGAATTGAGAATAGATATCAAAGTACAAATAATTTAAATATTATATATATATATATATATATATATATATATATTTGTAAATGATAAATTATAAAATATAGTTAACAAAATTTAATTTGAGGAATAAAAAAATTATTTCCTCTTACTGATTAACTCATTGAGAAATTTGTTGTGTTATAAATTAACCTTCAGTGAAACTCCACAACTTACCTGTGTTGATCCTCCATTAAACCAATTAAGTTAAAATATGGCTTCCACTTCTTGAGTAAGACTAACACTTGTCATATTTGGTGACTTGTGGTTGAAGTGAATAGTGTAGCTACCAGACTAACTTCATCTTATGCCTGAGTGAATGTCATTGAAGTAAATGAAGCAATAAACTGCTTGTTATTGAAAGTGAGGAAAATTATTGCAGTACTATTAAAAGTGGTTGGTCTGAAAATATAGTGTCAAAAATGACTATAATAATGGAAATAACTCACTGTGGTTTTCATTATCAAGTGACATAACATCTGATATGTGCTAGCAGATAACTCCAATTCAGGCTGATAAGAGGTGAGCTACAGACCATGACAACTCTACTTAAGTTTGTTTGAATTTCTATTTGTTGCTGTTGTGATTGTTTGAAAAGTAAATTAATTGATAATTGAACTGAGCTCAATTTTAGGTTAAATAAATTGCTAATTTAACAATCACTATAATTGACAAGTATAATTGAAGAAACAAAGAACTAGAACCAAAACTGTCCCTTACTCAGTATATTTCTGATTGATCGCCATTAAATATTAAGTTTCAGGATAAATTTGTGTGGATTCCTGATAATATTGCATTTGGGATGAGTTCAGTTACAATTCTTAAATTTCTGGATGTTTGCTGCAGTTGTTTCTTTATTTTTAAATTGTATGGAATGAATAATATTTTTAGAGAAACTAGTATCATACAGTTAAGTATTTTGTTATTTTTTATACTTTACCTTGATTAATATTTTGTTAAGCAAATAATTTTCATAACTGATATGTATAACCTTATGTACTACGAAAAGGAAGAAATTGTTTATACAATACCTATTCCATTTTCTTAAATTTATTTATTGCTTCAATACAATAATATATGAATTAGGAATATATTTTCTTGCAATTAAAAAAACTGTATGAATGTCAGTAATAAAGTTATTGGATATAGTAAAAATGATGTTATTCCACATGATAATCTGAACTTTTTTTAACTTTATAGCTGTGATATATTTTTTATTTTTACATATTGTGAATAACTGAAAATAATTATATATTTCCTGGCGAATTATGTGCATGTAAATATGTCATTTGTCTAAAAAGCTCACTATGAGTTTCCATATTATAGGATAACATTTTATTTTAAACTATAACTTGTTGCTGCTAATAGTGTGTACTTTAGAAAGCTAAATTTAATTTTTTTGTTGTGTTTAAAATGATTTCCAAGTTTAACATTATACATTGAAAAGTAGGTTCTAGCAATAGTTTATATGTTAAGTTTATTAATTTTATTTAATAAACTAAAAATTCTTACAGTAAATTTTTTTTAAAGCTTTTAATTTGGGAATAGTGGGTATAGTGTGTGTTGTTCTTGTGACCCTCACATTTGTCATCACCTGCGAAAGCTACAAGGCTAGCAGAAATCTTTTGTGCTATGTATTTAATTACTAATTTACTGTCTGTTTATTGGCTGCTACTTTTTAAAATTTATACACTTCAAAACACTAGTTCACTACAATGAACAAACTATAACAAAACTATTCCCTTAAAAGAGTGGTTTATCCAATTTCCTAAAAATTATACTTAGCATGATCTAATATTTATTTATTGTTATTCTTTAAATAGTTCTTCAAAGTAATAATATATATTTGTACATTACACTTTTAGATAATCCTGTTAGTTCAAATATATTAACAGTCACCTCTGTGTCTGGGAGTCCTTCTGAGAGTGATGGAATTAATCATGAGACACCTGAAGTACCTCCTGGTGAAACACCAAAGAACTGCTTTGCTACACACAATGCAGAATTGATATCTTCTTCAGGTGAAGTTCCTAGTACTTCAGGAGCTGCAGAGTCATCATCTGGATCTGGTAGACATTAACTTCTAATTAATTTACTTTATAGTATTTTGAGCAGTGGCGGCCAGTAAAGCAAAGTGTTAGTGGTGCCAACAAATAAAAATTTTATTGGAAATTTAAAAATTTTGGGTGCATAGAAAACCAGGCTTGTTATACATTCCATAATATAATTCTTCAGTTAAATCACTTATTTTTAAAAAACCATATCATAATGATGTCAAGTATTGGGTTTTCTATAAGGGTGAGTCAATGTTGAAATTGAATAAACAAGCTGTATGTGAGGTATTACTGAAATTATTTTATTTATTTTAAAGGCCCATGTATGACCTTTCAATTTTCAATTGAGATGCATATAAACTTAAGGTACAAAGGTGTGACGATTTAGTTTCTTTCATCACTGGGATGAGTAGAGACAAGTACATCTCTGGATGTGATGTAATGAAGAAAGCTGTGAGCATAGATTGCAACATCTCCTCATGAACTACTGCATTCTAGTGACAAAACTACAAACTACTGATCCAAGGAATTTCTGGCTCCACCCCTGCCCATAGGGAAAGAGCATAAACTTTTGTTTCCAAATGACTGAATGTGCCTATATGGGTTTACCTGGTGCCAGTCTTCAAGTGACTCAGTAGTATGCAGAAGTGATAACAGAGTGCATTCCAACTCGTGCACTTCTTCAAATGCAACAAATTCACCTACATGCTACTTCATATTGATCAGAATATAATAAGTAAAATTGATATTATATGTAAGTAGAGAACGTAGATTTTCCCGACAAAGATGCTGGATGAAGAGTTCTCGGGATTCCAGTTGGGTGATTCATTTGTAGTCCACAACGTTACTATGGCTGACACCCGACCATCTTCTTCAGGTGAATGAAGGAAGATGGGCGGTGTCAGCCATAGAAACATTGTGGACTACAAACGACATCACCCGACTGTAATTCCGAGAACTCTTCATCCATAATGTGTAAGTGTTAAATTAATAAAAATTATTTTTCATTATCAGTGCTGTGGCTCAACAGCTCTACCTCACGAGCTGCCATTGATTGAGTATTTTTAATTGGTTTCATTGTTACTAATTTTAATACTGATGATTAAAGTTTTTAATTGAGCCCACTTTAAAATAGTTATTACTGAATAGTCTCAGTTTAGCATACTAATCTCAGTGAGGTGGGAGGGGGAGTAGTCTAGCAGGTAAAGTTTCCAGACAAGAATACTCCATCCATTTCATAAAAATAAATCACTGTGGGACTAACCTTTATAAATAGTTTCAATGTCTTATAAAGTCTGTTACAAGATGCGAGGTCTGTTGTATTGTGGGTTATCTTTCTGAAGAATGGAAAAAGAAGACTGAATCTTGAATACCATTGTTTCTGCAAATATGTGTGGTGAATTTAAGAGCTGGTTAGAAAGAATAATTACCAAACTGTGTTTATTACATACAAGTTGACTTACATGTAACTTTAAATCAAAATGCATCATTTATTGTTCTTAAGAGTAAAGCATAACTTATAATATTTACCATACATATTTGTTAATGAACTTTGTTACACTGTTTACATGTTTAATAACACCATGAATATATTTAATATTAAATTATATATTGTCATTAATGTTTCCATAAATTGTTTAATTTAACATGTAATTATAGGAGACTGCAATAAAACAGGGATTGGAGGTACTGTTCTTCCTTGGGGAGCACATAAAGAAAGGTCACCATATCCACCGTTTATCAACATTGACATGGATATTCACCCTGGAGAATTTGTTATGCGGACTCTTTTTGCTGACTTTACTGTCCAAGCTGAGAAAAAAATGGAAGCAGTAATGGCAGAACCATCGGTAAATTATGTATTTCAATTTCACTGTCAAATCTATGATTGATACAAGCAAATATTTAACTTATTTTACTTGCATTATGAAGTTTTGGAAATGAAGTTTACATATGTATTGAATGTTTAGAATGCAACTTTATTTTAAATTTCTTTGCACATTGTCAAGACACTTGTCACCATGAAATTAATGGAAAACTTTTTCCTTCCCAAGTGGTGAGAAAGGTCTTTGCTCCAAAAGCAAGTAGCTAGTTATTTTGATCATACATGTAAAATCATTGTATGTCAGAAAATGCATTTTTCTCATTGGGATTGTTCACTTCATCCTTGGAGACTTGTCTTCACAAAGTTTGAATATATATTGACGACCACAATGTCTGATCTACAATATTATTAAATCATTGTCCTCTTGTCACTGTGTTAAGTTACTTTTGTTCTTTACCTCCTACTTTATTTTTTTATATAATTTAATTCATAATTATTATTTGTATGATGAGTAAACACTTTGCAGAAAAATTAACAACTTCTTTGTGTGTAGGTTGCTACACTGCAATAAAGTATTACTAACTACTTCAATGTATTTTGTATGGTTGTCAGATTGATGCATTAATATAAATTTCATCAATGTTTATGATTGTTAATATTTATTAGTGCTGTTGTTAGTAATTGTTTTAATCAACATTGGATTCTAAATTGAAATTTAGGAGAAACCTCTTTCTAAAGTTCTTCAAAGAGGTGAAGACACACAGTTTGATCAGCTTTTAACTGCGTTTGGATGTGTTGCTGAGCATTGCTTACCATCCATTTTGAGAGCTCTATTTGCATGGTATGAGCGACAATTAACAGAACCTGGTGCTGTAGAACTGAAGAAAGTAGATCTAAAAGGAAAGAGGTATATATTTCATATGCTGTTTATTTATTACACATTCTTAAAATATCAAAGAAATTGTACAGTAGAACCCCTCTTGTCCGCTGTCTGCCCTCGGATGGTCTGATGCTCCGGGTAATCCAACCACGTTGAGCTCGTAAAGTTGTCCCAAGATTCACTTCCTTTCTGGTGCCGTGCGGCACTGCAATTGTTAAACTCAACAATATTTATGACCCTCTTCTTCTGTTGTGATGTGACGTTATACTGCATTGTCGCAGCACATATCATTAATTTGTTACTATTCTGTGGCAGTGAACGTATGTCTTCTACATGTTCATTAGTACAGTACTGTACAGTATTTGTTTCCAGTTGTTTGTATGTTTTCAACATGTCAGAAGCGAAACATAAACATGTTACTCTTTCGTTAAGTGAAAAACTAGCAGTGCTACAAAGACTGGACAAAGGTGGATCACTCCAAAAAATTTCCAAGGAACTGAATTTAGGCGTTACAACAATTAAAGATTGGAGAAGAAATCGGAAAGCCATGAATCAAATACAATGATGATACAAAGAGAAAATCCTCTTAAGAATTGAAAAACATTGAACTGCTTGATAGTGTATTATGGATGTGGTTCAGCCAAGAAAGAAGGTAGGGAACTCCGATATCTGGCCCAATCATAAAAGAAAAGGCAAGAATTTTGCACAAAAAACTAGACGTCAGAAGTGAGTTTACAGCAAGTGAAGGCTGGATTGATCACTGGAAAACCCATCATGGTATCCGGTTTATTTCAATTTCTGGTGAAAAATTATCTGCTGATGCTGAGGCAGCTAAAGAGTTTTCTGTGAAGTTTCAAGAAATTGTAGAAGAAAATGAACTGTTACCTATCCAAGTCTATAACATAGACAAGACAGGCCTAAACTACAAAATGCTTCCAAACAAAACTTTGGCTGCGTCAAATGAAACTGTAGTGGGAACGAAACTCATTAAAGATAGGGTAACTGATACTCCTTGTAGCAATGCTGATGGTACACACAAGCTTCCCCTGTTCATTATAGGCAAATCTAAGAAGCCGGGGACTTTTAAAAACATAAACTTATCATCCTTGCCAGTTTATTACCGCAATAAAAAATCTGCTTGGATGGACTACAATCTTTTCAAATCTACTGCTATTGGACAATGCACCATCACACCCTTCTGAGGAGGATTTCGTAAAAGGGGACATTAAAGCTGTCTTCCTCCCACCAAATGTAACATTACTTATCCAGCCAATGATGATGAAGGAAACGTGAACAAACACTCCAACGGTGATTATGACGAGTCTCCTGCCCGGATTTCACACACCGACGCCAAGAATGCATTTGAAATCGGCATCAACACCGATGGACATCTTGTGGATCATAAAATGGATGAACATTACAAATAAGTCCAGAATTTCATCTTGAAAACAAAATTCTATCACTGACTTTTTCACTAAGTAGGCCTCATAATTTTTACGCTATCTTTTTGACATTATTTTTATTACAAACAACTGCTTTTTATTGCAATATAATTAGTTATTATATCACTATAGAGAATAACACAGCCATTTTTTTGTACTTTTACTTCTTTATGTACATATTATATATATATATATATATTAATGATTGAAACATGACGTTCTCACACACATTGTATATTTGGATAGGGTGTAAGGATAGAACATGTGGGAGAAAGTTGGGAAATTCGCTTTAAGCATAGAAATATTCTCAGAGAAAGCTGTGTGATCAGCGGAGAGAGGAATAGAAGAAGAAAGAAAGACTGAAAATATTAGGTATCGCCGGGACTCGAACTCGGATCGTCACGGAGCCCTCGATTCAGCCGCGAGATGCCTTTACCAATTTGGCCACGATGCCCACCCGCCAAATATCGTCAGTCTGGGTAGTTAGATTATCTAACTTGGGATAGATAGTGAAGAGAGATAGAATATATATATATATTTATTATGTACATTTTTTGCGTTCCAACCATACTCCTAGTCCTGAGGGTGACGGATTTGAGGGGTTCTACTGTATACAACTTCATACAAAAATATTTTCTTTGTGAGGTGATGTAATTGCTCAATTTCAAGACATTTATACTAATACATTTATATTTCTGAAGAGACAGTTGAGGAAATATAGCTTATTAATCTATTGGAAGTGAGTGTTATATAAAAAATTGTTATCTTTACCCCTATTCTGCTTAGATACTATTCTTGAATTTTATGTAACTTGTTTATTCAAAGTTTGGTTTTCTGTTATTTAAATTTAAATGTACATCCTTTGCTGATGTGGAGATGTACATGAGTGTTTTGGCTCACTTATGATTGATTTACTTTAATTTATGTTATTGAACACACAGTATGTCATGCAGGGTTTGGTAGATTTCTTCATCTCTAGTTTTTGATAATTCATCATTAATTTTACTGTAAAAAGAAAAGATTATTTAAAATTAAAATTCTTTGGTAGGTTTTACAATTTTAAGGCAACTTTTTGGAGTAAGTATTGATTATGCAAACCATATGGTTACAGATATTAAATTATAGAAGTTGATTAATAAGTTAATTTTATGTCTTTGCTTTACAAATTCAGAGCGCTTCATGTTTTCACAATTATATGAACATTGCCAATGGTCTTCAGTTTTTATTTATAGCTCTCACTTTCAATAACTTCTTTAGTTATAAGTATTCAAGATATTCATATTTATTCAGGTTATCTTGGTAACTAGTCAAATCTTCTCAATTATGTTGTTTCTATTTTATTTATGTCCCTTAAATGAATCCAATCCTTTCTATATACAATTGTCTTGATGGTTTTAGAGTTCAACTTTAAATTTTAACAAGCATTTATACAGATGGAATTGTTATAATTTTTATGAATTGTATTTAATTAGATATAAGTTTGTGAATGAATAATTTTTTTTTATGTTTCAGTGCTGACGTTGCCGATCGGAGTGAAGCTGATATTATGCAAGAACGCCGTGATTTAGCTGTAGAATTTATATTTTGTTTAGTGTTGATTGAAGTTTTGAAGCAGCTTCCTTTTCACCCAGGCCAGGAAGATTTAGTAAGCTACATTGAAAATCTTGCGTTCAAGCACTTTAAGTACAGAGAGGGGTAAGTAGAGTGTCATGTTACAGGTTTCAAACATTATTTCTTGTGAACATATTTTTAAGTAGGTCTATTAACATTTATAGCTCTTTTCATTATTTCAGTAGTATTATAGTCTATTATTTTATACCAAAAGTTAAAACTAGTGAAGTAAATATATTTCCAACTAGTATTAATCATTTAATGTTGATATCTGAAAATAATTAACTCTATATAATGAATTTAAAATAAAATGTAAAAGTGAAATTATGTTATTATTGAGATGTTTTGTAGCAAAAAGCCTTATAACAGACAATGACACTCTTCAATAAGTTATTGCACTTGGAACATTTCTCCTTACAATTGGTTATATTCATCCGTATCTTCAATAATCTCATTATTTTTAAAGGACCGTGTACTAAAAGTTTATTTTTTAAAAAAAGTAGTATTCTGTACTTGGATCTATTAACCAACATCGTATTGATAACTTTGTCCAGTTACACCAGTGAAGATATGGATGAATGCTTCTAACTTTTACTGAGAACTTCCAAGTAAAATAATTTATTTAAGAATTCAGGTATATGTTGTAAGGCTTTTTTACTACAACATTTATCCACCAATGGTCAGATCACCCTAACATTTTGAATTGTTGTTTATGTATTTTGCTGGAACACGCTTTGTGTAGAAGTTGCTGGTGATAATATCTTTATTTTAAATACCTCACATCTTTCACCTCTACATAAATTTCATAATTATTAAAAAGTATCAGTTTGTAATTTATGAAGTATTGGCATTTCATGTTTTGTTGTATTAACTGCATTTAATGAACTGATGGAGGGTAATAATAATAGTAGTAATGAAGGTAGGCAATAATGAAATCAAATAATTAGGTATGTCATTTGTGTGGAAATAAATTTACTGTCATATTATATCAATATGTGTAACTATTTTATAGCCTTCAAATTGTTTCTACTTTTTGGGTGTGATTTCAGGATTCAGAGTGGACCAAATGCAGGAAATATTCACATAATTGCAGACCTATATGCAGAAGTTATTGGTGCATTAGCTCAGTCTCGATTTATGTCAGTTCGTAAGAGATTTATGGCTGAATTAAAAGATTTAAAAAATAAAGAACCAAATCCAAATACAACTCAAAGTATTATATCACTGTTAATGGGAATGAAGTTTTTTAGAGTGAAGGTAAATTATAATAATACATATATACATTTGCTTAATATATAATTTATATGAGCAACTGGCTGTCTTGGTGTTCAGTCAATCCGTCTGAAGAAGAGAACTTAGATTTATACTTTCCTGCAAGTCAATGCTCACTATCACTGGAAATGTCTTCCTAACTTTCTTATGAAGGGGGCAGTGCCTCCGAAAATTCAAGAACTGTTTCCTGTCCTTATTAATTGTTACACACACACACACATATATATATATATATATAATTAATGGGGAAAGGACAGAGATAGAAAGAAGATGACTTACCTGAGGTTCATAGATGGTAGACACCTTGTGAGGTTTAGAGAACTTGAATTTTCGGAGGCACCGCCCCCTTCATCAGAAAGTTAGGAAGACATTTCCAGTGATCGGCTAGCCGACGACTGAGCAGCCAAAATTTTCTGTGCTGCTAGCTTAGGTCGTAAACAATTGACCCCACCAGATCACCAACTTTCTCTCTCAATGAGGGTCTGGTAAGAGGCAAGGACTTGATGGGGGTTGGGGAGATGCATACTTACACCCCCATCTTGACACACATTCATTCAAACACATTCATCCTCAAAGGTGTCAATATTTAAATATTGACGCACACACTCATACATACAACCACCGTTCAAACAAATACAAGGTATACAGTTCCCATAGATGGAATTCAGCTTCTGAAGAGTCGGGAGGTAGGTCTTTGAGGGGGGGGGGGGGGTTAGTGTGAAGCACTGGTTGAAGTTGTTAGTGTTGTGTCTATGGGCATGGGCGGCTATGGGGAATTGGGTTTTGTGGAGTGTTACTGTACAACAGTGGTTGGCAATCTGTTTGGGGAGGGGTCTCTTTGTCTGACCAACGTAAACCATGTTGTGTGTAGAGTTTTTAAATTTTCAGAGTACCGCCCTCTTCATCAGAAGATTAAGTAAAGCATTCCGAGTGACAGCTGACTTTTTCTCTTTTCTGCCCATTTATATTATTTTGACTATGTCACCGTATCCTTATTTGCTTATAATACATATAATGTATTTACTGCTTTATAAAATAGATGGTTCCAATTGAAGAATTTGAGGCATCTTTTCAATTTATGCAAGAATGTGCTCAATACTTTTTAGAAGTGAAAGATAAAGATGTTAAACATGCTCTTGCTGGTCTCTTTGTGGAAATTTTGGTCCCCGTTGCTGCAGTAAGTAGAAAATATTATTAATTTTTAATTAAATTAAAATCTAATTATGCACATTATGTATAATACATTTTTGTTCATTTTGCAGACTGTAAAAAATGAAGTCAATGTTCCCTGCCTAAAAAATTTTGTGGAAATGTTGTACTCACAAACGTTGGATATGTGTACTAAATCTAAACACCGCTTAGCACTTTTTCCACTAGTCACATGCCTTTTGTGTGTTAGTCAAAAGGCTTTTTTTCTCCAAAATTGGCACTACTTTTTAGCCATGTGCTTGTCTCATTTGAAGAATAGGGATACAAAAATGTGCCGAGTTGCTCTAGGTAAGTAAAGATGCTAAATAAATTATAACATTCTGTAAAATGAATTGAATTAGCCATTTGTATATGAATAGATTTTATTGGATACATACTCTGTGTACATGTAATTACATCAATGTGAGGATAGGAGTGACAATTTTTTATATAACAGCAACTGAGGATGAGTTTACATTGCCAAATTAATTAATTAATTAGTTAATATAAACAAGAAATAATATATATCAGAATAGTAAGCAAAATGTCAAGTTTTCAAAGGCCTCAAAATAGAACAAAACTATGATCCATCCTTCTTTGTGCATGTATTTCATTTATATTGTATCACATGCAATTTTGTAAAAACTTATTCAGGGCATATTTCAGTTGTATCAATTAATATAAGAATAACTTAATAGTTTTTTTGTCCTAATAAAGACGTTCTGACATAGTCATCTGCCCTGCTCCCTCAATATTAGCGGTCACCTTGAAGGTAAACCAAAAAGAAAAAGGAATACAGACCATTTCAGTGGCAGCTGTTCCATATGTGCTCGTGTGCTGTATCATATGAATTAATTTATGAAGAACTATTTGTTTCATAATTTAAAGAAACTGAGCCTTAGCTCACAATTCCTGTCTGGAATGAGAAATGTGCATACACAAACCAAGAAACTCCATGAAATAACCTAGACGGCACTCATCATGCCACTTTTTCAAATTTTCTTGATGAATTCATAAAAATATTACAATTTATGGACTTGTTGTGGTTTATTTGAATTAATCAAAGGTTATTTAAAAGAAAAAAATAATCTAAGGGTGGCATTTCGAAGACATTCATAACTCTAAGAAAATTACTGCACAATCGTCTATGCAGTATTGTTATAATATGTGGCTTGCTCCTAACATTAATTTTCTTTATTTAAAATATGTACAAAGAAAAAATACTTTCATAATAGGAATTTGTACTAATCTGATTTTATAATTTCAAGTTTTTAAAAATTCATTCCTATTACACATTATGTAAGCAGAATAATAAATGTAGCATATTACAACTTGTGAAGTATTATCAACACTACAACTGTTGTAGTATTATTAATATCTTAAGTAAATAAAGTAATTATATTATCTGACGTATAAATAAAATACAAAAAGTGGCCAAAAGTCAGAAATGAAATAATTTAATTAGAATATGTGTTGTCCCCCAGCTTTAAGGACCTCCTCAGTTCGTTGTACAAAACTTTTTATAGTTAATATGCATTGTTGAAAACATAAAATATATTATGTAATTAACCTTGTTAAATTTAAAAGCTCACTAGCCGCCACTAGACCATGTGCTACACTAATGTAGTGTAGACATGCAACATCTAAAGTTCAGTGACAGACGATATTACGTTTGATATGAATACAATTTAGACAGAATATAAAGTGATGTCTATTTAAAAAAAGGTATTTATTTGATAGTGATTCCATGCAAAGTTATTAAGACTTTGGAGCTATAGTCAACCTGAAGAAAACTGACAGGTTCTAGCATTATAATTTGATTCTATTAATGTAATATACTATATAATTTCAGTCTCAATTGCATTGCTGTTATGTATGATGTATCTGTATAGTATCTTATTAAGTAATTCGCAATGTACTTCTCTCAAGTTATATACTTTGTTTCCTTTCAGAATCACTTTATCGATTATTATGGGTTTATATGATCAGAATAAAATGTGAAAGTAATTCAGCAACTCAGTCACGTCTACAGAGCATTGTGAATTCTTTGTTTCCTAAAGGTTCGAAAGCTGTAGTTCCAAGAGATACTCCTCTTAACATATTTGTAAAAATTATACAATTTATAGCTCAAGTAAGTACTATCAAAACTGAAATTATAAATTTGTATGATGCATAACAATTCTGTTACTGAGGGGTTGACTGCCTTACCATTCAGACACTTGGAAGAAGGTGGTACAGGCTCCTGAAAATTGGACATATTACTGCTTCACAACATGGCAACACCTAATATCAATATATGATGCCATCTGCTGTTCCCTTTTCTGTCCAAATGAATTATATATAAATGTAAGGAAAAATAAGATATCAACGTAAAAAAAAATTGAATTTGATAGGAAAGAGGGACAGAAAACAGTCATGGACTTACTTAATTGATAGTAGACATTGACCATCATAGAAGTACAAAAATGTGAATTTTTGAGAGTCTAAACTCTCTTTTACAGACCGAATGTCTGAATGGTAGGGTAGTCAGCCACTCGGTTACAAATTAAAATTCAAATATTTTTTTTTATCCATTGGATTTTAAGTAGACTGTTAATAAAACCACATACTCTCTTCAATAAAAGGTTTATTTAAAAGCAGAAAATTTTAACTATAAATTGTAGTTATCGTGCTCCTAAAATAATGAAACAATTCGTTACGAAAATAATACATATCATCTTTGAACCTCATAAATTATATATTGTACAAGTGACGAAGTCACACATTGGATAACTGGATAGATAGAAATATTTGGGTGAATGGCAGGAAATTCACTCTAAATTATATGTACGGTATAGTATTATGCTCAATATATATATGTTGAGCCCAGGGCTTTGTCTGGACTGTAGGACATGCTGAAATGAAAGTTCCCATAGATGGAGTTCAGCTTCTGAAGAGTTGGGAGGTAGGGCTTTGAGGGGGGTCAGTGTATGTAGTGCTGTTGGTGGGGTTCTGGAAGGTCATAGGAGTATTGGGCAGGCATGGCATCTGTTTCTGCCACATGATCCACAGCCAATTGTGGGTGGAGGGTTGGGGGTGCGTCGAAGATAGTCAGTCTTGTAGGATATATACGATGTATTTAGTTGGGATGGATAGAGAGAAGTGGGATAGAAGAGATTATTAGGAGCACACATCTATCCTACTATCTTCGACACACCGGCGACATAGCCTAATGGTCAAGGCGCTCAGCGGCTACAGTCGAGACTCTGTGACGATCCGGGTTCGAGTCCCAGCGGCGCTGAATATTTTCAGTCTTTCTTCCTTCTTCCTTTCTTCTCTACACTTGACATATGTCTATCCCTGAGCATAATTCTGTGCCAAACATATGTTTCAAAGCGTATTTCATATCTTTCTTCCTCATTTACTATCCTTACTTACTATCCTAATATCCAATACGTGTGACTTCACGTTACAAACGTTTCATTAATATATATATATATATATATATATATATATATATATATATATATATATATATAATAATTGGATTGAAAGAAAGATAGAAATATTTGGGAGAAAGGCAGGAAATTTGCTCTTTAAATCATATGTACGGCATGGAATCATGCACAAGGAAATACATATGTCAAGCGTAGAAGGGAATGGAAGAAGGAAGAAAGACTGAAAAAATTCGATGTGGCCAGGACTCGAACCTGGGTGCACGAAACAACAGTGCATCACTCCTAGAGCCGGGGCGTGCGTCTATCCACTCCGCCACCACATCGAGTACGACCAACTGAACATTTTCAGTCTATATATATTAGGTTTTCAAGTTAGGATGGATATATATATATATATATATATATTTATATATAAATGAAAAAATATGTATGTGTACATGTCCTGTCCTTGTTATATATATATATATATATATATATATATATATATATATATATATATACATATACATATACATATATATAACAAGGACAGGACATGTACACATACATACACAATTGATAAGGTCAGGAAAGAGAGATACAAATTTGGTGGCTTACCTGAAGTGTAAAGTTGGTAGACACCATTGCAAGTTGTAGGTGTTCTTCAAATTTTCAGAGATGACTACCCCCTTCTTCGTGAGAATAGGCATGCACTCCGAGTGATAACCAGCAGTGGAGGTGTTGTATAAATTGCCGCTATGCAGCTAGCTGTTTCTAGTAAACAATGGATCCCACCAGCCCATGAACTTTCTCTCTTTATTAAGATTAGGGCAGAGGCAAGGATTTGAAGGGACTGGAGGGATGCATACATCCACTAATTAACACAAATACAAACATATCATCTCACATACAGATACTTGAATGGGTTCAAACATACTTGTGCAACTATGTGTAGGTAGAGTTAGTTTGGGGATTGTAACCATGAGCTTGGTTTAATTACTCTTCAATCTTTTTTTCACTCTGCTTAGAGGTTTGCCTTCCTCAAACTTAAAAAAAAATTATAGTCGCAATAACTGCGAGGCCATTAGCGACTGTGCATGATTGGGGTAACTTATATACATGTAGGGGTTTCCCTCAAACCTTGTATATGGACAGGAAATATCAAGAGAATTACTTGGTTATACATGCACACCCAATTTAGGTGGAGGATTATCAATGTTATTTTCCTCCTTCAGGAGATGAATGTCCTATGAAATTGAAAATAAATATGGAAGATTAATTGCAGGAGTGTTAAAGGAGTTTTTGAATTATGATTATTTATTCAATCCTTTGAATTTTATCATTTTCCACTAGTAAATGGATAATTGCAGAAATATATGAGAAGTTGTGTACATTGTATGATCCAACTTAGGACATGTTTGATAATAGCCAATGAAGCCTTTATGACATGATTCTTATACCTGTTTGTGATATTCAATTCTTTGTGTTTGCTATTCTGCCCTGTTATTTAAATTACTGATATAGGAAAGCTGTATTAGGAACTTTGGATTATTATCAAAATATATTTAACAATTTATTTCCTACAACACTTAATTTGGGTAAAAATTTTCAAATTATATATTTCATACAACAATGCAGTTAATTTTGTGGTTACAACTAATATCTTATTTTTATTATAGGAACGCTTAGATTTTGCTATGCGTGAAATTGTGTTTGATTTATTATCAGTTGGACGACCAATAAAGATAATTTTAACTCCTGAAAGAATGAGCATTGGTCTCAGGGCATTCCTTGTTGTTGCTGACAGTTTGGAGCAGAAAGAAGGAGAGCCACCTATGCCACGCACAATGGGTGTTCTTCCATCGGGAAACACTTTGCGAGTTAAAAAAACTTATTTAAACAAGGTTAGTTTCACTTTGCTTTACATGGCAGTAGGATTGCATCTTTAAGATTTATAATGTTACCTTTATATAAAGCCTTGCATCTGAGCCAATAATTTTTACATATGTTTGTGATAATTTAATTCTGTCCACAGATGTTAACGGATGACACTGCCCGAACTATAGGAATGTCGTCATATTTTCCTCATGTGAGACGTGTATTTGTTGATATTCTTAGAGCTCTAGATGTTCATTATGGTAGACCGTTAATGATGACGAGTACACAAAATGTTAATAAGGTAATTTCTTGAATGCACAAATGTTTATTTGAATTTATTGGATGTGAGGTACTTTTTATAGTTTTGATGTTCAAGAATATTCATTTAAATGAATAGCTATGAAAAATCAACTGCAGTAACCATTTTTCTGCATACCTGCTTTTCATTTCTGGCTATTCTTATATTTGATATATACAATTTGAGTAATGGGTAGTATCCATTAACAAGATTTTTGTTGTTTATGATTTTGATTAAATTTGTGCGTGTTGAATTTTGTCTTGTTCATTTGACAATTAGGTGTTAGTATATATTCTTACTCCATTTATATTTACTGTTTGTTAAAATATCACTTTTAATTATTTAATTGTTTTGATTTCTCCACTAAATTAAGTAAATCCAACATTTGATTCAGGAACCAGATGAAATGATTACTGGTGAAAGGAAACCTCGCATAGACCTGTTTAGGACTTGTGTTGCAGCTGTTCCACGTTTGATACCAGATAGTATGACTGGTTCAGAATTAGTTGATTTATTAGCAAGATTAACTGTTCATATGGATGAAGAACTGAGAGGTTTAGCTTATCAGAGTTTGCAGACATTGGTATTGGCTTTTCCTGACTGGAGACAGGATGTTATTTGTGGTATGATTACAAATATATTAAAATTTTTATTTTCTATTTTATGTCTTTGACTTTTATCCCAGCATTTGTCTACCTTCATACTTCCCTTTATCATATACATTCTCTTCCCCCTCTCCTCTCACCCCCACCATTCCTTTCCAAGCTATCGCTCCTTTATCTAAACTCTTTCCACCTAAGAGAAGAATAGGATGATTTTGTGATAATTAACCAAAATAATTTGTTGTGTCGAAAATAAAAATTCTTAAATTTGTCTTGAAAGCAGCCTTTTTTAAAAATGATTATTATAATTTCTTCAAGGATTTTATTAAATTTTGTTAAAAGACTGATATTTATGTAGTATGATAATAATTTTTCCGTATGTTAATCACTCACAATAACCAAAACTATAATTTAATTTTGATTTCAAATATATTTAACAGAAGCTTTTGGAATTGCCATAGTCATCTACTAAATCAATTACAAATTTTTTTGAAAATTACAAAAAAGAATTTATCAATAAACTTTTGCATATGTTATTGAAATCTGCCATCTTTTTATTTTTTAATTGCAATGCAGTCAATCAGTAAGTAAACAGTACTTATTGTAACTGCTTAACATAGGGAAAAATTATTATCAATGATTTATGATAAAATACATTAAAGGTTTTTATTGGCAGGATTTACTCAGTTTCTTGCTCGTGACGTTCAAGACACATTTCCCCAGTTAGTAGATAATGGTTTACGCATGTTGCTTCAGTTACTTACATCTTGGAAAAATGCCATTGCACCTAATTCTGTTATATTGGCAAGATCTACTAAAGATAGTTCTAGTGCAGATGTTGGTAGAAGCATTATGAGGGAGGCTCAAGCTATGAGGCGAATTGAACACACGGTAAGTACTGGCTTTATTTTACCAATCTACATTACAGTTTTATAATTATAAAATATAAAATTATGGAAACAAGGGTTTTTAAGAATGGAGACAACATCTATAAATTCACATTCTCACATATAGACGTAGTATACATTGGGAGCTGTTTAATAGTGTGAGTGATTAATAGCCAGTGGTTGTTTTGGTGCTTCTAGTCGCAAGTGGGTACATGTGTAATTAATAGTATTGTCTCACCAAATATTCACTTCTCACATTGCAGAATGTTACTTTTGCTTGTATGTTTTAATGTTACATTGTTCACACAAATAACTCCCTTTGATCCAGATGTTTTTTTTTTCTTTCTAAAGTTCAAAGGGAGTATAAATCATGAAAGAGTAATTTTAATTTTATTATTTAAAAATATCAGAAATCAATTTAATGATTAATAGTGAGAAAGGAATTTATCCTTACATTATTATAAATTCTAAGTTTGTTCATATAATGGCAGTTATTACAATATCATGTCAAGAATAAAAACACTACTGAGAAACACTGCCCTCAGATCAATTTCGTAATGATATGTGTCATAGGAAACTTCTTCATATACTTCTTTAAATACTTATCAACACAGTGAAAGTGCACTTACAGTTTGTCTGTAAACTTTACAATTAAATAATTGAAAAACTGAAATTACACATATTTATGTATGTTAATTTTTGGAGCAAAGTAACAATGTTTCTGGAAATACAATGCAACATGTTTTTAGTTATCGACACACTTTATTGCTCTCTTTATGGCTATACTATTATTTAATTTTACTGAAAAATGTAATTTGTAAATGTTTCTAATTGAATTCTAACATAAAATTATACAAACTTTTTGCCTCAATTATTTAGTACGTAAATTGAATTTAGAATATTTTAAGTGTAATAATTATTGTACATTTAACTGCTACAGATTGTTAAATTGTAAAACATTTACCTTCATTTTAGGCTAAAACATTATGATAACTTTTTTATTCTTAAAGATGTGTTATGTTTCGACCTGACTGTAGGTCGAAGTCAAACAATTTCTGAAGACTTATTTAAATAATTATCATTTTCATTTACTAGCTCAATTTTTGTTTCAATTTCAGAAGTTTGAATCCCTATCAAGTGTTTTTCACTTGGTTGAAGGATTTGCTTTAGTGATGTTATGTAGTTGTCGTTTATATCCACGTCGGTTGGCTGTACATATATTACGTGAAACAAAAATGTTACTCAAAAGTCTGGGTTGTTCCGATAGTGATCAACCTGTTATAGATGTAATTGATCAATGCTGTCCACAAGTTGTGGAAAAATGTCTCAGTATGTTACCACCTGCTGAAAAATCTGCTATTTTATCAACTTCAAATGTGGATTTACAATGGATTGCTGATCGTAATTCATGTGTATGGACTGCAGGTAAATTGTATGATAAAGAGAATTTTAATTTTAACTTTACTGTAATATCAAATATTACTGGTAACTTTAACATTAGGATAACTTTCTATAAATCATATTTTTATATTAATTTTAATTTAACTTATTAAAAGTATTAACTTATTATTTTTCTAAAAAAATCTGTATTTTTTTGTCAGTAATCCATTTTAAATATTTTCATGACATTGTTTCCACTATTGTAAGCATAAATGAAAAATATCTCCCCAAACCTGATTTGTGTAATTAATGGTGAATTATCTCATTCTGAATAAATCTCAACAATAAATGTTGCAGGTTTTCAGGATGAGAATAGTGTGAAGAGTTCTACTTTAAATCTGAATGGTGCTGATCCATGGAGCACATGTCTATTTGGTTTTTTGGAACGAGGACGTGTACTAACTTCATGTCCGACAGCTGTATTATTATCATGGCCTATAGTTTATGGACGTGTTAATTCACTTTTTACAGTTGTAGACCCAACGTAAGTATGTATGTGGAAACAGACCATATTTGTGATCAGTTTTTATGATATTGTGAGAGGGCAGCATTTATTTAATTGGATGTACTTTAGTTAAATTCATTATAGTAAAATCTCTGTTACTCATTAAATATATTTGACTGATTAATTTAATCTCTGAAAATGTGATGTCTTAAACGATCTTTAACTGTAACCAAGAAAACAATATCTGAATATAGGAAATTAATTGTGGTATATTTCTTCCATAGATGTATTTATTTTTGTAATTATAAACTTCCTACCAAGCTCCATAATTATAATAAATTGAAGGTCTACACACAGTCCCAAATAATCTAGTTTATTCAGAATATAAATTTTCAATTAGTCTAAAATTTTTATGTTATGGATTTGATATCTACTCAGTGAGTCTAAATTGTTTTCCACATAAGTTTGAGTTTTATCTTCTTAAAATTTCATTTAATGTTTGAATAAATAAAGTTTTGGTAAAGTATTATGTGGGGTCCTTCAAAAGGCGCCAATTTTAAATCATGTAGTATATTTTTGTTTGTTGTTTGATCACATTGTTGTGTATCATTATAGTGTCTATAAATATTCTGACTGGTTTATCAAAATCGCTCGCATTTCTTTGTTGTGTGTCTTATCACATTAGTATTGAACAGCATGTGCTAACGTATCTTTTGTAATGCTTGCCAACAATGGGAACCAAGGATATGCAATTTAACTCCTTGTGATTTTTTTCTTTGGGGTTATCTTAAATCATTGGTGTATGTCAAGAAACCCCAAAACATCTGTGAGCTAAAGGAGGAAATTCAATGTGTTATTGACAAACTGCAGTCATATCAATTTCAGAGACATAGTTCTTGCATGTCAGTGCAGTAGAGGAGATCATACACCAGGCATCATTTTCTATGCCTGACATGAAAAGGTGTTATGAATATATTCATGATTTTGTTATATTTTGAAGAAATTAAGTCACAATTTAACATATTTAAACTGCCACTTTTTTGAAAGGACTGTATATTTTACTTTGTTTCAAAATCATTCAGTAAATATATTATTTTAAAGAGCTGAATTTAGAAGGGCTCCACAAATTGTAAATTTTAATGTATTTTACCATCTTCAACCTATACATGATCGAAGCAAAAGTGTTTACTCTCATTTATTTATTTTTAGTCCAGTGAATGATAACAGAGCTTCCCTTCTACGGGGTTCAACAACTGTGAAGAAACCTATCAACGAGCGAGATATCTACATGCATGTTTGGAAGAATTATGTAACATTTGCATTTCGTGTTGTTCCCCCTGTGCCAAGTCCAATTGTTCGATGTGCATCTCCTGATCTCAGTTTAAGGTAATTATACTTTACATTATTTATATAAACAATAAATATCTGAGAATTAAAAATTTCTTATCATGGATTTCATATTTTTGCATGTTTTAAGTATATAGAAGTTTTCTTTAAATACTTATAAATTTGTAAGTATGATTAAAGCTGTTTGATACGCTTCAGATAACTTAGTATTGAAAACATTCACAGCAGTTTGAATAAGGAGGGTTATTGATAAAACAGAATCGTGTAATTATAGCACAGCACAGCAGAAATACTTGGTCCTCCATATAATGAGGAATAAGTATTCAATTTTCCAAATAATATCAACTTCTTGTTAACTGTTCTTATAATCTGATGCTTTGTGTCCTCTGTGTGCTATTAATATTATTATTTCATTAATTGAGAACCACCTATTTGAATTTACATTGAAGCATATATTTGGAAGAATGAATGTGGATACAGAAGACTTGGTTTGAATATAAGAAATTACTTATCATGCTCCATATCACATAAATAAATATTCTAATGAATTTAATGTGGAAAAAAAAAGCAAAAAAAAACAACAAATATATTTTGTATGCAGTAAAAAGAAGGTTTTAAAGTAGTTTGAATTTGCAGCTAATAATAGGAGGACAAATAAATAACCTGTAAATGAGAGGGGGGGTATTATTTAAAGAATTTAATAATTGAGTTTAAATATATATATTTAAATAATTATAATCTCAGGGTATTAATGGTTTGGGTGATCACGTGTAGCAGATCAGTTCGTTGACGAACCTGAGTTGTCTTCATAGGCGTCTCGCTGTAATTTCCGTGTTGTGGAACTTGAAGCGGCCGGTCGACAATAACATGAAGTCTTCCTTCCCTTGTTGCCAAGACCTTTCTTCCCTGCTTCCTGGACTGATCAAAGCATGGTCGCCGCTCCTACCTCACCAATCTCCTCTCTCCACCACTCTGCTGCCATCTCCTTTCACCACCACCTTGTATCACCAGCAATCTCTTTCTCCCAAATCTGTCAAATCTGTTTCTCCACTCTCCTTCAATCTCCTCTCTCCATACACTACAAAAATCTCTCCAATCTCCTCAAAATTGTCTCCGCCAGCCTCTTTAAAGCCTTGTCCCCACTTATCCGACACCTATCACTAAGGTGGCAGGGATGGATATCCTCCAATCATATCCCTTGTTTCATTTGGGGAACACACGCCACCCGGTCACCAAATTCCCAGGCATATTAAGACATTCTGAAACGGTGACGGGATGTCCGAGATTTATGGTCCAGGTGTCAGTCGCAGTCCCTTTGTTGTTTATTCCGAAAGGCGAGACGGCGGGCGGAAAAACCCCTTCTTCTTGGCAAACAACTTGCTCATGCCGGAATATTTGGTATTTAAGTTCCCGTAAATTATAATAAAAATTTGGACGCGGGTTCTACTGCGCTACAAACTTGAATAAACTTATCGTGACTCAAAAACTTAACAATCATCTGCTGTGAATGCCAGTGGTTAGAATAAAAGAAGATAACCAAGATAGGGAAGTCAAGTAGAATGAAGAATTAAGGTTTTAAAATTATGTAGATGATTCTACATGAGAAGTTGTTCTTAAATAAATAAAAGTTTTTTATAAGAATGAAAATTTTGCTATTTGGTTTGTAAGATTGTCAAAAAATGGATGCTACAAACAGGAGCAGCACATTAGTGTCCAATATAGAATAGTTTTTAAAATTTTACAGAGAGATTAGGAGACAGGACTGAATAAAAGGGTGGGGGGCAGAAGGAAGAGAGAATGAATAAATTGATTTGATGCATTCATGTGAGAACCTTTTTGACAGTCACTCAAAAAATGGGACCTGAAAGTAATTTAATGAAGTTATGAGACATTGTTAATTTTAATGTATCATCTCCCTAAATTATTGTGGTTTAGGAAAAATCATATAATATTTTCTCTATATTTTTTAACTTATCAAGAATATTACTGCAAAACAACAACAAAAAAATAATGGTGGGAAGAAAAGGTTGCCAAACTTTTAACAAATTAATGTTGTTTTTTAAATTAAACATTTGGTGTAGGATTTGAGTGTTTTTATGTATACAATTTTGTACATGTTCAAATTTGTTTGTATTTGTGTTTACTGCTTGGATGATTAACTCGTTATAATGTTTGTGATATCTTTGTAACATACTGTGTTTAAATTGAATTAATACTTGGCTTGGGGCAAAGGCTTGATAATACCACACTGTTTCATCTTTTATGTTAGTGAGCAAGCTAATATAATGAAAGACCTCACATTAATCTCACTTGAAGAAGAACAGTAAGATTAGATGCAAATTTTAAGTTCTACTTACATATTTTTAATTCTTTTTTAAATGTATTGGAATAACTAGAAATTAAGAAGCAGCTTTTTGTAGTATTTTGTGGGATTAGAGTTTGGATGTTCTGATTGAAGTATTTGGTTTGCTTACCATATAATTGGTAGTACAATATTAAAATGAATTCTAGAATTTTAATGTTAGTGTCAAGTAATTCACTATAAAACTTGGAGTTTCTGATCACCGTTAATAATGATATATTATATTACAATAAGTAATATAATTAAATATATGATGGCCTGGTAATTAAAAACTTATAACCAGAATGCATTTGTAATAATGCATATTGCAAACCATACTCAGTGCTGAGGTTACTTCAAGCAAAAATGTTAATATTCTATTTGAAAAGGAACGGGAGATTAGATTAAGTAGACTGTTTAAATAAGGCCCAAAAACAGACAAATATTAGTTACACATAAACTATAATTTAAAAGCAACTACATGATTCGGTCCTGATCTCGATCCTCTTCACTGCAGTTCAACCTGAAGAGGATCCAGATCAGGACTGAAACATGTAGTTGCTTTTAAATTATAGATTATGTTTCACTAATTTTTGTCTATTTTTGGCCTTATCTAAACTTGGCAGACATTAATAACTATTATGTTAAATATACTGTTGTTTATGTGTTTGTGTTCTTCTATTACTGTTTATGATCCCATAGTTGAAGGAGCTGAAAATAAATGTGCATGCACTTACCTCAAGTAGATAGTTGGTGTTGCCAGGATAGGAAGCAATGCACAGGTCCAATTTTTGAGGGCCAGAGCACTTTTCCTCAGGACAGTAGGACTGAATTACATGCCACTCGTTCAGTCCTTCCGTCCTGTGGTAGAGAACTCGGGCACTTGAATATTTGGTATATAGAGATATATTGTGTCTATAAGAATAATTCCTTTTAGAACTTGGCTACTACCTATTTTGTATTTGGACTAATCTGTCTGACAAAAGGGAAACCTGAAAAATTTGGTCCTCTAAAGAATCTCTTGAACAAGTTGTTTCCCAGCCCCTCATTACTTATTATTATAAGCAAAACTGATAATTTTATATTCTAGTTGAAGAAAATCCACAATTTTTTCATAATTAGCTGTCAGTTAAGTAAAGAATGTAATGTTTTTTTTAGATTTATGTCCCTATTTTCCAATAGCTTTTCCACATAGATTTGCAGTATTGCTAGAAATAGATCTTTCTCAAATTGCTGTCTGCTTTGTGTAATGGACTTGGGCATCAAATTATGTCTTGTGTTATTCCACGTTGCATCCTTTCTCATTCTGTGGAGCTGCTTTTCACAAGATCATCAATTATCATCAAAATAACTATCCCATTTCTGATTTTAAGTGTGCAGGAATCTCTTGCAACAATAAGACAAGGATTGTTGTTTACTGATTCTCGTGAGTCACTCGTGCAACATACTCAGTCACTAGGTCGTTTTGCTGTTCCTCAGTCAAGAAACCTACATAAGAGGCGGAGGTGAGAAGATTAATAATTTATTATTTGTAATTTTTTTCCAAGCTTTTATATTACTTGTCAGAAATGAAATACTTCTGTTTGTTAAAACACACATTAAATTGTGTGGTACCTTTTATGATTTTAAATTAATCTATCGTATTGGTTATAATTTCTTTATTACAGCATTTTTTATTACTCAATTTTTTCAAGTGTAATAAATTCAATATTTAGTAAACTTGCCATGAATATTAATAGCTCTTTCATAAAATATATCCAATTAAAACATTAATTTTATGTGTCTCCTTTTAGTTCATCTCCTGACAGCCTTACAATGGAGCGAAATGATAGTAAGACTCCGGGTGGTAATGTATCTCCAACAGTTTTATATAAACTTGTTGTGCCACTTTTGCGATGTGAAGCAACAGATGTAAGGGATGCTGCTGTCCATGCCTTAGGCAAAGTTAATCCTGATGCACTCAAGTAAGTTAATTTCATTTTATTTAAATCTAAGTAGGTGTCAAATGCCAAAATTTAGTGTTAGCATGTCTAATGTTAAAATAAATCTCATCTTAAAAAATTAGCATACCTAAAATTTTACATAGCTATCAATTTTATACAAATTTCAAATTTATGTACATTTTTGAAAATTTCTTACTATGTAACGTAGGTTCAATGATTTTATGTAATTTGTTCAAACAATGTTCAAAGTCTGTTTCAATATATTCACTACTTATATTGTCAAAATTTATTGAATTTAAATTTACTTAATCATTTTCAACCTTCAGGTTTATCAGTTCATAAGTTGTATAGAGGGATTTGAACACATTTGAAGCTTATTCATAAGTTATTCAATTTTAGAGATCTAATGGAAGAGTTAGTAATTTACATCCGTGAAGCTGTGGATCGCAAACAAGAAAATATGAGGCGTCGACGCCGCCGAGATGCATTAAGATTGCAGTTGGTTCGAGTATTTGAGTTAATAGCAGAGTATGGCACATTTGGCATAAGGTATATAATATTTTCCTCAGATCCTTCTTTCCTATCTTCATATGTAATATATAACATTCTTTTTTTTTTAAGCCAATGTGTATTGGAACGAGATAGTCAATCCTTGCATCCTACATTTGTAGAGTATATGGATGGAGCAAGACTGTATTTGGAGAGTGAAGCAGAAAAAGATGTACAAGCAGTAAAGGAAATAAAATTGCATTTTTGTAACTTTATCAGGAAGATGATTAAGAGTTTTTCATGTAAGTTTAGCAAATAATAAGCTTAAGGCAATTTACTAATGGACTATCTACGTACATATTATTTTCTATAAAAAATTAACATTTTTTGTGAAACAGCTAAAATTATTTAAGGGCTCAATATTGATAGTGATGTTTTTGGCTTACTTAGAAACAGAGGTTAGTCTGTTAGATTAACCATATTTTTACATAAAATTAGTTGAATTCTTTGTTAAACATTGTCTGCCTCCTTTAAGATATTGCATGCTTTCCATGTTGTTGATCTTAGGTGGGTAGGATATATTTATAAATTCTCAATTTTTGTCTGAGCTGCATACTGCCCGCACACTGACCACTGTCGATATTGTTACAGTTATTATTGATAGGAGAGAGTAGCTTAGGATAGAATGAAAATTATACATCATATTCAATATGAAATGGGTTCAAAGCTTATTAAACAGCCATTATTTTACCAATTACCATCAAGAGTCTTAATCAAAAACACATTGGCTGTAAATTCTTTTGACTTTATTACATATTATCCTGAAGGGGTGGTTTAAAATCACATCCAGTGCTGCATACACCATTGTCAAAATTCCCTTACTCCTAGTTGATGTAAGATCAAAAAAGAACTTGTCCTCCCATTTTTTTTCTCTTACATATTATGGTAAACCACACTTAATTTCCCCAATAATTTATCATCTTCATTATATTTAACCTCTGCCAAAACATAAACCTACTTTATTCTCAACTTTTTATAAGCTTTATTAATACCCTTATAGTTCATCATGATTCACCAGTAAACAACCCTCATGGTAACACCAAAGTTATTCATTAGAAACCTCCTTATATTGAAATAACCCATTCTCCAAAATTTATCTTACCTCTTCAAGGTACAACTGTTTTCTCTGTATACTAGTCCCACCCTTAATTTCATCCTAATGTTTATTCTTGGTATATAATCATCTTAATCAGGGTTTTTGTAAACTATATTTCTATCTTTCTTTCTATCCAATTATATGATGCATGACTTTGTCACTTGTCCAATGTATCATTTATTTGTAATTTATCCTTAACAGATGCTCCAAAGTCTTCCATCCCTCTTCTCTATCCATCCTACCTTGAAAATGTAATATATATAGTTTTTTTAAAAAAAAATTAATTGTACTTGATGCATTGGCGGAACGGTAGACGCACATCATGGCTCTAGTGGCGGTTACACTGTTGTGTATTCAGATTAGAGTCCTGGCTGTATTGAATATTTTCAGTCTTTCTTTCTTCTTCCATTCCTTTCCTTGCTTAACATCTGCATTTCTTTGAGCATAATACTATGCCGTACATATAATTTAAAGAGTGAATTTCTGCCATTCACCCAAATATTTTCTTTCTATCCAGTTATCCTATGTGTGACTTCGTCACTTGTACAATATATAATTTATGTGGTTCAAAGATGGTAGGTACCTTGTAAGGTTTGGAGTTCTTTAAATAATCAGAGGCACTGCCCCCTTCATCAGAAAGTTAGGAAGACATGTCCAGTGATCGGCTAGTCATCGACTGAGCAGACAAAATTTCCTGCTCTGATAGCTTAGTTCTTAAACAATCGACCCCACCAGGCCACCAACTTTGTTACTAAGTTGTTTCCTGAGATACAGGAAGTAAGATATATCAGTTATTCTTCTTCTTGCAACAATAGGCCAGTAGGTACTCTGTTAAATGGATTTCTTACTCAATTACAGTCACACAATCTAATATCTTCTTGTGTGAAAAATATTTTTCGGAAATTAGGGCTCAAGTTCTCTAAATGACACACCTTTAGCAACACTTCATCTCTTCCCGTGGGTAACTCTGCATAAATAGACACATTGTGGGGAACATCTCAAAGCTTGTTTTAATTTATTTTGTTATTCCATAACTTTATTTTCTTAGAAAAATGTTTTGTGTGGATTTATTTTATAACACAATTTAGTCTGTTAATAGACTACTTCTTTATTTATTTAGTATTTATGTACTTTTTTTGTATCTTAAATTATCTAAATTTGAAAATTCATTTTTATAACTTTGCTAATGTACACACTTTGTCTCTTTTCATCATGTTTGTAATTATGTAATATTATTTTACTATATGTGACAATATTCTTAATTAAATTTTGTGACTTTAAAGCATTAACTTTCATATAATCAAAGATTGTGTTTTTCAGTGGTAAACAATTTTTAAAATGAGATAAATACCTGGGCTACTTATGGTATTTAGTTTTTAGGCATTTTAATGTGTATAATTAGTTTTTGAAAGTTCATGACCAATTATTTTATGTTAGTCAGAGGTTGTTACTGATCAAACTGATAATAATACTTAATGATCTATAGAAGATCTTTTCATTTAGTTACTTACTGTCAGCTGGTGTTTACTTAATTAAAACTGTGTTTGGTGTTTTAGCATTCTGTAGATAATGTAATCAATGTTTACCTTGGTTCTTTTTAGTGGAAACTTGCCATACCCTGTTGAAACGAGATTTAAAACAAAATCTATTTAATCTATTTGCTGGATGGAGTGGGCGGTTTGGACGACCATTTGGGTGTTTGGCTCAGCAGCACGATTCTGATGAGTTGCAACTTTCTGCTCTTCAGGCAATGAGTGCTTTATTATGTTGTGGTTCATGCTTTAATCCACAAGGTCTTTCAGAAGAAAGTGTTTTCTACCCTTGGCTTGATATGCTTCTTGCCTCAAATGATGATAAGGTAAGAGAAAATCATCAACTGTCCTTCATGTTACCCTTTTTCTTTTATCTCATTTACTAAAGTATAGAGTATTATATACATAAGTCTCTTTTTTACACATCTGTTGTTATGTATGTATTAAAAGTATTCAAGAATGTTCATTGTAATATATTATCATTTTTTAGACATTTTTGGATATTCCATTTCCAACAACATTAAGAAGTGTAAAGCTAAGTGTTATCTTAAGAGAAAATTGTCTCAAGACTAGCCTTGAGATAAAGTAAATAAGACCAGAAAAACGGCGGTCTTGGACTGAAATGAAATAAAGGTCTTACAAAGTAAAATGATAGTAAAAAACTCTTCATCTTCAGGAAAGGGGATTTTAAGAGCTATAGCACAAGTATTATCATAATGTTTATGAAATTTTGAAGTATTGTACTTTGTATAATTTATATCAGATGAAGGAAACAAGCACTTAACTGTCTCCAATTTTATTGTTAAGAACTATTATATTTTTATTTTTAACATTTATTAACTACAGTAGTAACTCTCTCAATAATGTTAGAAGCATTTATTAAATTAGATGGAGGGATGTAGATCTGCCTCATTCTAACAGATAGTAAATTGTGGATGGACATGGAAAATGTGCCTTACTTATCTAAGCTCTATTATTTATGACATGTTATCTAAGGCCTTGGACAGCTGCTACTTCGGCACAGAATTTAGGGAGGCCAAGCAGATCTAGGGAACCTATGACTGTTAGAATTCTTATCAGTTATCTTTGTTGATGGATGAAGAGGATTCCAAACTGGAAACCATGAAATCCAAGAGATAGACATTTGATAGTCAGGTTGTTAAGATTATAAAGAGGACAGTGATATGAAAGTGCAGTTATACAGAATATTGGAGAAAAATGAGTTGGTATGATTAAAGTGAAATTGTATTTTTAAATGTGGGTTCAACTAATATCTTACGAATGATATATACTAATCAGAATTATTAGAAGAAATTGAATTTTAAATGGGAAACTTTCCATAATTACAGTAAATAACTATAAGTTAATCCTTATTGAATACTGTGAAAATCCTTGGTATTATGAGAATAACCTTTTTGTTATAAATTATTTATAGATTTCTAATGTATGAATTATTTAAAACAATCTGCAACATGAAGGAATGGTTTTCTGTTGCACGTTTCACAGAAGCATACTGTTTTTCTTCCCTCAGGAAACTATGTAGTCTTTGTTTCCTTTGGCATCAGGTAGCAAGATATGTAGCTGTCCATCTAATCTTTCTTATTATCTGTTGTTGGAGTAAAAGAGTAGTTGCGGTATTGCAGGAATATCAGTGGCAGCTTGTGCGCTATAGCGCATGAATTAATTTAGGAGGAATTATTGGATTATTAGTTTAAAGAAATTTTGAAATATTAATAGCACCCTGACTATAGTTTAAGGATCCTACTTGATGTTTCACCGAAAGAGATGCAGGGAAAACCCTAGAAAACCTGCATCCGGTAGGTCGGGCATTGGTTATTATTCTTACATCCTTTCTATTGATGGGAGACGAGTCTGTGGATGGGTCTCCGTGTCTCCACCAGTTTTAGGAGGCTGTTGGCTGACCGATCTGCGAACAACTCTTATCGTATGCCCAAGGTCTTAGACCCCATTACATATACCTCCCAAAATATGTGAAGAACTTTGAAAAACCCAGAGAGAGTACGAGACATTCCCGACGTAGTCGGGTAAGCCCCGTAGTCAATCTGGAGAAGAAATGCCTGCGAGAGAAAACTCAATGGAGAACACTTTTAGGTATAAAACTCACAGCTTAGCTGCTAGAAAATACTGGTATGTTGAACAGGTTTATTGATTAAATAAAAGAAAATTATACACATCGTCCTTATGCAATATATTACATAACACAAATTTAAGAAATGAAGCACTTTATAACTATGAATCGAAATTAACACTTTTGTCAAAGTGAAACAGTTTTAAATTAATTTATACTTACAAATTTAAAGTCTCTCGTGAGGTGAGAAGATTTTACGTAATAGAATTCCACTCGAGAATTGTCACTACTCTCGAACTTCAAATATCTATCGCTAAGTGCGATGTTATTTACGACATTGTGCAAAATAATTTATAACAAAACAATAATTAGAAAGAATAATTACACAAACCAATAATCAACAGCTGATAGCTGCAATGAATCGTATCCAGCTGTTGACTCGGAATACTCAAGGGTCACTACTAACTTGAACAGCAAAATGTGCCAGTGAAAATTAAAATTTCATCTTTAATAGGAATGATTTCACCTGTATGTGAATCATCTTGAGTGGCCTCAAGTCCAGACGACTAGGCGAAGCAGGTTTCCGTGTGAGTCCATAGCCGGGGTTCCAGACAGGGTAGCGATGCGTCAATCAACCCTTGAAGTTCTCAATGCTGGCGGGGCGCAAGGCAGCGCGCGGTTGCGTGGATAGACTGCGTATACTAAGCCCCCACTCAGCTGAGCCGACGTCTCAGGATTCTTCGCAAGGTATCGCAGAACTTGCGAAAAATTTTCAAGTCCGGAACTTGGACTATCTCAAAGCAGTGTACTGGAGCTCAAAGAAATACGTGTAGTCCGTTCGACGCTTCGAGGTGAAGTGTTATTTTTCGATCGGAGGAATGAGCTCCTGGGATGAAAAGGGGTGGGGGATAAAAAGTAGAGGGGGCTCACAATCGGTAAGTATCGTTTAAAATCGAAAATTACAAAACAATAGAAAGAATTCGTTGAAAGTGAATTAGACAGTACATTAAAGAAAGTTTTTCTACATCGATTGGTATAAAAAGTAGTTTGATAATTAAAATAATTTTAGAAAAAATATAATCTAAGAGCGCTGCAGTTGAAAATGGACGGAGCCTATGATAGAATACTGCGGAGATCTTAATAATGAAAGATAAACTGCGTAGAAAACTAATCGGAATTCATTATTAAGACAGAAAAACCGCCAACGTGAAAAATATAAAGATGCTGTTGATGTAATTATTTATAACTCTGACCACCTGCTGATCGCGACAATTAGAGATACTGAAAAAGATAATTTCAATTGAAAGTAGGAGTAATATTTAAGATAAAAATGCAATAAACATGGGAATAGAAAGGAATTAGGAAAATAAATATTGAAAATATGGGGTAAATACTGAAAATTCTATTGTTAGAGAAGAAATTTCTATTCTTAGGTCAAGAGAAAGGTTAGGAAAAATTCTCAAACAAAACATGTGACGCAGTGGCGATTATTGGTCTATCACACACACTTTTTTAAGAATAAGAATATCAGCTGTTTCTCGCTAAATCACGCGATTCGTTACAGCGTACTGCCAACTAGTGTTTTTGATTCAGCTGAAGTATGGATACGTTATCAATATCACAGCTGATTCTCACAATTAATTTATTAACAAAGAAACACGGAATTTATTTCTCACCATAGACACACAAAAATTCAGCTTGGGCAATTACAAAATTTAAAATTGTTCATTGTGATTTCTCTGGTATAGGTACTACAAAAAATCGTATTCTGTATACTTAAGGCGCGGTGGGTTTAATTTTAATAAATAAATCTAGAACGTTTGAGAGTTAACGTTATTATAAACGAGATGAAAATATTTCAAAGGAAAATTTAAGGTAAATGGGGGTCATTCTACTCGAGAAAATGGTATGAACAAGGATGGCACAGAATAATCCATCCGCCCACACAGCAAACAGTGTGAACAGGTATGGGTTAGCAGCGTCCACCACCTCACAAGTTCACATCCGCCCACGCAGGCAAAGGCTCAAACCGTGATTTATGAATTTTCACCACCTCCGCAAACTTCTCCCAAATTGGCGCTCTGCTCCGCCTACTCGAAGATACTCTACTACAAGGCAGGCTTTGACTTATAAAACAAATTTTAATATTTGTATTACCTGTTTTTGATCAATATAACATGTTATTGAATAGTTTCAATACTTTTAAGTTCAGCCAGTAGCCATAGGTCACAGTTCCGATGAAATTCACCACCTCTAGCCGACTATTGGTGAACTAGTTTTCATCCAGTACGTTTTTGTTCCACTGAACGAACGAAAAAATTTGACAAAAAAATCATGTCCTTACAAAGACTATGAATCTTACTGTACCAACCGTCATTTGTATCTATAATATTTATAATCGTTATTTCAATAACAATATCTCTTATTTGTGAATGGCGTTCATTATAATGTATATACGTCACTATTTTGAACATTTACTACCCATTCAGACGAAGTGTTAATTTTATCCTAACCGTCCTGATGATTATGGAGCCATGGTGCCCAAATTTAGCATAGAACTTTTTAATAAACTAGTAAAACCGGGTACACCTTATTCTCCGATAAAGTTAAGAGCCAAATATACTTCCATATCCTAAGAGCGTCAAAAATAAATAAATCGGTACCCTAAGATAGTGAAAATTGTAATGGGCTGTAGGGATGTTTTACCCGTCCATTTGTTCCTTCCGGATCGTAACACGCATACAAAGTTTGGTAGAAATTGCTTCCTACCCTCCTCCTCCTCCTCGGGGACTTAATTACATTAAATAATTAATACGACTTAATTAGCATGTTGAATGTCATAATTTAACTATGTTACTTCCATAACTTCGCATTAGACAAATCTCGGTTGTTTTCGTGTTATTTTTATTTAACTACCCTCACCTAAGGGTGTTTCCCTCTCATGCCAAAACAGATTTAAATTATACACAAACAACTTCTAGCGGAACACTATCAATCTCATTGAGCTCTAAAAACATTTCTTCGACGTAAATTTCGGCCGTTATTTCTGATATTGCTCGTTATTGCAATATATTATTTCAGCTCACTAAAGCCCCTATAGGCGGTAGTCTTGTTTTATTTTATTTGTTTCCGGGTAGCAAGGAAAATGTGTGTAAAATTTGATGAAAATTTCACTACAGGTTTTCGGAACAAACAATCTGTTTTCTTTGTTAGATAGAAGATATATAGATTGATATGACCTTGTTTAGGATTTCATCTTGGTATTCAGCTGAATGATTTGGGGTAACCAGACTGAATCCTTTTACCCGCTTATCTCCTTCAACAGAATTCTCAGAAAAAATCTTTTCTGTTATCTATAAGCAAATAAAAACTGATGTATTGATAATTGATTTGAATGGTATCAATTGAAATTACCAAGGTTTTTGCTAGTCTTCAGTATTCCAATCGTTTATTAACTAGGAAATTTCCAACGACATGAATCGACAGCGTTCGTAATTTTACACTTTGAATTCGCTCTTGTCAAATCAATAATTACAGGGAATAAACTGTTTCGGTCTGCGACAACCGCAGGACGCAAACGTTAATGTAGGGGTTAAATCTTCAAATTAGAAACGCTTAATATGTACAGAGTATTTATTCATTCAATCGCGGAAAACTTCAAACCATTGTATAGGATGGTGTCTATCCTTTCAAGTTTAACTGCTTAAATAAGAGCAGCGTTTTGAAAATGAGTGCGGTCAATTACATTCCTTTTTATTCAGGAAAATGTTCTCGTATATTAAGTCGCTCACCTGCGTTGTTTTATAATAATAAAACGTGAGTAGTATATTTGTTCCAGTAATCGTTTTCCATCACATTCAGAAAGTTAGGAACAGTTGTTCATTCTCCAGAGCACGCGAAATAAAAGAATTATAATTAATGCGTACTACGTTTCAAATACATAATTGCAACTTATAGACCCGAATTATTAGTCTGTTAAATAACTATATTGGCACGGTGGCATGAGCCGCTGTTAATGAAGGGCGAATTTCCTATAATTGTCTGATCAATTTGCGGAAACCAATTATGATGGTTCCAATTTACGAACGAGTCTCGCGTTTTGCTGCCCTTTCCTCTTGCGAGGCAACTTATTTGGTATTTAGAAATCCCAACGTGCTGTTAGAAATGTTTCTGAATTGCAACTCGCCTGATTAACGAATTAATCCCGGTTAAACCATTAAAGTCGAGTAGCTACGTTCAAATCTTATTTGATTTACGTGTAATCTATATGGAAACGTTTTAGTGAAAGCGACTACTTCAGCAAACGAAGTTATTTCATGGATTCACGTGTATAATAAGGGAAACAATAATATCATTTTAAGGATTCAGTAAGGATCATTTCACACTTCACGGAACATTATACTGCGATTAAAATTAGATGACACATAGGATTTCCGCGTGATAGGATACGCAAACGGATAATATATACAGCTTACTACATTCAATACTGTTATTGTTCGGCAAAATAACTTTTCTCGCCTTTTAAGTGAATTCAAGGCCACAATAACAGTCAAGTGCCATCTAATTTTAATCGGGCTGCAGTATTATTCAATTTAATGAGAATTATTTTCAACTATAGATTACCAAAGAGAGAGATTTGGAAAAGATAAAAATAATTTGCATCGTTTTTAGAAACTTGAAACATGGTAATTCTGACTGCCCAACTTTCTTAAATGCAGAAGTCATAAAGAAAAGTGTTAACATTCTAGTGGCTGTTCAGAATGGCAGACTTACCAGTTAAGTAAACAACGCGGACAAGCAGTTATGACAAGAGTTCTTATGTACTAGTGTTACACAGTTAAACAGACTACAGAAGCAAACATGCAAAGACCGTAATAAACTCCTCTAAGAACAGAAGACGTACTCAGTTTGAAGACGAAAATAGTCTTCTCGCCTGCTTCTCCAGCCCATTTATGACCAAATTCGTAGCAAGCATCTAAGTTTCCAACAAACTCTTCTTGAGTTGCAAAACAACGCAGATAAATATTTGTCAGTATCAGAAAAGTATAAAGCAAAATCTTCCCGCTTGGGATAGGCTGGGACGCGTTAAATGCCATAATTCTTCTGGTAATTAATACCTATAGATAGGAGATTTTAAGTTGTATGAAAATGTCAAACGAAATATGACAAGATTTTGATGACAATCAAGAGTATTGCTTATTTTGTATTCATCCCAGATCGCTGTGAGAAACAATCGTTATATTCGGAACAACCAACAAATTCTTTTCAAGTTTTTATTTTAACTTCTTTTTTCATCCTGCCTGGGTTTAAGTTATACAGAGTCAGTGAGGCAATGAAATGTTTTTATCTATTATTTTCTATTAAGTAACGTATTTGCCAAATATTTTCTGCCAGCATAATACCAGTATTCGACCCTAATATTTGAGGAACTGGAAATGTGGCATTTACAGTTGAAGCTCCATGATTCAATGCTCTAATTTTGCGATATTGATGTAAATTATTGAATGAAGACTCTAAACTCAAAGCGTCAGTAATTAGTTACGTGTGCAAACATTTCCATGAATTCTGTGGAAATTGTTATTTCTCATCTCTATCATGCCGAGCATTGATCTTATCACTCCATTTCCTAACAGTATGCATAAAATGTTCATTATATATTTATAGACATTTAATTTAATTATATATATATATATATAAATAAAAGAACTGAGATGTATATTTATTAATCCTGACTACTCAACACTTTATTGTATATTTTCCAGCGTTTTGCTACAACGCAATTTATTTTTATTTGCGGAAATAGTTTGACGTCTAATTACAAGACAGTTTTAAGCGAGTCGAGTTTTTCCCCCGTGGGCTGTGATGTACATTAAAATAACATTTATGTTTCATAAAGAAGTGTAAAATTTCAAATGCTTCAATTAGAAATTTATCCATTATTCGTGTGCAACCTTTTAGCATGTTTAGTTTGATATTAATTTGTAAGGGATTTTGATAGTGGCTTTTCACATCTGGATTATGTTTATCAATATTAAATATAAGGCTTTTTTTTGGGTAACAGGCTACATGAGGGTGATCCTGAAGCAGGCAACTGCGCGCTCCAGACTTTTTATACCAGACGTTGACCGAACACACTGTTATATATAAGGTTTGCCCTTATGCAGTTATACGATTGCTGTGAAATCTTGGTGTTTAGTTGCCCCCAGAGAAGGTTTCCGTCGATCATTTGAAGATTTACGTTACTTCCTTCCTTCCTCCCTTTCAGGCCAAAAAAGGCCCACGTCAATCACCTGCTTTGCAACGTATTGTTTGTCCTTTATCCGTCCTATACCGTTCATCAGATTGCTAAGAAAGTTGGATGTATAATAGTGTTCAGCCGTGAGAAGGTTTCTGTGGATCTTAAACATAGAACTTGCAACAGGATAGATTATGACCTCACGTAGCCAGTCAAAAGACTTAATTAAATTACTGTTAAGCGTGAAATAAAACTTAAATTTAACTAAAATTTTACATAAGTAATTATACTTTTTAATTTGTTAATCGACGTGCAACATGTTTTATGTGCAAATGATTGGGGCACGTTATATAAATAGTTGAAACCAGGCAAGAAAAACTTTTTGAAAATTCAGGGTTTTGATTATTGAAGCAATAAATTTTCTTGTGATACGCCAAGTCAGAAATTATTCTTTGGGCAGAGCCATTTGAGACGTTACTTGCAGCAGAAGCATAGTCAATTGGCAGTGTTGTGTAGAAGACTCATTACGTTGTTATATGATAATTATTTTTTTTATGAAGCAGGAGGCATCACGTTTAGATCTACACTCGTACTCTGTTTAAACAGAGTCTAATATTTACATACGTGAAGTATCAGCTTTGTCGCCCAGTAATCATAATGTTACATCGTAGTAAAGTTTTTGGGTCTCGTTACGTATATAATTTTTTCTGATTAATTTGATTAATGATTGACCATTTTGGCCACTTTTGTATCGGGAAATGTCACATCTGCTGCGAAAATCCACTAAATCGTTTAGATTTGTATGGTAAGGGGTCTTTTTTTGTTACGGTTGCATTTTATTCCTATTAAATTTTACCCATCGTATCTTTAATTCTAATTACATATAATATTCATACGAAAATTCAACCGTTATTAATTAATAGCCAACCCATTATTTCAGGCGATTGAAAGTCTAATCGGCTTCGGAGGTAAGAAAACGCTTTGAATTAATTCTTTGAGTTTATCGTTATCGAAATTTTTACCAGTACTGCAACAGCTACCGTGTAACAGAACTAAATGTGTGTAACTTCCGATCTTTCGTAATTATTTCTGTCCAATTACTGTGAATGTTTTAAAAACATCTGCATGCCACAGACGTAGACAAGTTGCGTTCCTGAACTACATCTCAGTGTTCTTTGTCCCAGTTGTATTGACTTCTTTTCTCAACCCCGTGTTTAAGACTTAAAATGAGGATACCAACGAGTAGTGTATCGTATTTTTGATTATAGGCTTACTCTAACTACGTAGGCGGGTGTCAAAAGTCGTGCGTGTGCCATGCAAACGTATTTTGATATGCAGCAGAGATCATTTCGATTGAAACTGGTCTGCAGCACGCTATAATTGGTCAGATAATTGGTACTCAAAGCAATGTACTGTATTCGCTTTTATGTACAGTCGAGGAATCCTTAGTGAGCTTGATTTCGTAATTTCTCAGTTTGAATTATTTCTTTATCAGCTTAACTATGAAAAACTGTACCATTCAAAACTGTTTTTGTTGAGTGGATTAGGTAGGACGTCGATCATTTGAAAGAATCACACATATCTCTCCTTGTACTAGTAATGCCCGTTAAAGACAATTTAACTAATTTGTCTAATTACCCAATTTAATATATGCTATGACAACTGTTTTGGTTCCACAAAATAACCTACAGCTGTAATCACTTATTGAGCTGAAGGAGACTTCCGTCGGACAAGAAACTCTTCCAGTAGATGACAGGTTCCGTTTAGTTGTAGTGCATATGAGCCATTTATCTCCAAATCGCTTATGATTACGGGTTAGTATTCCCTTGACGATAAAGATTTATTAAAAAAACTAGAATAATATTTTACTGTTATTGATGCACGTTTTTTCATTAAAATCCGTAGCATACCCAAAACACCGATTTCATAGCCTATCTTAACGATAACTCCGACCTCTCTGTTTTAGTTATGGTCGTCGGTGTTTTTTAACCGTTCGGCTGCTGCTTTTATTTTGGTATGCAGTGAATTAGTGTTAACCGCAGAGAAAATAGTTCTACAAAATAAATTTTATTACTATTCAATGCGATTTAGGTCTGGTGTGAGCCAGATTAACATTCATCTTGTTATTCATGCACATTATAACAAATTCGGGACTCATTGAAAAAAATGTTTTTCAATGTAAATTTCGACAACTCGTGGATGTATGTTGCCGAGTGTGCTTGGTTAGCTCATGAGCAAACAATATATTGAACTTCTGGAATTCCGAAGTTCGATAAATGCTCTGTGTAGGCCAGTTCAGTCTGGAATCATGTATAATCCATGAAAAATGTAGAAATTATATATATACATATACTAAATTATCTGACAAATGAGGGTATGTACAATTGTTTAAAGATTTAAATTATGTAAATACCATTTTTTTACATTCTTATATACATTTTTTGTAATGTTTAAAAAAATTGTTTTTGAATTTTGTAGATGACTATGGCAATGCCGAAAGATCCTAAATATTGAATAAATTTGAAATTAAAATTAAACTACAGTTTTGCTTAATTACATGATGTGATTACTATTATAATACAAAGTAAAAATCAGTCTTTTAACAAAATTTAAATAAAATCCTTGATGATTTTAAAGCAAATTATAACTTTCAAGTACATTTGGGAGGCACCTATTTCAGAGAATTATTATAGTTTAATATACTAGTCGTGTGATTTATTGTCATCTTCCTTATTGTCAGCTTTCTTATTATGCATTATTGTCTCGTTCGGTTTAGTTTAAACCCAGCAGTCAATTCGTACTGAACATAAGTTATTACCAGGTATAAAAAAGTCTTACCGGAACGTATTTTGCTGCAAAAAAGGCTTCATAATATAATTTCCTTTTATATTGTAAATAATCACAAACTATGTAAAAACAACAGTAAATATCATACTTAATCATACAAAATAATAAAATTATAAGTTTCCACAAATTCAAGTAGCAATTATCACAGTTTTTTGGCATCGTTGCATTCCCTTCAATGAATTGACGTGCCGTCTTATTTTTCCTAGCCAAGCTTTTACATACGACCTTGGGTCAAATTCGCTTATATGGGGACCAATCGTGGATATAAACATGGGATCTGAAATATTCTTTTCGTTATTTGCGATCGAAGTTCAGTACATACGATGCTCTGCAGATGAATCCTCTTTTGCAGTCAGCATTGCTTGCCGCTATCCATTGTGACAGAAGATTTCAGGAAAAACCATTATCTATTAGTGTTTTACTAGATGCTTACGAAAAACAATGGTTATCTTTCATTCTTGCTGATGATTTTAAACCGGAACAGCGTTCCGTCTCCAAATCTTTTAACGGAACGTTGGTCCGGTGTGTTCCGGCTTACTTTCACGCCTGGTTATTACTCAAATTCTATCAAATAAATTATATTTAAGGCGAAATTATCTAAAATAAATAAGCCAAATCTTGTCCTCCAATTAATTTATTTCAGAAGCCTATGAAATATACTATAGGACTATAGGACAATGCTGAAAATTAGATGGGTGGATAGCGTTACTAACAAGGAAGTTCTAAGCAGAATAGGAGAAGAGCGAAAAATATGGTGGACGTCGATCAAGAGAAGGGATAGATTAATAGGTCTCGTTTATATATATATATATATATATATATAAAGCACATTCGATATTCCTGATTATAAAATTCAATTTCGATCTGAGTAGTGGGAATATAGATTCATCATAAAAGCCCCTATCCAGGCTTGTGTTCCCCTGTACCAAGTTACGAGCAACGGAAAGAAAGGGAAAATAATTCGCAAGCGGTGTTTTTGCAATTATATTTTCAGTGTTCGCTAGATTAAATTACCATCTGTGGCGGAGGCCAAAACATTTCTAGAGTCCGGGGCATATTAAACTTGTCACGAGTAATTTCTGTATAATAATAACTGTCTCACATTATTTCTGTCGGTATCTGGACTTGAAGATTAAATTCCTGTTTAATTTTCGACTGAGAATTAAAGGAGCGCGAGTGCAGAAGTAGAACTATTTCTTCTACAGTGTCCCCAGAAAGGGCATACTATGAACAGAAATGATCAGATTAGTACTATTACGAGTCCCAGAAGCCATCAGAATACGCACTTGATCCGATTTTTAAAAGCATTCCGCTGGCTCAGTAATACTAATTCTTCCAATTATATGAGTGTCTCCATTGAAAATAAGGCAATGCCAAATTTACAATTCTAACACAATAGTTTTATTCCCGAGCTCACATTTTACTCAGGAAGCTATTTGATGAAATAAATGCAAGTATTCTATTTCTTGGTGCTTTATCTCATGCGTACCACATGAAACTCCTTCGCATCCAACTATAACAAGGGGTCGCGACCTTTTATCTGATATTTGCACACGTCTGTTACGCTCTTTAGTTTGAAGTTGACTTTCTCTAGTTGTAAAACGTATGTGCAATTATAATATGCTCTCGTGTTTGAAAATCTAGTTAACTGCACTTTTCTGGTTATTTATGAAGAAATACAACTGATCAATAAATTTCGTTGCCAGAAGTAATAATTTATTAAAATTTACATTTTCTATGAAAAGTTTCCACCCTATGTTCAAGGACACCTTCAGTTGTATCGAAAAATTAATAAATAAATATAATGAAAAATACAATAGTTGATTTCCAAACAGTTAAATTTAGTATAACGATTACTTACACAATTAACATAATATGATTTGATTTTATGTAAACCATTTAACAAAACGTTTCTTTTATTTCCTCCAACAACTTACAGGGCCGAAATGAGAGAGAAAAATACCATTCAAACACATTACAAAACTTACATTGGTAATAAATTGTCTTTTACCCATGACATTAATTTTATTTAATAATACAAGTCAGATTAGTTTCCAATTTTATTTATAACACCGATATATTTATTAGTCTATAGCTATCGTCTGTATATACCGAAAGAGTTCTGCAAACTTGTCACTAACTGACATTCCAATTTCGATAGAATATTCGTTCGACTGCAGAAACAAACCTTTCAATCTCCTAGTATACACCGGGTGCACGCCTCTCGTCAATGTTTGGTACTGACAACTGTCATGTATTTTCTCATAACTGAGTCGACCAGTTTCCTGAAGGATAAATCAACGTCGTCCCTTTTATCAACATAGTCACATTATAAAGATTTTTTCAGAGGACGTGGCAAATGACAGCTAGGGCTTGGAATTGTTTTTCACTGCTCGATTACATTTCAATTGTCTCTCGCTGCGTTAAAATATCTTTGACTTTTGTATATCATTTGCCTTGTTAAATACAGCTGAAGGTGATTATTGAATTATTATATAATGTACAACTTCTATATAATTTTCGAGACTGTAGTAAGATCCATATTCTTCTTCGGAGGGAAGTGAAATTCATGATACAATCCTAGGAGGAACTGTTTGCTACGTTTCGTTATTGGACGGCAAATAATAACTGTATAGGAGGAAGGAAAAAGAAAAAACACTTCCTATATTTTTAAAACATTAGTTTATTCTATTACCTACTTAATCTAAGATCAATATAATAAATAAATAATTACTATTTAATCAAATACGACGTTTCTTCTTCCTTTTGAGACTTCCTCAGGCATAATTAATAGTAATAATAATATATATGCTGACTTATTAGCCGTCTTTTTATTTATTGTAATTTTAAAGTCGGAAAACTATATTGCAAGATCAAAGTAACTTAAAACAACGAGTTCAGATTTTTGATGAATCTTTAAAAATAAACAAATTTTCTGTTCTGCCCCACCCCAAGGCAGAACAGGATAGTATGTTTTGTATTTACAATTATTTGCAATAAAATTAAATTAAGACCTTTTGTGTTTTCTTCCTCATACTTATTTAGCGCACGGTTGATCGCTTTATCAATTTTTCCTTTAGGAAAGAGATTTTTTTTTGCAACTGCACAGTCTTTGCGAACATTTTTCCTTTCCTTTTCTTTCTTAATATATTATTTTTGGGTACTGCACACAGTAACTCATTTGTATAATGTGAGTATGCCAGTTTTTCCTTTTTCTCTTGAAGAATACGTAACATTTTACCGTATACAGTAGTATTATGCTATTTCAGTTGAAGGTTTTCAACGCGCCTTAATATTTATTAACTTAGTTTACTAATATATACCAATAAAAAATTAAACGCGAGGAGTTTTAGAAGATCACCTTTGTCGATATTCTGAAAAATTAATAAAATTCACAGATGGGGATGCCAAATTAATAGTTCATTCACAAGATGCAGTCAGAACTTGGTGAGCTCGGCTTCCTTGACCAGTTTTAATGTTCCACCCCTGTTTACTAACTTCCTTCACTATCCAGTAAAAATATATGAGGCATTCCGTTCTACTTAGCTATCCCGTTCCGCACTGACTTACCCTGTATGGGTTATTTAAAGGAAGTAGAAAATATTGGATTTAAAAAAAATGCAGAAGCGAAATCTTTTCATAAAAGACTAACCCAATCATTGGAAACATAAGTCAAAAAGCTTCTGTGCCTGTTGTTGAATATGCTTTTAAGCTCAGATTTGAAGCCTTCGGTAGATTAACATCTGGAAATCTACGTACACTATTTTTGTGTGCCTCGTTCTTTCTGACACAACATGTGTTGGATTACTTCCAGACGTACTTTCATTCTGATCAACTGCTGACTGAAATAAATGTTTTGATGATTGAGATAAATGTACAGAAATTTCCAGAAGAATGGCTGATTTAGTTCGTTTTATATATTTCTATTACGCCATTTGTAGAAGTTAGGCTGCCAATTTTTTTCATCAGATTGTTGTGTAGAACTTAAATGAATAGATTAATAATTGATTTTAAATTATTTCGGCGATGCAGCTTGTTTGAGGTTAAGTCAACTCACTAACAGTTAATAGCCGTCTTAAAAGCGACAATAAATAGAATTTATTGCAGTGGAAAATTGAAAATAAAAATTATATTTGGGAATATTACAGTTTTTAGTTCATAACTCATTAGTATCCAAGTCTCGAACCATATTTTTCAATAATTTAGCCTATGAATACTTATTGCATCAGTATCGAAGCTCCAGAATAAAACTTTTACGACAGATTTTATGACGAAATCAAATGATTAAGTAGCAATTATTTTTGGACCCGAGATTAACAGGTAACAAAAGTTGATCAGTGACGAATAAGGTATTATTTTGTTTTCTGTAAAACTGGGAAAAAAATGCCGATGTTTGATCGTTTTTCTTGATTTTCCAGATTGAGTGCAAGGTATGCTTATGTTTTTGATATGAATCGTATGTAATTTATTGAAGCTTGTTCGTGAAACTCGACAAACATTGCACCTCAAAGTATTTGTGCACTTATCTCGCATATTTCACTGCTAATATTCACAGAAATTTAATAGATATTTTGTATTTAAGAATTCTCTATCAGAAAAGCTTGGAAGTAAGTCGTCGTATTAAACTTTCGAAACGGTTTCGAACGATAAATTCGGTCTACGTAAGCATTATTTTAAATTACATTTTCGTTATTTATTTCGGTGGCAAGAGACATGTATTTAAGTAAGGAGTTTTTGAAAGACTGCTCAGCCTTCCACTGGATGCTCTCGTAACAAAAGTCGCTCTTGCTTGTCAGAAGTTGTCGCGGAAAGAAAGCAGTTCCTTTGGAGAGGAAACCATGAAGGACTTTTCTACTGTCAAAACGGTGCAGGGAATACAGCATCTCACTTTTTAACACGCCGTTTAGTGTAAGATGACGAACAAATTAGCGCCTTCGTCTTTTCCATCTTATAAGGTTGAATTAAATTAAACGGATTTCTCAATTTTGCTCTCCACATTTTGGAATATAATAAAAACGAGAAAATGTACTGCCTCGTTGGCTCAACACAACCCTAGTTCCTATTTTTACATAAATCTATTAGAGCACTAAACGTTCATTCATCTGATTAGTTTAATTAAAATTTTCTACTTATTCATAAAATTGAGCGACGATTTTGTGGCCTGTCGCTTTTATCCTTGGGTTTTGAATCTCGGGGAATTACATTAATTAACTCACTCCAACTAAATTTTTACTTCCGTGGCAGCTCTTATTGCAAATAAAATTTACTGAATAATTTAGTACAATTTGGATCATTTGAATAATTATTTAATTTCTCATACTAAATAAAAGTCCACTTTAAATTTTTTTTTAAATTTAAAATTCAAGTCATCATAAAACAGAAGCTTTCAGCCTTTAGGCCATAGTCATCTGTAAGTATTGGTTTAAATTTTCTTACGGGTGACTGTGGCTGAAAGATGGAAGGCTTTGTTTCATGAAGACTTGTGTATTAAGTAAATCTATATACCAATCAATAACATTGAAGTGTTTGTCTATCTGTCTGACTGTCCGTATGTTTGTCTCGGATAGGCTCCGAAACGGCTCAACGGATTTCAATGAAAATTTCAGGGATTGAAACGGGAATTTTCGTGTATGTTGCAGAAGATATTAATATAAACCAATTGAATTGCCGCGCGAAAGGAGGTGTGTAAATCAACTGCGAGTTAAAAGTCCTATTAGGCGTTCCTGTATCATTCCGTGTTATTTTGGCAGCAACTGAGACAGAGGTGGGGCGAGCATTCTTACTCCATCTATCGCTGTAAACTGTTCAAAACCATCTGCGAGTTATAAGTTTTGTCGTGAAGTGAACATAAATGATACCCTAGTTTCGTTTTTAGGGCAAAATAAAAAGAGCTATTTCCGGGCGAACGAAGTCGCGGACATATCTAGTAAAATACATAATTAAAGGACTTTTAATTTGGCACGAGAAATCAATTAATATAATTGATGTAAAAACTGAAATATTGTATACAATCAAAAAGAAAGTGTAGAAATATTTTCTTGCTCGTAAATAATAGATTGTATCGCTACGTAACTTAATTTTGTATACAGATTTACTTTAATAGACTTCACCTCATTCGTATACTATATACTATATTTGTGAATACAGTTGTATTGTGAATTTAGTTGGTGCATTCACTTTAGTAACTCCATTGCACTACACTGCTCTGGGACTTAAAATAAAAACTACTTAGCATAATATTGATACTAATTTAATTAACGTCGTATTGACGAGTGCTATCTACATTATTAGACTTATTTATCGAGTCAGACGTTCTGACGTTAATCATTCTTTGTTGCCACTCTTTCGCAGGAATCTGAACTCTAGTTCACTACTTTTTAACTAGTACGTAGAACGCCTTTGTTAAGGGACGAATTGTTTATTAGAATATTTTACAATGAATAGTACATTTTTAATAACTACTGTCCCTCAGTTTTATCTATTTCTAAGCCTCAAGATGGAGAATGCGCTTTTTTCAAAGAAGTTTCTGTAACACCACTCGACTTTTTTTCGGTTAAGCGACATAACTTATTTACATAAATATTCAATCTATGTGAACATATTAAAATTGAATGTTAAATTAAATTATAGCAACAGCTGACGTAAACGTATAGAAGTACTCTGATCACTTCTGCCCCCCATTAAGCTAATATTGTCTCTACGCACCGTAGCCTGCTGTGAAATCATGTCGACTATAAGACAGTATAGGTCCTCGCAAACATTTTTATGGTTTCATATTTGACAGATACTTGTTTTCTGATCACTGTTATAAACTCTTGTTCACGTTTGAGATACACTCCAGTAGTGAACAATTATAGAGTTTATATAAAATAGGAACGAAGTTTTGTTCTCCATAGTGTTTGTAAGTAGTTATGAAACGTAGACATGTAAGAAATTCCTTTTGTTTGAGCACTTGTACAAAAGATACGGATTGCATGTGTGATACGAACGCCATATACTTCTTTCTCTTTTTGATGGAGTTTTATATTCACCGCGTTAAGCCACTGTTTAGTTTACTTCTCAAATAGCCCTTGCTTTTCCTTCTAACTTTGGTATTTACTCTCTCAGTATTCCCATACGCACTAGTTATAACTTCCGTTTTGGAACCATTACTTTTTAAATTCTCAAGCAGTTCCGTTTTTTCTCGTCTTTGATTTTAAAGCCATGATGTTTAGGAATCATAATTCGCATTTTTATTTTACATATTCATTTCTTGCAATGTTTCGTTCTTCTGTTCTTTGAGGGTCGGTATTTACAATATTGGCAATTATTGTTTGCATTTTTATCAGTTCACCAATCTCCTTATTTCGATTTCTGTTAATATGTTTTGAGCGCTTAAATATTGTTTATATTTCATCTGCATATTTTTCACAAAAACACTTGAAAGAGCTAGATTGAAATTAATTAAACTTCTAATTTTATTGCTTACTGTAATTAGCTCTGTAAAATTACTTTTAACCGGTATCTTTCTTTCAAGACATAGTATATGTGTACGTATTGCAAAAGAATGCTTTCCTCTCATTTCAAGAACGCAATATAAAAAAAAATTCATTTTATAGATCGACAATATATTTCTGTTTCAGATATTGACTCACCTGTTCTTTATTTGCCATACTATTATTCTGATATTACTTTCATTTGTATCGATACTAAGCAATGACGATCATATTTATAACTCTTTTTTTGCGTCGTATTGAAAATCTGTTTCACTGTTCAATAAGTGGGATTATTCATATAAGAAATAATGTGTTCTGTGTCACTCCATCCGAAGAAAATTATATTCCATAGTATTCACCTCATATCTTCTTCGCATGATTTGGTACATCTGGTAAATTTACATCTACATTCTTAATTTTCTTATGATATTAAATTTTGGTGGAGAATAAAGTTAAAGTAGCACATTTTATACGTTGTTTAAATTTACTACGTCTCAGTGGTTCTGTTTTTGAAAACTCTTCCCCAGGGAACTGTGCGTTTACAATCTGTGGTTAAAATATAAAATAAATTAATCTTTTTATTTAATTGGAATATTTATTTATTATTACTCCAGATGTCCGTTGTATTTGGTCCCATACTTCAACTATTACACACATTTGAGACGTGGTCTGCCAGGTGTTTTAGTTCCAGGTGGTTAATATGATGGTAAACAAATAACGTTTACAGTAAATAGCATACTTTTGACTAATCCAGATTACTGGTCTAAGTCAACGGATGAATATGGGCTTATGTCTGTGTTATAATATGTCGAAGTACTAATTTTTTTTCCTTCGATGACAGTTCTATTGGTTTATATAAGTTGAATGCCAATCTTGCTAATTGGTAGGGATACAGTAGTTTTACTTATATTTGCTTAAGTCGCCTCTCTCGATGAATTCATCAACACTTTGAAGACTCAGTGTCCGTTTATTGTTATCATGATTCGGCTAACAACTACTTTGAAACCGTCGTAATCCCAATCCAACCAAACCCCTCCGCAAGCTCCGCCACGTTGTTCCTCTATACTGTTTCGTGACGAAAATTGTAACTTACTAATAATTTTCCTTCATTATACAGCATTATAATAAATTTAAAGACTTAATAATTGAAATATTTGTAATTTAGCAACAGATTTTCCTTCATGGTATACAGTTGTGAAATGATCTTCAGAGCTTCATCGCAGTAGTTCCGTAACGTCAGATAGGTTAGATAGATCGTATTTGCTGTGTGTGCCGAGCGGGGCAAAGGGGAAGTTGGTTCAGTGTGAGGGGGTGGGGCGGTGAGGAGGCGACTGTCTCTAACTAGTCCAGTTCGCCTTTGTGGTCACGTGCCCTTATGGCCCCTCTACGCCGTGGCCCAAGCTGAGCCAATGCAGGTCACAGCCATGTGTGGACCGGGTTTGGCTTGCATTAGCCGATGTTGGTGAAGCTTGGAAATATAGTTTGGCTGACATTGGCTTTGAAAACTGTTTTCTTCACACATCTAAGAGGGCCAGTATGCGCAAGAAAAGTCAACAGGGCTAGTATATATTGTCTGATGTATTGACCCGTTGCATAGGTAGGATCCAAGACGACAATTTTATTCATTTTATGGAAATATATTGTATGGGATGAAATAAATTAACGACCAGTTAATAACTATGTTTTTATTTTATTTAATCCACGTTTCGTGGGACCTCCTCGGGTAATGTTAAATTGTGATGAAAAGAATGTCAAATTTATAAAATTCTACACTACAATTCTATCACCTTGCGGTCGTTTCTCTACTCTCAGCCACCACAGCAAGGAACCGTACGAATCTTAACTACATTCATGTATCAGTTCATAATTTCTCTGAAAGTTCTTAAGTATCTAAGCGACCTTGTCTCGAACCAAAACATTGCCCTGACAAATCGGAGATATCGAAACTGAATGGAAGCAAACGCGGTCATTCCCCACTTGCCATGCAAAAAAAACTGACCAATTAGCAAGTTAATATTGTTTTATGAGAAAATCTTGCAAATGGTGCAGAAGGAGTTTTTATGCGGATTAGAGATCTGTGCAATAAATAGCTATACCTTATATAAGATGTCAGCTAGAAAAAAAACAGGGCGCCTATGTCACATTATGTTTGTTTGAAAATTGGTCGAACAACTTGTTGGTGATTTTCGTGAAGGACACCGATATCCAAATTTAATACGTTCGCAAAGGGTTAATTTTAAGATAATATTTTAAATTAATAATTACTCAATTATTTTATGGAATTTATTGGAAAAACATACTGTAGCGCAGAAGAACCCACCCCAATTTAATTGTAGGAAGAATTAAATTCGAAAAATAGAATGAGAATATTCGGAAAGTTCCATATTATAAAGGCACCAGCCTGTCACGAAGACTCTGGCCTGTTAGCTAGGTGCAAATGATTAACGGTGTTGACCACCAGAGGACGATGCCGCATGAAAGTTTCTCATGACATACCCCTTTCTCCGTAAGAGTGGGTCCTGCGGTCGTTGAAATTAATGTCGATCGGTGAAGATACGTCATGTGGAGTGGCGTTTTTACATAAGGAAGGGGAAATGAGAGATTGGCTTGGAGGTGACAAGGAAGTAAAAAGTCAGTTTGGTTTTGAAGTTAGATATAACTGGAGGTCAGGAGTGAGAGTGAAGGAGCAGTGTTGGTCGGAATTTGAAAGGAAGAGGAAGTAGGCACAGGAGAAGTGCAGTCAGTATGTGTTTGAAGTTGGAGGGAAGAGGGCTTAAGGAGAGAAAGATGCAGTCGGTATACGTTTGACATGAGGGAAGAAGTAGAAAGAGAAGTACAAATGTTGGTCGAAAGTTGTGGGGAAAAAGTATTTAAGAAGTTAAAAGAATACGCTTTCAATAATTTGTCGAATGCAAACAATTTGCACAACTCTCGCCGAGACCGATTAGTGGTTTTTCCTCGTCGTCCAACGACGCAAAATCTCCTATTTCCCGCAAGTCGAAATCGCACCCTTTGTGAGGAAGTGGTCACCACTACTTGCTGCAAAGAATTCCCGGAGTTGTCATCCCTGTTACCTGAACGAGAAGTTTCCGAAACGAGCTAAGAAAGAAAAACAGACTGGTCTTAATAAGCGAGATCTCTCCTATAATTACAAAATTCCAATTAAATTTTGATCATATTTAAATAATTAATTCCCCATTACAATCCGTTTATTGATTCACTATTTATTGTATTACCATTTTACTGATCAATACAATACAATATTCCATTCTTAATGTTCTTTTTTTGCCTTCTGGGATTGAGGTGCAGTATTTATTATTCGTTCTCTTTGTTAACTTCAGTAACATTCCTATTCCGTTAATTATTTGGATCACATTTTCATACATCTCTGGTATGAGATCAGAATTCATTTCAGCACAACAAACATTCTTCCAGTATCAATACATTGGTAAAATATTCGTACAGTGGTGGGTGATAAATATAACTGTCAAAGAACGAATTGTTTGACAATATCGATGAGACTCGGCTAGCAATAACAGCGCAGCAGGGTGTGGATTCTTTTGTGGTACGGAATTCGATCGTTTCTGAAGCTGGCGGGCTCTTGTATACACATGCGTCGCTGCCTGCGAGCGAGCGGGTACAGCATGACGAAGGTAGTCCTAGGCGCTCCAAGCATATACCTCGAAGGTTGACCGTAATTGAGATACGGGGGACTGTACCGCTCGATAGAAAGGATGGGATTTTGACGTTCACTAATGACCCTCCGTTTCCAGAAAACATTGCAAGACTTCCGAGTTCCTTCGTGAATTAACTTCCTGGGTTCGCTGTTGTATTTTCTACCTTATTTACTCAGTATCTCTTTCGGTTCTGCTGCAGTATTTATAAAGAAAACTGCGTAAATACGCAACATGCCGTTGCAAAATTACCTCGTGGATTTTACCCTCCCATTGGGCATTATTAATAGCCTATTGTAATGCGAGTGATTATTCATTCCTTTATGGATATTTGTATCTTGTCATATGTAAATAATAAATATACGAGTGTGTTTTATATAGTTATCGCGTAATTCTGCTTTTATATAGGATATGTTTGTAACATTCCTTATAAGGCTTTTAACTTAGTAGAATTAAAATAGAGCGACATTTCGATGACTTTTTGTCTTCGTCAGAAGTCTGACACAGAAACTTGTCGAAACGTCGCTCTATGGTAATTATACTCTGTCAGAAGTCCAAGAAATTCGTTCGTTTTTTTTTCATTTGGCGTTTGTTTTAATAAAAGAAATAGCGATCGATATCCAAATAAATGTAATAAAGCATATATAGGTGTGTAGTTTATGCATGTCTTATTGTAGTTCTGATAACAATCAACTAAATCCAAATTAGATTAAAAGAGTTTACACAAGCGTATTAAAGAATTGTCGGTGTAGTCCACTAGAACAAATACCGTTGAACATTTAGTTGTTACTATTGTAGCACTATATAAATAATTGAAATAACGGGTGATAGAGTAACAAAATTCCCAGATTTGAAAACTTTTTGTGAACCCTTTTTAACATCAATAATTAAGAGTGAGAAAGACGTCCACATATTCTGTTCAGTAATTACTCACACCGCCAACAGAACGATTAATGGGTACAATTTAAAGAATTCATTTAATTTAGTTTTAAACCAATAGAACTCATTATTTTAGATTTATTTTCCTTCTACGTAAAAATAGTTTTAGTGTGTCAGTTTTGTAAGTTAAAGTGTAGTTGTAGGTTTTATGTTTACATATACGCTTTTATTATAATTGCCAAGTTTCTTTTCCAGTGTCAAAGTGAGCTTAGGTGCATTTTCGGACGTGTGAATCGTTTTCATTTGACACTATTTTCTTTAGTTTTTACGCGTTTCCCGGTTAATTTCCGACTAGAAGCTCTTAGTCATATTGCTATAACTTTGCCGTTTGTATACGTCTCATCTGTTTATCTGGCATATAAATTTTTTCCTGGCGCACTTACTTAACTCATATCTCGTTTGTTGATCCCGGCTATGATCAATAGCTGTGATGTTAACAAGAAGCAAGCCAGCGACTAAGTAGGATTATGCCTCAGCGATTTTTTGGAAAAGCATCTTTAAATCCCACGCACAAGCTTCTCTCACGCACTTCAGAACGCCGAAATTGTTACCATTTCATATCGATCGAGGAGGCATTCCTCAATTTCAAAGACGAATGATTTTTTGAAATGCAACCATTAGATATGCAGGTCTGATCTGAGAACGTTAGTGGATTCATGTTCTTTAAGTTGCATAGAGAATTAATTAATTTCTTCCTAAGCATATTTATACTGTATTTACAGGGTTATTTTAATCGGAGAAATCAGCCTTTATGTGTCATGCAGCTCTGTTTATTATTTACTAATTGAAACTTTGTTTAATAATTGTAATCCTTTTTCCAGATTATAGTAAAATTATCTTTTAAATTGTACAGATCGCAAAAACTGCAAAGGTTGAGCAATTATACTATTAAAATAAGCTTTAATGGCGATTTTTTTACTCGTGCTTTAAAGTCATTAATTCCGCGTTTCTAGAAGCTCTTTAAAATACAGAATCGAAACACAGACACAGTTTCAGAATTTATTATGGGTGTTGCCCGGGTATTTATTTATATTAGCCCGACGCAGTACTGAAATGAACAATAATTTCTTAGTAAACGTGCCAGTGTTCACATTTTGAAACTTTACCCTATTCCAAATCGACGGAATGTTAATGGATCATCATAACAAAAGTTTTTATTTGGATTTTTCTCTTGCATGATTCATCGAAAAATCAACAACTGAATCGTTTTGCGGTATCGATATAGTTCAATTTTAGAACAAAAAATGTAGTAAAATAAGAACAACCAGGACAGGCTCGGAAAACGTCTTTATTGTGTTCAGAACATTTTAAGTAGCTTTCGACCTTATGTAGTATTCTTATTAGCTTACTTTTGTGCCTCGTCATTAACAATATGTATTTTAAAACACAGTTTAATCTTAATACATTTGTACGGTGTCACGCCACTGTCGTTAAGTACAGAAGAATCTGCAACTTTAAACCTGTGCAGGTATTTCCGGAAACAACCGCGCCCCTTCAAAAGTTGAGTGACGTGATGGTCTACCTCTCCATGTGTTCCGTCAATGCATGGCTTAATTGATGGTATGACTTCCTGACTTTTCTGTTGGAGACGTCCTGTCTCAGTCTTGAGCGCAGCTATCTCAAGCCCGACCGATGACATCCAGGCCCTCGAGAGTAGACAGACTGAAAAGAGAGAGGTTTCACTGCATAAAAGTTCAAAATGATCAATCCCAAATGCTTTTCAGGATATTGAAATATTTTATTTTCGAATAGGATATGTAAACAAATAAAATATAAATTGGTGCTCATTATAAATTCATATTTAACCTTTGTTTCTAAAATAAAATACATGGCAACGTAGAAGTTTTATTATCCTAACAAATTTTTTCAATATTTCTTCTTAGTTTCTTATTAATATTTTCTTTCTTCAAATTAAGGAGAAATATGGAACAAAAAATTGTAATTTAAAGATAGTATGATATCTTGTCGGGATACTATCTTTGCCCGTGAATTGGTAGTTTAAATTTATTTTAACATAAATGATATAATTTCAAGTTCTATAATTTTTTAACCTTTGTTTCCGATCGGTAAACTTATTTCGACTGTCGCACATTACAAATTTCATATGGTTTGTATATCCTCGTTATCACGTGCCATTTTTAATTTTATTGCCTGTATCTAACTAGTCTGCAGAAAGGATTGGTGAAAGTCTATTGTATATTCTCGTTATCACGTGCAATTTTCAATTTTATTGCCTGTATCCAACTAGTCTGCGGAAAGGATTGGTGAAAGTCTGCACGTTATTTAATAACAGCCAGTGACTCACTAATTACGAACGTGTAGTTCAATGTTTCCTGAAATACAGTTGTATATGGATTCATTATTTGCGATATATCACTGAATGAGTTCATTATAAATGGTTGTTTCATATAGAAGTACGATAATTCAAGTAATTCCGATTTTTAATACATGTGTAGTTCAGAACTACTGATGCATACTTTGGTTGATCTATAAACCCATATTTTGTATTGGTTCTACCTTTAGTTCATAGAGAAACATTAATGGAATTGAGAAAATTTGAAGTTCGTTTCCATATTGTTACAGTTATTTGCAAATAAATTTTATTTGGTTAATATTTTATTGAATTGTAATTTTAGAGTGCTTGGTGGATATATCTTGTCACTGATAGCTAAATATTAATTTAAGATCAGTAGGTTAAAAAAATAATGTTTTAGCCATTTCATCTTAATTTGATTTTAATACGTTTAAATTTTCATTAGTGCTTGTCGTCGTTGGGTTCGTATAATTTATGAATGATTAAAGTTCTTGCGTACCGTTTTCAATGCCTTAGTTTTAATTCAGTTACATTATTTTGGACAGCAAAGCAGTGCAGAAACGACTGTGGCATCGAACGCGAATTCTCCACATATTTGTCTAACCGCGAGCCTGTAATTGTGTTAATCTGTCGATCACTCAACTACAAATTGGCTTTCGGGCAGAACAAAGATAGAAACCACACAATAATTTAAATTTTCGTTTGGATAAACACAAAAATATATTTTGAAACTGGCAACGTCTCTTTTTCGAAGGAGAAAAAAGTTCTAATTAAAGTTCTACAAACGAAATTTGATGTCATTTCTTAGCTAAGCAGTGTACATTTTTGGCGTTTTCGTATTTCACGTTCTCGTTACGAAACGGAAAAGACTCGTTATTTTTTGTGATTATTAGAGACATCATTAGATGCTGAAGCAAGAAGAATTTTTTTCCAAGAAACAGTTGCAGGATAACGAACATATTAATTTCTGTTACCTTTAAATGATTTTTTCAGTTTTATTCTTTGTATACGCCGCCAAATTTAACAAAAATAAATACCAGTCTAATAATGTCAAAGCATAATATATATTTTTTTACGTATTCTCCGGACAAAATTCTAATTGATATAATAGTAGGGTTAAAAATACGTAAAAAAAGCACGTCTTTATTATTTCTTTTAATTGTTTAAATAAGGATAACGGGTCAGCTTCTTTACTAAAATTCTCTTGATTTTTTATTGATTTGTTTCAGAAATTTTTTTATATGTAGATGAATTGACAGAAGTAAATTTTATATTGATTTTAATCTGTAGATAATGCTATATTTGTTAACCGATGTGTGGCCAAAAATAATATAGTTTTTACTGTCACGCAGTCTCGCGTCTTGTGCGTATGTCCATACCAACTACTCGGTCTTGAATTTAAAATTTAACAAAAGTATAGCAATATTCAAAGTACTTCTAAAACAAGCCGGAAGTAGTCTCTTAGAAAATCAGAAAATGCCTATGATGCGTAATAGCTTACTGTGCGTTCCGAATTTATCAGAAAAACTGATAATATTTGCTAAAAAATTCAGAATGAAAATTATTTTCACCTCTCAGAATACTTTTCTCAGCAACATCGGCAGGTCGGAGCCTCGTAGAAATAAATCAGACAAATCTGACGTGTTCTATTCCCAGCTAGCGATGACTTTTACGTGGGCGAGACGTGCAGGAAAATCTGGATCCTCCTCAAAGATTACCAGAATTAGGTAATTTAGGAGAAACGACTAGATTCATTTCAGCTTAGCATTTGTGGTATTTCGGCCACCGATCTTCCTTTGATAATATCATCATACCCTTCAAAATGAAACTTGTAGCGTACCTCTATTGGGAAAGAACGAAAATATTATATATTAACTAATATAAAAAATTTTAAAAAAATTATTTCAGGTTAGCTAAATTATTCACACGACTTCTTACTCAGGGTTTACCGTGGGGTAGTAAGACTATGAACATATTTTGCACAAATTGATCGTCACTGAGCAATCTCACCGCTACCTCGTAGCCCTCTCGTGCACTCTGCCTGCTTCACAACAGTAGGACGTCCTGCCTCCTCCATTACTAGCAACAGAAGTGTCTGATCCGTGATCGTAGAAAAAGCCCTGTTAGGTTCTTGGCGTTCTAATCAGCAGCCCTTTAACCCTCTACGACACGTCACCGTGGGGCAAGCGGGGGCTGTTTCTGGGAACCCTAAGCGGAAGATGAAGGAGCATTTTTTCCGTTACCTGGGCTGCATTGTCTGCAGTTTATTTTTAATCCCGGAAATATCCTGAGTCAGGCGCACGAAGATAGCTGCTGTGCACATTTCTATTTTCCAAATTATTAAATGCAACCACAAGTCGTGCTACAAACTAAAATAAACATTGAGTATAAAATCTTTGGCTCCATTTCCCAACGCAGCCTAAATATCCAGAAAGTTTTGAATTCTATATTAGTTAATCATTTAGAAACCTTCAACTCCACTCCACTTGTCTTACAAACCCGTAAGTCGTTGCGAGACCAAAATCAACATAACAGTCCCTCTACGCTTTGTCCTCCCACCATCAATTTAGGTCAAGCCTTCAAACTTTCCTCAGACAAGCGAAGGCCTCGAAGTCGTCCCTCTGGAATAGACTGAATATCAATGATTTCTAAAAACTGAATATCATTGGTTTATTACTTTAAAGAGTAATCCGATGCGTGATTTGTTCTTTTTACCTGAAAACAAACACAATTGTTTACCGTTCGAAACGTCAAACTATTTCTCCTCATACAACCCAAGCAACAGTACTTTAAATATCAATTGTACAGTATGCTAAGTTATCAGCAAGACACTAATACAAAAGTTAGTAAAATAATCTCTTTCCTCTCGACGATTGGCTCAGTGCTGTTAAATATGCACTTTTCTATAAGGTCAACATATGCCACTTACTTGCTTTGATACTTGATATAAAAATACGGGCAAATATTTGGGAAGATCTGTATGTTACGTTTGTTTTTACTCAAAAGTTTCCTCTGACAAGTAAACCTGAGTCGACTCACTCAATCCCTGTGGAAAGCCACGTCTGTTCTATGGAACTGTAAATTTCAATACACGCTCTGCCTTGTCGCCGATATGCGAGGAACACATGCGGTCAAAGGAAATATACTTTGAAAGAAACGTTCACCAGCTTCATAGACTTCGTATTTATTTAAAACTACGACACGATCAGTCGACGTCCGATTTTCTACGGAATTCACGATCTTCGGTTTCCGGTTAAGTTTACTCCGTCCTGATTTATCGTACTTATTTCATTTATTTTAAAACATGAAGATATTTTGAAGCGTATTTTTCACAGTCGCGGAAATTTTTAAGGACCTGAGTTCCGTTATTTCATTAAACTTACGTATTAATTTACTGTATTAAAGATTAATTTAGTATCTAATAACGGTCTGTGGTTTACACAGTCATAATCTCGGATAACTCTGGTCCTATGTTTGAAATTGCTTATGGAAATAGAATTAATGTTAATTTATTTTGCGCTGTTCTGCCAAGCTATATTTCGATCAACATCGTTTATAAAAATTTCAGTTTGATTCATTAGCGACGTGCTTCTTAATCTTTTAAGATGTTCTGGATGCTTTATCGATTTGCATTTCTGGCTTGTCCTTTTCGTAATTACCATTTACATTTGCTTCTACAGTGTAGTATTAATTTCAAGGCAGCCGCTTTTATTTGCAATATTTGCGGAGCCTTCGCTTCCTCCGCCCTAATGTTTACAGCGTCCTCATTAATTCATCAAGTTTTTCCGCGTTTCCCACTCACAACTGCGGAGCTTATCTTCTCTGCATTCGTAATAACCTCTGTTTCAGATTATTTTCTGTCTCAATTCCAAATTGTAAGTGCAAGACGACTTTCATCGAAGTTTTGTTTAACTTCTCTCTTTCTCCACACAGAGTGCAAAAGTTATTTAGATATGTTCCCACAGTCATACTTTTCTCATACATTGAAAATTGAAAATAAAAATGTAAGAGAATTTTTAATTTATGGTAATACTATTTCCGCCATTTAAAAAGAAATAAATGTCTTCTAATTAAGTCTATACGATTAGCGTTTTGACCAATATCACATTCAATTATTATTTCAATTTCGGGAAGTCGTCCGTAATAGCTAATTGATTTTAGGAAATTAGTGTACTCGGTGTAATTACGCGTGTTTTGTTGACGACTGAAGCAATGTGTTTTATATTAATGTTAAAGGATAAAAATTAAATACTGTAAGAAAAGATAGAAAATCATTTAATTACGTGGGAAAAATTAAAGAAAAAGTAACTAAGCGAACACTCAAGTAACCTTCCTGGTCTAGGGGGAATAAGGTTCCAGTTATTCTTCGCAACTTAAAACTTTTTCGGTAGAATGATCAATGGGAGGAATATTTCTGTGGATTAAACGAAAATACATGGGTCTATTTGTAATTAAATACATCTTGATGGGGTTATGAATATCCACGGAGACTTGTAAAAAATTCGGTTTTAAAAGTGGGCTTTTTTTTGTTAATGATAGTACAAGGATGTCTAGTAAACTTGTAATTCAAATCGTTCATTTTAAAATAGACAATTTAAACAAATTTTCTCTTTTCTGAACTTTTTCAATCTTTATGTCTTACTAATTGTACTTCTTCGTTCAGTTTATCTCAGTTGAATTAACTTGCGTATTGTTGTCATTATCAGTTTATCACAAATACATCTGCGTTATATGGACAAACTTTAAACGGTTTAAAATAGTTGTAGTTTTTTTTCCATTTTAATAGCATATGAAGGTAATTTGGAAAGGGGAATAGGGAAGGGAGAGAGGGGCAGCCAAGGGTTCACTATCCTAGAAAACCTGCATCAGGTAGCTCGGGCTATTGGGTATTTTGATGTTATATCTAACTTCTAGTTCGGTATTCTGCCCCTGGGCTTCTCAAATGCCAGAAAGCGCTGCTTTGGGAAAAAATATTAATGTTATTGGCTTGCCGTTAATCGTTACATGAAATAGTTGTCATCAGTGACATCGAATTTTAATGCGTGGTTACAATTTCTGCTTCGAAATCTGTATTGCATAAAAAATTCTCGTGTAATAACCAGTGTATTCTTTGACCAAATGCTCATCGTTTCAACCGGTAAGTACATATTTATTCACTGGGAATAACTTCATTCTATATTGCTCTTATGTTTACTTTTCCCTTTACAACCCTTTACTCAGTTTTCTAACGAATAACAGTGCGTCTCGCATTTCAGTTTCGTATAAAATTATACTGAAAATGGGTAACCCTAAATAATACAAAAGAGGCACTCTAAATCGATTGATAAAATTAATAATATTTTCAATTTTTTGAAAATAAATTTTTAACATGAGACATATAATTGACATAATACATATAAAAAACAGCTAAATTTACATTATTTTGTAGTTAATGTAACACAAGTTTATATTAGTATGAGAGTGTTAGGAAATCAACATAGCAAAAAAGCGTATAAGTCAGAAAAGTTTTAATGAAAGCTTTATAAACCAAAGTTCATAAACGACGTTTCGTTCCTGAATGTGTAATTTCATCTGGTGATATTTTATAGAATCAAGAAATTTAAAAGGATGAAAATTTCTTGATTCTATAAAATATCACCAGATGAGGTTACAAATTTGGGAACGAAACGTATTTTGTTAAAAAGCTTATATTAAATCTTATCTGGCTTATTGGCTGTTTTACTATGTATATAATTTTATGTTGATAGATAATAAGGAAGGGAAAGTGTTTTATTTATAAGTACTACATCCCAGTTCTGCTAAAAGAGGCAACCTTTAATTCTTAAATTAAAAGAAGAGGAACCATTTGTAAATTTTATTGTTTGCACGTTAAGTTCATATGATTAAGCATCCCGATCTTGATTTAATGCCTTGCGCACCCTCCGCGACACAAACGGAATACATAAGGTTATACTCATGCTGAATACTACGAGCACAACTCGGCTTTATATTTTTTATATCTTAAAATGTTTGTTGTACCAAGAACGTTTAACTGACATAATATTCCTAATATGTTTTACAGTTTAAAAACGATTCTAGTCTACAATTAAAAGTAGTGATCACGAATTTCCCCTAGTTTTTTATGTTGAATGTGCCGCGCTATTCTAAGGAAACCACTGAAGCGAATTTTAAATATATTATTTTCTCGTGTTTATCAAAATAAAAAAGAAATTTAAGTAATATTATCCTTATAAATTTTATAATTAAATGTTTTATAGGAATTTTGAAATTATTTCGTTGAAGTTGGTCCAATAATTCTCAAATTTGTAGTTTTACTTTATACATCTTTTCGTTGTTAGTATTTATATGATTGATTTTTTAAAGGATTGCACTTTTATAATAGGTACCAAAAACAAAACGTTTAGAATTTTTTTTTGAAAAAAGATAATTGCTAGTGTTTTATTGTTAATTTAATATTCAGTACATTCGTTCAAACTCATTAAGACATAAACGTATTCAAAATTAAACTTTCAAAATTTGCCTTTGACATCCATATATAGGGTCCCAAAATTTTGATTATTTTCTAAAAGCTTTCGTATTTGTAATAAATTGAATTTACTATAGTTTTCTTTCAATTTGCATTTTGATTATTCGTGATATATAGTTTAAAACTTTGTGTTCTGCCTGATGCGAATTTTCTCTTTGTATGTCGGTATTTTCGGTAGGTTAACTGTAACATACGACCAGGATTTGAACTATATATGCATATGCTATGAAATGACTATAGATGAGTTGTGTTAAAAAGCTTACGGTCATTTGGCCGCACTCTGCTGCATTGAAGAAGGCTGAATCTTGAATCTCGTGCACGAGGTCCACAGATTACGATGGCCGCCAGTTATTTTCTGACGGCAGCTGCTACGGAAAAGTAGAACTGTGCTCTTCCAAATCGTCTCAGACTTTATGATATTTAATATTTGAAGGACGTTTCCACAGTCGACTGACCCCTTTGACGTTCCAAAGCGTTCTTTCCTTTTAACTCCCAGAGTGCCGTGCGCAAAATTACCACCGCTGCCATAGGCAACTAGCGGCTTGTCTGGCCAGCCACAATGATTGATTTGATGCTTCTAATTAGCCCCTGAGACGGTTTCTATCAGTACGTTACAAGTTGATAACTGCATGTTAAGCTTGAGCTCTCCCCAACTCCCTATGGCCTGGAGAGATGTTTTTCGATTTAATACATTGTAATATGAATGTAATTTACCACGCACTGAATTAAAATTAGTAAAGAGACTGAAAACATATTTGAACCACATTCGTAATAAATGTCAAATATTTTATTATATAATAAATTACTTTGTTCCTTTTTGAGTTCATTTTTTTCACAAAATTCTTTCTGATCCCATGCCCCTCCCCGTTTTTGTTATCCTGTTACAGAAGAGTGAAATGGATTGTCAATGTAGCGTCCTGGTTAGAGGTGGATGCCATTGCTTTGATCTGGGCAAAAGGCAAGCCCTTGGGCAATTTTTTAGTAATATTGTAAATTAATTTGCAATTTTTCGAGCGTGTCTTCACTAGCATTCAATAATTCACAATTGAAATATTTTATTCAAAAAAACAATAAGGAAGTAATTAAGAAAAGCATTATACACCGCCCCCAACCTATACAAGCGGAAATAAAAACGACGTAAAAATGTTCGGAAATTAAAGTATTAGATCCTCTTGTATCGATATTCGATATCAAACACTCGGACATTGTGAGGGCATTCCTGAGTATAATTTAATGCAAGCGTTGGAATATCATTTTATAATTCATTTGGAATTTTTTTGTTAAATTGAGTTGTAGTCGTTTAAAAATGAAAGGCTGGTTCCTCTTAGTTTTTATTTACTTTTGCAGAGGGCGGTTTGTAATGCTTTTTCTAAGTGTACTGTTTGTCAGGAAATAGTATCCCAGGTGTCTGGATCGTGATCTTTCGTAAACATTTGATGAATTTCTAAATAATTACATGTTTACTATGTCTTTTCCTTGATTCAAATATAGTTTTCTGTTAAACAAAATTTTGATTGTATGCAAGGTAATTGGACGTGCGCTTTCGTTAAAGCTGCTGATGCAAGTGGCTCGTTATTTTAAAAGCTCGGTCTGGACTGATTTAACAAAGAGCCGTTTGTTTTCACCGTCAGCGGCGATGGCTTAGATATTTGGTTCTTTAAAAAACAAACTTCATTTTTTCAGGGCTGCATCGAAATTTAACTCGTACTCATGAGTAACCTTAAAATTTACGGGATGATGGCCGCTGTGTTTCGAAATAGAATGTGTTCCTAAATTATGCAAATGCATTCATCAAAATAAAAGTCCAATTCATGCAATTTCAAATCGTTAGATAGTGTTTATTTTTATTTTTCATAACAATACAGGGTGTTTATAAATGAATGATGCGGTTATAATATTTTGTAATATGTATATTTATTACTATATATAGGTAAACCGTACAGCTAAACACTGGCATCTGTCCGAGGTTTTGATGCATTATTCACATTCCTTCAAAACCCTTGGTCACACAACACACATGTACACGGTGTTCAACGTCCGATGTGATGGTCTGCAGAGCATGCTTTATCCGAAAACACTTCCTCAAGAGACACAGGCTTTGACAGTTTATAAACTTGATATTTAACAAACCCCCTCAGAAAGAAATCCCAGGGGGTTAAATTTGGCGAACGGGGCGACAAGGGGAGTAAGTTGTCTGCTGTCGCAGCGCGCCTTAATCCAGCATTGGTGCAGAACACGATTAAGAAGCTTGCGTGAAACTCTGTGAAAATGTATTTATCATAATTATCGTTCAGCCAGGGTTACAACATATCTAGAAATGAATTTACCCGTCACTGTGAATTGTTTGAAGAAATAATTCGCCCCATAGAAAAGTTCACTTTTGGAGAGTCACGTTGATGCTCTATGAGCGTATGAGATTTCTCGGTTCCAGGCATCAAAAACAGTTCCAGCTGCTGTAAGGTTTACCCATCAAAAGTAATAACTACGTTTATTATAAAATTTTATAACTTCACCATTCCCTGCATAGACCGAGTTAACATGTCAATATCATTTAATACTCTGCAATTTCTTTAATAAATATTTTTTTCTGGCGGTATTTGCAAGTAATTATTAAAGGCCCTAATACAATGGCTTTCAAAATTACTCGAAGCAATGAAATGGAAATTTAAAATATTTGTGATTTTTTAGAATTAACTTGATCGGACGCGGTACCGATTACCTTCATCGTGCTATTTGTTGTAAAATCAGTATCAGTAATTGAATGCCTTTTTTTGTTGTTCCCATTATCATAATTTCTAACTGAATATTGGGTATTGATAATTGTTCCAGATCTATCTGCTGGCAAGAGAAACTGTGATTCTGCTTCTAGAATGTAATCCTGACATTGGTCCCCTCTTGGACTGGGTAGTAGACCGTTGCTACACTGGAAGTCCCCAAGTTGCTGACGGCTGTTTTCTGGCTCTTGCTACTATTTTTAGTGCAAGGTAAGAGTGTATAGTTCGCTTGTGCAACATCATATTATGAATTATTTTATAGCATTTTGATATACCCAATGATACGTTTTTCAAGCCCTCTAATCATCTACTGTTATGATTATTTCAGTAAATCTATGGCCTAACTTATATCTGATACTAGATACTCAATTGATTAAAAATTTTAAACTAAATTAATTAAGAGGGTAACAAAACAATTTAAATCTTGAAATATCTTGTTCTTACTCATAAAGAAATGAGTACGTTTTGTGCTCCAGTAAGCTTATTGTTGGGTTTTGGTTTCCTGTACGTTTAGCCGCGTATGGGCTCCAGAACTTAATGCTTAACGAAGTTCTGAAATTATAATTCATGGATGGCTCAAGAAAGCGATAAATGAGATTTCATAAAGAATCGGCGATATTATTTAAATTGACGCAATTAGCAATAATTATCCGTTTTTATCAAAATGCTCAGACGTTTTAATCGTTTGACGCTTAATTTCGTACAGAACTATTGACTTTACAAGAATTAGTTCTTTCATATTTTTATTATATTTTCAGTAAGCTTCGATTGAAAACAAAATATTATTACGTGTTTTACAGACAAACGCATGAATATCGTGCAGAGTACTTATTCTTGTTTCAACATCAACTTCAAATATTCATTACTTTACAATAGTAAGCCGCTTTTGTTGCTCAATAAAATATTGAAATGGAATTTTTGTGGGCAATAGCCAGAAAGAGGCTTAAATTTCAGTATTCAGAACTAGCGTATTTTCTTTCCGTGTAGGTAATTCAAATATTATTTTACCCTTCATACGTTAAACGCTAGCTTCCTAAGAAAATGTATTGTTAGGCCTATATATTTTTGTTGATATAAATATAATTATTATGAAAAAACACATATATTGGAAGCTCAAAATGTGGAAACCGCTTACCTGCGTATATTCCTCTTCATATTATGCTTCAGATAAACCCATATTCATATCCTAATGTCTTTAAGTGTGTTAAATGCCATATTTGTTTGTAAACAAACAGCAAAAGTCTTTCCGGTTGAGGTATAAGGAATTATTTTGTCCCGTGCTCATCATTTACGTAGAAAGTTATGACGATTATTTTTGGATTTGTCACACAAATTTGGTGTCCGTCTGACGTCTTGCCAATTTCTAACCGCAGAATCTATTGTGGAAATAATGCCCTGATGCCGTAATCCGACAAGCTGAGGTCAGTATTCGTACCTGTCGCCTCAAATGATTTCCGTTTCTCAAACACTGTAATATAATTCAAATTAAGGATACATGTATATATTTTCAAATTTTGATCTTAAATAATTTATAGTAAAAAATGCGGACGATACATTGTTTTTTCGACGTTATTTCGAATTCCATTTCTAGAGTGCAATCAAAAAGAATTTACGGTTCTCGAATTTATTGACTTTGACAAAGAGGTCTATATATATATATATATATATATATATATAAAATAAAGAATAGATGAATAATTATTGTTGACAAAGTTTTAAACTTTTATGTAACGAACTACAATTCGCAACATAATTCCACTTAGGAGTTAAGAACAACCAAATTTCGAAACAAGATCGAACAGCAAATTGTTAACTGAAAATCAATTAAACGCTTAAAAATAGTTTTTGTTATATATTTATACATATATATTGTTATATAAACTTAAAATTAGTTTTTGTTATATATATCAGAGATATTGTATATTTTCGCATCCGTATCGATTTGACATATGCATCCGCTTCCTCAATAATAAATGTGGATGTTCATGTGGATGCAGATGTAGCGCTGGTCGCGACAAGAAAGAAAAGTTTTCAATTTTGTTGAAATAGAAAAAATTGTGTCATCGCCAGCTAGTTAATCCTCGCTATAAGCACAAGATTTTTTTACACCAGTGACCGAGGAAATGCTTAAAGATGAGCAATACTGAGTATGACGTTTCAGGTTCTCGTAATTCCTTAGGGGCTAAAAGAATGAGACATTCCTCGGAAAAAGATACGTTACGATCAGAAAGCCATGCTTAAAAAATGTTCTTGACATGATGGATTCGTCAAGTGAAGATGAGAATTAATAAAGACTATAAAATGGTAGTGCTGACGATGTACTCAAGAAGGAATTAGTATTTTACCGACAAAGGTCAATATAAATGAAAATCCGCTAGAATGGCGGAGAAGAATTGGAAATATTATCATGCAGATTTTTTAAGGCCTCTACCATCCAGTGTTCCTAGGGAGCAGTTATTCAGTAGCGCGGATTTACTTTATGAAACTGCGAAATAGACTAGAACCTGAAAAGGCGGTTGGCCTCCCTCTTCTGTTCTTACTCCACACACTTTCCTCTTATGTCTGGAAACGTGGTCTATTAATCTCTCCCTTAATACTTAAATATTTTCGATGAAAGCACATACGTCGGTTCTGAAAAACTAGTCGACATACATCTAATTTTCAGTATTCTCCTATAGCACCACATTTCAAAGGCTTCTATTCTTTTCTATCTATTTATTATGTTTTACAAGTCTTCTTCTGACTCCCATAATACTACAATATCATCGGCAAAGCGTAGGGGGTTTATTCCTTGTCCTTGCAGTATGATTCCGTTTTAACTTTCTTCATCGCCTGTATTATGTATAAGAGCTTGGGCGACAGACTGCGTCCTTGTCTCATTCCTTTCTTGATTTCTGCTTTCTTTTCTTGCCCTTCAATTCTAATTACTGCTGCCTGCCTTCTGTAAAGGTTATGTAAAAGCCTTCTTGCCCGATATTTTACTCCTGTCCTCTTAATCCTTAATAGTGTGTTCCAGTTCACAATATTAAAGGTTTTTTTTTCTAAATCAACAAATGCCATGAATGTGTATGTCTTATAAAATGTTTCAGACAAGTTCGTCATATTAAAGTAACCGAGTTCTTTGTGAAGATTACGTAAAATATTCTTTAAAATCTATATTTTAATAGACCTGTTATCGCTATAATTACAGGTATTATGTTTACGCTTAATTCACATTTACCAGTTCTTCAGAATATATTTTTCATCATATATTTATTACATTTACTACGACAATTATAACTGATTAAACAACATGGCTGTATTATTTTGATTCTGAATAAGTTAAATTTTTCATCGTCAGTGCCGGAAAAATTCTAAAAGTAATGGGAAGATTATGGTCAGTTTTCGAAAATCAGGGAATGAATGGCGTATTACTGGTGTATCACATAACTAAAAGTGATGCATACTATAAGGATCCACTATATTGTCTCTAGGTTCTTATAACTTACAATAAAGACAAAACATCTAAACTGCGAGCTAAAACACCGCGCTATGATGTAATGACACACGTCTCGAACGTTGTTGCGACTATCATTCAAACGTCAACGTGTTGTGTGTTTGTCATCATTGTTGCACAAACTGATTTTCTCAAATGTGATAAAACCCCATCTTGGCGTTGTTGAACACTAGTATCAATGGAGAATGCTTTGGAGACAGTTAAGAAAAACCCGTTACACAATTCCTTGCAGCATGTTTTTAAGTCTGGAGCATAATGGTTCCAGTTAATAAGGACTAACAAAATTTGCATGATTAAAAATATTGTGCTCATTCCTCATTAAATGGCCTTTGTGTACATAGGTAAAAGAAGTTATGAAACTTGGCTAATAACAACGGGAAATTACTCATTTGTGCCCGAGTGAAGTTTTTTCCGGTTGCGCAACAAGTTCAAGATATTACGTCCGTTGGTAGTTATGAGACAAAGACTTCCCTTTTGAATGCTTTGGCACCCCGAGGCTGCTCCTGTCAGCTTTGACTAGCACTCTGATCTCCAGATGGGGTCAAATCAATAGAGTCCCTTATACTAAGAGAAATTCAGTAACCACAACATCGAGCACAGCGAGAATTTTCAACTTTTGTGTTTATAATTTAAAGTTTTTCTGTTGTAAGTCATCGAAGCCAACTTTCGAAATGTTTTAAATATTCAGCAGTTTATAAACAAACGAAATTCGTTCACTAATTTTTTAAATATAGCCATATCTTGAAATTCTTTTGGCATTAATGTGCGTCAACAATAACTAATCAACTTGCACTTGTTTTTTAAATCGCATATTACTTATTAATAACATTCAATCCTCTTTTATCCCACCCACAGCTCTCTCTCTGTCTATATATATATATATATATATATATATATATATATATATATGTAACGTATTAACGAAATGTTTTTATTTGAAAGGCCCATGTATGCCGTTACGTATAGAATAATCACCGTTAAAATGTCCGCCGCGGCTTCTCAAGTTGATACGATCCGAATGGTCCATTTTTCAGTGACTGCCGCATAGTTCGTTTGAATTTGAGCTATGGCCTGGGTTATATTGACTTTAAGGCCATTGGTCAATTACGGCCTATTGGCATAGACCTGAGACCTCAGGGAACCCCACAAGAAGAATTCTGGCGGATCAAATGGCACGATCTTGGTGGAAAATTCACGTCACCTCTGCTAGAGATAACTATGTCCTAAAATAGTATGTCTATCGTGGCGTCTGCTGTGTGGCACGTAGCGCCGTACTGCTGAAAACCACCCGTCATCGACAGCCATGTCATTCAATTTGGTCCAAAATAAATCGGTTATAACCGTTCTGCAGCTGTCGTCGTTGTTGGTGATGGCATCACCAACGTCGTTTTGAAAAAAAGTACGAACCACTGACGCCGCTGGCCCAAAATCCGCACCAAACAATAACTTTTTAAGGATGCATTACTATCCGGCGAACCTCGAATGAGTTGGCTTCGTCCCATTTACGGCAGTTGTGCTTGTTAACATAGCCATTCATCCTAAATTTCACATCGTCGCTAAAGATGATTTTTAGGCCAAAGTTTGGGTTGTCGAAGCTCTCGGAAGCCCAGTAGACGAACAAATGGCGTTATCTATAGTCAATAACTTTGAGCTGGTGGGTCAGTTTTATCTTGTAGGCAAAGTCCCAACGGAAAATTCGCGAAGTTGAGGTCTGCGAAAGGCCAAGTTCTTGTGCAAGCCCCAGTTTCTACTGCACCCTTCCACGGACCGCGGCGAACTGGTTTTCACGTATTTGACCGCCAAACGTCGGAGAGTCGACTTCGAAATAGGTGCAAAAACGTTCACAACAACGAACACTTATTTTGATAATACAGACTTATCAAAAGGACGTGCTGCTCGATCGTGTAATTGCTATAGTGATTTGGCGTCAGTGATTGAAAAATAAACAACAGATTAGACTGACACCACCAAAACAACATGGCCGCCACCGATTGGAAAACCTCTATATATATGCATAAATGATGGGCAAGGAGTGAGAGGGAGTGGGGGGGGGGGGCTATGACAAATATTGTTGGGAATCCGGCTGTGAATCCTACCTTAGTGGCAGCGCAAACTGTACCATTGTTACGTTTACCTCCTCTAAATTGTAATTGACGTTGTTAAACATAAAACAATTAAATAAACTGAATAAAACAATCGATTATTATCTAAAAAATAATTTAATTAATAAATGTATAAAACTTTAAACATTTTTTTAGTTTTTCACACTATATTCAAAGTTCTGAACACTATGCCCGTTGTGAAAAAGGCACTTGAAGTTTATAAATTTGCAAAAAATCAATATCAGGTAAGCAGGGGGTCTACCAAGAACTGAAAAACATTACATGTGGTTTGAGAGAGAGAATTTTTGGGAATCTCTGCTGTAGGAGATTGATTATTGAATAGTCGCATACCGTAACAGATATGTTATACTATATAGTTTATAATGTATGAAAAGTGTAAATTGAACTAACATATTTCATTGTAACGATTTCTTGTACTTTTGTCGTATTTTAAATGACCATGTATCGATTATAATTTTAATTGAAGCTCATTATTATTATAAATTGTATTCCATAAGACCACCTGACAAAATCAATTCTGTCTTTGTGAAAAATACGGGACAGATGAAAGCAAGGTAAATAATAGAAAGATTCCAGAATTAATGAGCTCTGCGTTAACAACGTCTCGATTTTTATTTTTGCAATTATTTCCTTGCCGCATGGATTCAACTATTGGTTTGTTGAATTCAAGTACTGAGCTAGAAAGTATGCAAAGTTAAGTTTTTTTATTCTAAAGACACGAGACTAACACTAAGCATGATTTTTATATCGTTATCTGATATTTTTATAAATGATTTAATTTTAATCATTATTTCATTGTCTTTTTACACTTCATATGACGACTATTGCTACGAATTTTTAAACATTTTTGGGAATTTATCTGGTTGTTGTTGTATTCAGTCCTTAGACTGGTCTAATGCAACCTTCCATTCTAACCTATTCTGCGCATGCCTTTTCATTTATACATAGTCACTACATCCCTCAACCTCCCTAATCTTTTTTAGCGTTTTCCATCATTGGTCTCCCTCTTCTGTTCTTCCCACACACTTCCCTCCAACGCTAATTTTACAAAACCTTCGTGTCCCAAAACGTGGCATAAATTTATCCCTTAATACTTAAATTTTCTCGATGAAATCACATACCGCGGTTCTATAAGAAATTAGTCTACATAAAGTAAAAGAACTTCGTATGTAGCCTTCTGGTTTATAATCAATAATCTTATCAGCAATTACTTAGAGATCAATTTAGGTTTTTTAGCTTTAACATTCACGCTATATATCATTAATGGGAAATAATGTCTACTGTGCTGCTTGAAATTGATAGCCAGTACACACACTAACTGCAATAAAAAAGTAAGAGAGTAATGATGTTACTTCAGTCTGGTTTAATGGAGATCACACAATAATATTAACATTTATTCACATATTACAAAGAAGTGTCTCAGTTTCTGAGTATCTGATATGGTGGAAATTATATAAGGGAATGGGGATGGGATACATATTATGAGATTACTTAATTTGCTTTCCGATTTCCGTTTTTGTTGCAAGATGGTGTTTTGCAATGCTATTTGAGAAATGTTTGTAAAAATATCATTGTTTCTTTTAAATAGTTTATCATTTAAATATAATTATTAGTCAATTATTGAATATTAGTGGATTTGAAAATCGTTACGTTACTCCTCTTAAATCTATTATTCTTGAAAAAATATAGCTTCAAATTGACATGATAAAACCAACGGAAGATTGAAAAGGTGTTCTATTTTACATGAAATTGTCTTTATTCTTCGAATTTTTTGTGCTCCAAATTTTCTCCGTTTTGTAAATATTATTCGATTTTACATAATAAATAATCTTGGGCTTATTACTATACATAATGTTTTATATTATTCTTTCTTATCCGAAACTGTTTCTAGTATTATCGACGAATACATTCGTAATTGCTTTTACTAAATTAGGAACGTGTAATGAATTTTTAAGAACCTTTCAGAACTTAAATTACGTTTTCTTTATATTTTACATAGCGAGTAAAATTCTTTTTAACTTAAAATGTGAGCAAACCAGGCATGAATAATTATACTTAAATGAGTTAGTGCTCTTGTCTGCTTGCATAGTAGTTTAGTTGGGAAGTATTACTTTTCAGTATTGCGGAAAATTATTTTTTACGTGGGGTTGTAATGTTTTATCTATCATTACACATGTGCATTCCATTGTTACCGTTTTTCCGATTTTTATTTCACAGGGGTTCTTATTAATTCATGAAGTCAGTTTACGTATAGTATTTGTAAATCCAAATAATCCAAAGTTGTTCGTATGTAATTAATAAAATTAAGCTGAAATTTATATCATTGATTTGAATATGTCTTTAGTACTATAAAAATTAATATTTGATTTCTCTGAAATAATTTTTATTTCGTTGATTGATAAATGTGCTGGTAATTAAGGTTCGAGGGTTTATTGTTGGTAGTGGCTGTGCCTGTCTCAAAACAACTTGACAATATAAGTTGTCACTCACTGGATTGTGTCTGTTTATAATAAAGCTTGTGATGCAGTAGTCAGCGATGTGCGTAATCAATAGAAGACTTGATTTAGGTTTCATCCGGTATGTTTTTGGATGACCTTCGAGATAATATTGGCGTGAAATTCGACTGTGACGTGCAGAGTTTTTCTTGGCAGCTTACCTTATTTTTGTATTTATGCGTGCATGCACATGTGTAATCCGATTTTCGGCTTGTTTGCAGACTGCGTAATAAGTGCGGAAGGTTACGTCTGTTTCGTGACAACTGCGTAAAGGAAATGTAAATGCTTTGTCTGGCAAACAATACTCAAAAGAACCCGTCAGAAGCGAAACCTTGTAGCAGTACTGAGATCTCTGGGGAGAAACTCTCGAGAAGTGCCCCAATTAGCAAGGGTAATTCGGCCTTTTGGAAGGTGGCAGAAAGCCTTACGTTATAGCGAATAAGTGGTGAAAATATATTACTTTTGTTTGTGGGAACTATTATGACCGATAAAGGTTTGAAATGACTAGAATGGTAATTATAGACTTCTTTAAACGGAAAATATTAGATGCAAATAAATGTGGAAAGACTGGAATTCAAAATTGAGTAATTCTGTAAGATAGAATTCAGGTTCATTTATAACTCGAGAGCTTGATATTTCATAGAGATTGAAATTTTTCTCTGCTCTCTATTTCAATGCGCTAATTATATACAAATATTGTTTGAATAAGATAATTTTGAACTATTTTGGATATCCAAAATTACTTTCCCTTCCTGCCAAAAAGCTAGTATTAATAACTAAATAATATTAAGTGCTTCAATTAACTAATCTATTTATTTGTCGTTTACTGTGTATTCGGTTCCAAATAGGGGGAAAATTAATTAAGAAATGTTCTTGATCCATATTTGACGTTAGGGGGTTTAAGGGTTTTCCTTTCGTTGTCTTTCTTAAAGATCAGTTGGGGTGGTACTTAATGGGGAGTGCATGGCAAGGCCATTTGGAAACTCTTAAAACAGATTGTTGAATGGTAAGTAAGAGTGTTTTTAGGACAGAAAGTTAAAGTTCCCCTTGCGAACCTGAACATCGAACCGTATAAATTTATAGCAAGCTCCAAATTTTCTTCAGCAAGACGGGAAAGCCTCGATAACAGTCCAACTGGAATTTATTGAATTTAATAGCTTATTTCTTTAACGGCTAATTGGACCCGTATGTATCTCTCTGATTACTAATCTCCTTTCCTGAAGACGGAAAGTTTTTTGTTCGAATCATGAATCTTTCTTTCTCCTCTACAATGGAAAACACGAACAGAAGTACTCTAATTATAAAGAATCCTAGAATTTCAAATAGATAATTTTGCATATATTACAACTTTGAGTCTTGTAATTCAGTAAAATAATCATGGAAATACTTTTATCCCACTTGCAATTAAATAATTTTTTTGGTTAACAGGCTACATGAGGGTGATCCTGAAACAGGCTACTCACCTTTAATACCATAGGGAGGGAATTGAAAAGGGGGATGCGGAAGGTAGAGTAAGGTAGCCAAGGGTTAACTAGGGCCCCCGGACTATGGTTTTAAGGATCCTACCCGGTGTATCACCTAAAGAGATGCAAGGAATGTTAATTAAAATAAATTATTTAGTAAAAATTAATTATTTATTCTGTATATGAATTTTAATTAAAATAAATTATTTAATAAAATTAAATTATTTATAATTTATTTATAATTTATTTTAATTAAAATTCATATACAGAATAAATAATTACTCGACTATGGGAAAGTTCTTGATCATTTTGTTTTATTTATGAAATAAAATTTGTGGTCATTTGGGACGTATGTATTTTTACATTACTTATTTATACAAATTATAATAATTACAGGACTGTTGATTACTATTCCTTTCAGAGCTTTAGGTCAGTAATTAATTTTACTGCACGGTGTATAGTGTGTATAGTCTACTGTTGAGTATGACATTTAGGTTGTTTGACATTTGTTTTGTGTTTCCGTGAGTTTTGTGTCGATTTATAATATCTCATATACATTTTTGGGACGGTAACAGGTCACATGAGGGTTATTGTGAAACCGATAACTCCCATCTAATTGTATAGGAAGGGAAGTGAAGTTGCAGTTGAGGGACTTTCCGACTGTAATTAATCTCAGGAAGAGTTGGAGACATTCCCCAAACCATAACATCAAACTTCCCAAAGTTAACTCCGTAATCTCTAAATCCATAACCTCCCTAATCAAAAGCGCCCTCAACCACCCAAACCCCACCACCACACTACCGTAGCCTCAAAAGAAAACTCCCAACCGACGTTATCCTTCCCCCTGATCAGGCACTCCCTAACCCCACAGACCACATTCTCATATATTCTCCAAAAATCAGTTCCCTGCCTGTCAACCCTCACCCACCCACGTGGTATGCCACTCAGGTACTCACTCACAAAATTAAATAAATAAACCAAAGACATTCTGATAAAGTAGGTTAATCTATTGTTAACCCACTCCACCTGCCGACATGCTAATTATATACATTATTTTAATTTTGTATTGACTAGTTAATGTATATACTGAATCATTATTGTACCAACTAAAAATCAATACAATAAAAGTTTTTATATGAATAATAATAATAAACATTCCCCTGCTCGTTGTTGTTATTATTTTGAGTATTCTAAGAAGCTGTTTCCTTGTATGTAAACCGACACAGTTACGTTTAAGCAACCGCAGTTTTTTTTAACAAGTTCTCCCGGTTTTTTCGTGTAACAATCGACGTGAAGTTTAGTGAGTGTACTTACCCTTTACCATAGTTTTTGAGTATAAATAATTCTTGTGTTTACCTTGTATGTCTGAATTACTATATTTATGCTTGAAACAAGTTTTTTACTTCGGTGCTAGCAAAAACAGTTTTGGTGAGGTTGTACCTTTACTTTGTTTTTAGTAGACCTTCAGTGTCGACATTTTGTTTAGTTTTCGGCTCGACTCTTTGTAATTCTTGAAGTTTGATAAACAGTAGGAAACAGTTTACAAGTCAGGTTCTGATATTTTGAAGTTACTGTCAGATATGCCTTGATGGAACAAAAAGCTCTGATTATTTGTCGACGTTATTCATGTTGAGTAATTTTGCAATAATAATTTGTATAAACCTGTCGTGATACATACGAATTGTACTCATTGGAATTAGTTTTAATTTTTAATATTGCAGCTTAAATGACATTTTAGATTGTCTTTGGATTACAGATTGAAGCAGTCTATTCATACACCAATATTTCAATTTAATTTTTAATACGTACTTTCCTCTTTTTCCCACTGAGCAATTATATTTTCCAATCAGTCCACCGCCGCTGATGGGAAATCGTGAACAAATATTTTAGAATGAATTCGAAATATTTTTTCCACAGCTGACATCTCGCGTATGAAATATTTATTATTCCATAACTGAAAGTCATTTCCGCCAAACTTTTAATCTTTTCTTTATTTGATTTAATTACTCATTTACTTAATTAATAGATGTTTTAAAAACTAGTGTTTGTTATTTGAATTGCCAGTTTCATAAGTCTTACCTCAACCAGTTAACTTTGTAGTAAATTGCATTACCTTTTAAGACGTAATTATTTTCTTAAATTCATCCCATAATCGAGCGCTACAATCGCGAAGAGATTTAATGTTAATTTTCGATTCTGCCTCCCCTTTCCGCCCCCCAAATATTCCTATGTAATCAAATATTCGTGGACAGGAAAATAATTTAACTGTGAATTATGTATATGGAATTTACGTCGTGATACAACCAACGAGGCTTATGATAAGTACCGTTTTACAGGGTTTCATTAAATAACTTAAACTAAATTACTGCTGCTGACGACATAAAAAATATTTAATAAGACGGTTTCTTACTGCGATCATAAATCTATCATATAAATCTTTTGTTTTAGGTTGTATTCTAGAACAGTGCTTAGTATTTTACGTGCCCCACATAAGCTTCTTTGAGAGAGCACCATAGATCATTAATCGGTTGCGAAGAATAATCTGGGCTGGGGAGTAGGGCATTTATTGCTTTGTTATCCGGGAATTATTTACCGGTCGTAAAAGAGGATTTTCCCGGACTTATGAGCAGTAAAACGACGAAGCCATTTGCATCTGCCCGATAACCGTTGATGTGTAGTAAGTCGCTTGATGTATAATTGATATTAAAATATAAATGGAAAGCTTCCTTAACTTAGGAAGAACTGAGTTTGAATTATTTTAAATTAAATTGCCTAAATAAGTACGAAAGATTATATATAATTTTCTGTTTATTAAATTTTATTTTTCAACATAATCTCCTTTCAGGTCGATACATTTTGACTCAATATCTCTTTTTGTTGACTCACTTTTTTCATTGCATGTCATTAAAAAAAGTCACAGACAATCAACTGACGAATACGTTGGTTCGCATCGAAACTGCACGTGTGTCTGCGTGCAAGAGCACTTTCTCCTTGGCCACATGAATGAATATGAAAATAGCCTATGTTGTCCCATTCAGGGCAAAGGCCTCCCACAAGTAGGGGGAGCTTTTAGTAGTTCACGCGGTGAGTTTAACCGCGTAAGATGTCTTATTAATACACTACACGATTTACACAGTCACGTAGTCGTAGTTCTAGTTCTTTCCACTTATTTCTGTCTTGCTATTCTGATCCATTGTCCTCCTGCTTGTTTTTTGAATAGGTCCGTCCACTTTCGTCTTGGTCTTCCTGGGAGTTTCTTGCCTATGTAGGGGTCCAATGTGGTAGCTTGTAAAGTCCATCTTTCGTCTTGTAGCCTTCCAACGTGTCCTCCCCATTTCCATTTGGTCTTTGTAGCCTGTTGAGCAACGTCTTTGTTGCTGACATCCTATGTATCAAGATGGTTGATACTCTATCTTTCAGAGAAATGCCAAGGATCTTCCTCTGCATTTTCCTCTGGCATACTTGTGGAGTGTTTCTCTCTTTTACTCTGAGAGCCCATTTTTGACATCCATACAGTAATACTGGAGAAACGCAGTTTTCTAGTGTCTCCATTTTGACCCTCCTATTTAGGATTCTGTCCTACAATATAAACTTTAGAGACCAGAAAGTTTTCCAAGCTGATGAAACTCCTCTCTTTATTTCTTCTTCCATTTTGTTGCTAAAGGAAATTATTTGTCCTATATATATATATATATATATATATATATATATATATATTGTGATGTATACAGTAGCTCTGTTCCTTCAAGATATATTGGAGTTTGTACTCCGTTTGTCATCACTTGTGTTTTAGATTTATTCATTGATAGTCCTGCCAACTTGCTATGTGAGTTTAACTCTTGAAGCATTGATTGTAACTTGCTTGGAGTTTTGGCGAATAGAACTATGTCGCCTGCAAACCTCAAGTTTGTTAGTCTCTTGCCATTAAGGCCTATTCCATGTTTCTTATTCCATTTTAATTTTCTGAATATGTCTTCCAGCATACAGGTAAATAGCTTTCGGGAAATGGGTCCCCTTGTCTGACTCCTCTTTCCACGCGGAAATGTTGGCCTGGTTTTTCAGTTTTTACTCTTGCATAACTTTGTTTATAGATTTTTCTTATACTGGATGTATTTTACTTCTACTCCTTGGTTGGTCAGTACTTGAAGTATGTTTGAGTGTTCGATTGTATCAGAGGCTTTGCTGTAATCTACAAAAGCTAGATAAATTTTTAAGTGATTTTCTTCTGACTTTTCTATTAAGCTCTTAAAAGAAGCTGCAGATCTCTTAACCAATCATTACAGAAGTGTTTAACAAAATCATACAAACGGAGATCATTCCCGACCAAAGGAAAATAAACACGATTATACTCCTTCACAAAAAAGGTACGAAGGATGGCCACATATGAACTTATATTTTCCTGGTCCTAGAAATCCCATAAGAGCCCATAATCTAAGCCTCCGTTTATTGTTCGTCCTTTATTTCTTAATAGTTGACCTGGACGTTTCAGCGTGCTTTCCAAAAATCTTGGCTATCGCTTTTCAGCTCTTCGTCATAGCCGGTTCGTTGCGGAAACTTATCGAGATTTTCTCTCTGTAATGTAGGGTTAGATGTGTCAACAGTTATACACCGAAGTTGAAGCTCGTCAGAATTGCTACCTCAAACTAGTTTCTGAATCGACCACACGGTTACATTAATTCATCACAATGAGAAGCCTGATACACACACATTGCGGGAATTCTTTTGAGAGAATTTTTGAAGCGAAATTGAAACTTAATTAAACGAGTTCACGCGTTGCCTCGTCGGCGACTCAAGGGAATTCGTGAATTTTGCAGATTGTTTCTGATATAGTGTCCGAATTCTATACCCTGTACGATCTTCGTCACGAAACTTGTTCAACCAATTACAAACGGTTTAAGCGCTTGAGCAGATGTCACGGACATAATCCAACCGGATAATTGTATATTTAGATGATTTGCATTTCAAATGGGATTGTTTATTTATTTCTCGAAAATAATTTCTTCACTTCTTCACAGCGCGTTGTGTTCCGTTTATTAACAATTATGAAAGACTGTATTTGCCTTTGCATTACCTCTTAATTCCATTTTTTGTAAAAACATTAAAATAGTACATATATTTGAAAGTTGTTTAAGTTTTTTACTTACGATTAGATTATTTTACTTTTACAGAACAAGTATACCTAATATATTATTACTAGTAATTTATTTGTTTGCGAATTCTTCTTTATTGTGATTATCAAAAGGAACATTAGGAAAATTTAATGTCGTCTGGATCTATTTTGGTCTTCGATTTTATTGTAATCTTTAATCTTAATGAAGATAATCCCAGTCAGTCCCATTACTAATCACGCGATAGTTTCGTCAGCATGACTTTCTCTTAATAGCAGTACAAACTCCCTTATGGTATTCACTCTTGTAGATAAATCTAATTTTGTTCTATGTACCTTCTACTCAGTGGCCTTAGTTGGGCCAATTCAGGTCATAGGCGTGGTGTAAATCGAGGTTGGCATGTTTTGGCCGAGATTGGCGAAGGCTGGAAATGGCATAGTCGAACGTTTCTCCACACATCAAAGGGAGATGCACATGACCTGTGTGAAGATGGAACTCAAGTCACCAACTGTGGCTGGCCGACATTGGCGACCAAATATATGGGCCAACTATTTGCCCATAGTGAAGAGGATCTATGACATGTGCATTCGAATTCAGTGTCCCCCTTATTGTTTTGTTTTTTAGCCTATCAAAATAGGTAGCTATGATTTTGAAACGTTTTATAACACATTAAAGAACGTAGGTTTTCCCGGCGTATATGCTGAATAAAGTATTCTCGGGTTTCCGTCCGGGTTAGGTTGCGAATAAAGCGCGACGTTTCGACGGCTGATAGCCTTGCCGTCATCTTCAAGCTTTTATAACACACAGTACATTAAAAATACATTTAAGTACTCCTTTAAAAGTTTTTAAACATAATGAAGAGAAACGTAATCAGACGAATTTTTAAAATAAAATCTGATTAACTTCGTGAGAATGTGGTTAGAAGTTGCGATAAGTGTATGAAGCGATTTGCAATGTTTTTGAACTCTGCGTACAATTATGCATAATTTATGATTTCTATATTTTGTCTAATAAATTCTGTTATCGAAACGTCGGTAATCATAAATTTAAGTTTCAATGTAACGGAAGTATTTTACCGTTGACATACCTCCGTAAATGACGACGGCCCTAAACACGCAAATCGGGATTAAAACCACGTTTGACTTGTTAATATTATCATTACAAATAGCTGCTGGCTGAGCGTGTCTGCCGATGAAATTTAACAATCTGAGCTGTCAGTGTGGTCAAACAATAGTACATTTGTACATAATAGCGGCAAACATTCAGTTTTCATTGAAAATCGTGATAATTGATTTAGTCTGTAGTTGTGTATTAATTATTGTCGACGCTTGCGTTCTCTTTTTGCTAATTGCGAACATACTAATGTGATGTTTTAAAGGCAAATTCATTTTCTGGAGAGGAGATTCCGTGAAGCAGTAGGTCAAACTTTTAATAACAAACGTTACATATATCAGCAATATCCCTTTGTATTTGAACATAAAAGAGTGATTTATAACAGTATAAGAGCACAAAAATCTGCATTGTGACAATTCATTATAAATCTTCCCTTTAGGTTGAAGTGGTTCATTGGTTCTCTAATAACCGATCTTAAAGTCAGTAAGTTAACGTCTCAATATTATTTCTTATTAATGTTCGACAGTGATGTATCAATAACTATTAGATTTAAATTTTATTTTTCACACTTTGTAACATTAAGTCTGCTAATATTCAACTTATCTGAATTACAACATTTTCAGTCTGAGACTAAATGAAAGGTCCTACTTTCCGAAAGGTCAAACGGCCTCCTTAATAAAGTGTATGAGCAATCTGCGATGCAGTGTAGGCAGCGGCTCCTATTTCATACACCTCTTGGTGGAAATTGTCCGCCCACTTAATGAGTTCGAAAAGTTTTTCCATTTAAAGTCATTCGGACATATCATTTACCGATCGTAATACCACGACGATTGTTTACTGATCGTCGTCGTGAAAGAAAAAGCCTGCAGTTTGGATTCCTCTGCCGGATTAATACAGATTAATTGTGTAGATATCATAAGTTAATTAATCCGAAAATTCAATAAATGATTTATCTGACAATGATAAATATACACAAAACAACGAATATGCCAGCTTTTTTAATTAACACTGTTTATCAAAGATTTCTACTTCGTTTAATCTAGATTTGTGGAACTTTTTAGGTACACAATAAGTTTCCAATAGGCGTTAAGTACAAAGAAAAATTAAATAATATATAAATTTGAATTTGGAAATATAAGATTTATAATTTTTTATTTCATCATTATTTTTCGTTATTATCGCACTGGATCTTTCAATTGACAGTCAATATCTGCTGTTGCATGTGTTGTAATGGATTTTATAGTGTTACTGTGTAATGACGTTTTCGTGTGGAGTATGAAGACACGTGTTCTGTTTATCGACTATGCCGAGCGTACGCGATGTGCGTGTAAAGTTACTGTTTAGGCGGCTTTCCTAACTTGCCTATAAACATGACGATCTGACAGTCATTAAATGATTAAACATTTACGTATTCATGGTCCGAATAGGCATTGTCCTAATCAACAGATTTCAATATTTATAAAGTAAGTTTCATTAGGTAATGCTGTTGTACGTTTGTATTTACCTGTCCTTTTATAGTTTTAATGATTTCGTAGGACCAAGTAACAATAAAAATGACGAAAATTTATAACACCTTCATATTAAATTAACCTTTTCTATTCCACTTCGTATATGTAAGGACATTGCGATTAGAATAATCTGTAGAGTTTGTCGCTTTTGCCTTCACAGTTGTCTTGGACCTTAGTTGTCTGGAAAAATCTAATAAGATATAAGACTTTAATCTAACACTAGTTGTCGTGTAAATAAATATTATTAGAACGTTTTTCTCTAAATGTTGCAACACATTTCTGAAAAAAAATCCAAAACCAGATTTTTGTATAATCGTTCTGTTGTTCAACTCTCATTTTTTATGTTTCTTTAATTGGAATGAAATAAGTTTTTGATGAAAAAGTCTGAACTAAATTAATATGTGGAAGCGAATTTTTTAAAATAAATTTTACTTGATCTGTCGTTTTATTAAAACCTTTCTGTTTTGAATCTTAATGTTGCACTTACAAATATTATTGTGAGCTATGTCACGGCATTGAATTGTAAAATGGCGAATAATTATTTTGTTTCTGAGATTTTTTATTTCCGAACAATCAATTATTCCTGTGCTTAACACACGGTCTCAAGACGTGCGCATAAGAAGTGATTGCCTGTTTTGTTTTTGCAAAGTTTCAACCACAAAAGCCAAATTTTAGTAAAAAGGCATTTTGAAAACCCATTACATTAAACATTATTATAAATAATGTAACGTTTTAAAGGGTTTGATTTATTTTAAGTGAGCGGGTGAAATAAATGATGATAAAGTTTACAAGTTTTTATAACATATTTTAAACAATAAACGCAACAAATAAAATAAAATTATCTCCCTGCTCTTAATATATATATATATATACTTTTGGAAAATGAATTTACTTTATAAATTAAAATTGAAAGCATATTAATTCTGTTTCTCAGGGGGTGGTGGGCTAAAATACCTTGGTCTTTATGTTCTGAACAATACTTGATTGTGACAATTTCAACTGTGACTTTCAGTAAACGACACTTATGGATTTATTCTTTATTTGTACTTTACCAACGACGTAGGTGGATTTGGCTGGAACCTTTGGAACCATTGAAGACATTGAAGTAGCAGCTTCTGTAATTGGCGTGGCCCTTTGAAGTCTGCTGATCGCCTCGTCCTTGCGACTCCCCATGTGTTTCTGTCTGATCAACCACCACTCCTCAAACTCCACGTTCAACGACCACTTTATCACTCCATCACGTCTCAACTTCACAACTAACTCCACAATCTTTCATATCCTTCCTCGAAACTTTGGATTTCCCCTTCTCGATTCAAATCTTTCCCAATAGGATACATTCTTACTTTTTCTAGTTCACGAATCCGGGGTTCACACGTCTGCCAGAAAGTCGCTAAAACGCACGCTCCAGAGGTAACTGAGCTTTCAATGGTAAAGTTTAAGATGTGACAAAATATTGAGACTTTTGGTTATTCCATCCCACAAATTTATGACATTGCCAGCCAGTGGCTTCTTTATCCTTCAAACGACCACTCCAAAGGGTGTTGTAAGGCCAGGCCCGCCTTAGTGGAAAAATTTAGATTAAAATTATTTAATTAAAATGATCTGAAATGACCCCTTAATAATTAAGTAAGTCTTCACTATAGTAAAGACACTAATAATACGGCTAGGCTTAAGTTGTCAAACTATAATTATGAAATGGAAATTAAACAATAGATAATAAAGTAGGCAATAATCAGACAAGTCTATGCGAATATCACATAATTTTTCTGTAAAATTGTAAGAGCTCAATGGTACGCAGCACAAACTAGGTGACGCACTTTAATTCTGTCTGTTTTTTGCTTTTTTCATTAACTATTTGTAAATTTTCTAATCATTCAGAAGTTTTTGTATTCCAATAATTGATATCTAGCCGTACTATTAACATATTTATTTATTGTAAGTTTTAAATTGTGTATTGCCTTTATTTTAAAAATTTGTCTTTCGAACATATTCATGTTTATAAACTTGGTCGACAACAAAAAAATAGTTGTCAGGATTATTTAATTAATAATATAAAATGTGATGTTCTACTGCTAGCCACCGAGTTGTGATGACGAAATCAGTCGGCCAGAGCTTTGGGCGGGGGCGGAATACGGTCAGAAGTCCAGAATATATTAAGGTTACCCTTCCCGTCAATCGAATGGAAAGGATGTAGCAACCCCGTTGAAAATTGCATTTTGTTGATCCGGTCGACGTAAGTGAATAGACTCGGATCTGGTCTGCCCGCGCCGTTGCTGTATTTTTTTTCTTCAGAGTTGCTGTCTGTTCTTCAGGTTTTACTATCTACTGGAATAACTCATTTAGTCTGATTATTTAGTACTGTTGTGGACTTACCGTTGATTGCTATATTGTGGAGCATCCTTGAGCGCTTCGGTTACTCACTTCAAGACAGGCCCGCATTATCCATTTGTAAATAGCTCGGTTTCCGCTTCTACTGAATTGCCCAGTTCCGCTGGCCAAAGCTGGGATGCCTGCCAACGGGCAGTTGCAGATGTTATCCATTTCACACCAATGCGACTTTTCAAACTTCATTCAGTTTCATATTTGTAGATCATATCACGCTAATATTCTTAAAATTCATTTACCGCATTAAAAGTAGTTAATATGGAGTGAAAGATTATAATTTTCCAAGTGAGTACGGTATTAATTTTAGTTAAATAGCAAAGGCGAAGAAATGACAATTTCTGTGCACGTATGTTTTTTTTAAGAGTAATTTGTTGACTTTCCACTGTTGTTCGCCATGTAACGGATTTATATAAAACTAATAAATCACCGAAGTTATAAGTTCTATGTTATATCGTAGGGCTTTGAGGGTTATTTTTAATTTGAAGGCCGAAAGGAACTTTAATTACTTATTTAATTACACTACTTTCTGTTGCCCCTAGCTCGTTGTAAGAATCAGATCAGTTCGGTCATGTACACGTGTCAAGAGTTGACAATACAATAGTAAGCAGTTACCATATGTACATTTGTCCTTGTGTTGTATGAGTTATCGTCTCTGGATTAGCCTCTTGACTATTTCTCCTTTGATTCTCCAGTTCATCATATCTTTACGACGAATAATCACGGAAGAAATGTCTGTTATTCTTCGAAGATTAATTATTATCGACGAACTTCCTCGACCTTCCCAGGGTGCGCATTTGTATTGATCCTGCCAATCTGATGAAGGCACCTTACCCCATCTTGAAACGGAGATCATAGACTTGAAATTATTATGATCGTATTTTCAGGTCTGGTACATGATGTATCGCGGAATCTTCCGGTTAAATACGATGAGACGCTTAAAAATTTCAAGTTCTCAAACCATTGTTAATATTAGAATTTGACGTGTGTATTCTGAAAAGTTATCATCATAAAGGTAATTTTGTAATAAAGGAAGATATAGTTGTTTGTGTAACTCAGATTGCTCAATATGCCCCGTTGAGATGCACGGAATACTCCTGTTAGAGATGGACAATCTGATCAAGATCGGATTCAAAGAACTGCTGTTTGAATGACTCACTCGCTCATGAATCAGATCGCGCGGACCGCGATCCGAGAGCTACCGCCGTTTAATTGGTAGTGAGTGAATCAGAATCTCTTTCTTTCTGTATAATATAATATCGTGGGACGATTGTTTTGAAAAAATGAAATTAAGTTGTATAGGCACAAAATATTGTAACCAAACGTTAATATGATATTGTCTTATCTCATTGCCCAGAATATAATCCTATAAATTCCTTCTGTAATCCATTGGTCCACGTATTCTAGCTAAATCTGATTACTAAGAAAGTCGATTTTTCCCATCTCTAATGCCTATGCGGTATACAAATTTGTTCCACAGTATAATGACCATTCCTTGAGATACGGCTCCCACGGCTGTTATGTGTTTCCGCACTTCGACCATTGTTGTTGAGAAGTATAATTAATTAATGTTGTAAATTACTACTTTTAAATAATTAATTTTAATTCCTACTATGAGCCATGTGATACCTAAGTGTCCTCTTTTTAACTGTACATTGTTCAATCACATCCGGTAAAAACTGAATCATTAATTTTTTAAATTTTGAAACACCCTAATATAAACTATTTTCTCAACTATCCAGCTACATATTATAATTTTATTATTACTGTAAATTGTATTAGCAATTTATTGTGTTTACTTTGAATATAGCTGCCACCGGGCCTTATAGCAGCTAAGTAATAATAATAATATCTAGAAGATAGACAAGAATGGAAAAATGTCAACCGGACCAGGGAATCGAACCCGGGACCTTGCGATATCTAGCCGCATGCTCTACCAACTGAGCTAATCCGAGTCGACGTCCCAGGACCGACCTAACACTTCTCCATTCCGTAAACCTAAGCTAGGCTCACCTACCAATTCACTAATCACAATCCTCACGTCCTAATTCTAGGAAATACGTGAAGATGGACATTGCGTAAACTGATCATAATATCTTTTTTCTTCTAAATTCAGTTTCATGGCCTTTGGCGGAGCTTCAGTTAACATAATATTGTGCGTATGTAATGAGTTAAGGAATATTCAGTAGAATTCATTACTCCTAATAATATCGGTAATAATTAGCTATTAGACGATGTTTGGATCGTAAAATATTTTGTTGTTTGTATCTGTTAAAAAAGGCTGGATGTCATTTCAATATCATACCGAATAAATGAAGTATACGTTCAATAAGTGTTCAGATTCTCATGCTTTGCTCTGAATTCTCATTTCCCCTTTCTCTGACAACTTATTGTCCCCTCTCAGTTCACGTCCATACTCGTTATTTTAATTTTTTATATGTCCAACTTAATTTTTGTATTTCACCTCATATTTTCCCTAATTTATTTTTATCAAAATGCATATAGTACAATAACGTCCCAAATATGTCTCTTTTAAGTTTAATCACACTATCGTTAACAAATTAAAAAACAAGAAACGTAAAGTTGAAGTGCAACTTTAATCAAGTTCTTTCTCAAAAAGTAAATGTTAATAAATTTCATGTGTTTCGTTTCATTTGTGCGTAATAGGCTTGAATTGAGCAGTTTCTGGGAAATACAGAAGATTCAAATTTACTTTTAATATTGTCGGGAAAGGATTTCCTGGAGTCTCAGAAAACAAGTATGTTGCTGGAAAATTGGTTTTATATTGATTTACTCACTCATATACGAAAGTCAAAACAGCAGCGCACTAAATTAAATGCCACAACATGCGAATCGCTGCACAGAGCAGTTTTTTGTTCTAAGTCTCCAACTTCAAACACGCCGAGCTTTGATGCGGAGCACGTAAGATCAGGGAAGTAATTTTTGTGTTTGTGGAAGTGTTTCTTGCAAGTGATATCACGTGAAGCTTTCATTCAAACTCTTTGATGGATTTGACGGTATGAATCTCTAAATGGATGCGCAATTGAGTGTTTTATAAAATACGCTCTTAGTAATATATATTAATTTATCTACACTTGAATGTTTTAATGAATGATATGATATGCAACTATTGATGTGTTTTGATAGGGCATTAGGAAGAATAGTGAATGCTACCTACTATCGTATTGTTATTTATATTCAAATCTTAAGAATCACATTAATAAATATGTTATAAAAGCAATGAATTTTCTAAATCAATTAAACACTATTAAAGCCTTACTGGTTCATACACCTCTTACATCAGAATTTTACAACAGGAAATTTTTTACTTTTAATTCTTTTCATTAACACATACTTTAAAGATAAATTATTATTGTTGAATTTACTTGAAAATTAATTTGTTGTAATAGGTATACAAAATCTTTAACAGTCACTTGTATAAAATTTATTTCAGTCAATTGAAATTCATAAATATTAATAAAAAACGTTCGTCCTATTGACGTATGCAGAAATTCAGCATATAACAAATTGGCTAAATTACATTGTAATAGAAACTAGAGTAATTGTTCGCATATGTAATTATAATATGAATCATTATCTGGCCAACGTTCATGGCGATTGTAGATTTATAAAAAGTATTTGATAATGTAAATTGAAACACACTGTTAAGGATTTTGAAGATAACAGTAATAAAATAAAAGAAGAATTACCATAACCTCTACAGATGGCAGTCAGCAGTAATTAGAATTGAAGGACAAGAAAAGAAAGAAATCGAGAATGCAGTATCTCGCTCATGTTATTTAATATAGAACAGGCGACGAAGAAAGTTTAAAATGAATACGGAAAGGGAAAAAAAATGGAAGGAGAAGATATAAAAACCCTAGGAAAACCAACGTGATGGAGTATTGTATGAGAAAGTTGAATAACAAGGGGTGATAGATTGGGAAAGGATATTTTGAAAGAATTTAAGGAATTAAGCTACTAGGAAGCATAATAACTAGGGACGGTCTGAATACCATAACAACAAACGAGAGTATGTTGGTGGTCTTCTGTTTGGACAGAGGAAATAATAGTTGCTTCAGATATATGTTCCTCTGCGCTATATTTCGAGATTATTGAGGCACCGACATGATTGGAAAAATTGCTTGAATTTATATATTTTTTGTATTATCTATTATTTTGGCATAGTGTTTCTAAAGTATGGTCGTTTTTGTGTGATGGACAACAGGTCGATATTCTTTCGTCTCATGTTGCCTAGGACGTCCTAATAACAGCAGGTTCTGTGATTTGCCCCTTCAATAAATTAATTACTTTGTAATGGATATACCCAGTGTGTTGCAGAGTTTCGAGGAGTTAAACTTGACTCAAGCACACTTGTCAGAGCATCGGTCCTTGGCCAAAGACGAACTCCGATCGCTTCGTAATATTTTATTATTATTACTTAGCTGCTATTGGGCATTTGTCCGGTGGCAGATATATACAAAGAAAACACAAATACAATTACAAAAAGTTTACACTAAGGAAGAATTTTGAAGTGTAGTTTTTTATCTGAGTCACACAAAAATGACTTCACTGCACTTCACTATTATCACTTCATTGATTCTAAAAAAATATATACTACTCACGTATTCTTGGCCTGTTCCTAAACTGATTTACGCTACCCGGAAAATCGACAGTATTTCTGCAGGCAAGGAATTCCAATCGAGTATTGACCTATTTACAAATGAAAATTTTCCTACGTCTGTGTGTTGCCCTTTTTCTTTAATTTTGAACGAGTGGTCATTTTTAGAAATATAATTCGGCGACGTAAGATGGTTTGTTATTTCTTTCCAGGCCGGTTCACCCTTTTATCGTCTTTATTCTCACTGGCTTATATAATTTTATTTAGTAAATAACAATATAGTCTATTCATATGGTTTTGCATTTTTTATTTGATAGTGAAGGGATAGATTAATAGGCCACGTTTTAAGACACGAGGGTCTTGTAAAATTAGTATTATAGTGTGTGGGGTAAGAACAGAAGAGGGAAACCAAGGATGGATTATGCTACGCAGATTAGGAAGGCTTTAAGGTGTGCTAGATATAAGTAAATGAAAAAGCTTGCGCAATATAGGTTAGCATGGAGGGTTGCATAAAACCAGTCTTAGGAGTGAATACCACAACATTTGATAATGGCACTTTTCTACTGTTACAGTGAATATAATTTCCAATTTATATATTAATTATTTCTTGAAATGTTTCCTATTATAATGTTGTTTTTGAACGGATCTGAAAAATGAAATCGCCAAAACCTTATGTCGGAGCGGTCATCTTTGATAAATTACAAACGTTTTGCATTCAACTGTGATTTTTTGTTAAAGTACAAAATTCTGCCCTAAATTCCTGTGGTGTGCTGGAAACGTACATGTTAAATTTTAGAAGTGAAAAATATATATTTTTTAACTTGATTTTATTCTTTTAACTGTCTGTAGCAATATAACTTGATTGTTATTACCAACCACCCATATCTCATAACTAGGATTTTATGTTTTGTATATATATTTAAAAAAATTAAAACCATAAATTATCGATTAATTACTTTATGAAAAGAAATTTTGTTAGAAGAATAATATTTGTTCCATTTACTAATACAGGAATTAACTTTTGAAATATTTATTTGCTAATTTAATAAAAACAGTGAGTTCCTGTAGATTTTTTTTCTGAAGCTGATCATGTCGGAAAGGAAATATATTGCTCCACTTTTCAAACAGACTTATGCAAGTATTCCATTAGCTGTCCATGTCGTTTATTTAGGCAATTTCATATTATACATGGTATTTATTACAGTCCGAATTATTTATTTTAAATTTATTTTACGTTTACATTCAACTACTTATAACGATATACGACAATTTATAAACTTTAAAAACTACTGTTTGACTTAACGTTAATGCTTGTCACACACTATTATTGTTTCTCATGTATTGATGTTTTCCTTAATACTCTAGTGAGTTTGGGTGTAATTCAAAAGGTTTGTTTTCTCAAGAAAAAAAAACAGGCGAAGCACTCAAAGTGTCATATTTATTACCTTTTACTTACTTTGCGATCATGGATTGCCCGCCTGTTCATCTACCCGGCTTATGCTAATGTTGTAGTATTCAGTCCTAAGACTGGTCTGATGCAACCCTCCATGCTAACCTATCTTGCGCAAGACTTTTCTTTCCCTCATGACTAGCACAACCCACATCCTCTCTAATCTGCTTGTAATATTCTATCCATTGCCTCCCTCTTCTATTTTTACCGCATACACTTTCCTCTAATGCTAATTTTACAAGACCCTCTGCCTTTAAACGTGGCCTATTAATCTATTTCTTCTCTTGGTCAACGTTCTCCATATTGTTCCCTTTTCCCCTATTCTGTTTAGAACTGCCTCGTTAGTTACTCTATCCACCCATCTGATTTTCAGCATATACCTATTGCACCACATTTCAAAGGCTTCTATTCTTTTCCTTTCCGGAGCTCCTATCGTCCACGTTTCGCACCCGTATAACCCACGCTTCATACGAACATTTTTGCAAACACTTATATTGGCCGTAAGTAAATTCCTCTTTTCGCGAAATCCATCCTTATCTGTGCTATCCTACTCTTTATGTGTACTATACTTTTACCTACCCTAGTTATTACGCTTCCCAAGGAGCAGAATTCCTTAACTTCCGTCAAAATATGCCTTCCCAATCTAACACCCTTTGTTATTCCACTGTTTCCCAAACTACACTCCATTACCTTGGGTTTTCCTGTATTAATCCTCATATTAAACTCGTTCTCTAGGACTCCCTTTATGCCATTTATTATGGTTGCCAAGTCTTCTTCTGACTCCCCTAATACTACAATATCATCGGCAAAGCGTAAGGTTTTTATTTATCACCTTGCAGTATGAATCCTTTTCCATATTCCGTTTTAAGTTCCTCATCGCCTGTTCTATATATATATATATATATATATATATATCCTCTTTGTGACTCTACCGGCGTATTGAGGTCCATCTCCGAAATTTTTGGTTTCGTAATGTGATTCATGAAGTAATTAAAATTTTACTCAAAACAAATGTAAGTTAAACTTTAGCATTAGTTCACGCTATACAGCAATTTAATTATTTCGTTTGACCGCTTACGGGAGAGCATAATCTATTTGAAGTTCTATACGTTTGAAGGGTGGGATATTTTCTGAGGAAGTAATGAACCTAAATCTTAAAAAGATCGACAGAAAACATTTGGGGTGTTCTACACTAAACACAAAATGTTTCGTGACTACGGGGTGAATGGTTTGGGAACGCCTAAGGGCAAATCTTATAACTGGCTGTGTGTTTCAATAACACCGGTATCTAAACTAAGGAGCGGGCGGCATACATTGCCTTTTATTTACAAACAAGATATTATAATGTTGTGGATCCTGGGAATTGTCCAATAATATTGAATGAAAAACGGAATTTTATCTGGAGACCACGTTTATTTTTTATTAATTTAACGGCGCTAATCAGTTTCGACTACTTGCATTTGTGTTCAAATGACGGCCAGTTCACCCACTCCTAGCTAGCGAGATGAAATCTGCATTGACATGTAATGTAACACTCGATGGGATTCGCGAAAAAACAGACAGCCAAGTGGATTGCTTTGGGTCGAACTTAGTACCTCACTACTGTGTAGCTAGTAGCGAGTGCTCGTATTGTAACATGATACATTACAACGCTTTCTAATGTAACGCTCGCAACGAGCTTTACAAATATCAGCTCGAGATAACTTGTGACTGACCCCAATCGCTCGTTTTGAATGCATTTATTTCTCTACACACTACGACCAGCTGATTAGAAAATGTAGAACGTGGGGCTTGCAAGTGCTGTGTTTATTGTAATGGGCTACTGGTACCGAAAGGACGAGGAAAAAAACAGATGGCGGTAGAATTTATTGTTGGTGACGTATTGATGCACATTATTAGGAATTAAGAAATTAATGGACTGAAAAAAAAATTATTCAAATGTTTTCCACAGATTTTGAATATCTTCTCAATTGGTAGGGCCATAAATTAAAATATACCAACTTTAGAATAGTGATATCTGACATTGAAAGATAGGCAGTTACGTTGCGATTTAATTTAAATTTTGGTCTCTCAACCTGCATGTCTTACTTTGCAATGACTGTCAACAATAATTTAAACAAATTTCGATCTTGACAACGAATAAAATAGTTACAAAACAGTTTTCTGACTGTACAATAACTAAATAGACGGTCAAAAAGTCAGCTCATAAATTTATCACTATTTATTTATAAAAGCGACGTTTCGTCTCCATTTTGAGACTTTGTCAGGCGTAAAATTTATCAATGCATCATATTTACTCCTTGACTCCCTTAGCCGAAAAATATTATTGAATTTACATGTTAAGAATTTAGTGTCGTAGTTAGACCACCTCCAGCCCCTGATTGTTACGGCTGAAATGTAAATATTGTAAAGAAAATACTTACTTGTGTCTGACCATTTATTTTTTACAGCTAATTGCTGCCAAGCACAATGTTTTTACAATTTACTGTTATATATTATAATATTGTGGATCCTGAGGATCCCATAGTATATTATTTATCAGATAACATTCGATGAAAGGCAGAATTTCTTCTGCAGACCACTCGATGTTTATGAACTTAAAAGCATAATTAGTGTCGACCACTCGCATTCGAGTTGCTCAGGTGACTGCCCTCTCACACGCTCCTAGCGAGCGAGATGGAACCTGCACTGACTAGAAATGTTACACTGAAGGGTATTCGCGAAATAAACCCACAGCCAAGTGGAGCACTTTGGGTCGATCTGAGTTGTCCGGTTCGTCGCTTGCTACTCTACACTGAATAGCGATTGTTCGCTTTGAAACATGTCATATTACGAAGTTTCGTTTCAACTCAGTCGCTGCCTTTAGAGGCTCTATTTGGCAAGCTCGAACGGCAGTGAAGTTATGGGAAAGAAATCGCCAAAGTTCTGTGACTGGCCATGGGTTTGAGGTATCGGAAAGAAGAAGAACATGACATTAGAAGCACGGGAGATTTTGTATGTCATTTAGAAAGTGATTAGTTCAAAAAAATGACATAGAACCGAGTAATTTTAGTAAAAAATATGTTAGTACCTTTCAAAATTGTATATTTTTGGAAGGATTAATTTTGACGCGGCCACCCTTTGTTTGGAAAAGAAGCAAATGGGTGTGTTGAATTAGTTTTAGAGTTGACGTAACGAAGGGAAAAGGAGTACATAAAATTATTTTAGGAAGAGTGGGAACATTTGTGGGGAAGAGTGGCGAGGGGAGCGAATGTGATTGCAGGATATATATATGTTAACTGTAATATTGATACAGGCAACTCCCCTTTAATATCATAGAAATAACATTGAAAATGGGGGATGTGTAACGTAGACCAAAGCTTACCAAGGCTTGACTAGGGTCCCTGGGCTGTAGAGACGCGGGGAAAACCCTAGAAAACCTGTATCAGGTTGGTCGGACTCTTGGGTACTATTGTCACACCCTTCCTAATGACGGGAGATGAGTTTGTTGTGGGGTCGCAGCATGTTCTCCCAAACACTTATGGAGAGTCACTGTGGTAGTTTTGTTTGCGAGGCACGAATACTTATTTAAATTTGTTTTAATTTATCTTCCTTAGAGCGGAATATAAGCCTACATTACTTTTATAAAATTACTGCTGTGGCCGAAAATTAATAAACTTATAATTTACACTCATTCGTTTTTTTGATCCAGATCTCAAGGTATGATGCAAAAGTCAGCCACTAAATGTTATGGTTATTTGTTTCACGACATGTAGCAATTATTATAATTTTGGGTGTGCAATATTTGTTACCAGCCATAACGAATTTAGCTAATTTATCCTATTCGACGTTTATTTTCTACTAGCATTAAATTTTTATTAGATATGATTATGATAACTAAAGAACTCTTACATACTGACAAAAAAGATGGAGTCATGACATCCATGGGAGGTCCTGCTTGTGGAACTCATTTCCGGAATAACTTTCGGTAGCTGTATTTGAAAGTTAAAGACATCTGTGCTTTGCTAAGTTGACATGCTTGTATTTTAACTACATCTTCGACGACTGTTTGATTTGTTACATTTAATAACAGATGCTTTTAATTTATTATTGGAGATATTGATTGATCGTAATATTTTTTTAATAACCCTAAGTACAAATCTGTATATCACAATAATTGAATCCCACTAACTATTCTCGGTATCTTTAAAGTTGTTGCTATGCGATTATTAATTATTGTAAAGAGTATAAGACGAAGCGTAACTAGTAGCTGTTTGGTTTGGGCCCCTTTTAAGTGAATAAGGACACAAGTGTGATGACATCAGTATTTCTAGAGACACTAATAAACTATTAAAGGAAATAACAAACTGATTTATCCTTAATTATTCTGTAGACTACAAGATTTTTAACATTTTTCAGACAGAAAGAAAATATAAAGGTAGCGTTCAGTTTTATTCTTTTCATTTTCTAAACGGCAAAAAATCGAGTGTCGTGATATTTAGAAAATCAATATTCTGTTTAATAGCAAGGTCAAATATTGTTGCAGTCTTTCAAGCAGCTATAACTTATAAAACAGTAATTTAATGGGGATTGAAGCTTTTGATATCTGCATTTATCGCTAGCTAATGGCTAAATGGATGCAAAGGAACCAAGTGCTCATGGGTGTATTATGACCAACTGTGGTCAGATCTAGTTACAAATGAGCACTGTGGCCTGTGTCACTGCAGTTGTGTTACGAGATAACGTTGTGAGCTTGTTACAGTTAAAGAGCTATAAAGTGCACATCAGACAGACTTTTTAAAAGTTATCTGTAACTTTGTACAAACTGACTACCGCTGATTACCGATTGCAATTGATGGAAGTAATTACTATAAAGTGTTTTGTCAACTAAACTTGTATTGGACAGCAATGTAATGGCATTCACTGGCGCCTCCGTCTCACGTTTCATGCCAATTGGTTCTGGAATTTTTATATGCCTATAACGCCTCGGATATTCTGGGTAAAGAGCTTTTACCGTGGTACAGGGGGTCAGTTCAAACATGGAAATATATGTACAAATAAATTTTAAATAATATTTATAGTATCGCTGTTACTATTAGCAGTCCTCTTATAAATATCGGGAAGAATAGGTGATTATTTACCCAATTCTTCGGAAAATAATCCATTTGAGACGTATTATGCTAAGTACACTTGGGTATATAAAAATATAACACAGAAAGTTATGTATTCGAAATATAGCTAATTCAGTAGATTATCCGTCGTAATGGTCGGGAGAATCGTCGCGGATAATCAAAAAATGGATAAAGAAAATAACACATAGACAACCAGATATACTGGTATTAAATTGACGTTAATTTTTTTATGCCAAAAACCCTAGTTAAGCTTACCTTTCCTGACGCAGGCCAACGTTCTTATTATAAAGTTTTTGAAATACTATACATTGTTTATTTTAATTGAAAATGTTCTATTACAGATTTATTGATCAAGTACAATGTGACTTCGATAACACTAATATCCTAATGCTGTATCACGAAAGTAATTAAATCTAATACCATTTTATTATATATAAAGTTAAGGAATATAAATAAATGAAGAACAAAAGTTATTATTGTTTAGAAAAAAGTAGTCTGTTATTGATTTATGTTTCAAAGACGCAGCTTCTTTCTTCGTTATGTTGCTCTCAATCTGCGTAACACCAATTTATCGGATAACAGATAATCGCTTTGATGCTTCAGACACTCTAGCAAACCTTCAGTCCGTTGAAGAGCAGATGCATTGCTTATCCTTGTGTCAGGAATAACTGCCTACTGCATTAACAACTGAAGAATACGATTCACCGGTAGACAGGATCTTACTCTCCTTTCATCAGATTCACAGTATTTTCTTTGAGTTTGGTCTTTCAGCGTCTTTGTGTGTTTCTTTTAAAACGCATTGCCGCGGTTCAACCGAAAGAAAACTGTTAATCCGCCATCGGATAATCAAGAGTATATTGTTGCAGCATATAGTCCTTAGACTGGTTTGATGCAACCCTCCATACAAACCTATTCTGTGCAAGCCTTTTCATTTTTACATAACTACTACATCCTTCCCAATCTGCTTGGTTTTTTCATCTTTGGCTTCCCCCTTCTGTTCTTACCCCACACACTTCCCTCTAATGCTAATTTTAAAACATAATGTCTCAAAACATGGTCAATTAATCTATTACTTCCTCTTGGTCAAAATCCACCGTATTGTTCTCTCTTCTCTTATTCTGCTTAGAACATCCTGGTTTGTTACTCTGTTCACCCATCTGATTTTCAGCATTCTTCTACAGCATCACATTTCAAAAGCTTCTATTATTTTCCTCTCTGAAACTTCTACTGTCCATCGATTGTATACTGTACTGTTTAAAGTACCTGGGATTTTTAGCTTGATATCAATAAATTATATCTAGACTTATTTTTCATAGAAGATGGCCCTATGGGTTATAAATTTTTGAAGATGAAAATCTCGGGTGCCACATAATTGGCACGCACGGGCTTATTCCATTGGGAGTGCAAATATTTTTAAACTTGAGGGTTTCCCGTTTCGAGAAGAAGTGTATAGCCCCGTATTAAAAGTTGTGTAAGAAATGGCTTGTAATGCCGAGGTATCGAGATAGAAAACGGTAAGGAGAGTTGGTTGTAGAGGAGACGTCAGGGTGTTACTTATAGACAAAACGTGAGATAGTCAGTTATGGAAGAGACGTGGTAGAGGAGTTAAGTAGGAGACGCGTACTGGAGGCCACAGCAGACCAGGAATGAGACTGCTATCTTAAAGACGAGTTACAATTACTCCTGTATTTATAATGATAATATATTGTAGCGGAAACGCGTTCCTGCATATTCTAAGATTTCTTATTCCCTTAGGGCGCCAGGTATTTTTCATAAAGAACACCAAAAATAGATTTTAATAGTTTTAATTTTAAAAATTATATCTGCAGGGCGTGGTCATTCTCTCGTCTTCCCGCCGACACAACCTGCTCCTTTCACTACCCCATGACGACTCCCCGTCTCGCCAGACCACATTGTTGGCCCGAGTTGCGACAGTTCCTCAACAATTGCAACTCGCAAGCTGGCCTGCATTGTTAAGTGTAACTTTTCATGTTACAATATACAATATAATTATTTATAATGATAAGGAGGGGTATAAACAAACTATTAGAGGTACATTACATATTATTGAATAAGGTCAAGTCTTTTAAATAATTTAATATGGGGTTTATAAATTTTGGGGTCATTGAGGCATTCCTTGTAGTCGTCCGGGATCCCATATTCTCTTCTTTTTTGCAGCTTGTACGCACATTCATTTATTAGGTGTCGGTTGGTGTATAAAGAGTTACATTAATCGCAGGGTATTGGGTTGGATTTGGTCATTAAATGTCTATGAGAGAGTCTAGAATGGCCAATTCTTATGCGGGTGAAAACTTTGAACTCATCTGTTTAAATTGTGTTGATGTGGTTGCATTTCGTAAATACTGTTCCTTGTTTCGTGGAACTTAGTCTGCTTATTTGTCCATTCATTGTTCCAATTATCCTTGATTTTGGCTTTTATAGTCTTTATTACGTTTTTGTGGGACACTGGCAGGTTAGTTGGGCTTTTGCTGGATAATGCAGATTTAGCTGCTTCGTTACCTGCGATACCATCGTGCGAGGGAATCCATACATTCGTCACTTGTTTACTTAAGCAGTATCTATGTTGTGTTTGCTGTGCATGGAAAGACAAAAGTTTGGCGGTGATCTGCTAAAATAGAATCCATTCTCGTGGACCCACATTTACTTGTCTTGCAATTACAATTTTTGTTTTTGCCGAAATGAACCCCCTGTAGTTCAGATTTGACTCATAGGGGTCGATAAAGACCACTTTGGGTAATTCTTGCTGTAGAGAAATTCACTGTATTTATTTTAAGATATTATGAAAATTTTCATTACTGTGCGCGAAGCAATGGCGACTCATCTACATTTTATCGAGGTTACAAGATTGACGAAACCGAATTTCATCGAAGCGAATTGCGGGTGAAATGTGTTGACCTGGCTAAAACTTGAGAAAATCAAAATGAGATGGATGTTCAAATTTAAGTTGAAATTACTGAGCTGAAGATAGCCCAGAAGCCTAGCCTTGTTTCCAGAGGGAAGCCCGAACTTAGACTAAAGACTTTATAGCTCTGAAAACCTTAGGTGGCTACACCCCCCCCCCCCTCGTCTTCCGCTCGCTCAGTGAAATAAAGTAGAAGAAGAACAAACCATAATTTAGAATTTAGCCACGTGGGGACCTGAGGGGTTCCTACTTTCTAGTTAAATCCGACTTTATGCAACTGCATCGTTGTAACCGAAAACTACATTGCTTCTGCACGTCTTCGTGAAACAAGACGCCTTTGTTATTTATTAAGGCGCAATTCCCAGACAGCCACATCCTGTTGTCTAATGTAAATTTACATAAGCTTGAATATGTGAATTTAAGAATGAGGAAAATATTTTGGGCACCGTATAACACGTACAATTCCAGACAGTTTAATTTGAGACTATAGTCGATCATGATTTTTTGTTGTTGTTTGTAACTGTCCATTCAGTTTTGTGTTTAATGCCATTGTTTTGGATAACTAATATGTTTCTCACTGAATGTGATTCAACATGGACGATATAATGTAATGACGGGTGAATAACGCAAAGCTTTTAATGTAGGTCAGCGTAGTCGGCGTTGTGAAATGACGGTTGAAAACGGCAATACTGCCAAAAAGCGTCGATCTCATAATTTATTTTGAAAGATTATCGTAAATATAAACTTTAAGAATAACGTAGTGTTGAAGAATATTATCCGAATATCTCGTGATAAAATCATTTTTGTTGTCTGCAATAAATAAAATCTCAGGCAAGAGAAACCGTGGGGGAACAGTTATTATTTATGTAAAAAAACCTTTGGAATATAGGATGTTCCTAGGTAAAAATTTTAAAGGTGATTTAAGAAGGAGAATTAACTGTGATGACCTACATTATTTAGCTAATCCCGCATTCTTATCATATGCAGTGAGATATGCCAGATGCTTGTCCAAGAAATAATGGGAATTCTGTAATTCTGGGGGTGTATTAATAGGATTTATTCGTTGTTGTGTAGATAGCTGTACACTGTTAGCCATATTGGATGTTTATTCTGCAGTAAACTGTTAAAATGTTTACAGATGTTTCAATACCATTGACAATTATTTGTTAGATTAAAAAATAGATCAATGTTTTTTCTGATGCGTCTGCTATGAATGAAATAACGGTTTCCTAGATTATGAAAGTTATGAAGACGACGAGCGCAGTGGACGTCCCAGCACATAAAATTCCATGTTAATGCGGATTACGTGTGAAAAATAATTATAAATGATCGCCTATTCACAATCACCGATCGGTGATGATGTGTAATGCCTATTGGCTCTTTCCGCGAAGTTTTCTGTTTGTTTTCCATATGAAACGTGTGAGAGCAAATGGTTTTCCCAAAATTGTTGAATTTAGAAGAAAAACCAGTGTCATTTGGTCAGAAATCGCAAAATGAAATCAATTACCGAAACCTATCGTAACAGCAGATGAAACATGAATTTACGTATGTGACGTCGGAACTAAGGTTCAATCGTCCCAGTGCAGGCATTTTGGATCGCCAAGACATAAAAAATGTCGACAAATGCAGTCCAATATCTACACTAGGCTCTTTCATTTTAACGACATAACGAGTTTTTGCCACAATGTCAAACAATCAGCGAGTACTACTACCTACAAGATCAACGCTGCCCATGGTCAAACTTCATTGCTTCTTACCTGATTCAGGTTTTGCACTGTTTACTCTGCATCTCTTTCAGGCGAATACGGATCATTAAACTATATCCCGGGAACCCTAGTTAACCCTTCTTAATCCCCACTTTTCAAAATCATTTTCTATGCTATTAGAGGGGTGTTTCCATTGTTTACTGGATCAATCTCGTGTAGTCCGTCACCAATGAAATTAATTATATAAATTTCATCTGTGACAATATGGTTACATTTTATACTGCCGTATTACCATGCTTCAAGTTGTCTATTCTTCATTCTCTATCATTCTCTACTCACAATAATTTCAATGTGATCTCCTCTTATATCTGTGTTTCTGAAGTACAGATACTGTTTTGTACTTCAAGTTCGAATTAATTTATTTTGCCTGTTAAAATATTTTCCGTCATTTGCATAAAATTATAAACTGCATTTTCCTATACCACATCCATCACTGATTCATATTTCGATACAAGCCTGCAGTATATTTATGTATACAGTGTAAACATTGAATGTAATATACAATTATTCTTCCTGAAAATGCCGTATTGTGTAAACAAAGTAATAAAATAGTGTTTGCGAATATTATACTGTGATGACTAAATTTTTGTTACAAAACTGTTAAATTGTTATATTTGGAAAATCGTATCTTCCTAATGAAAATATTACCGTATAGTTAATTTTTTAATAAAGATGACATTTCGATTTTTATTGTGGTGCGCATAATGTTTTTCTTCATTAATTAGTTTTTGTTATTTAAATTATAGTACATTTGCATCAAACGATCAGAGTAAAGTTTTATTTCGTTTGTTGTTTGCATAGGTGACATTTAATCTGTCTTTAATGTATACGTTACCTGACATGTGACACGTAGTTTTCAAATGCTGGAATGTAATTTTATGTTGGTGTCTCCAAAATGCCTGCTTAATTAATTAATTTTAGCATGTGATAGTGTAATTTTCACTTGAAATGTTTGGTTTCGTTTGGCTTTTCCGAAAACGTAGTACCATTTTAAATATATTAGGTACTCTTGTGGGTCGTTTATACTTATTTTTCATGAGGAAGCTTCAAGTTTTGTTATTGATTGGGGCAATGAATATAATTGCTAATTTTTTTCTCGGATTTGTTTTCCGCATTTAACGAAATTTGCTGAAAATTTATATTTGTGCAACATAAAGTGAAAGTTTTTTTCTTTATTTCATTCATTTTAATATATTCATTGTTCCCTTTCCGTCTAGCTTCCCTCATTATTATCGTCGTTAGTATAATAATAATACAGTAATATGTAGCCTTATTTTCTCAGTTATGTTCCAGGGAAACATCGGTAGGCAGTAATGTAATATTATTATCAATGGTTGAAATTGCGCCTGTCTCAACGTGTCACGAATTTTAATTAATTAATTTTAAAATAGTAATGTTAAAATAAAAAAGTATGACATTTAATAAACACAAAACTATTACCTAAAATATACATAGGTTTCCTTATTGGTCATTTTTGTCATGACATGAAAAAGTAACGCGTATCTTTGATGTAACCTTAGTTTCATTTATTTTTTACTAGGACATTTTGGCTTTTTAAAGAAACTGTGGTTTAGTTAAAGTAAGTTTTTATAAATAATTTCGAACTTTATATAAATAATAATTATTCAATTATGTGTATTCTTTATGAGGTTGAGGTATGGCTAGAATAGTTTTACAATGCAATGTCTTATCAATTCGTATTATAAGTTATGATAGTGAATAAACTATGTGTTAAATAAAACTTTATTTCTTTAGTTAGAATATTGTTTAATATTAGGCATTTATTTGGAACCCTGCAAATCGTAGATTAGAGTTCTGAAAGATTATAATCATTCGTGAATATCTTCTTTCGACATATAAGAATTAGACCTTTCTGCAAAAGTAGATCATTTAACTTACATTTTTGCATCTTCCGCATTCCTATTTAACTTAAACGGTGAAGGTACTTACACAAAGTTTTTCCCTCTGCTACCCAAGAAAACTTATAAAACATAGAAACTTTTATAGCCGCCTCAATAAAAATGAATTCTCGTTGATATTTTTTCCAGACCTTATTTAATAAGTTACATAGTTTGAAGATGCCCTTAAAATGATTCATGGCCCAGCACATCTCCACAAAGTTCGTTTATTATATTCTCCCACTTTAAAATACAGTTCGCATAAACTCACGCTGAAACCCAAGCTTTGCCCTGTATTACACTGTATTGGAGCTTATTCCGAACATGCGGGCTTGCTCTGTAGCTTGTAGTGTTCCTAAGATTAATGTGCGAATGATTCCTTTGCGATCCATCGTTTCGACTATGATTTCACTTAAATTGTGTAAATAAATAAACCTGAAGTTGTTTTCAGTGTAATATGTACAACTTGCGGCTATCTTCAACCAGTATTGAAATTTTCATTTCTTTATGTAGATTTTAATTACTTTCTTAGAGTTCATAAATTATTACTAGACTTTTTTGTTTCTTCTTTTACGTATCTATTTATGGTTAGATTTTAATGGTCTGTATTAGATGAGAAATTTATTAGTCACATGTATTAGGTAATTGCGTAAACGACTAAGGTTTCCGTTACGATAGCTCAAAATTTTGTTTCATACACGATTGACTTACAAGGGAAATTGAAACTATTCAGTAACCGTTAACTATGACTAAATGCCAAGATTTGAGAGATTTTTCATTTACTCCTTTGAACATTTACTATTCTAGAAGTTAAAATAATTCAAGAACTAAACTCTGACATATAGGCTATGAAACTGAATTAAAGGGTCAGGATGGAATGATCTAGACCGGACCGTGATTCGAACCCGGCTTTTCTACTTGCACCACGTACTCAAGTTAACAAATCACATTCTCCTAATTTCGTTTTATTCTCTCACTTTAAAATACAGTTCGCATAAAGTCACGCCGAACCAAAGCTTTGCTCCGTATTACAATGTATTGAAGCTATTGTAGGTCAGTATGAGCTGAGGGCTCACAATGGATGAAGAAGACTGATACCTGACGGGGAGTCGACTCGGATGTCTCAGATGGAAGAGCCACTACGCACGAAGTAAAGGTCTCTGGTTTGACGCTCACTCCGATCGAGATTTTACCATCCTAACCCTTTAATTCAGTTAAAATATTTTTTAAGTCATATGTTCCTTAGTCGTAGATACATTTTAGTTAAGAACCTTCGCACAAAAATGATCCTGCATCATAAGTAGGATGTTGTATTATTAGTTGGCTATACCATATATAGGGAGAAAGAAGCATTAGTTTAGAGCGATGATCCCAAACGGTAGCTCCGAAGCGTTTCACGGAGCTCGCGGAAGGTTATTAGATAAAATAGAGAAAATGGAATCCCCAATATGTTTAGTTACCACTTTTATAATTTCGTTTTTTGTCTGTATTAAAGTATTCCTTATAACACTTGGAAACAAATACTCATCTGTTAATATAGTTTGCTTTTAATTAAACATTTGCTGCACTGAAATAATTTACTTCATTAGACAATTCTAGGGTCTCGGAGCGCCGTGTAAGATAAACAACACATTTCAATTACTGTGTGATATAGAAAAAAGAATGACCTTATGAAACTGCCATTCAAATCTTGACTAAAGTCAGGGGTCAATTCTTCCAGAGGCGACTGTCAGTTCGGAGACTGCCTTCTAATGGGTGTCCCATAAATAAATAAATTTTTAATCTATACCAATAAATAAAATTGATTTGTCTGTCTGTTTCTGTTTGTCTCGAATAGACTCCGAAATGGCTCAACGGATTACAATGACAATGTTAGGGATTGAAATACGAATTTTAACTTAAATTTTAGTGTTTGTTTCATTTCGATATTTTGAATCGCTCAGAAAGTATTTATATAAATATTTAAAAATCAATTAAATTGCCACGCGAATTGCTTTTGGGTTAACAGGCTACATGAGGGTGATCATATTTTCTCGCCCTTCCGAATGACGGGAGACGAGTTTGCTGTGGGGTCGCAGCATTCCCTTCTCCGAGTCTCCACCAGTTTTAGGAGACAGTTGGCTGACTGGTCCAATGGGATGAGCCGACAACTTGCCATATGCCCAAGGTCTTCGACCCCATTACATATAGCTCCTAAATTAGGTGAAGGTGTCTCGGCATGTGAGAACTTTGATAAAAAATACCGAGAGAGAGTGCGAGGCATTCCCGACATAATCAGGTGAGCACGCAGCCACTCTGGGGTGAAGCGCCTCAATATCCTCTTTTTATTGTCGCCGTATTTAGCTGGGCCTGTTCTAAACCAACCTCGAATTATAAGGTTTGCACTGAAGCGATGATAAATATATGATACCATACTTTATATATATTCAATGAATTCAACTTTGTCAAACTTCTGAACCTGTTGTTTCGTTTTAGGGCAAAATAGAAAGAACTATTCGGCGCGAACGAAGTCATAGGGGTTAGTTTAATAATAAAACACATAATTTAGTTGAAAGTTGTTAATATTTATGGGCTCGCGGACTAATTGGGACATACTTTTTTGAAGACGAGACTGGTAGAAGAGTGAAACTTAATGGTGATCGGTTTCGCCACATGATAAAATGATATGGCCGCAATTGCAATCATGAATGTAGAAGACTTGTGGTTCCAACAGGATGGGCAACCTGCCACACTGCCGTGGAAACAAGGTAGCTGAGGGAAACATTCGCTTCTCGTCTCATCTCTCCCAACGGCGATCAGAACTGGCAACTAACCTTCATGTAGCCTGTTAACCAAAAAAAAAACTAAGAAAAAAATTATAAGTCAAGAAATCGACAAACAAACTGAGAGCTAATCCTCCATCATGCAACATTTTCTTGGATTTGAAATTTGATGACAATGCTGGAATTAATATGCAATTCTATATTTTAGGAAAAAACTGAAATTTACGCGTGGGATTAGACCTAGATGATATTGGAAAAAAGGTAATTTAAAGAAAGGAATGTGTTTACAGACACCCGATCGACTTTCCGTCAGGTACGAACCTCCTTCATCCATTGAGAGCCGTCATCACAGATTGACCTACAATTTACAAACTTTATTCCTTTTCCTGTGCTAAACTGAGTCTGGTTGTAGACTCGTTTACCTTCCTATGCCCTTAACAAGGGGTAGCCAAACTCGCCACTGACCAATCCCTGGAGCTTCTTTCGCGATTAGGAATTGTTTCGCGGGCTACTACTCCCCCTATCACTTCGCTTCTCAAAATTTAAGCTAAACGAATCATTTTTAAAACTTACAAAGTTTTGTTTTCTAATATATATTATAAGCAGCGTTTATTTAAATATGTTTTTCAACTTTTTATAAGCTTTCGCATCTTGCACACTACTTAATACTTACATTCCAAAATTAAACATACAAAACAAATAAATATAAATTAAAAAATTTAATAGGAAATTCAACTGTAACACGTTTATCTAAGTCTTGTGAGTAGTTGATCAGAGTCTTTCCGAATCAACTGTCATTCTGCATCTGTATTTCTTTCTAAGATTTATTTTATAGCTCTAACAACGGAGAAAAATTGATCTCTTAAATCGAATATAGTTTCCGTCACCTTCTGGTTGAAAAGGACAATGAACAGGTGTTTCCGCAAAATATTTCAAGACAGGAAAACGTTTAATAGTTCGTGGAACTGCTACTGATCCATCTTACTTCACCATGTATAGGGTGTCATATAAAGAACACAATTTTTAATTAATAATAAAACAGTTGATTTGAAAATTGTTAATATTATTATATCAATATGAAGCACAAAGGCCGCGATTAAATATGAAACGAAACATCACGGAAATGTCCTCCACGGCTTCGTCCGCAAACATCCACTCTGTGGAAAAAATTTTGGACGACTCTAAAGTAAATTTCCGCTTGAGTTTGACTCGTGACAGGTCTAATTTCTGCGTTGAATCGGGGGATGGTTCGTAGATTGTTTACATAAACACCATATTTGACATACACCCACAATAAAAATTCACATGGTGACAAATCAAATAATCTGAAAACAGGCAACTCCTCTTTAATAGCATAGGAAGGGAATTGAAGAGGAGAGATGTGGAAGGTAGAGAAATGTAGCCAAGGTTGCTATAGTTTAAGGATCCTACCTGGTGTTTCACCTAAATAGATGCAGGGAAAACCTGCATCAGGTCGGTCGGGTATTGGTTATTGTTCTCACGCCCTTCCAAATGATGGGAAACTAGTTTCTGTGGTCGCTGCATTCCCTTCTCAGTGTCTCAACAAGTGTTAGGAGGCAGTTGGCCGACTGATCCGATGAATCAGCGAACACCTCTTACCGTGTGCCCAAGGTCTTTAAACCTTGAACCAGAAAGAGTACGAGGTATTCCCGACTGAGTCAGGTGAGCCCCGCAGTCACTGTGAGGAAGAAATACCTGCGAGAGAAAACTCCCACTAGCATCTTCCGTTTCCTTTCTTTGTTACTCTATAGTCCTTTAGTGTCTTGGCCTACCAAGACGACTGACAGACAGACATCTTATTCGACATTTTCCGTAGTTTTTTGAGTGGCATGTGGTCAGCACGTTGATTCACCTTCAGTCTTATCTACAGTTTTCCTAACTTTGGCTAGCGCAAACATCTATGCCCTTGCCAGGATTCGAACCTGCTGACCGCTATGTCACAGTAGGTCGGTGCTATATATTAATAATATTACTAATTCTTTAATGATTTGAACATTTTATGACTGTAGAGATTTCATGACATCTCATAGTCTAATAAATTGAATCCGCAACCATTGAATAATTCCTCGGATACAACGCTTGTGGGCTTGTAAATTCTGCTGATCCGATGTGTTATGTCGCTTATCGTAGGGCTGTCTCCACCGCCATTAAACGTGGCATAACTGACTTAATTGCGCACGATAGGCTTCCTTTGAGGCACAATATACTCCGACAAACATTCACAGGTTAAGAGCGCTCTACATCGACTGTTGGAACCCTTCTGATGAGTCTATAACATAGTTAACTCTTCCTATAAGTGTAATTGCTAAATTCTGGTGATCTCTATTAAACTGAAACTTACGGTATAATTCTAAACGTGTATTCCCCAATTTTGAAACTTCATGTCATAATTTAATTAGTGCCTTCGCTATAATTTAGATTCATTTCAGTATAAGGTGTGAATCTATTAATTCAATTAGTCTTGTACTGAGTAAACGTGACAAGTCTGAAGCACTATTACATACATAGAAAATAAAATACTTCAATGAAATAAATATAATCACGAGAAAACATCACTAAGAATAAAATGCAACATAGACACTCAAATAAGAAAAATACGCAAAATATCTGTTAAAAATGATCAATACACACTATAAATATGCTATTTAAAATAATAAAATGGGAAACTATACAAGGGCAAAAGTATTTCTCCATAAACGACAAGACATAAATCATTGCATAAATGTTAAAAACTTAAAAAATAATCATGCCCATTAATGTGAAAATATCGTTCATAATAATAAATTTTACTCTGCTCAAATTTTTACACGTCGCTATTATTATTGGCCTGTTATTAACTGAAGTAGTTCACGTAGACTCGTTTATGTATGTTGTAGTAGTAATGAACACAACTTGAATTAACCATTTTCACTCATTTCACCGCTAGTACTTTGAAAACTCTTCGTTCATGTCAGATGTATGAAGTGAAAAAAAAATTAAGTAGAAATATTTAGTATTACATAATACCACTACTGTTTACGGATTGATTAACTCATTCATAAGTTGAGTAGTGCGCTCATCACAATGGGATAGATTATATTTTTTATATAATTGAAGAATGAGGTTTGGTACCCGTCTAAATTAGTAAAAATCAGATTTTCAAATTTTAAGATTTCTAAATTGCACGGACTATTGTACGGTTTTTACAATGCAGTTCACTAGCATTTTGACAATCGTTATCTTTTTGAATTTGAAAATTTCTAATCTCTCGATTAATCAGTATTATTATGGCAGTTGCTTGCAAGAATTAGGTCTAGGTTTTTTCCTCAACGATAAGTTTTGAGTGTAATAGATACATCATTAGTTATTAGGAATCTTAGGTTATTGCTGTAGCTCCAATTTTCGCTTAGATAAAACCTTGACGTTTCAAATTTTAGTAAAGTTTTGCCTAACACTATTCGTTTGTCTTAAAGTTATTTGTATATTTAATGAAAATATATATAACACTATTTTATTATTTTGCGAATTTTTCTCGTGAATTAAATAAATATTTTAAAGTGATTATAATTATATGTAGCTATTGTGTTAAAAGGTAGTGGTCGCTTTATCATATGTCTATTGGTAATTAGTTTTTATTTCACGCAAAAAATTTCATTTCTTGAAAGGTTTTATTGAAGCCAATGATAGGCGTCCTGACATTTTCTTTATAACTCATCAATATATATCCTGTTACCAAGACATCATACTTGATAGATGCGTTTTCGTTTGAGACATTTGACGGCCTCATTATTTCTTAAAAATAATTGAGTATCATGAAAGCTCTAATAATTTCAAATATTATCTTTTGAAAAATATTAAGCGCCAATATTTAATTATCCTATTCATTCCGGCATGGAGTAATTAGTAAATAAATACATTAGCATTTAGGATTTGTCGATACTGCAATATATTACAAAGGGAAACGATTGTAATGTATTAAATAATGAATTGAATTGATTTGTAGTTTTGTTTTAGATTGACGTTAAAACAGGATCAAAGCATCCATTTCACTAATGATTATCATTCATCCGATTTTATTTTGATTTTTAGCTATTCTGTTTGTTACATAATTCTCTATACACATGTGTAGTTAGATATATAATCTAATAAAAATATTGAAAATTTACGAAAAATAAAAAAGAATCATGCTACCGATTACAGAAAAATATGCAACTTATTTATTGATCACATTTAGTTGCATGAATAATGTGAAACATAATAATGTAATGAATATTGTGAAGGAAAATATAAAAATGTAAAATAGCTGTGTTAAAATGCTTTCGCCTACGTTGTGTCACAATAATTTAAGCCAATTACTAAATATTTTCCCACGTATTGAAAACACTTTCAAATTGATAATTTCTCCGACTAGTTTCTTTTTAAAAAATCACATCTTGTAATGAAATTTTATTGAACTTAAACGATTTTCTACTCCTTAGTTCATTGTTGCTACTTGCATCAATTTACATAGATCCGCGGCATAGAGGCTTTTCTAAAGAGACTATCTGGGGTCATCCTCGTAGTACCGGTTATCCTTTGAAAGAAAGAAGCGCAAGGTTGCCGAGGGATAACAGGGGACCTGTGGGAGGTTTAAGGATTCTATCCGGTACTCGATGCCTTAAATAGTAGAAATATTACAATGTCACAATTTCCCGTTAGGATAAAAATTATACACTGGATTATTGAACTATTATTGGCGCTTTGGCCGATTAGGTAATCGGAAGTAGTCTTCAGCTTGCAGTAGTTTTGGTCCATACGGTACTGACATGACACATTTGGCTTTTATGGTAAAATATCAAACTTTTATATTTTTACTCAGACTTGCATGAATTTTTAAATTTATTCGTCTATGTAGATAACGTGTTCTAGAGACTGGCCTAGTATGTTAGGAACCTCCAGTTACGATTTCCAAGACAATGATATTTCATTGGTATATGTGGCCATTAAAATTCAAATATATTGCAATATAGCTCTGCAATAAACTTATTATAGTGAAAAATTGGTTTTTAATGTAGAGAGAAGTCAGTTTGGTGTGGAAATTTTAGCATACTTTTAATGTCATATTGCCAAGGAAATTATAATATTGAATAATTGACAGAAAAAGTGAAAACGAATACCTTCAAGGAAAGTAGAGAGGATGCGCGTGTAATATGTTTTGGAGTGACTTTGCTGTTGCCTCCGGAGAGAAATTAACTGCTACATAAGTAGACAGATACTGCAAACCGAATGGTTCCAAGTAATATATTGCAGCTTGTAGAAATATGCGTCTCTTGAGGAAATAGCGCACAGCAACGAAATACGCCAAACCTTCGATCTCGATGCAAATTGAAATAAAATGAATACGGAGAGTGAATAACATCGATAAGTCTTGGAAAGATGTATGCAATTACCTCAGAGGTACAACTCATTTAAAAACGAAAGAATGGATTCATATTTCTAGTATAATTCTATCAGTGAATATACGTATTTAACGTTTAGGTTAATTTGAAAAAACTGGGACCACATTTTGTTAAATATTCTACATTTAAAGGTGTTAGTATAATGGCACTTTTAAAGTTTAATTAATCAGTGTTCTGACTGACGGCAGAAGAAGTATGAAAAGTTCTCTTTCAAACACAGCGGTGGTTTCCCATTGCCTTCCGCCTTTGCAGTAGAAGCACTGCAATTGGTTTGGTGATTGAGAAAATGCATTACACACATTCGCGTAAGATCCATGCCCGTGCCAGGATTCCAATTTTTAAGTGACAGAAATTACATATGTGGATCAGAGAAATCATTTATTTGTATATATCAGTTACTTATGTGAAGAATTTGTTGCAACTTTATACATTTTTTTTTCAAATACAATAAAGTTTTTAGTAAATCCAGAAAACATTAGGTTAGAAATCTTTTTTATGGTTTTTTATGAGAAAGACAAGAATGGAAAATTTTCGACCGGACCATATGCTCCTGTGTAAGCTACGGTTGAAGCATTTCTACTTCCTTTTTTGTTATGGTTTTTCCCAAGGTTATTTATTGTTCCTTAACAAGTAGTTGTTTTGTATCGCTAGTAAAAAATTCTGTCAATCTTTGTAGAACGATAACTTTTACATCACCACAATTGAAACATATAGATACTGTCTGGAATTGTACATGTATGCAAATATTCCCCTCCATAAGTCTTTGGGCGTTTTACGTTTTCTGTAATCACAAATGGCAATATTTGAAAAATATTTATAGTAAATTTAATTGCGTAAATTGCATGAGACTATAAATTAATAAAATATGCGTATGCAATATAATATGAAAACGCTGCCCAGACGTTAACTGTTAGTTTAACTGAATATTATTCTTGTGTAATTGGAATGGTACAAATAAATCTGTACATAGTGAGCACATCGTTTCTATAAGTATTTTAACATTCAATAATAAAATCGTCAGTTATTCAATAATTTCGTATTTTCAGATATTAGTAATAGTTGTGAGTTTTTAGAATATGTTTCCTACTTAAGATGATGATTGAATTTGTAATTCATAACTTATAATGACTTACAAAATGTACTTTATTTCTATTTCCAAGCTACATGTTTATTAATTTGATTTTGTCTTAACATATTTTATATCCCATCATGCACATTGATTTGCTTTCATTTATTTCAATATTTAGAGGGCGGGGTAGCTGATTACATATTTGTAGGCAACTCTCTTTTAATAGCATAGGATGGGTATTGAAAATGGGGATGTGGAAGGTACAGCAAGGTTTTCAAGGGCTGCATACAGGCTCGAGACTCTGTTGTCGGCCTCTTTTGATACTCGCCGACAGAGGAAGGCAATTGCATGGAAATATTAGTAGTCGTCGACGAATAATGATGGGCGTAAGAGTGGAATTGGATCCGCGGGAAGTCCGACCATAGGTTGAGGTGTCGAGATCTCGAACACGCTACCGGTATATGTTAGTGAGGCACCACACGGCTTTTGTGTGTTTTATATGAGTCGACGGCAAGGCGTGGCGGATTGCGGAATTTGCATTAATGACCACGCCCTGCGGACTGTTTTCTACTCATTGCGCTAAATAAATTTGTGTTATTTAAATTAACTATTAGCAATTTTATTTAAAAAATTACCTGGCGCCCAATCATTTTAAGTAAACCAATAATCGACGCCGGAGCATAACCAAGGCACAGAACATGTATCCGTCGTACTGTTACGTTTTGATAGTCCACGTAATTTAAAATTATGTATATATAAATATTTATTTATTGTGGGAGACAGAGAGCAGTAAATAAATAAATAGTACATACGTCTAACATATTACATTCCCGTATCACTTGGTTCTTGTAACTACTACTACTTCTAATTATTCTCATATAAATATTTGGAAGTCACTGTTTCGGCAGTATTCACATTCACTTTGATATTAATTATCTATTCTGAATGGTCCGTTTCGCTCTATGCTAAATTTTATGATATTTTTAAAACGACTACTGCGGAGTTAGTATATATTGATTTCCTTCCATCCTCTTTGCTACTACCTACGTGAGCGATATGTGAATGCGCTTAAACCTAATTTTCTTGCTATTCTCGAGGGCTCAGTTTTTGTTAGATAGAGAAGGATCTTCGATAACCTATTCTATCTCCATATTTTACTTAACATTTATTATTTGTGTATTTTTATGCTATTTTCAACCTATTTCAAAGTGAAAATTTTTTTATATAAAATATTTTAACCACTTGAGTAAAATATTTTTTTCTTGTTAATGTTTGAAAGATGATGTTTCATTTAGGGAGTATCCTTGCGACCACTACACGGCTGTTATCAATGTGACCTTGCTGAACACCGGCTGTCCTCGCACTAAAGTCCACGAAACGGCTCTGCAACTTCTTCAGGTGTTGGACCGCCGTTTCTTCGGATCCGTGGGACCACTTCCTCCTCCGGACAGCGATACCCCAGGTAACCATTCATTTCTGTTTACCGTCACGTATCTGTCGTGACCTAACCTTCCACAACTAAATTAGTTAATAATGCTTCATGGAAGAGAAGAGTAGTCTAGACCCGTAATTGATCATTGACAAAAACTATAGTTTTCACTGCGAGATAAATCGACAAATATAAAGGAAGGTACGGAATTTTATTTATTGAATTGAAGGAGAAGGTTATGCATGTGAAGAGGACCATTAGAATCTAAATGTGTTAGAAGTCTGTTTCGTGAAAATTCGAACATATGCAATTCTGATTCCAGGTGGTAAATTTATAAAACTAAGAAGCGAGGATAAAGATCTCCAGTAAAATATTAATTTTTAAATGGTACACCTTTACGAGTAAGGTGGCGTTTAGTTGGAAGTTATATAGTCAGGACAATATTTTAACAAAGACCGGCGCTTGATAGGCAGGTTACAAAACCCTTTCTTGACAATTAGTTTTTTGGTGTTGGGAAAACGCATGTAAGGTTGTTACTCGTGGAATTTCCATGTTACCACCAATGTTGTTTTATAAAGTGGATCTAGGGAAATACAGTTTTCAATGGCGGAGGAGAAATTGATACCAAACAGTTAACCGACAGAAACGGAATGGCATCACCATTGGTACTCTTAAATCGTCGTCGAAAAGAAACTTCAAAGTAGGAATTTCTAAACCATCTCCGAGTAAATTCGCTGCGAACCAAATTTACCTTTTAAATATATTATTCACACAATACCTGTGTATCGAGTTAAATTTTAAAATATTATTACTAACATTAAATATTACAGAATTTGTCTCCCGATTTTTTCAAATTTTATCTATTAAAATACCATTTTATTTTCTTAAATTACGACAGTTCGGAGCATGCAGTTTAGGGCGTTCAGTGTTGTTACTTATGTAAGAACATTGTAATGGAACTTCAACATATTCCCGACCAAAGTATAGTGGTTTTATCATTGTACAGTTAAATTATTCATTTTACAAGTAAGTCGTTTTATTTATAAATAAATGAGACCCTTTAAAGGTAAGTTCATATATTTTACTTTTAATGGCTTCTGCTTTTTGTAACTTAGTAAATTATGTCTAGTAGATTTAATTAATTAATACCGTGCAGAAGGATTTTCCCATATGTTAAGGGTATCAGGGAACATGTGGCAATTTATTATGAAGTATTTTTGAAATTGAGGCGTTATTGTTATTATTTGCTTCTTTTTTCAACAAAGATTCTGAAAGTATATTGCGTCACTTTACTCTTAACTGTTCTCATGTCTTATTAAGGGAGAGTTATTTCAAAGTGTTTACACTTAATTTTTTCTCCCCTTCAAAAGCGCCTGTAAGAATTTGGGCGAAATCATATCACTCAAAAGTAATGAATTCAAGTATTTCCGGAAACATGCATTGGAACTGAAAATGTCTTACTACAAATGATTTTAAGTAATATATGTAATTGTCTGGAAAAATATACGTAACGCCATTAAACATTAATTTACTGTAAGTAGACTTAGCTTGAACGTAAGTTCTCAACACAATGGAAAAGAGGTAAACATTTTTTAATATTCTGCGAGTGAAGCATAATATAACGTGATTTATATAGTCTATAATGTGATTAGTTGTATCTACGCAATTAGGTAATAATTTAAGTGAATTTGTCTCCTGTGATATAATATCTCAATCATTATCGTTGGTGTTTCTTATCTCTACAGTATCTTAACTTTTTTCGCATTTCTTTCGCGATTCCTTCCATTATTTTTGCAAGTCACTCCATTTGATGTCCTTTGAATCTTTTATTTTTTTTTATCTTTTCGTATCATATTCTCTGTTCAACGTTTCTTTTGTGCGCTACAAATAGGCAATTTGAAAACACTTGTATTTGTTATTCTTTTACTGTCACGTCTACAATATATAGTTGGCTTTTCCCTACGTTATTTTTTAACGTCTAATGCATCTATCCTATTTTAGCCGCGATTATACTTAACCTAATTTGTTTGGAGGTAATAGATAAGGCGAGGAGACGTCGTAGTTACTTAAAGTGGCTGAGATTTTAAAATTAAGTTTTGGTGAAATTAAAGCGACATCTTCCATCTGCTTTATAATCACGGAGTTTTCAGATTTATTGTAATTTACTTGACAGGACAATCATTTCGAAATAAAATATTAGAGTTCTTTTAAATGAGAACGTTTCCTCACGCTGTTTGGCGTCTTACTCATGTCTCCTCACCCGGTCTAAACATGTTACATGCATACCCTGTAGATTCAATTCCCAGCTGTGTTTGAAAACCATTATTGTTGAAAGAAAGCCACAATATTATATGTAATAGAAATGAAATGAAATTTCGCAGGGTCGCAGCTAATGAAATTCCAGGATGAAGCTACTATAACGGTTTTCTTGGCGAAATGTAGGATATGATTTGCTCTAGAGCTGGTTGAGTATACTATTCACAATTTTTCGTTGGGAATTATACTAATAATAGTATTAGTATTGTTATAAACGATTCTTAATTTTTTTCTACCAAAACGTTATCGGTTGTAATACAGTTTTTTCGGTTCTGTTGAAAAAATATATTATGGTTAATTTTACTCTGTACTTCTAACATTTCAATTTCCTGAGTCAATTGTATGACTGGCATTGCTAAGTAATACGAATTAAGCTTAATACATAAGAAAACGTAGAAAATGTAAAAGAAAAAGAACAATATTGATTTTATACTGTTTTTATTGTTATTATTTTCGTCATATATTGAGTATGGTTTGTCTCCTTTAGATCTTTATGCGTTTCAATACAAAGATAAACTAGTGTAAAATATTAAAATTTCACAAATTTCAGAGAAGAAATACTTACAATTGAAACTTTGATAAAGAGCTTATAGCTAAATAGCAACACGGCTGGAATAATGTCGACCAGACTCTTTATAGTTGAAAAACTTGGACATTGGAAAATATATATTATTTGCAGTGAGTTACTCTACTGACCTTATTATACGTAACTTTTTAAACTGGGTCGGTATATAATTCGTAGTGGCTCGTTACAGATGTAGGAAATAAACACGACAACATTGTTTTTATCATAGTCTTGCTTTTACAAAACTTTGAAATGTGCAAAATTTGTTGAAATATGATTTTTTGAATCCACACAATTATTCGACATTTAGAAGACAGGAATTGAAACATCGCAAGACCTCTCACTGCAGATGTCAAAGATCAGTAATTTTTTATTTATATTTATAATTTCAAAATAAATTATGTTAATTTTGTAAAAATTTTCCTTTGATATGGACTAGCCCTTTCCCGACGTATTTTCGAATAAAAATGATTATTTAGTAGGTTATCATGTTTACCCCATGATTATTTAATTTTGCTAGAACTGCATAATGAACGGAAAAAATCATGATTTAAATAATGTGGAACAACGGGGTTATATCACGTGTATACTTTCCTGATATGCAGACATTTGGAATTTTGCGAGCAGTAAAACCATTCCTATGGGGATTGATAGATACTGTTTGGAAAATAAGTTAGCTTACCCACAATTTAAAAACAAATGCAAAATGGCTACAAGGTAAATTCTGGAACCTTACCACGGACATAACAGGGACCCTACCACACCATATTACATTTTAAACATAGTTTCTTAATCCCAAACAGGACGCCATTTGAGTAGATGGTAATCTTTATGAGAGTTAAAATTATAAACGCTGTCGAGAATGGGTGTTGTGCTACAGGCCTGAGGCCACATGTGGACGCATCGATTGTCCCCGCACGTGTTATAACGACTCACAGGTGTCTGTCTGTCTTCCTCTCGGAACCTCTATTGTTTTTCGCCTACAAATATTCTATTCCAATTCCCATATTGTACAAAAATGTTAAACTAGCTCACATAATTAAATAACTATAAGTGTCATCCATGTTAGAGAGGTTATTTATCGAGTTTTAATATATGTTCATATATATATATTTATATATATATGTCAGAAGAAAATGTTGCATGTGTAAACAAAGATTTCGTAACATAGGTTTATAAATACTGATTATAGTATATGGGAATACTCTCTTAATGTAATCCCGGGGTTGTGTTTTTATTCTATGATGGTCACTACTTGAGCCTAAGTTGAACATTAGACGACGCTGTAATTTTGTTCCTAGTCTCAATTCTTCATTATTTTTATGAAAACCCGCTTTTGACACAATTGCACTAAAATATTACGTATTGATGTTTCGGATGAATTCCAAGCATATTGAGGCTAAAGTTTTAATATATTACTAACCATTTCAAAGGTATTTTTTAAAATTTTAAATAAGTCTAAACAAGTGTGGACCCGTCTCATACCACTTTCGAAACCCACTCATTAAAAATCGACTACCTACTTCAAATATATAACAAAATGTGGTCAACTAATATGGCATTGTTAAAAACAAGACATTTGTTTTGTTCCTGTTGTACAGTGGAAAATGCCTGAAATTAACTATGACGTTTCTGCATGTCATAGGAAACTTGCGCCGTGTTTCAAACCCAACATTGTTTGCCAGAACGCATCGCGAGAACAAAAGCTCTTGTTGCTATTTGAAATTAATCGCTCTTCTGTAAATCATGGTCGTCAAAGAAGCAAAGATTTTCCTTGTGATTTGACGTACAGTAGTGATCAGCTTGTCTTCTGAAGCTAAAGATGAATCCAATAGCTTAACCAAATCTTATGACGGTTAATGATCAAAGACTTGGACAAACCTTTTTGCAGGATTTTACAATGTTTTATCATTAATATATGTATATATACAATCCAGAGAAGAAGCAATAAAGGATTCTAACTGGATTATTAACAGTCTATTATGAACGTACGACGATATTAATTAATTCCAAATTAGATTATAAAGAATAATTTTTATTACGACTCCAGGAACGGAAGTAAATAAATTATTATTGAATTACTATTTATTTTCCGGAAGCTTTCGACATTCCTGTTTTAATCATCCTTTTGGCAAAAAGCTGTATAAAGTTTTTATTATTTTCTACAATTATTTTTTAAAACGCGAATACTATAAGTTATTATCTAATCAACAAGAACTTAAAGAGGAGAGACAGCGATCATTTTTGTAGATTAGTTGGCCCTCGGGTTACGAACATAATTAGTTCCTTGCCTTATCTCGAATTGTTGTAGCTGTAAAGCATTTTTCCATTGAAACTTGTTTAAATACAGGTAAACTGTTACTGTCTCACAATCAAGGGTCATACTAGTGTGTTTTCATTGTTTATTTATTTATATTTGGTGGCCTAAACACTTGTAAAATTATAAAGAATGAAATATTCATAATCATCTTAGGTTCTTTATTATTTTTTATCAATATTTTTGATGGGTCTTCGCGGACCAAAAGACAGTTAGTTGTTTTTGGGGCATTCGTGTCATGTAGAATGTTAATCGCCCTATTGATCATAACTGTGTAGGAATTGTAATCTACCACATACTCACTAAAACAAAATTTTACCAAATTTTCTCTCCATAGGGCATAGCGAAGAACGTATAGGGTAGGAGGGGTGAAAGGGTGAGACATCACAAATTTGTGCTTCTATCCTAATGTGTCCTTAAAATGCTTGTAAGACAGGACGAGGAAGAAACAGGTTTAGAAGTAGGCGGAAACTTAAGAACAGAGTTAGCAGCGCGTGTTTCGTAAGTCGAAGCGTAGCTCCAAGAGTAACTCCAATAAAAATTTGTTTCCAAAAGTTGTTCTAACCAGAATTGTTCGTAACCCGAGTGTTCACCTCACTTAACAGACTTCTTCTGTAACTTTATCGTATTCGATATCGCAAGTCTCGATTGAAAAAAGCAATCTCTCAAACTTAAAAGGGAGACCTGTCGGAATTTGTGATATGTGAATATTTTACATTCTTTCTGGCCTTAATTACTTCTATTACTTTTATTTTCACACATCCTTCTATCAGGTGTTTCCGAGTAATTTTTACGAAACTTGGATTTGAATTTCATCGGGACTGTCACGTTAGCGCTCCCCGAAACTATTTGCCCACCATGACGATGGCTATGTCTGACATTTTAATGTCTCTACTTCCCTTAAGCAGCCGTTTGATTCTGCTCGTCCTGTTCAATAACATTTGTGCAAAATTTGAGAACAGTAAATTTAGTGACTGAAACGTTATAGTGGAACATAGATACATATAGATAGTATGGGAGTAGTAAATACTGATATAAAATACTGAAATGCATATATACATGCAAACCAGGACGCCTAATACCCGGCATCAAATTAACTTCCGAAGGTCTTCAACTTAAACTGTTCTTAGATTCACACAAGGTTAATTTTACTATTTAAGTGATATGGAAGTAGAAACGTGATTTTTTTATTCTATCCATTGAAATGCTGGTCGTACATTTCAGATATCTAATATTTTTTTGAGAAGTGCAGTGATACGTTTTCTTTTTCTGTGAGATGCTGAATTGAATACAGGCTTTCGCGGGCCACAAGATTCCAAACCAATGGCTTCGGTTATTGTGCTCACGGATAACGATCAACAAGGAGCCACAATGTGAACTAAGCTACTTACTTACTTCTTCTAATAATTTCGTAATTTCAGCCAGAAGGCTTTACTTGATTCTGGAGACGAGGTCTATGTTGATATAAATTGTCAATAATATGGTTAGGAAGTGTGACGTAAGTTAGAAGTACGATTAGAAACAAACAGTACTTTTCAGTAAGCTGCTTTTTTTATCGAAATAATATGAAGAGTAGCTGTGACATAAAAATTTATTTGTTAGCGTTTGTTTGGGAATATCTGCAGCATACTGCTAATTAAAACATACCAATGTTTTGAAAGTTTTTTAAAGTAGCCATTTAATTAATAATAGTTTTATCAGTTTGGGACACCTCGATTTAAATAAGTTTTTTATTTATTTACACGTATTAGAAAATGAATCATAATAAATTGTTATTATAAGTATTAAAAGGTAGCTAACTATATAAGCTATGCTCATAGGGTATGACGTATTAATATCGATTTTTCCTATGTGCGACTATTACTTCATTTTATAATTACAAGTAAATTTATCATTTATGTGATTTAAATGAAAGTTTTTTTTCAGGAAATAGAAAGTTGATTTGTTTACTCAATCTATTGAAACTATGGTCGTACATTTTAGATACTTAATCTTTTTTCTCAAAAGTGGTAGTTAAATTTTTTTCGCACTTTTACGTGCTCTATTTTGCTTTTGTTTGGGGTGCAGCACTGAAATTTAAATTATACTAGATATTGAGTTATATTTGACAATTTTACTACCTCCGGGAAATCAGTAACTTTAAACGACATTCTAAATAAGACCTTTTAAGAAAGTTCTATTTCACTTTCATGTGACCAAAATAACATCAATTCGTTCATAAATAAATACATAGTATAATTAACGATTTTTTTCTTATGTTGTATATAATTTTCTATAAAGAGAGATGCACATATTTTGTGTATGAGAAGAGCGTGGGAAGGGATGGTTGGGTGGAGGGGGGGAATGGTCACGACATGGAAAGAGGAGAGACGGGAAGAGACAGAATAACCGTCAAGTGACTTGTGGAGTTTTCTTTTGAGCGAACTGCGATTTCACACCAAGGTGCTCAAGAACAAGCTGTCAACTACACCTGAAAAATGTAAAAGGAAATGGGAAGAAGATTTAATTCTATTCCGCACAAGCGTCGGCACACGAAACTTTTTCTGAAGTTCCGCTCAATCATCCATGAAATCGTATTTGCATCTGACATGCTGTTTCTTTCAAATAGAATATTTTATATGCTTCTGTGTATTCTTTTCTTGTAAATAAATATATCTGAAACTCGTTTTCAAGTTTGTAACCATGATTCAATTTTCACGAGTTAATTGCTGCAGAAAGCAAAAAATTTACTCGAGCCATTTCTTTGTGTGATAGTTTAAATAAAAAAATTTAATTTACGAAGGACATAACTTACATACACTTATAGTAGTCATTCGTTTTTGTCTTCATTGCATTTCTTAGTTCTTCCTTCGTATTACCAAGGTAAAGAGCTGGTTTGTAACTGAAACCTCGCATTCAACACAAGGGAATCGTTCGGAGATAGTGTGGACTCAAGAGGTTAACTGAAATGGAACTTACAGTTTGAAATATATGTAACATTTTTATTTTTTTGTTTTGGTATTCAGTCTTCTGACTGGTTTGATGAAGCTCTCCGTACTTATCTATCCTGCTGATTTGCCTCGTATATTGTAGCCTTGGTCTTCCTCTTCTATTGCGACTATACTTTTATTAAAAGTAATATGTCATAACTAAAATTAAGATTTACTAAAAATACATGGCCTTTATATCTAAGATAGCAATTATTATTAGGGCGTATCATCGTTATTCTTTTTATGTTTTAATGCGAATAATGGTGTAAAGGGAAATTCATAAAACATTATTTTGGCTAATTTGCGCGGTTTGTTCACAGCTTGGACACTTGTATTGTTGAATTGTTTTCGCGTATTGCCATTTCCAGGCCGAGGATGAGAATTCAATACCACAATTTTTTTGCGTCTGAAGTATTGTGAGTTAAATTTTCCCTAACGAATGTATCTGTTTGCGCTGGTGAATATTGGCCATTTTTATACCATCATATGTTATGACCTAAACATATGCATCTCCTTTTATCTATTCCTAAGGTGGTATTACACTAAATGTATTCCCTTTTTATCATTCCAGTTATATTGTTCTATGTTCAGTAAATTTCAATTCTCTTGTTTTATTTTTGAATTGAATTATTTAGGTCTGTATAAACTAAATATTACACAACATTACACCGTTGTTGTAGTAGCAGTAGTCTGATTCAGCCAGCCATGCTAACCTATTCTGCGAAAGCCTTTTCAGTTATGCATAAATGCCACATCCTCCCTAATCTTAACCGCTTAGTGTATTCCATCATTGGCCTCCCTCTTCTGTTCTTACGCCACACACTTCTAAATAATGTTAATTTTACAAGACCCTCATCTCAAAACGTGGCCTATTTATCTATCCCTTCTCTTAGTCAAAGTCCTCCATTTGTTCTCTCTTCTCTTATTCATCTTGGTTAGTTACTACATCCACCCATCTGGTTTTCAGAATTATTCTATAGCACCACTTTTCAAAAGTTTCTACGTGATTAATTTTAAATTAATAAAGTATTGAATATTTTCTTAATTCTAGAGTTAATTACTTAGCGCTACTATTTTGAGTCAAAGCCTGAATTTTGAATTTTTCGCTTTTATAAACCACCTCAGCAGATTTTTTCTTTTAACTTAAGAAATTATTTTAAACTTCATTATTTATAGATGCTGATCATGTCAGGAATTACAAGCGAGTCTATTTTTATTTTTTTCGGTTTCTCAAAGAAAATATACCTTTTGAGTTGAAAGTATTGCGGCATGTGTAACTTATTCAACTCTTGTTGAATTTAGAAATCGGTTCTATATATTGTTTAAGAAGAACTTACGAAATTGTACAAAATCGATAATAACACTATGTTTATAGTGAAATGTATATATAGGTTCTTTCAGAGTTTTAAGAAGCAGTGTAGACCATATTTCGTGCTGTGTCTTTCGCAGTTTCAAGTTAGACAAACTAGGTTAATATAAATAAATTCTCGCAAACGAACCTTTCTACATCACCGTAAAACAAATATGTTACACCTAACTGCATTCATGTTCATAAATTAATTTTATTAATATGATTATGCCTGATAATAATTAAATAATAATACTGGTAAATTACAGACAATATTGGAAATACAACAGCGCTTTATCGTTAGATGTCATTAGGCATAAATCTTCGTTAAATATGAAATATGTGGTATAAACGATAAATAATATCGAAATTCTCAGCATATAAGTCAGGTCCTGAAATTTTTCTGGAAAACTTACAAGTGCTTTAGGTAGTCTCTGGTCAGACCATGTTGCTATCGCATATGAAAAAAGAAGTCTTACTTAAAAAAAACAATTTGTTACAATTTCTACTTTTGTATTGCAGTAACGTATTATTTTTGTATTAATTTAGTTAAATATTAGTACTTACCACAAAATGATTATATGGAGACGTAGGACATTTAATGATGAATTGCTTTCTCGATTTGCGAATTTTTTACTAAATACTGGTAGAAATGTCTGTAGATGTAATTCGTAGATGCTCGGCTTAGATCGGGAGATGGGCCAAATCAGAATGCTCTAAATAGAAACAGACAAGCAGACGTTGCGACGGTGTATGTTTCCTCAAACCTTCTTTAAAAAATGAAACTTTTTGTTGGAGAACCTCCCCACGACTTATGCTTTAGAGTATAAATACAAAGAATACCTTAGTATATTTTAATCTCCATAAACAACAATACACGCAATTATTACATTTATTAACATCTAACATGTATGATAATCTCTAGGATCGCACGAATAACAATTCTCCGAATATGTAGGTAGGTGCACTATATTGAGGAAGACAATGAGGTACAGATATATATATTCACAAAATAGAACGCCGACGAGTCTATTAAGTTATTTAACCTGCTCACTAAAAAGCATATAGTTAAGACATGCAGCCTTGGTCATAGCTAATTTGTTTATGAGAGTTTTTTGTGACTTCAACTTTACGGAATGTTATAAACATTTCTTATTTTACATCAGTTTTTTCCTTCTAATCCTCTGGAACATCAGTCTAATAATAAATATTCACTTTTAAAGGAATGTAACGTATATATAAGTCCCATGTAATATTTGCCGTATTTTTCACTCCCAGTATTAAGTCACATCACAATTTCATTTCCTGTCCATGCGACAAGGTACTCTAAGGTTCATAAACACCACACGCAATGAATTACATACACGTAATTGTACTGTGAGGCTCCTTTATTTCGTCAGAGGCAGAAGCTCGTGGGCGTCCTTCCATGAGCTCGATCCTTGGAAGCCGTTCAAAGTGACGGTTCGTTGCCTTCCCGAGGAGCAGGATGACCTCTTGTTGTACTCGGACACAACTGCAACAAGGAAACTACCGGTTCTATCAAAGAGGCCCGAGTTTTAAATTGATTATGTTACATATGATTTCAACGCTTTGCCACTTTTATACTGAAGAAACCGTAGACCCTAAAAATTCACACGCTCTCTCTCTCTCTCTCTCTCTCTCTCTCTCACACACACACACGCCATACACATATTCAATACTGTATTCGATCTATTTTTTATTCAACGGTCCGATTGATCGTTTTCAAAAGAGAAATCAGCGTATTATTAATCTTGCACAGCGGTAACCTATTTATTAAAAATTAAGATTTTAATATTTTATTTATTGTTTGATTGTCTTTTTGACAGGCTTGTTTTACCGAAAGGTAAAATATGAAGGAAAGGGATATACATAACATTTAATTAATTCGTCTATTAAAAGTTCCACGTTTCGTAAATAGGGGTCAATAGAACTATCAAGCGCAGGTTTTGCGTATTTAGAAAAAAATTCTGTTTATTTAAAGGAAATTCGTTTCAGAACATAAAAGAGGCTGGTGCATGTCGTAAATGTAGTCACTCGTTTCCACGAAAGTGTTAAGAATGCAAGCTGAAGTTTAGAAAGTATCGAATAACAAACAATGGGATATAATTTGGACGGGTGCCAAATGGGAAAGGGCAGTCCCAGAAAAAACAGCCGATGAATTTAGTGTTTGTATAGTACTACTAAAGCTAAGTACACACTGGGATTCATTGAATAGACTCGTGTCGCGACACTGAATCCGAGCTGCACAGATCCATTGTTCTGACTAAACTCCGCGACAAAGAACAGTTTACGCATGAAAATTCAAAGTTTCATATTCCAATTATTGCCGAAGAATGACGGTAGATCAAGCCTTCTCGAATATTAATTTTCTTTTAACTACTTTTTATTTACTTATTTTTATAGTTGAAAAATGCCCCAGAAATAAACAGAAAAAAAAAGTGTTATGTTGTTGTGGTATTCAGTCCTGATGGAACCAGCCATAACTTATCCAGCGACAATATTTTCATTTCTACATAACTACCACATTTCACTAATTTGCTTAGCGTATTCTATCCTTGGCTTACCTCTTATGTTCTTACTCCACTCACTTGCCTCTAATGATAATTTTACAAGATCCTCATTTCTCAAAACGTGGTCTATTAATCTATTCCTTCTCTTCGACAAAATCCCCAAAATTGTTCTCTTCCCTTTCCTACCTTGAGCTTACTGGTTAGTTACCCTAACTTTTACCATCCACGTTTCGCACCCAAAAACTAATGTTAATATTTATACACTGTTCTACTATTTATTGAAAACAAGATTTTGTTAATAAAAATAAAATCTTTAACGAAAAATGAAAATTTTTCCCCTCTTGTAAAATACAAATTTGTTTGATATTTTGGTGTAGGTATCTGTGTTCAACGGTAGTATTAAAACAAAGTTTGCGTCAGATTTGGTGGTGAAAGCTTAGCTGTCGAAGTTCTACTTAATTAATTTTTTATGTTCTCTATAAAATTGTCCTTTTAACGAAGGCTTTTTTCTATTTCTGTTAACGAAACTCCGCACTTATAAGTCAATACAATCAAAAAAAACTTTTGAATTCATGGTTTGTGTACAACGTGAATGGCAACGATTAAACTGTAAGTTCTCTTTGAATTTTTAAAGTCAAAGCAGTACTCCTTAACATTTGAAAAAATACAAAGAAGAATAAAAATGGTTTCAAGAAAGCAAAATGTAAACTTGGGAACAAGAGGTGGCAAACAGCCTGCGTCTTCCTCTGTTTGGATTCACGTCCATATGAAAATATTTCGCAACATTGAGCCAGTAGATGCCACACATGGCGGGACTCAAAATACGCACCAGATTCATTGACACAGAGTTGGGGAGCCCGGACTCAGCACGAGACTCGAGCATGGTTCATCTTCGATGCAAAGAGTCGATTCAAAGAGTCTCTAGGTGTAATTGGCTTATCAATCAAAAATACAGATACAAGTGTGGTGAGATATTATTAATGTAAGTAAGGAAGATAATAGGCTTAAAATTGTTGACGAATATTATTTTTGTCGAATATCAAGTGAATTTTTGAACACGTCTAGAGGTACATAAGAATTAAATTGCCGTCCATTTGTGTATGTGGTGTTCGTGCCCGCCTCTATTCCGGATATAATATTGCAAACGATACAGGCGGGAGTCACGTAAGCTAAGCTTTGATGTTTGTGAACAAAACATGCTGAGATAGAAATACCTTACACTGTATCTAATCACTGAAAATGTTCACGGGGGAATGTGTTGCCCTAAAACCTCCAACAATTCATACGTTCTCGCAACTATGAATGAATATCAAACGGAATTACTGCGCTAACTCAATGTAACAATCGAAGTATATACATATATATATATAATTAAACATAGTGTCGTTTTTAAATATTGCAGTTAGTATTCGACTTGTTTCATTATGTTTTGAATTCCATTGTATATCCAAATGCTAAGGCAGTACGGATTGAAGATTTGATGATAGACGTGAGTGTATCTAATTTTTGAACTTGATGGACTGACCTGTAACTTGTGTAGAATCTGGTCGACGTCGAGACCGACGGCAGCACATGGCCACGAGGGAGCGCCTGAAGTTTTGACCGCTAACGCAGTATAGCAGGAAGTTGATGCTGAAGTTCATGTAGAAGAACATCTGCGTCACGTGTTGGAAGGAGATGAATGTGCAATTAGTCTTGAGTTCCTCCGTCTAAAAGCAAATATGGTGCAAAAATTGTAACCAATTTATTACTTTATTGGTTTTACAAATGCATTCCTTAGATGGGAACAATCAATTACTTTAACATAAACTTTTTCGTACTAGTATAAAGGATAAATTGATAGTACAACTGTATACTTATACGTATTAATAAAACCTTTAAATTGAATACAATATTAATTTGTAGCAATTATTCCTTACGGATTTGCTTTGGCGTTAAATTACGTTTTTAATTAATCTATATATTATAAGTCTCTCACCTTACCTACGATAGTGCATACTATTACATTGTAATTCTTTCAATAACTTAATATTACATTTAAGCTAAATACAATGGATACGGTCTTATTTTAACAGACTGTGCTAATTAACAAATTGAGATATGTCGACTTTTCGATGCTGGCTTTGTCTCTTACTCAAATAGCTCTTAAAATAAATTGAGAAAGCTTGAAACGACCGTTGAAATACCTAATTTTGTTAATTAATTCTCCCTGTTTTGTAAGGAATGCCTGTTAAAGTAAGGTCGTATCTGTTGTTATCAGTTGAAGTGGATGAGCAGTTTAAAAAAGTAAAAAAGTGTTAATCGTGTAACCGGCATTAAAGAATTCAAATTTAAAATATGTACGGCTACAGTTTTTACATTTCAATCAGTTTAGCTGTATATGTTAATGTACATAGAGGATATTGAATTGTTTATTTTAGTAAAATATAGACAAGAAATTGCAGTTACACATATATTCATATATTTGTATAGAACATACATTTACTCATTACTGTTATTAATGTTAATGAAAGTTGAATCAGGAAAAGCGGTGGCCCTGCAGAGGTGTCTCCAAGAATTAAAATACTAAGTGTTTTGCGAAATTTCATAATATCGTTAAGTTATAAAACATGTTGTCTAAATATAATAATATACAAACATTTAACGTTCTCGAGTCGATTCACAAAAATTTATTTACAAAAATAAATTCTTCAATTACGAATTGGAAAATTTAACCTTACGTAATTTTTTAAATAATGTATTTATGATACTGATCTGGGAAGGCTACGTCGAAAAAAATATAAGTGCCAGTGATTCTCGCTTCTATTGTTCCGCTCAATCAATTATGTAACAGATAAAGTCTTTTAATAATAATTGCAATTGGTTGAACGCTTTTACAATCTATATACAAGCGTAAGTACACCGTTGGCATATGTTTAGATGAGTGGCCAATTTACCATTTTGGTGATGTCCTTATCTACGTAATCTTTCAAGGTTACATTTGTGCAATCTCTCTTACCTCTCATGTATCTACAATATATATATATATATATATATATATATATATAAATGCAGTTATTTTACTTCTCTTTATTCAATAAATATTTTTAAATTGATATCATTTGAAGGTATATATGTTACGGGAATTTAAACCAAACTTCATAGTATTAAACAACTTAATAAAGTTGCTATTTTGTCCGCTGTTTTGTGTTATGAGATGATATGCTCGTTTTAAAAAGTCTATTTTTAACTTCAATCACTACTAATCCATATAAGACTAGTGAAAATTTATAATTAGTATCTATATTTGTTTCAAATTTGTCCAGTAGTTTCTGCATCACGTATACAATTACGTGTAAAATTACTAAGTAGATCAAGCCGTAAATTGTTATAGTTCGCTGTGATTTATAATGATTCAAAGTGGGGAAAAAATCAGCTGAATTAATATGAAAATTGTGTATGTATTGATGTTATGCATTGCTTTTATAAAGATTTTAAATTATTGGATTTCTGCGCAATGCTTTGCATCAGTCGTTCATATTGATTTGTTTTTGTTTAAAGAGGCTTGTAAACGAGCAACAAAAATTTCACATTGCCGGCAATATTTCTGAAAACTATGGCCGGCCAACATTTTCGGCAATATTTTGCCGGCAGCTATGACTGGACAGTTTATAGCAAAACATATTGCATATCCCGGCAATATTGCGGCTACAATGTAATCCGGGTATTGCCCGCGTACAAGTACAGTAACAATTTACGAAAATAAGTAACTTACTGTATAGTTCTTATTAACGCAGCGTTCATTGTAATAAAAAATATCTGAAATTAAACAATTTCTCTGGATTGGACCTTATTTAAAGAAAGAAACATCATTCACAATTTCAGCAATGAATTTATTCTTGACAATTATTTAAAAATTTCAGCTTTAATGTCGAAGATCGATATTGAATATTTGCTTCAAAAAATTGAGCTCATGTTTGAGCAAAACAATATACGCTAATGAGGAATGCAATACTGATCTATATTAGATTGGCAATTACTGTTCGATTTCGCACATCGTTCGTGAAGTTGTTGCGTTAATGGAAGGATGACATGAATTTATTAAATACAGGCTAGGCCTCTTTATTCGTTGAATATTTATTTTAATAATTATAAATTACTCTATTCTTTTTTTGAAAGTTACTGTTTAACTAATGACAAATATACAGCTTTCACAAGTTAACAAATTTGTTGGCTATTTTTTTCCAAACATCTTTTTTGCTTTGCGATCTCTACAACCCATCGCCTCCACGTCCTACAATGATGAATATTCGCAAACGTACCCGATAAATTCAATTGGTTTTTCGTTTGACCAATCCATTATTGATACACTGAAAAACATTTATACGAAACCCACAGAATGAACAACGTGGAATATTAATTTTTAACACAGGTGACTGACTGCCTGCAGAAATCTCGGACGTGAGAGCTGTGAACTACATGACCGGGCATTGTTTTCATATTTTCCACATCGGACTGAACTCACCGGCAACACGCCGACCAGTAGTTAAAATACTGGCAACATTGTCGGGCTATAATGCTATATTGCCGGGCTATATGTATGAATTGAAGAAAAATTGCTGGATTTAGAGCAATATTGCTCGACCATTATTGCCGGGCCACGTGTTTTTGTTGTGGTATTCAGTCCCAAGACTGGTCTGATGCAACCCTCCATGCCGGGCCACGTAGAGCCACAAATCGCGATGGTCAAGAGGGAATCTCCGGTTATAAGGAGAAAATCTCTGGAGTTTCGGAAACTTCCTTTTGGCGACTGCGGCCATACGGAAGAATACAGAATACATGAGGCACCGCCACTGCCTCTTCATCGTGGCTGGATTATTCCACAGCTTCGCTTTTTGAGGTGTTTTGCCGAACAACAAAAGGATATGGTAACTATGAATGTTTCACATTATTTTCTCTTCTGGTTAAACATTTTATGATGAGGAACTTTAATAAGTCTCGTTTCGTCCTGCCCTTTATAAGGCTGTAAATGCATAATTTTCTTCAGTTAGAGACTGTATTCATTGAGTTGTTAAAAATTCACAGTAGCTCCGGGCTACCAAATTACGGGCGTGTCTTGGAAGTGCAAGCAGAGCGATTTGTCAAAAAAATATTCTTATGAATATATTATATACCAGTTGAGTTCAAGTATACAATCTAATTTATTAACGACTTGTTTCTTTGCAATCTGTGGAAAAAAAGCAAAACTCGAACCGCAGTTTTATGATCAAATTCGGACTGCTTATAACCGAATTATATACATTATATCTTTTTGTCTGTGTGAGTGTGCGGAGATGAAAGTAACCGAGAATTGAGAAGAAGGGTGATTCTGGTTTGCAGGTGTTTTATGTTCGTATACGGAGCTGAAATTAATGTATATCATAAGAACCCGCGCTTGTATACTAAAAAGACAACACATTCACGTTATCATAAAATTTATTGAAATACAAACCCGGAAAATTATTTTAAGTTGGTGCTGTAAACAAGATCAGTTTTTTTGACTGAAATCTGTCTCTCCTGTATTCATATTCTCACACATGGGAAAAGCTCTTGTCAGGAAGTGACCCGTCTCTGAATAAAACGGGTCATTCAATCTTTTTATTTATCGTCAGGCTATTTCAAAACGATAATATTCAGTTGTATAACTAATACCTGCTGTTTTTTCGGACCATAAAGGCTTCGCATAAAAAATTTTCGGTGGATAAGTACCAAAATCTCTACGGAATTGTGGTCGAAAAAATCTAAAAGAAATACCTCATAATAACGTAAGCAAACGTATTTACATTTCGTAAACGGTATTGCGTTCTATTAAAAAAATATTTAATAAGAAAATCAAGTTGTTCATATTTTGACAGCCTTTCTCATACTGTTACTAATAGGGATTGGACAATGAGCTAATACTGTTGGTTTATCTGACGTTGAGGTAATCCATACACGACTTAACAGAACCAAATAATCAGTCAGAAAAAACAAAAATTTAATAGAAGTAATTAAGTCCGTACCCTGTAAACAAAACTAAATTAATGGAATAAGTAGTAAAACAGCCTGTAAGTAAAAATAGTATAAATTTTTTTAACAATAGTTCGTACTAGACGTTTTGTTCCTAAATTTGGCACATCATCTGATGTGAATTAAGGGAATCAAGAAATTAAGAAGCATGAAAAAATTTCCTGATTCCTTTAATTCACACCAAATGATGTAGCAAATTTAGAAACGAAACGTTTTAATAAAATTGTTTATAACGTAAAGGCTATTTTTACTATTTATTGAATTTCAAACAGTTGTTGTGGTATTCAGTCCAAAGACTGGTTTGTTGCAACCCTCCATGCTAACCTATCTTGCGCAAGCCTTTGCATTTCCTTGGCTATCCTTCTCTTTGTGTCTACTATACTTCTACCATCCCTAGTACCTAATTTAAATAATAAAAAAGTAAATTTCAATATAACAATAGCCGTATTTACAGTCTGTGCTCCATCTATGTAGTTATAATATTCGAAATTAGAATTTATATAAAATGTGCAAAGTAGTGGGGATCAACAAAGAAACAAACGGACTTGGAATATAGAGTAAATGATAAGCGTGTAGCAGGGAAATATGTTTAGATAGTAAAAATAGCATGTTCGTCGACGTATGTTAACGAATTTTCAGGCAATTCTCGCATAATCGTCTGTCGACCTCAAGGTGAAAGCTGTTCAAATAAAGTACTAATGCATTGCGTATAAGATAAACAGTATATTGAACATAATTTCATGAAACATATATGATGCCATATTAGAAAGAATTTTCTCGTGGAATATGAACGTTTCCAGCAAGGGATAAGATCGATATGCAAACTTGATATAATGCTATAAATGCAACAGATTCACCTAGGCTTTTCTGTAAGAGAAAACAATGTGAAATTAATTTTCGTCAAAAAAATAGCGGGCTAGGAAGAGCGGTACCTGGTAGAACGCGATGATCCTAAAGATGTATGAGGGCAGATTGAGACAGAGGAAGATGGTTGAGACGACGAGCAGCATCTTGGTGACCCTGGTCTGCGAGGAGTCCCCCGCACGCTGGCGTCGACCGTCAGCGTCGTCCACGCGCGTCATGGTGCGGCGCACAGTCGCTACCTGCCACACCGTCGTGCAGATCGCCGCGTTCAGCGACGCTATCACGACGAACGGCAGGACCATCGCCACTATCGTGTCTGCATTGTTGAAGGCGTTGGACACGTTGGCTAATTCTGGCAGGAAATCACATACTGTGACGTTTGACTCCTTCTTCACCAGGTCGACCATCCACAAGTAGGGCGAGTAGGCGACGACGGCCACGGCCGTGAGAGCCACCAGCACGATCTTGGCGCGTGCCACTGTGAGCACGAACTGGCGTTGCAGAGGGTAGCGGACGGCGGCGAAGCGCTCCACCGTGAAAGCTACCACCAACCAAGAGCTCAGGAAGGGACTCATGAACGTCATGTAGATGTAAGTCTTGCAGATCAATCGGTGCTCATTCAGAAGGTCGAGCCAGCTGAAGAACAGCGACACCAGTAAAAGAGTGTCGCTCACGTTCAACGCGCCGAGGTAGAAGCTCGAGCTGAGCTTGCGCAGCTTCGTGCCGAAAAAGACGACGACTGACGCGACGTTTCCCGCTGTGCCGAAAACGCATAGTGCGGGTGTGTAGTAGCTCTCTATCGTTCCGACGGTGCTGTTGCCACAGGTGCTGTTGGCGTCCATGCTCGCTGCGCGGCGTCGACTGATTCGTCCATGTGCGCCCGCTGCCACCGACGCCTCGCGCATGAGCCAAGCTACGCGCTCACTCGCCCTCTCACCATTGATTGACAGCTGCTATTGTTACGATCGCCTGCGACATTTACCTCTATCTCCGACACCTCAAATATTTTTTGTACACACGTTTTCCCATATTGATTTAACGTTTGCAGAGTGTGTGTTAGGCGATATATTCTTTTTCTTTTGAAAACTGTTTCTATTTGCGTTAAGCTATAAATAAAAAATTAAATTGTGAAAAAATATGAAATTTTGGAACCGATGGTAAATTTCTATATGTAGTTTAAGTTTTAACTTATGTATTGAGTTAATATTGGACGACAGAATAGTGAATTTACAATAATTTGGACGAGGTCAGTTTAACAATTACTCAACTTTATGTGACCAATCCTCATCAAATGGTACAGAAAAGAAGTAACAGATTTTTGGACCGTTTCAGTGACGGTTCATTTTGTGTTTGTTCATTCCCGTATGTTTTACATAGTTTTAAAAAAGTGACGTCTATGTTTGCTGCAGCCCGCATCCTGCCTTTTGGTTTGAAGGATTCTCTGATTTTCTTAAATATTCAGCACTTGAATATCCTATCATCAAATCAACTGCATTGTATTCAGTACATTGTGGACTGAAAACCGAACCTCTATTTGCTCACCTAATTTTTGTTTCATACACCCTGTTTAACATAGTTATAGATTGCAAATTAAGAGAATTGAGTTATCGTATGTTAATTTCGCAGGAAGGCACACTTTGTGAACCTCGAGTTTTTTTTCTTTTACGTGTAAGGTGTTATGGATTGATCCTGTAGTTAATCATACAACATGCGTTTTGCTCGTCTAATTTCAAATGACCCCCAAATAATTTACACATTCATCTCACATATACCGCTAGTTTGATGCTCTTCTTGAATATGGACTGTTCCAGTCCAGTCAGCCTGTCTACAAACCTATTTCACCAAAGTCAATTCAATGACGTTACTTTTACTTTTCGTATATGTAAGTTCAATCTATCGACAAACGAAAGATTTTCTATCGCAGAGAAGTTGTAGGTTTTATATTTAAATTATTATATGTAGCAGAAAGATTTTGGAAATACCTGCAAACAGTTTTCACCCTTCCACCCAAAAGTTCAACAGACACAGTACCTTATATTCACAAGATATAATTGTCTAATAACGTCATCTCCGTATACAAACATATAATCCAACAGTAAACAGGAATCATAACATCTGAAAAATGCAAATTGACCGATGAAATGCTAATCAAAAGTACAAAAAAGGAAATTTAACACTTGATGAGATGTTTGTAATTCTTAGTGATTCTGGTTGGTCTCTAGGATTCTGCATAATGCCTTTTCTTCGGAATTTTAATACGCAAAATGACAAGTTCCTTTTTTGGGGAAGGAAGATATGTTGAATCATGTGAATAGTGTCCACCTAAACTTACAAATTAAATTGCTGGTAAAGAGTTTCGTCATTTTTCATCTATGGCGATCCTTACTGCATTTTCTGAACCTTACGTCTATAGGTACTCACTTTCTGTAAGTGAAAAATGAATGCACCCGTACATAATGCCACATAAACGTTTTCGTCGTACGCATCATGTGCTTCATTTGTTTACGCACAACGACGTGAGGCCCGATATTTTTGGAACTGACATCGCATCTGGTATTGAATACTTTATCCATTCTGCTCTAGCCTTTTTTATGAAACAGACTTATTTGTTCTGTATGTTGTTATGGATAATATATCACTTTAATTGAATTTGTTTATTCCTAAAAAGTGACAGAAATTTCAACTGGGGGAAATTTGGCATGATAATGCAAATCTTCTAATTTCCTTATCAAAGTACAATTATTGGCAAACTGAGAATACAAACAACTTGATAACAGATTTTGGAAAATAAAAACAACAAAAGAATATTAAATCTTTTGCCTGTCAGTTGATAGGAAAATACGGAAAAACTAAATATTGAAATAATAAATATTTGCAATCTTATGTTGTGAATTAGAAGTTTTGTGAAATTATTATTTTTGCCTGTTACATAAAAATGCTAATATCTCTGATTTCTAATTTTATTCATTCAAATATAAATAATTGTAATGATCAGTTATTGTGTTTGTACAAAATAGAGTTTGTAACGTTTTATATTTAATACGAATCAAATAAAAAACTGTATCCTCAAAAATAACACTGGCAAGAACTGAGTAAAACTTTGAATTATTAACCGTAGCCCATGTCGTGTGTTGGCTGTGTCGTGGGAATGCGTTGAAACATTAATGCGCGGTTCGCAAATGGAGTTATCTCTACGTTAGCTTTGGCGTTTTAAAGATTCCAAGAATTTAGTGTTCTTCTGTAGTACTATTCCATTTGCGACATAAAATTTTCAAAACCTGAGTTCCTGCTCACGTGCAGCTTACTATAAATATCGTACGAAAATGTATTTCTTAAAAAGATACTGTATTTGGACCTATACTATTCAGTGTTTTAAAACTTTCCAAATTCGACACCTTTTACAATACTAACGACACTGTTCCAAAGTCACCATTAAACGAGATTTTTGTTGTAGTTTAGTATTCATGTAATTAATAATATTTCAGTCGTAGGAATCTATTCGTAACAGTCATCTAACAGAAATGAAATAAGATTGTAAATATTTATTATTTCAATACTTAGCTTTTCTGTATTTTCCTTTCATTTATTTATTAATATAAAAAATTATCCTAAAGATTATCAGTTTGTACAATAAATGATCCAGTATATACTACATTAAAATAATGAATACAAAATTAAAGTATTGTATATAATTAACACATAGACATGGAGATATGTTAATCCATTATAATAACCTACTCTAGAAGTTGAGGATGCGGTCTGCGGACATGATGGTAAAAGGTGGGTTAGGGGGTGCCTGAATGATCAGGGGGAAATATGAGGTCAATTGGGAGTTTTCTTTTGAGGCAACGGAAGCGTGGAGGTGGTGGAGGATTGTCATGGAATTGCCGGATCGTGGTGTTTATGTGGTTGAGGGCACTTCTAGTGAGGGAGGTTAGGATTTGGAGAATACGGAATGTACTTTGGTGGGAAGTTTGACGTTATGGTGGATGACGGAATTTCTAAGGTGCCGGGGAGAGTTTGTAATGGTGCGTAGGATTTAGTTTTTTTTTGTTTGAATTTTGGCTGTTGTTCCCCATGTTGACGAGGCATAGGATCATATGGGTTGTATTATGGAGAGGTGCTGATGGTAAAATGAGCTTTTCTGTTTAGGAGGGGATTTAGGGTTCTGAATTTATGGTTGATTTTGGGGAGGAGAAGATAAATGTGTTTCCACGAGAGTTTTCAATTAAACATGATTCCGAGGTTGGTGGTTTCTGTTTTTGTAGGGATTAATGAATTGTTTATATTGATTAGGGGAGGAGGGTTTTTTGTTAGTTTGAATAGGACTGTTATTGATTTGATGGGGTTGATGCTGACTCGCCATTGTTTGGACCATTTTTCTGGGTTGTTGAGCGCTGACTGGAGTGGTTGGTAATTGGAGAGGAGGTTTAATAGGAGATGGCTATGTCATCTGCGAAAAAGATTGTGCTAGTGTTGGTATGTTATGGGATATCGTGGGAGAAGATGTTGTATAGGAAGGGGGCGATGACACTTCCTTGGGGGACGCTCGCCACGATTGGTTGTGGTTGGGAGAGGTGGTTATCTATTATGAGAGAGAAGGTTCTGTTGGAGGAAGTCTTTAATTTTGGACAGAAGGGAAGGGTGGTGGATTTCATCAAAAGATTTTTCGATGTCAACAAAGCTGGTGATGAGGGATTTCCGTTGTTCAAAGGAGTTGTTTATTAGGTTGGAGAGACGGTTTAATTGAGGGGGGCAAGAGTGTTTTGGGAGATAACCGTATTGTGTGTTTGGAATCAAGGAGGAGAGTTGATTTATTAGCTGTGGGAGTAGTAATTTTTCGAAAAAATTGAAGAATGTAGGAAGGAAATTTATTAGACGGTAATTTTCAGAGTGGGATTTTGGTTTGTTTGGTTTAGGTATTATTATTATGGTGGCGTGTTTCCATTTATTAATTTTACATAATTTTAATAAAGGCGATAACAACATTTTCCGACCGTTCCAGGATATGAATAGACGGGAGATGGAATCTTGTGGGGAGCGGATCCTCCAGAGTTCAGAAAGCATTCTTGGGATGTTATATTGATTAAACAGAACTTGTAAAGTACAGTAATTTATCGTCGGTGTTGTATGTTTTTACTTTATTGGAGTTCTGGTAATATTGGTTCTATTTTGTTGTGGATTATGGAGAAACTTATAAACATCTCGAGTGGACATTGTCATCCGTTTCACGGTCTTACCTAATCTGCGGGTAAAAGCCGCATTATATCAGGGCTGTAGACCGGTAGTGTTCTAACGATAACAGTGTTGTGAAAAATCATAATCATCAAATTCAGGGAAACAAATGTGGTGAAAGTGCACGTAATTTGTGCTAATATATCATACAATGTCATTTTATTCATAATGGAAGTAGAGTGATGTTATTGTCTTTCAATTTCTAGAAGAATTTGATGTGTTTCATACTATTAAATTTTAATTGTATGTCTATATAAAGGTAATTTAAAAGGATATTACATTAACTCCACATTTATTATGAGGCCCGTTAAAGTAACCGGGGATTAAGAGTTTTCATTTAGCCGTGGCATATAAAACATTGTGAAATTTACAGAACAATGGTCATTAAAGATAATGTTTAATGTTGTTCATTATTTTTACTGGGTCGAATGATATTTCCAATTTCGACAATTATAAACAAGGATATGCACCATTTCGTTCAAATTAGCAAAATTAAAATTATTTTACAGGATGTTATCACTATTGAAAGGAAATTCTCGAATCAAAATTGTATTATATTTAATACAATTTTTTAAAAAACATAAAATTACACAACATGAACTTAATATTACACAATTTTACTTATTACCGGCTATATAAGAAATTTACTCTAGGTTGCTTTATCGGTCCTCAGAATAGGTGTGGAAACTCTTTTTTAATTAACTTAAACCGGACGTATACGTAACCTATAATGACATGAAACTTGACGAATGAAAGGAATAGGCATTAATTTACATTTGGAAAGCAATGTTTTCAATACGAATAAATATAATTGTAAATCGTATCAATAATTTACATTGATTAAACTATTTCATATTAATCAATATGATCCTGCATACTAAATTACTACGTACTTTCCACATAGAACTAACAAGTTGTTGAGGAACGCAGCCGCTGTCGACGGATAACTGAGTGTTTAATCAAACTCATATCATGTCACTTTCTTCTCGCTATCTACAGATTACCATTACATTTGTCAATCAAAATAATCTTAAGCAAGTGTCATTTATAGATTTACCTTTTTACGTGTGCAAATATTTTATCTTTTACTCCCACTCCGTAACATGTAAATTCTGCGATTGTTATCCATATTTTCTGTTTTCAGTTATTCTTAAACTATATATATATATATATATATATATACGTTATTGGGTCAAACTCACGCGAACTATAAAATATAGAAACATACTATAAATGATTAGAGTTAAAAAATTATTTATATATAAAAAAGAACAATTTCAGTAATGGGCCCTGCGCACAATTGCAATTATATATTAATTAAAGGGGGTGATTTTTAAGTTTCAAAAGGTTTCTCAATGTTGATTAATTATTGGGATAACGTGCTTCAGAGATTTTAATTCTTTCTTGACGAACCTGTTTTATCTTCCTTCGTCTCTCGATGCAGATACTAGGAGATTCTGGAACTCTCTCCTGTTGGATTATTCTTCCTCCACCTTCTGACTTTCTTCTTCCTCCAGATTGAGTTGTGAACTTGTCCTCTGTTGGCTGAAAATGCAATGGACCTGGTACTGTCGTTAATTGAGAAAACTAAGTTTTCCTCCTCCTTCACTCCAACACACAGTTCATACAATTTCAAAGTTCTGGCCTTCCTGGCTGGCACTTCCTTCTCATTCAAGGGCACAATTCTCACTTCCCTTTCAACTCTCAATCAAAATCACTGGCTTTCTCTTCCCTTTCAACAATTTGTTCCGCACTCTCAGTTCTTTCAACTCCCGTTCCACTCTGACTTTTATTTTCATATTCTTGCCTCCCAGCGAAACTCTTATTTTCCCCTCCTCTAAGAAAAAGCGCTATCCCACGGAACGGGTATTCGTCGTCCGTAAAGCGCGGGAACTCCGTTCGCTGATGAAGAGAATGGCGTCTTTGGGAAAATTTGAAGGGTGAATCTTCCTTCAGCAAAACAATCCTAATCGATGAAAGCTGCAGTCAGGCACGTTTTCAGCCCGGCACCCTGGCGCCGAGAAAAACCACTTCTTACCTGCCTGTCCCGTTCCACTCTGACTTTTATTTTCATATTCTTGCCTCCCAGCGAAACTCTTATTTTCCCCTCCTCTAAGAAAAAGCGCTATCCCACGGAACGGGTATTCGTCGTCCGTAAAGCGCGGGAACTCCGTTCGCTGATGAAGAGAATGGCGTCTTTGGGAAAATTTGAAGGGTGAATCTTCCTTCAGCAAAACAATCCTAATCGATGAAAGCTGCAGTCAGGCACGTTTTCAGCCCGGCACCCTGGCGCCGAGAAAAACCACTTCTTACCTGCCTGTCTCCGAGTTAGAATATTTTTTCTGGATTTCGATAATTTAAAATATAAAAATTTACAATAAACATGATAGAGAAAGGTTCCAAATAAACTGAGGCGTCATAAACATAGTACGAATGACAAAAAATAAGAAAAAAAATTAAATATGCAAAGGTCATTTACGCATACCGCAATTTTGAAGGTATGGTCGATGGTTTAAAACGGACTGATTTTTAAAATCTATTAATCTGTCAAACAGTACATATGGAATTTCGCAAACAACATTATTAAATGTTATTAAAAGATGTTGTAATGTGAGGCCGTAACGCAATTACTTGATACGGTGTACCCAAGTTAGTATTTTGCAATTCCGCAAAATATTTATGGCACAGTTCATCGTATCAGTTTCATACTTTGGGGAGGGGGGGTGAAAATCGTTATACAATCTATTAAAAGCTTAGTGTTTTTGTACAAAAATTGTTTGGGCGACTTCATACAGCTTTGAGTGGTTTAATTTTCATTACAGACTTTGCTCCTCTTCACTTCCACTTGGAGATACGAATAGGCTCAATTTCAGAACGATGGGCTGAGTGAGAGTGATTGAGGGGAGGGAAGATCGTATTCATTTCCGATGACCTACCAGATCACCTCGGAAGTTTTTGTATCTGAGAGGGTACATACGCTGTTCTTCAATTTCCCGAATTGTTAAGGCACAGAAGTCTATAACTAGGATCAGTTTCTTCGTTTATTACTTGAATATATATTTTTATGTTTATCGTTTAAGTAATGGTGCTCGTTTAATGTATTCTCTTTTAATATCCCTCTATTCACTGTTGTACGGGAGGAATTTATGGCATATAAACGCTCGAACTTTTTGCTCGACTCCGAAAATTTGTAAATTTGACATTGGCCCTCAAGTTCTGGTAAGGCAATGTATCACTGCATCCGTTGGAACTTTTACTGGTGGCCTGGTATGCCATAAAGCAAAGTAATGACGTCACACATTATAATTTTTTATGTCCCTGATTATCAGCTGCTGCCAGAAAATTTATTTGATAAATACATTTTAAAAATTATGAGAGACCACTTTCGCCATTTTTCATTTTTATCGCAACCGTTTTTCACACGCTATATAAACGATGTTGTAAAGTGTCTTTCGCAATTCGTTATAAATTTGTTCTCTCCTTTTGATGGACACTGAATATAATACCGGATGGAATTCCATTAAATACTTACTTAAAAATGAGGTATCAATTTTATATACGATATATTTATATTTATTCAGCTTACTACTGCTGATTTATAACATCAACACCGTATGCTTGCTGCGCGCTCTTGGATGCAGAATTCCGAATCGTTTTTAGGAAACTGCAGGAAGCTTTCTGACTCATGATTCCAGTCTCGGTGTTTCAATCTTCTGAGCTTACGGAAGAACTAGGCAACGTAAACAACTTCCACGTACACGTAACCCTCAATGGTATAAACACTAATATACACTCAGAATATCCTACAGTGCTATTTCGTTTAGTTTTTCGCGTTGAAATAGTGTTGTAATAATAAATGAAGTGGTATTAAAGGAATAAAAACATTTCCGCCAATTGAAATTTAATAGTTTACATGACCTACTTAAAATTATTAATACTGAATTACAAAGTTGTTACAATTTATGCAGCGCTTTGGACTAAATATATTTTTAATATTTAATTGAAAAACTCTATTTCTAAGCAGAACTTCTGTACTCCACAACCTGTGATCGGGATAGTATCCGTACAAATTATAAAAAAATTTCCATTACTCGTTGGATGTTAACCTGTAGGAAATTTTTTACTCTACATCATCAAATTCTCTGCTTTGGTTACCATGGGTGACTCATAAAAATATTTAAAGAAGCCGATTTTTACTTAATAATGAAAGAGCTTTACTTCCCGTAAATTGCCAAATCTAAACAAATGATTAGTTTATCTGAACAAGGAGCAAAACATACGCTGATGACCACAGCACTCTCCGATACAACATGTCACCAAATATTATTCTAGCACCTACCTCCCACTAGTGGGAGTTCAGCTTTCACTGTGGTCAGTGGTTTCGTTTGATACTAAATCACTTTTTAATTTAAGTGACTTCTAAAAAAATCCATAGCATTATTTAAAAACATTTTCATTTCGTAGAAGGTATTGTATCGTTATCTATTGATAAACTTAACCTTCTTCGTTATAATCTTTTGAAGACAGAGAGAGAATTTCATCAGTTTCTTGAGTTCCATCTTTAAAACACGATATCATTCCAGAGAATATTAAAAAATTGATAATGCATCTTAACCAACCTAAATTAGACACGGAAAATGTTTTTGAAGATATTTTGTAATTGAATGTGGACTATATAAAAAATCATTTCACTGAAAATATTGAAGGGTCTAATACAACTTGGCAACAAGAACTGCGTCTAAGTAAAAATAAATTCGATGGTTATGGATATGAAAATCTATGCAAAAATATAAAATTGCAGTCCTAATTCCAGATGATACACAGTTTATTGATACCTGCCACGTATCTTGTGGAAATAGGTTTTAGTACTGTTAATCATATTATGACCAGAGAAAAGAAACTGCCTGAAGATCTCAAACGAGAAGATCCTTCAAAATTAAGCTATATATCCTGTATTTAGTTTCGCAACATCAGGCTCAGAGATCTCATTATAAATTTAATTAAATAATGTAGTTTCATTAGATTTCACGCTCCAATGTATCCAAATTTATAATTGAGTACTGTAAGTTGTTCTTTTAATGTGTATTCTTTCACACGAAGCAGAAGTCCGACATAAGATATTTGGTATAACGTAGGAGAATTAGTTTGAACACGATGAGTTGTAGACAACTTCCCCGATATTGTAGTTGGGGTACTCCAGAGCTCAGTTTATGTGGAGTCTTTGTTGTGACAAGTTGGTAGTTAATCTTAAAACATTGGCGCTAGGAAGTATATTTTCTGTTCAGGGTATGTTGTAGGTTAAGAAACTCGTCCGTAAATGCTAAGAATTAAATAAGTATTGTGTGTGGTTAAAAGACGTTGCCTCAGTTTGTATATTGCGTTCATAAGAATATAATATATGCTTTTAACAATTCTAGTAGGGTAGCGCAGACACGCTTTGAAGTGAAGTTCCTTCTCAAAAGATAATACCTCCCCCTTCTCCTTTCTCTAGAGCGCAAAAGGTATGCCATGTTATACCTCACGACCTGTAATTGTTATTATATGCGTTTACTTGCTGTAACTAAGCTTTATAACTTTTATAAAGTAAGGTTACTATCGTACTTAATAATTACTATTACTGCAGAATCGATGGGTGGTTAGAAAAGTTTAGTTCTACCAGACATACAAGTGTAAAATGGTTGACTACCACTGTTCTACATGACCATATCAACGTAGCTTTCGTTTCAATGCTCTCACTCAAAAACTAAATTTGCTCTATGACATACTAAATTAGTTGTAACGACTCTTAATTTAATATTTAATATCAGTCTGTGACTCTCTATATCTAACTCATTCTGTGGTTTAGCGTATTATAAGCGTTAACAAATCACACCTCATTCTTTACTGATATCGTATCACTGTTTCTCTCTGGTTGTCCTCACGCTTTCATCATCACTTTGCGACTGTCTTTTCTCCACCAAATCTGCACCTTCTGTAAAGTTAACATTTCGGTCAGAACGTTGATTGGCGATAATTCCTGACATACTCTTGGCATATGATCCTTGCAAAGTAAAGTTTCAGGCAAATTTTACCATACCCGAAAATATTTTCGTGCTGCCTGCTTGAGATCTGCTTATTAACAGATCCGTTTAGAAGATTGACAAACAAATATCTTATTTTGAGACCCTTAAAATTTGTTGCTAAATTTTATCCAATACTGCGCAGTTTCCCTTTGCTTACTAAGGGTGGCTAATATAATTTTTTAAAAGAATATTAAAGCATAATTAAATATCTTTACTACCAGTAAATTGTCAAACGTAAAATATCCTTAGTTTATCATATCAAAGAGCCAAACATATGTTGTTGGGCGAAAATATTATGACCACTGCACAACACGACATTGCATGCCACCTGGTGACGTTGTGGCAGAAGATTTGTTAAGAAAAGTATATAAGCGGAGTAGAGGCAAATAAGAAATTATTCTAGCACCGGATGAGCCGAAAACGCGTAAACCTACTAAGGTAAATGACATTGACAAAGGGAAAATTGCTATGTTCCTGCGGCTAGATACCAACATCTCGGAAGTTGGTCGGGTTGCAACGTGCTGCTGTGAACATCAATGGAAAATAGTTAAAGGACAGTGAAACCACGAGAAGGCGTCAAGGTGTTAAAAGCATCGTGGTCGGATACTTGCCTGCTTTGTGAAGCAGTATAAACTGCAATTGTTTGAGGACACTCATGTTGATGTCTAGTCCTTTGGTATACATTTGGCACTTCAGTTCCGCTTCCACAAAACAACGGAATTACAGGGGATTGCGGGGTCTATACGTAGAGCAAGTACAGGAAGTGTACTGGGAACTAGTCGAATCCATGCCACATCGAATTGATTCTGTTTTACGGTCGGTTGTGGGTCTACGCGTAATTTAGCAGCTGGTCAGCATGTTTTAGCTTATTAGTGTTCGTTCAGTTACATTGTTAAATTATGTTTCCGGGTTATCTTGAATTTATAAAGCTAGTTTATTAAATTTAATTTTATTCTATTAAGTTTATATTTTAACAGAACATGAGGCTTAAATTTACGTGGTTTAATTGCGGGCCTTGTAGCAGAGAAAAGGACCATGCAGTTATTTTTCACCCGTCCGCGGCGGAGGAGCAAGCTGCTAGAGTCCGCAGGTTCGTCCCTCTGAACCCATCGGTAGCGATGTTCTGCGAGTACCCCTATTCGAATACACCTTTCTTCGCAATCGCCTCTTTGTACATACTTCCACCGTGGATCAGCTTCCAGGCAGATCTTTCCTCCATCTCAGATCATCGCAGACATTCAATGGAATTTGGCTATCGTCGTAACTTTTGCCGCCATTTCCAGAGTTTCTAGAAGCTTCTGCAGGTCGATGATCTTCCCCTACAGACTTTGGTCTATTCCCTAATCTGGTGACCGCCAAAATCGTCACGTCTGACATTGGAATGCAGCCCTCTAAGATTCTATGAACCCTCGCTTGCTTGCCCGCCAATTATTATTTACTACTGTAAATATACTGAAGGAAATACGCTCATTACAACATATCACAAAGATAATTATTTTTGTATAGTAAATAGGTACGACAATTTAGATTATTACTTAAGAAATAATGTTGAACGCAATTAAAACATCATTTTTATCAATATCTAGTTTGTCGTTAGTAAATTTTGAAAGGATGTAGCAGTTAATATTATATGCATGTTATGAATATGTTGATTTATTATTTTTGGGATATAATTGGATGACAAAAAGTACACAGAAAGTAGAAATAATAAGAGTACAGAACTGGAAATGGAATTTGGAAAGAAGGTGAAAATTTTTGGTATTGAAGTACCGAGATATAAATACTGATTAGTAGTGTCCGTCTGTTTGCACTTCGACAGACCTAAAAGTGACCGTCTAAAGAAACCCTCATATCAGACGTCTACTGATTGAGACGCATTTTATAATAAGTCTATTAATATTGGAGTCTCATTTATTCCAAAATTAGATAGTAATACATTTTACTAATATATATGCTCCGCGGCTCGTTTTTATTTGCAATGTTTATCTACATACCAATGGTTGTAAATTATTTCTATACCTTACGAGCAACACCGATGATTAACGATTAATGGAGCTGATATTCTTATCATAATTCTAGTTTGAAGGTTTAATGCTTTGTGTAACTCGTAGATTTCGTTTCAGTATAACTTTTCCGTTATGTAAATCTCAATTATAGAGCTGTGTTCTTCCTTGCATTTTGGCAACACGAAACTCATTTAATATGCAAACAGGCATCAGAATGTTTTGCTTCTAAAATATACGTGAGCTGGGCTTTATATTCGTTGGTTTCATATAAAAGATAATAAACTAAAAATCAAGTAGCTGATTTACTAATTATCGCCACGGTATTCTCCAAACGTCTTTCCAAATTCCTGTTTATGCAGAAGATTTATCAAAATTTTAACTTGTTTCTTGTAATTATCTATGTATCTAAAGTATCAGTTACATTTGTCATATCGCTTATTTTGTGTATGCCAGATAGATACATTCCTCAAATAGTTATTTTATTATTCTCCGTTCATTTTTAGTCGAAACATATTCGCATTGGGGTTCGTCCGCATGTAAACAACGATGGCTTCATCTATCTCACCATTCAGAAAATAAAAATGAATTCCCGTAAGTTTCGCAAAGAATACCTTCGGGCAGTGCAATATCTGAACATTTCGTAGACAGCAATGAGAAGCAATATTGAGAATGAAAAATCTGGCTCCCTTTAAGGAGCGCAATAAAGTTGAAGTGTTTGAACTTCATAAGTTGTCGCACTCGGTTTATATGTTATTAATATCACTGCATTTCCCGGAAAGGATAACGTTAGTTACAACAAAATATAATGACTAAAAGAATTAATTTTTTACTGTACTGTTAGGCTATCGCTCAGAATGTACAAAGTATTAAAGAAAATTCGTGAATGTTTCAGGAGAGAATCGTTGACTCATTTGTTCCATTCTTAACTCAGTTAAAGTAATTTGGGGTATATATTCCCTAATAACCTTCTGCACGTAAGCGAAAAATAATTTTAAAATATCTGCTACGACGACACATTAAAATTTCTTAAATGAAATATTTTCAAGTTTTTCTAAAGAAAGCCGTATTCTTAAGAAACGATGTTGTCAACGACCATTTAAATCACATGTATTATCGAAGCGTCGGGGTATCCATACATATAGAACAGCCAGCGGTGAACATTTATTGATTTAAATTTTATGCATATGTATCTTTATGTACCTCATTTATACATTAATAAATAAATGCACGTATTAGTTGGTGATGCCTAAAAATTTGATAATCGGTCAGTGTTATAATATTTACTTCGTATGGATTCCGACAATGTCCATATATTCTAATATTATGGAGGAAGGGTCGTTCCCGGTCAGCTCAGCTTTTGGTCGATGTACGTTTTAGTCCTTGGACCAGGAATATAGGGTGCCAGTTATTTTTTAACTCAGAAAAACACCAAAAGATTATAAAAGTTTAATTCTGATCAGAGTCCGAAATGTGTAATCTAAAGCAGGGCGTGGTCACTCACACATCCTTAACGCAATTATTCAAAAAACGACGACACTGTATTAAACGGGATTCGACTCAAATTATTAGTAACTTACTCCGTAGCCTTTATACTCATCGCGGCTGCTAAACTTCGCAGTCCACGAAACACGACTAACCCACCAACGCTCAAAATTTGGCCAAATAAACTAATGAAACACCTAGCGCATACTTTAACTACTTCTCGGCGTATCACCACCTGAATCTGTGGTTGATTCGATAGATTTTTATCGACATGTAATCGCTTCTATCTCTCTGTTCTTTCCCTATTATATATATATATATATAGTAACAGTCCAGCTGTGTCCCTTTCCTCGACTCTGCTTCGACTTCAATTCCTTGTTTCCTTATATTACTTTCGCCACAGGTAATTTTACCAAACTCACCGGAAAAATTTTATTTTAAAATAACTGTCCTTTTTTTCGAGCAATAAGATTCACAGAATCCGTCAGGGCGTGGTCATTAATACCATGCATCCTCCTCCGCGCCTCGCAGTCGTCTCTCACACACCAAAACACACAAAATATTTAAGCGGTTACTTTTATTTGACGTGGACTATCAAATTATAATTAATCTGGGGTGACGTCTCACTACCTTTATTCGCCTAGCATGTTCGAGGTCTGCCACCTCAACTTGCGGTCGCGACTTCTCGCAAAACCGCGCCTTCACCGTTATTTCATCATGGTGCATCGACAACTGTTAATATTTCCGTGCACCTGCACTGTCCCGCGTACGTTGCACGGCCTCAACTTCCTCTATCGGCATTTTTCAAACACGGCTGAAAACGAGTCTCAAGTGGCTTGGGTACTGTTTGGAACGGAGCCGTAACTATATATATATGTGTGAATGTAACGGGAAATATGAATGACAAACCGATTATTAATTAAGCATTATTCACTCTGTTCGATGTTGTGTTTCTGTTTGGGTGAGGATTATGTTGATTTACATAATTGGAATTAGAATATGAAGAAGATTAAGTAGCTGTATTTGTGTGGTAGTAAAATATTTTGTGTTGTATACTGCCTAGAATATGGATCTCTGCTAATAAAAGCTAGATATTAACGGGGTAGTTTGAATGTGATCAATTGTGTGGTAAACACTGATAAGTGATGGACATTTGAGACACACGAATAACTGCGTATAAACACATTTTAATGACTGACGGTTTTCCGTTAAGTGATATTTTCAGAGAATAAAGCTATTTTTGATAGAAATTGTTCCCTGCCTCATGCTTTGATCTGTCATTTCATGAGTAGCGACATGTCTCTCACTTGAGCTGTAATTAATTTTTTAGATGAGCTGTTGCGCAAGTCTCCTACCGCAGAGATAATTACTAGAAAAGCTGCGTCACTTCTGTTATGCAAAAAGATGTCAGGTATTCTTGTAGCTTTAAGTATTTTTTGTGAGAAGTGTTCCGTAATTCGGAAATTGTTTTAAGGTTACTTGTTTACGACGTTTCATAGAGCATTTCGAGGGGTATAAAACGGTCCTCTGAAAAATATCGGGATTGTTTTTAGAAAGTAAATAGCTTTCATTTTCTTATTTAGGACGATTGATTTTGCTATTCTCTAGCTTCTTATATGCTACATTGCTTGGTAAAATAAGGAGGTTAGCAAATAATACAATAAATATGCAATAAAAGTGTTTCTCATGCTTTGGTCGTATCTATTAGGTAATTGTCTTTATTAATAATACTAATATCATATTCCGTATATAATATATAGAAGCTTAGAATCAAGTATATTAAATGAGACAGGGTGTAAATGTTTTTCATTAATACTACGTGTTAACTATTTACAGTCGATTTATTATGACTAATAATAACAAAAACATGTGAATAGCTTATGGCAGCTATTTTCTATCATATTATATAATTGTAAATTATTATTCAACAACATACGACGAGGATTTTGATTAATAGTTCAAGCTGACTGTTTACATGATAATTGAATTGTACATCTCATACTCCACTTTAAATTCATTTACTGAATAGGAGGGGGGGTTAAGTCGAAATGAAGAGAACTCCGCTTTATATTGGCTTTGGTTATTTGATAATTCTTCGGGCAGCCTGTAAAAACTGGAGATTGCATAATAATTTTCACAATGCTTTGCAGTTTATAATGATTTACATTTTTATACAGATTATATTTGTTTATTGTCTTTAAGTCTTGAACATCAGAATTATTCATAAAGAACTATTTGTATTCACAAATAACGTTCATAATAAATAAATTTAATTACTGGGAAGACTGAAAATATTTTATTTGTAATTTCGATTCTCACGATTATTATGAGAAGTAATACACTCGTTTCTGAAAATGAATGTACTCATTACCGTTCGAAGTGGTGTACGATAACGTTTAATTTAATAACTTTGCGTTTTGTGTAACATATACAGTTCGGTTTGGTGGTTATTTTCCAAGGTTTAGTGCAGAACCAAAATTTATTTATTTAATTATATTTTAAGTCGTTAGGAGACTGAGGGTCTTTGTTTCCTCCAAATGGCGTATAACTTAAGGTTCACCCGCCGTTAGCTACTACAAACTCGAATTTAATTTGTTTCTGATCTTTAATACAAACGCCTGCTCAAAGATGCTCTTATCCTGACCTCGCTTGTGTATTCTGCTGGTAAATTTATAAACCTGGCAACTTTTCCTTTGCCGTGTTCTGCTTTTCGTCAATATACTGTTTTGTTCATCGTTCATATACTACATGTTATTCCGAAATAAATTTTATGTATAAAGTATAAAGACTGAATAATGCATAATGCCTACTAATTTATGTTTTAAATGGGAAACAGTTTGGCTATATTTATTTTTTTCTTTTCACAAAACAATATTCTTTATTTTACTTTTAACACCCATAAATAGTTGAACGCTAAAACGCTGGCTTTTTTTTGGATAACAGGCTACATGAGGGTGATCCTGAAACAGGCAACTCCCCTTTAATAGCATAGGAAGGGAATTGAAAAGGGGGGATGCGGAAGGTAGAGCAAGGTAGCCAAGGGTTAACTAGGGCCCCCGGGCTATGGTTTAAGGATCCAACCCAGTGTTTCACCTAAAGAGATGCAGGGAAAACCCTAGAAAACCTGCATCAGGTAGGTCGGGCATTGGGTACTATTCTCACGCCCTTCCGAATGACGGGAGACGAGCCTGCTGTGGGGTCGCAGCATTCCCCTCTCCATGTCTCCACCAGCTTTAGGAGGCAGTTGGCCGACTGATCCAATAGGATTAGCGGACAACTCTTGCCATATGCCCAAAGTCTTTGACCCCAGTACATATACCTCCTAAAATAGGTGAAGGTGTCTCGGCATATGAGAACTTTGATAAAAAGTACCCAGAGAGAGTGCGAGGCATTCCCGACATGATCAGGTGAGCCCCGCAGTCACTCTCGGCTGAAGCGCCTGCGAGAAAACTCCCGAAGCGCTGTGATCGAGAAAACGCTGGCTTAATACTACGAGAATTATATAAATTAAACGTTACTAACAATTTTTAACTGCGTGAGAATTAAACTCTAGCGAGTACTCTCACTTTTTTCTTGAAAAATAATTTTTATAAGAAATTAATGTTCATATTTGACTCGTTTCCTCGATTTACTTGATAGGAAACAAGGCAAATGTAAACATGAAATTTTTATAACAATATTGCTTCGGTCATATGTGTACTTATATTAATGACATGTTTCTAAATTATCTTGCGCATTGTTTATAACAGCACAACGGCTATGTTAATTTGTGTTGTTTTTTTCCATCACGAGTGGTCACCTGCGGCTAATGCAAAAGCACTGCGAGAGCCTCATCAAACCAACACCATGCTTCTTCCGGCGGGTATTTCACTCCGTACATTTCCCTGGAGCCTCAGTTTGGTAAATTGTATGAGAGGTAGAGAGCTCTCTGAAGAGCTACCATCTGACGCATTAGTGCCAGTCGTGGCATATGCCCCTTGATTGGACAGGAGCATTATATTATCGCCCTATCTCTTGGACTTTAACTTGAAGACGGAAAAATTCTCTCATGGTGAAGTGTTATGTGAGATTTATGTATTGAGTATACCTTGCTACTTGGCGGTCGTTATCCTCTTTAGTCTATTAAACTACATTTTCCTTTCTTTAGATGAGATTGCGAGTCCCTTGAAATCCACTTTTTATCTGCATTTATTATAGTATTTTGCTGTGTACTATTACGAAACCTACGTCTTCAGAATGCCAGTATCACCTCATTTTTGCATTTACGAACGTTATCATTGGATTAATTGAATTATAAATTAGCGGTATTTATTTCAATTATGTTGCTATGTTCCATTATACATAAAATCAAGAAATACGTGCGGGCTCTCGGACACTTGCTACTTTCGATCCATTGTAGGAGAATTTCGAGCAATTACGCTTCTGCTGCGGTTACTTTGCAACTTTTACTTTGGTGTCACAGACAAAATTTGAAGCCATAGGGAAATACTTTCCCCACGAGATATCCTAATGCTAAAATAGTGTTGCATACCTTGTGTTATCTTAAAGGCTAATCGAGAAGGACCTTTCCGGAAGACAACTGCGACACAATTCTCATTGAATATAGACTCTAAAATCGATCTCAACATTTGTTATTCACCAGTAGCATTACATATTTCAGCTGAAGAGGTGAGAACTTCAATAAATTTGCTCTTTTTATCATCGATATTTGAGGCATTTTATTAAATTCTTAAATTCATTGAATTTGGATACGAATTATTTTATTTGCCGAAATCGGTAGATAACTAAATTGTATTTGCATTATAATGCTTCTGGAGGATTTAATGCTGGGATAATATCGTTGGAGTGTTCCATTATCTGATTTGGAGAAGAAACTACGTGTAACTAGGAGAGAAGTTAGATGTTAATATAGCAGTTACTTGCCGACTTTCCCAACAGCAAACGAATGTTCATCTTCAAAGCGTTATAGCACCGTTCTCGTCAGACAAAAGCCTACAGTCCCACTCCGCGCCGAGATTTACGAACCCCACTGAAGTTTACGGTCTGGTGCAGATTGTTATTCCGATTCGTTTGTTTGTAATCTACGTCTGTAGCAGTTGTAGACTGCAGTGCCTATGCTCGTGGGTCACTCTCACGTTGAGACAGATCTGGATAGAACGAAGAAGAAAAGTTACAGATTCTTGTTTGGGCACACAGTTAAAACGTCGTCCAAATGAAGCGAAAAGCATTTTCAACCGTTTTCAATGTATTGTTCGTGAACCACATGTTCTAACTATGTGGATGTGTTTTCACTCACTCAACAAAGTTCAAATACGTCCACACCGCTCAAACTGTTGGTTGGAAACATTTAGGAACGCGTTGCGCGCTTGATGTGGAGGAGGCTTATGGAATATCAGATTAGACCATAGGCAAGAAAGTTGGCATCTGCTACTGGTTCAGCCAGTCCTTGGAGTACTTTGTAGAAAGCGTTTCGGAAACCAATTCGGGCCTTTAAATAAGGCTAGTGACACACTTGAGCGGGTTGCGGGTGCGGGTATCCCACTACGGGTCAGACAACAAATGTATTTAAATGCGAGATGCAACACTTGGACGGGTGCGGGGCGGATGCGTTTTCCCGTCCCTCAGCCTTCGTAGCATGTTGCGGGAAAACGCAACACGTCCGGGGATAATTGGATTGGAGAAGGGGTTACTATTGGAATATTATAAATTTTATCACGTTAATCGTGTAATAAACTAGCATCATTGGTAAAACATGTTGATTTCAAATAACAATTTGATAATGCTGATTTATTAATTTCAACATGGGTTATTTCAAAAGTTCGTAGTATTGGTTAAATTATTTGAAATGCTTTCAAGGTTTCCGACCTGACTAAGGCAGAAATGAATATCAAAATGTATTATTAAAAAAAATAGACAACAAAGTTGAAAGTCGCATCTAAGTCTCTGTCAGAGGGCCAACCCATGCCAAATCGTCCCAAAAAATGAAATGTATTGTTCATCTTCTCAGAAAAAATAAATATTTTGTTGGCGCATTCCTGCATGTTCCAGAAATGAACAAAAAGTCCTGAGTATTCGGGACACAGCGTGCGTTAGCTCAAGTGTCTAAATTTGGGGCGGAAAACAAGTATGTGAAAGTTTTTTTAAAAGTAGCATTTCTTCAGGTACGTAAATTTAATTTGTCTCTTTAACACGCTTATTCAATTCTACAAAATATACAGAGGCACATCCGAAAAATAATATCGCAGTATAGGTCGATTTCTTGGCGCGATCAGCATACAAACGTTTAGATTTATTTTCGTACTTATTACGATTCATGCTTAGAGTTTTGTGGTCGATTTCTATATGCAAAATTACTTGCCACACTACATCATGTCGTTAGTATTCTACATGATCCTTAATTAACGTTTTTTCTGACGGCGTTTCATCGGCTGTAAAATTATCTCTACTTCCTTGGCGATTGTGAATCCGTAGCAGTAGAATAATTATGAACAATTATGTATGCTTGAATACAACAATCTACCCCCGGGGTTCAAAGCTCGATGTAGATTCTATAGTCGCATGTATCCTGCCGCACATATGCCAATGAGATATGTAATACTGGAGCTGAAAAATTGAAACAATTGTGATTGTAGTGAAGTTACTAATATAAGAATAGAAAATACTATTTTATTTAAGTAGTGATTTAATGTTAAAGAAAACTGCGCCGTTTGGTGCATTTCTATTAGAAGTGAATTAATTTTGAAAAAATTAATAGTTTCAAAATGGCCACAATGTAGTAATAAACGTATGTCCCTACTAGTCCCCAATGACAATTGTCTGGCAGGGTTGCCTTCTACACAATATCTTCTCTTAAACAGATTAGTTCTGTAGAAATCTCTACTTAGTGAAGCAAAAGTTATCATTAGCGATTCCGAGAACTGCGCCACCTAGGAGGTGTAACTATAGCCAAGAAACATTCAGGTGGCACCATGAATACAACAACAAAAATTCATCAAAATCGGTTATGCCGTTTAGGAGGAGAAGAATTACGAACACAGGCACTCTGGAATTTTATCTATGAAGATATTTCTAACAAATATGTCTTGTTTATTCATTTAAACATTGATTATATAACATGTTCTGATATTTGAATTTAAAAAAAACACCAAATGCCTATATTTACAATTCGTTTCATTATTTTCTAGTTTAAATTTCTGGTGGAAATTTAATAAGTATTGATGAAAATAAATCAAACAAACCGTGTTGCTTATTTGCGACGCGTGACCTACAAATGTTTGGTCTAAAACGAATAAATTATTGCCCGTATGACCAGTCCAATTTCTCTCTTCATTATTTTTTTTGTCAATTTCAGACCATCGGATATGGGAACACTATAAAAAGTTATGAATGTAATTAATTTTATTTACAAGGAGGGGGAAATTATTAGTGAAATATTTGCAAAAGTACTGCGTATTTACCTCGAATATAAAATTACTGGTATAATGTAATATAATTTAAACATTATTCTATTTAAAAATAAAGGATATTTTAATTGCATGCTAACACGTATAACAGGACCGTCTTTCTTAGCTTATTTTTGGAGTACTGTTTCATAATTACTGTTTTCTTTCGGACATAGTTGACTTGTATATATAATTTTGTTACAGGTGATATGATTATTAGAAATGTAAATTTTATCTTTATCTTTCGCCTGATGACGGTCACAGGGTCTTTGTGTTTTAATCACTATATAAACCCTTATCTATCTGATTAATTCACACTTTGTCTTTCAATTGTAATTGTTCTGTCTTAAAGAATTATGTAGCCAGTATAGATTTGTGGTATATGTTGTATTAGTCCTATTTGTTATGGCTGTAATGCTTTTGTTTTCACAGGTGGAGACAGAGGTCGTGATACTCTGGATTTACTGCTTTCCACAACGTACTGCCGTTCCCAGATGTACCTGTCCCGACAGTTGGCTCAGTTACATCCTGAATTAACTATGCCCATGTTCTCAGGTAATTACACTCCATTTTATTTACTGTCGGCTTCATGTAAACTAATAGTTTCACTAGAACTAATAAAGAACCAAATAATTACCTAAATTTAATGAATTGTATTCTTTCATATCTTCTAAGAACTTCTGAATTGAATACTTTGTGGAAAGCTGCAGACTTATTAAATAATATGTATGTGTATTTTTATGTCCGTTTCTCGTTTCTCTGCAGTAATGTGAATGAAAACACCCCAGCATATATTTATAATTATGTTGTTGGCAATTATTATACGTTAAACATTTATAACCTTTTTTAGTTTAACAGGACCTAAAATTATCTCAGTAACGAAGTCCAAAATGATTTATCCTTCTTAAATCCTTTTCTAATGATTCCCCCGCACACCTACATATTAAATTCCAAAATTTATAAATGATTTTGGATATCCGAAGCTGTTTTGTTATCAAGTAGTTAGTTTTTAAAATTTAAAACCAAGAGTTCTCAAAGAAATGATTCCTAAATATTTGGATCAATTTATTTAAGTTAAAATGTGGAATTTGGATTTAATTATATATTATATTTGTATTTATTAATAAAATGGGAAATATCAAACATTCAACGTTTTTATTTATAATTTCACTCGCTTAATAAATTTGTTACGTCTCGGGGTTATGTTAAAATAATGAATTTCTTCAGTAGTAAAATAGTAGAGTTCACCGACTCCTGTTACCTGTTTTCATTTCTCTAATAACCTGAATATATTCTCCCCACTTTTTCGAATTGTACAAAAACATCTACTACTATATAATAGTTCATAATATGTTCATTTACATTTTCTGTGAAACGTTTGAGTCAACGCCGCTCCGTCGAGGTAATCCTCACTATTGGTGTTTGCAAAATCACCTTGCTTGTTTCTTTTTCAAGTTCTTAAATAACTTCGCCCCCCTGTTTTAACTTCAATACAAATTATAGGGTTCTAATAGTATAATTATTTCGATATTTAACTCTTTATACCGTGCTGATCATCCCTAACGCCTGTAGGGAATAAATTGCCATGTCCCTCATACAGGAAGATACAACTATTCAACCCATCTGTAGATGCAACTACATCTGGTGGTTACGGTTCTCCTTTAATATAACTGCTCCAAATTATTCTCCCTTTCCCTATTCTACTTCTTGACCATGGTGTTAAAACATTGGGAGACCTAAGTATTAATTCTATCAGTATTTGAGAATTATTAAACATATATAAAGTTTTTCACTCACGAATATTGGATACTTCTCATCTTCATAAAATCGAAGGTGTGGCGTTATATAATATTTCAAAATTCCCATTCACCGTCACATCATTTCTACGTGAAGTCTATTGCATGGTTCTTAATTTAGAATTTTCCAGTGTGATGAAGTTACTAAGGCCGTTTAATTTATTTATATAATTTACAAGAAGGAGTCCCTTAATCAGCCCTCCAAATTTTTGATAATTTAAATAAATATTTATTTAATTGTCCAACGTCAACATATAGGAGCTTTCGGCATTATATTGCCATATTCATCTGTAATAAATTAAGAACAAAAAACAAGTAATACGACGTTCCAAGTGTTAATGGTGCATCAACATTATAAAAAACATTCATTTGATGTATTATTGAACAACATACCTGTACTCTTACAGTCAATTACTATAATCTAAACCATCTCACTTTGCTTAAGTCTCATGGGCAACTAACTGTAAACATACTGCACTTTAAATCAGTTTAAATCCTACAGTGCTGTCAACGGTCAACTGAACCATTAATTAACTACGTTCGTAGTTTATATATTTAAACTAAAATAATGTGCCACCATTCTATACAATTTAATACCTATGAACTATATTTAAAATTGTGAACATTGTATACTATTTATAATCATTGGCATATTATAAAAAACTAATAACAACTTAATTAAAAATAGTAACTTTATATAGATTCATATTTAATATTAATGTTACATATTCAGAATTTAGCAACTAATTATTAATTTAATTTAATCACAACTATAATTTCAATCCATTTTTACGGTCGTATAAAGTTCCAACTGTTCCCACTTCATTTCGTTCGTTCATGGAAACATTTAAATTTTCCTATATATAAATTCCTTCAAGAATCCTACTATTTAATGCATTATTCTCATTGTGCATAATTTTAATTTTATCCCACGCAATCTCATGTTTATTATTATTCACATGTTTCGGTAACGCAATATTAGTCTTCGACCCTTCTTTTAAGCTACATCAGTGATATTCAATCAATTTTTAAAATTCATCGAAGTATGCTCTATTTACATTTTATTGCAATTTTTTCAAGGCATACTATAATTTTCTTAGCCACCATTATTATTTCATTGTGTGAATATAATTGTTTATTTTTCTTGATGGTTTGTAGACTAACCTAATTTCTATAAATCTATGATATCTCTATATCCTCCCAACGTTTTCGGAAATAATATTTAAATAAGTTAAACTCCTGTATACTTTAGTTGTGCTAGTATTAGTAATTATTATTACCATATTAACTTCCACGGCATCTTGTTCAGCTGGTTTAAGAAATTCGCGTATTCCTATTTCACTAAATTTTCTTAGTGCAATAACGGCTGTTTTTTCATAATTACCTATTTCTGTCATATCACCCAATATAAATATATTTTTATTCTTAATTCATAAACCTTCAGTCAACAATTTTTTATTATCTCTTCAGGATACCAATTCTTTTTTAAGATTTTAAAAACTTTTTATTTATTTTTTTTACAAATACCTCATCAGTCATTCTTAGTGCCCTAATTATCAAGTTATACACCGTATTACATTTATATCTCACACGGTGGTTAGACTTAATTTAATAGGACATTGGTAGTTGTTGGTTTCCTAAACCACTTTGTTAACAACCTTTCTCACTTTAATCACTGTTAATCTAGGAAATTAATGCTCTAATTGTTCCCCCACTCACAAGTAAGTTTTACCCTCTTATTAATTTCGTTCATATTCCAAAAATGTTTGAACTTCGCCTTTCCGCATTATGGCCAACACATCATTAACATATTTGAGGAGTACCACCGGTTTTATTCCAGTTTTTTGGACGCTACACTGAATAACATCATTCATAAATATTCCTGAAACAAACACCCTCCCATTGACACTCCAAAAGTATGTTTATAGAGTTCACGTTTGTAAATAAAGTAACCAAAAAGTAACCTTCTAGGTATAATTGTTTGCTCTGTATGCAAGTATAATACATAATTTGTCGCCAATTTTAATTAAACATTTAAACTTTTATTAAAAACTTCGAGAGGTAATAAAATGGACTTAACCTTCCATTCAATATCGGTCTGATCGGACAATTATTTTTGTGTGTTTTAGGTAATCCTCTCAATCTCTCAATAAACAACCGATTGATTTCGTAGTTTTTAGTCTATAAATTAATATTTTTCTATTTTATCGAGATGTGTTTCTACTTATCTTTGTAGTCTAGGCCAAGAGTTCTTCTCTTTTTTGGTGTATTAGTTTGTCTTCTAATAATCCATCCATATTTTTCTGGTATTAATCATCACTCATTACTACAATCTGTGTACTTTTATCAGCCTCTCAAAGTGTTATGCTTTTTAATAAATTTTTTGACATATATTTCATCACTATAAACTTGCTACGTGAATGAATCCATCTGGTTGGTTATCTTTCCCAGGTGTTTTCCAATTATTTCATCTAACTGGTTTCTTATTCCAACTTTGTGTCCTTCCGAACTATCCAAATGTATCACTATTCTTTCCACATCTGCGATTAAATTCTTAATTTGGAATTTATTGTTCACATCAGGCATATTAAAAGTTTCCCCAAGGATTAAAAAGGATTTTACCTTATCTGGTTATACTACATCGTTAATAATACAAATTTTATTTGATAGTGCTAGATTTTTATATATTTAAATCCACGGATCATGTAATGTCTCAATGTTTTATAATTTGCACTAAATTATTAAGAATGTGCAAAGGTATTATTTACACTTTTCCTTAAAATGACAAAAAAGAAGCAAATCAATTTCTGAGTAATAGCTAAATCTTCATTTGAAAACGGAGAACAGAATTTAAGATGTTAAGGGCAAGTTTTTTCATATTAACGTTTTTTTGATTTTCGATTATTTCTTTTGTCTTCCAAAAGGTATTGTATTGTATTTATTGTGAGTCTACAGTTGGGCGCAAGCCCGGTGGCAGATACAAAATGAAATTCCTTAAACTTAAATACTCCTAATCCAAAGAAAAATAATCACAGTCCTAATGATTCTATTTGATTTTTCTATAGGTATCCCAACAAGCCGCCCCGTATACTAAAATTGGTCTAATTAAGGATAAATATGCCACCTCCTTTGATTTTGAACTTCCCTGTTTTAAGTTCCTCATAATGAAATGTAAGGAATTCCACGCTTTTCGGGCCGCGAAATTCACCTGTTCCTCCCACCCAAGTCTGTTGTTGAAATATATCCCAAGATATTTGCAGCTCGTTACCCCTGGAATTAGTTCCCCACCTATTCTGTATTCTATCTCATTTAACAAGTAGCGCAATTGAAATTAATGTGCTCCTCAGAGATAGGTTTGTTGGCCATTCTGTATATGATGAATACGCTTAATTGAATGATATTGATTTTCGCGTCTTGTGAGTCAGCGGCGGCTTAGTTAGGCAGAGCATAACAGGTTCCTTGCTAAAATTGCTTCTTTGTACTCCATGGTACATCTTAATGAGATGGTATCTGTTGCCGCGAGTCGCTCACCTTTCTTTATGCTGTTTGTCGAATTAAGAGATAAAGGGAAAGAGCTTGACTCTTTGTGTCCCTTAATCCCCTTATATTATGCAGATACAACCCTCGCCGCAGGGGGATGTTTTGTGCAAAGTGTTGCAACGGCCATCTATTTTTCATGCAAACATCATTACGTGTATTGTTGATTAGATGAGAGAGATTCTTCACTCATTTTTAAGTATTCTTGATGCAGTGGTTTGGAATTACGGATCGAGTGGTCTTAAAGATCCAAACATTTAATGAAGTGCTTGAGAGGCCAAATCTCATGTTTCACCTTGAAAATTGAGAATGATTTAAGTCGACCAGTCAATGTAAAACTCAAGCACAAGAAAGCACACTTTTACGAGTTCGATAAGGGTGTAGAAGTACGTATATCCAGGAAAAGTATTATTACTGAAAATTTTAAATAAATTCTATCAATTACTGAAATTATTTTCCCAAATTAAGATAAAGCGAGATGCTGAAATAAACAATTTATTAACACGCTTTTCCTGTATGGATTTTTAGGGTTGCATCTTTATTTTCAGATCACTTTTGTGACAACTTTTAAAATTACTCGAGTAAGTATCCCCTCAATTTCGGATTGGCACAAAATTGGAAAACATCCAGTAGTAACGTGAAGTAAATACTTTGCGAGATATTTTTACCACTAAGGAACAACATTTAAGCTTCGTTTGTGCAAAACTAGCAAACGGTCATGCAAACTTAAGGCCTGAATATAAACATTACTTGTTTTAGCGATGAACAAAATGTAGTATATTATTTCAAAACTTAACTCAAATGAATATATATATTACGTGTTTGTAAAGCAGATTGATTTCAACTTTCAAGTTAAAAGAAATCCTCTAAAATACCGCTATTTAAGTCTTTGACTGTAGTTTCGCGAAGTGGATGGACGTGATATTCGAAGATAAAACATATGACGAAATAAAAGTCGCGTTTCTAAATATGTTGTGGAACTACGAAAAACAAATTGACGTGATCAAAAAAATGTATCGCGGAAAGTACTATAAAGGAAATTCGCTATTCATATTTTAGGTTCATAAAATTAAACGAGATATTCGGAGACACGTGGAGCAGTTGCCGAAATTACGAGAAAATAGAGAGGCGCGGAGATTCGTACCTGCAAGCTAGGTTAGGGATTTAAGGATGCTTGGCCACTAGGGGACGATGACCTATGAAAATTTCCCCAAGGCCAATCCGAAAGTGCGGATCCCCCGGTTGTCGGGAACGGAGAGATTGGCTTGGAGGTTCAAAAGACAGTGTTGCTCGAAAGTTGGTAGGAAGAGGAAGGCAAGGAGAGAAGTAGAAACGTGAATAATCAAGTTGTGTTCAGATTTTGAAAGACAGTGTTGCTCTAAATTTGAAAGGAAGAAGAATTTAGGAAGGCAAAAGAAGACGCTTTCAATAATTTATCGAAAGATAATACAAATCTGCACAAAATATAATGGTATCTCTACCCAAGCTCTCTGCTGATAAATGACCATCTTCTCCGAGACTGAAGACTATTTTTCTTCTGCGCTCGAAGGTGCTAAAATCCACTGTTTTCCGTCTGTCGAGATCACACCCTTTTTTGAGGAAGAGATGCCACAACTCCCTGCTGGATGTCATCCCTGTTACCTGGACAAGAAACGAGCTAAGAACATAAGCGAGATCTCTCTGTTACTGTTTGCCTTCCCCCCCCCCCCCACACAGTATTTAACCCTGATAAGTCTGGTGAATAAGAATACCCTGAGCTAAGCAATTGTTATTTAACATTTAAATTTTCTAAATTCCAAATTATTGTTGTTGTTGTTATATAGTACACGTTCACGTTGCTCATATAACAACATATTTACGAAACTGCGACCTCTGTAATATTACAGACGTCATGTGACCAGTAAATTGTTGTTGATGATACCAATTATCTTGCGGACGTCGGTAAAAGTAATTTAAAAATACTGTTTACGGACAGTTTTATTTTGATTTGCGTGACTTTTCGATATCTCTGAATATTGTGAACGAGCGCCAGTGCACGAATTTAGTGTGTTCGTTGGTGTCCTACAATCGTGAATTTCGGTGACCCCGACGTTTAGTTTCTTACAAGTTTTAGTTGTTCGTTATTATTGTTGATTGTTGTATCTTTTCTTATATTGATTGTGTATATTTTTCTTTTATCCTCCGTCAGTCGTCTCGTATGCGAGATTGTGACACAAACTTCTAGTAAAATTTTATTCAAGCAACAGGTATTTCAGATAAAGGCGAATTATTTCCTTTTAGCGGAGAACCCGACGAAAACTCGCATTTCAAGATCACCCTAATATTTAGTTTATTAACGAACAAAGTCTTGGCTACTAACTTCGTCACTTGTTTTGTGCTGTGTATTGTTCTCGCAGCTCTCACGTTTGTCATCACCTGAAGAAAGCTACAAGGCTAGCTGAAATATTGTATGGTATTTATTTAATCACTAACTTACTGTCTGTAATTTTGTTACTTATTTTCTTAATTTGAACACTTTAAAAGAGATGTACATATTTTAAGGTATATTTTTATTTGCTGCCGGGTGTCCCGAGTGATAATTAGGTCTCACGTGTTAAAATACGAAATTTATGGCATACTCAAAGTCAAATGAACTGTTGTCTATTGTGTGAAACGTAAGATATTTTCCTTTATGAGAAATGTATAGACAGATGTAATATTTTATATATGGAGTTATATTAAGTTGAGTGAAAGGCTAACTTATTTCGGAACAACTGATTATTTTTTATATTCGCCGTGAGTATGGTTCGTCGGAGAGAGCACAACAATTACTTGTCCTAAAGCAAGAAGAACACTTGGCGTTTCAATGTTTGCGAGACACTTTCGTTTGCTCCACAAGTCAGAGAACATATTGGATTTTCGTGAGGACAGTACAAGTGGGGATGGCTCAAAGCTTATTTGCTGCGGCTGTAATCGAACGCTCTCATTCTATTTACAGTTTGCATATGTACAAAGGAAATAACTTTTTCCCTACTGCTGTTCAGCTGCTGCAATACAGCGTTGGAGTGCGTTTTCCCTAGGAATTGCTGACTGAAGCTCATATATGTTACTTTCTCTTGCCACACGATCAGAGATGATCCGCATGAAACAACAGAGTGAAAAAAAAATATTTAGTTGACGAGTGAATTTGTAATACTGGATACGTCCAATTTTTATTTTATTTTATTGTCAGCTTACAAGACATTGAGTAGCGATCACTGGCATTGAAATAAGAGGCCATCTACTGGATTGACCTGTTGCTTGCGCTTGACCACCGCAATAGGGGGACACTTGTGCAGTGTAACTCATCCTTTTCCTGTTCGCCATGCCGTATTTCATAATCACAGTAAATGTATTTGACAGTTCAAGTATAACAAAATTTTGTGCAGGGGTTTGGTACTCTATTGGCTTACTTTTATTTAATATTTTTAGCAATCCCCCGTTCAAGTCTTTGCGATACCGTCTAGTTAGAAAAATGGAAATTGTTCAGATAGAGCATCAAGTTAACCTCAAGTTCCTCGTGAAAGTAGGGAAAAACAACTTCAGTGCATCAAAGTGAATGTTTATCACGTATAAAAGAGTTTTTGAGTTGATTAAAGGCCTTAAGAAGGGACGTGAGACAACCGGAGACCAGGTCAATATCCAGAAATCTGATAATATGATCTACAATGTGTTGCATAAACCTTAGGAATTAAAGAAGAAATAGTCTGTCAGATTTTGCTCGAATCGAACATTTGGAAAGTTTTCTTAATAATAGTGTCAAAACTTCTCATTCCAGTACAAAAGCAACCGATAATGAACACTTTTGCTGACATTTTCAATAATGATCCAGACTAGTTATTTATTTTCTAAGGTCAAATCGGAGCTGAAAGGGACAAGATTTGGCAGAGTGGAAGCGGTTAAAACAAACCCGACGGAGGATCGAAACATGTTTATAGAAGTGGACTTCAAGGACTGTATTAAATAGTAGAAAATTCGTATGGAGATTTGTAGGGATCGGTATGGAATGTACATTAAGGGGATAATCTTTTTAATGCTATCGGTTATCAATAAAATGTTTTTTAGGACCAGTCCTTTCATTTAATTGCTATATTTCGTATGATGTTAAATGTCTTTAAAATTTCATAGAATAGTTCCACATAATTTACCACTGACTTTGCGATTGTATAAAGGATGTTAATTAGAATTTTACTACAACTTTAAAATGTTAATATTTAAAACAATCTACTTGGAGCAGTGTTTTTATTTATTTCATTTCTGCCCATCTTATTTCTGTTTCAATTTCTGCGTCTTCTTTAATGTAAAAGCTATGAAATTGCGGACTACACCTCCAAGTGATGTACTTGTATCACTTTCGAATCAATATTATAACAATAAATTTCGCTTTTAAGGTATATATATGTGTGTGTGTATGTATGTATGCATGTATCTGTTTGTGTGTTTATATGTAAATGCGTTTTCATGCACTTCGAACTGATTATTTTATCAAAAAGGCTAATGAAACACATTTTAACGTCCTACATTCTGCATGGAATTATAAGCCAGTTCATTATAAATAATGAGTTAATTATATTTCCGCGAGATTTTGAGTGACAGAGTGAACAAAGCAATAGCAGGCGCTTAAGACCAAATTAAAATCAGTAGCAATTGTTAAGAGATGTCATTGATAATGAGTGTGAAGTTTGTCTCTCAATCTTTGTCCCTTATTTTTCCCTGTTGCTTGTCCAGAGTGCCGGAATTTCCTTCTGTACGAATCCTTCCCTCTTATTGTTCTCTGAAGACTTAATTACTCCTGCCTGCAGCTAAACCCAGCTAGCATCTGTTTTAAACTGGAAGTTTCCTTAAACTACAGACAACTGGAAACAAAAATGACACGTATTAAAGTTCTGAATGCATCACGACTCGCAAAACAAATATTACTTCAGAGTCTTCAGCTTACCTTAGTTTTCCGTTTAACATAAAATGTATCGTCTGCTAAAATGCATTTTATGTTGCTTCCTCTTTGAAGCAAATATAAGTTATTCGTTTGTTCAAAACTGTGCAGTTATTTTTAAATCATTTTAACAGTGAAACCAATCACTTTGAAGAAGGCACTGTTATATGATTGAAACAACTGCAGTAAATAATTGTAATTAGTATTAGAATCATATATTTATATCTTTTGTACTCATTAAAAGTTTATTTCTGTAAAAATTCGTCAGAAAATTATTGAGTTTAATATCTCATCCATCTGATATGTTTCATTGGAAGTTTCTCGCTTTTCTTAACGTGATTCTTTAAGAGCTTATTTAAATGCAGTTACAATTGTATATTATTCATAGAATATAATAAATACAACAACCAGTATCTTACATATTCCTTACCATTATTTTTTGTAACAGAAATTGTTTTTATTTCAACTTTTATCAATTTCATTATATGTTTTTGCGCAAATCAATAATTAGTTCCTCAGAATATTGAATTCTTTCAAGGCCGTGCTTATTATATAAATTTCCGCGATACACTGTTAATCAGATGTTCACTAGTTTTCCACTCTGCTCACACCAGAAAAGAAATGGGACTAATGGATCAAATGTAATTTAGGAAATTAGACATGGAGACGGAACCACTAAGCAAATTTTGTGAACTATGTTCTCAGCTGCCTCTCCAAGTAATAGCTCTTCTACTCGTAATCCATTAGCGTTCTATAATTAGCCTTTTACATTTCAAATTGTCTCCTGAACTTCGCATTAACGGCTTCATAACATCCAGATGTACGTAACTGGGTGAACGTTTTCTATTTATCAAATTAAATCAGTCTATATATTTCAAGTAAAACTGTGTATCCTGTAAATTGTATTTTCTGTGATATTTCCTTCGTGTTTAATTTCGGCTTGCTTGAATGAGTTCCATTTTATTCCTTTGTACTGCGCGTATACTTAAATACATTATATTATAATATTGGAAATCCGGACACCAGAACTATGTAAAAAAATTCTGATTCGTAGTTAATCTAGACAAGGAATTAGGAGAATATTGAAAAAAGTTACTACTGACTAGATAGATCAAAAACAAAAAGAATGTGACCGGAGGATAAAGAGTTGTTATAATCGTCTTTGTATTGTTGACTATCGGCCAACATACATATCCAAAATGTTTGTAAAAAGATAGTATGGACGGCATGTGCGACCGACGATTCCCAATGGAAACACAATAACTTACCGACCGCGACTGTCAATATTTTTTGTCAATTACGTTAGCGGTCTGCATCCCCTCGAGTCCAGTGTTAATCTGCCGATTTAAAATCAATTTAATGTTTTTGGAGAAATAAATTACTAATTATAAAATATCTCACTGTAATAATTATTTACGATTTGCATGTTTTGTTCGGCACTGTAATTAATGCTTCCTCAATTTGATGTTAGTTTTAGATATTTTCCTTTTTATGTTAAATAATACATTTCATCCGTAAGTGATATGTATTCTTTAAATAATAATATTTACTTGTAAATGTTACAGAAATTACGCACCGATTTCAAACTGCGAGACCGGAAGTAAGACAACTTCTTTTGCAATACCTGCTACCTTGGCTATACAACATGGAACTCGTTGACCCAAACGTTCCTCCAGCGAATCCTCTCTCTTATTTTCAGGTACGTTGTACTTTTTAAAGTGGAAAATATTCTAACTGAATGTAATGTTTTCAGTTACTCTAAAATGAAAACGTATTCTGTGATATTCTGTTTAAGCACTGGATATGGATAAAAAATAATTTTGCCACATGAATTTAATTAGTTTTTTTTACATGAAAAAGTGTTCCCTCCAAAATGTCTCTCCGCCCTCGGACAGTTATTATTACAGCAGAATAACTGCCACAAAGCCCGATGTTTGAGAATTATATAGTGATAAACAAATCCTACTTTTCACTGACTTTCTTTCGGTTGTCAATCAGATCACCAACTTTAACCAGAATTTGGATCTAATTACACGGATAAAACCAATATCCCATGAACTCAAATTATGAAGCAAATCAATCATATTCGTATGGACAACATTCCACCAAATAATTCCAAACATCCGAGAGGACAATTTGTTTTACTTAATAAAAACATCCACAACTCTGGTAAATCTCAAGGAAGGCTTTCAAAACCAGCCATACCACGAAACTACTATTCAAGACATCGAACTTCAAATTCCCACCCGACCCCTCTAGAAGATAGCATACTACTTTAATCAGAATCAGACGCTCTCCCCCCTTCCCAAAGTTAACGCGATGAATCACACCTATCAGTCCTCCATATACAAACCAAATTCAGAATTCTTTATTCCAAATGGCTCTCCATCCTCGAGAACACAATCCCGAAAGAGATAAACACGAAGACATTCGTTTATTTGATAAGCTATAAGCATTTTTTGTACAAATCAATTTATTCGTGTTATATATTGTAAGCAAAGACGAATGTATCTATAATCTCCACTTTACGAAGTAGTCCCAAATAACCTCTATAAAAGGTGCGACTTTAAATAAATATGAAAAAAAATAAATGTTCACTTTCCGATTTATATCACACAAATACATCTATTGCGGCAAAATATTTTGCAGAAAATGTTTTAGAGAAAATTTTTAAGAGCGCGTTAACTTATTTCTCGAAACCTGAAAACCTTGTATCTTACCAAGTTATGGACGCTTGTTTTTTCTCATTCACCATTAATAGTTTGGTATTGAAACTTGTTTTGGTAATACAGATGATCTTTTTCTGCTTAGAACTAAGCAGAATAAGAGAACGATATAGAGGATTTTGACCAAGAGAAGGGATAGATTAACAGGCCACGATTGTGAAATTAACATTAGAGGGTAAGAACAGATGAGGGATGACAACGATGAAATGCGCTAAACAGATTAGGGAGGATGTGAGATATGCTGGTGTTGTAAAAATGCAAAGGCTTGCGCAGAATAGCTTACTATGGAGGGTTGCATCAGACCAATCTAATGACTGGTAACAACGACAGGTTATAACAACTGATACCAGTTTATAATTTTGTGTAAGTGATAAAATGGAATCCAAAACTGAAAATGTATCTGTCCCAAATGAATTTTGGGATGTTTCCTGTTAAAAATTAACTTAATCACTGTGTCTAACTATTTCGGTTATTATTAATTTCACTATATTTTTAAAAAGGCACTAAAGGTACTAAATGCCTCTAATTGCTTTATGAATAATACAGTCAAATTTTCGTAAAGATATCCATGTAAAACTGATGCAAGTATATCATTTTCAGTAAAATTGTTTTCAAATAGAAGTGAAGATCAGTAATTTGACTTTTTTCTCGTAAACTATTCCATTTTGTATAGACGGATAATTAATCTTTATAATTCCTTTTTATAAAAACTTTATAAATGATTACTTGATGTAATATTATCTGCACTTCTGTAATTCGTTTACTACCTTTTTTTGTATGTGTGGCTTTTTTTCATGTCACGGTTAAAAGTTTCTCATTTGGTTTTGGAACATATATTTTAGATATATTCCCGTTTTTTAAATTTTTTTCTTTCTTTTTGCTGTGGAACACGCTTTATTTACCGATTTATATTATACTAATTTTTAAGGTTTTCATTTATTGACTAAGCAGCTTGGAGTTTTAAAATAAGCAGATTTATTGTTTGTGTAATTAATTAATATTAACTCGTGTTTTAAGTTTGTTTGCATTATTTTTACACCTTTAAATATTACTCTTTTGAAAAATATTCCATTATTATACTATTTTAGAAACAAAACTTAGATGTGTCAAGAAGTTTCTAAAGTCTCTCCTAATATTGCTGACAAAAGAATTGATTCTCTATGTGAATCGGCAGCAAATTTGACCTACATGTTCACATGGTATAAATATAAATTACGCCTAGAATGGTATAGTTGTGGTACAGCAGCCCAATCACTGGCAAAAAAAACGAAGCAAAGAGAAGTGGTAATAGCTTCATTCACAATTTGATGTAGCGTTCCGCGTTGTTTTCTTGATCTCCTGTCACATTTTAAAATCCATAAATTAGGTCCTGCCCTGAACGCGAACGAATTGCCTCGTATTTCATCAACCGGGCTTCTCGTTCAAAGGATCAAAGAACACTAAAATTTACTATTTCAAATTTCAATTATTCCCAATGTGAACGGTGTAATTTGCTTTGATTTTATGGGTTTAAACGGTTTTGTTGTTGCAGCGGCTGTTAGCAATGCCAGGCGCTAACTGAAAATATGCAATCAATATAGACTTTTATATTCACGTGATTCTGTTATTGGCTGGAATGAATATTTCCCCTCTGATGAAATTGTAAGAACAGAATCTTGGTTTGTAATGTGATCAGCGCGCAACATCTCAGGCTGGAGACAGCTTTATTAATCAAGTCACTCTTATTAATTATAGCGGAAATCTTGACTTCACGAACACGTGGCGCTTCTCTGTAAAATTACCTGTCATTAGCAATTCCGTTTCTTTACTTAGAATTCCATCGTCCGAATAAGCCAGCTTTGTGGAAGCTGAAGAGAAACTGCTTCATTCTTCGTAACAGTTCTTGGTTTTCCAACTGCCGAAGTTACATATCTCATTTTATAAATCGTTTAATATTTGTAAAGTAACTAAATATAACTTATTTATACATATGACATTCTGCCCCATTCTTCGTTAAAAAATCTTGTGCAGCTTCGGAAGGTATTTAATAATTGAAACACTTTGTGTAAACAATAGCTTTCCACACCTGCGAAGAATAAACCTTTAACTATTGACGTCTTGTAGCTGCACTTAATAAGCTGGTAGCTTTCTAATTTGCTGATAACGGCAATACATTTATTTACATGGTTTATTGGTATTCAATTGTATTCTGTTCCAAATATATCTCATCGCCAGGTCTTAATACAAAGTTAAACTGACATTCGGAACCGATTGCAACATTTATGTATAGTTATATCATCATACGATTAGGAAAACAGACAGCACGTCCTGTACAAAATCCCTTAAAAATTATGAGTTGGCCACTCCGTTTCTTCATTTGTTTATTTTAACAAAGCCGCATGTAGTAGATTTTTAGTTGTTGTAATTAGTCCTACAACTGTTCTTTTACAACCCTCCATGCTAACGTATCCTGAACAAACCTTTTCATTTCTAAATTTATACCAAATATCTATCCTCTCTAATCAGCTTAGCGTATTCCATCCGTGTCATGACTTCTGTTCTTAGTCCACACAATTCCCTCAAACGCTAATTTTATAAGACCTTCATGTCTCAAAATGTGACGTATTAATCTATTCCTTCCCTTGGTTAAAGTCCTCCAAATTATGTGAATAGTAATATGCTTATTGTGAATTGCGCCTCAGTATTTCGAAAGTTTATTTCCTAAAATGATTAATATTCCTCCCTGGCTTATGGAGTTTTTTTGAGGAACTTAGCAGTGTTTTTCTACGGAAAATCAAGAACAGGTTCTGAAATATTAATAAAGGCCAAAAATAGAAGACGAACCATCTAATTCAGCATAGCATCAATACATCTTAACATGAGTAGAAATAGTGTATTTTTTTCTACAAGCACGTTATAAGGTGCCACATACAACATACAAGTATTTATAATAATTATATTCATTTCGATCTTGGCTGTAAACATGTCTTTATCGAGTGTGATCGGTCAATCACTCCAATTCCATTACCAGTACTGGTGCTAGAGGGGAGTGTTAAGCATATACACGTTTCCGCCTGCGTCCATGACACAAACATTTTCGCTAAAGTTCACGCATTGTATACCGCTTGACCCCGACACTGTGTTTGCATAAACCGTAATTCCACTGCATACATGGTCCAATTAAAGGATGGCAACAATCTGAACTTTCATGGCGATTATATCGAGAGAACGATGTAACTAAAGACGAGTAACCTGTCCTCTAAATCTTTGTAAATAACGAGCAGGCAAATCTGTTTGGCATGAGACTCGTCACGGTGTTCCCTGAGCCCTGTAAACACTTTTGTCCCCGTCCCATTGTGTAGCAGAGTGAGAGTAATAAACACATTGCTAAATGTAGTAAATAATTAATTAACCCTCTTCATTAACCGAGAATCATTTATTAAATACAACGAGAAATCCTACGTTATTTAATTATTTTTGATTTGTTGCATTGACAAAAATTTCCGACAAAAGACAAGTTTAACATAGTTATTTAATTTTCTCCTGTGCAAAACTTCAAACACACGTGTAAAAGTTTTGATCTTCGTTACTCTTAATACACCACTATAATAATTTCCTCTACTAATATGTAACATATGGAGAAATACCGAAAAATAATTTTCCAGGCACTCATCAGCTGTTTTTGTATATTTTAATGTTTTCAAGCCCGTCCATCCTCGTCCTTAGGACTGGTAATCGTATCTTATTCCCCAGGGTTGGTCGAAGTTGCGTTTCAGATTGTATACGCAATTTTTTACCCACATAGATACCACTCCTAGGGATTAAAATACATCTTAACCGATATGTTAAATGCCAGGAAGAAATTCAGAAAGACCGTAACCCAGGACTACACCATTCTGAGCTATTTTCTGGTTATTTTTATGTAACGCCCGTCAACACTTACCCTTATCATATGTCGAAGTCTCTCTTGCTTGAGGCTGACAGAAATGTTTGTGGGCGTGCACACTACTACTTTGCGTTAGTTTCGTTGCAATCAGATGAATGGTAGGCCTATGGAACGCATACGGAACAAACAAACTATAATTTACTTTTATTTATATGGATAGATAGAGGTAATAGTCCAGCTAGGATGTATTGACCGCCAGACATTCCAATTATTATTTAAACAATGAGACACTTTCAATTACATAGGTAGCAAATTATCATACTTCAATCGTGGATTACAACAGATACTATGTGTAATATATTACTTTTTGGAGTGCAGTCAGCTCCATTATTGCGAATTTCATTCACGTGTGAATTTATACTCCTCACCCCCCCTTCCTAATCATAAATATACTTTCGGTGTAGGCTGAAAAAATAATATGATAAATAGTACTATGTATATAGAAAGCATTATTCTATGATACTAAGGTATGGCATTAGTTTGAAATCCTTTGATATCTTTTATAGTACTACGCCGCAGAGGTGAATCGTCCTGGCAGTAGACGAGAAGGTTGGGGATCCGCGGAAGCTACGGAAATGGTGCTCAACAATCTATTTTACATAACTGCCAAGGTAAGTTCATTTATATTCCCTCTACTCTTTTACCGTAACTTATTCAAAATTCTAGAGTAGAAATGCTTTTGACAGTTGAATAACGATTGACTCGCTAAGAGCGGGGTTTATTCACTTTGTGCATCGACTGTCTTTATTTGTAAAGAAATACATTTTTAAAATTAAGACTTTTACAAATAATTTAAGTTTAGTCAACTAACATAATTGCAACAAATGTACCTGAATTATCCATCGTACAAGTGTGAATTAAGTATCAGGAAATATCGAAAAAGTTCGCTACGCGTTGAATTATTTAGTATATAACTTGCCATCATCAATTAGTTATAAGTTTATCATCTCTTTCTGATTATAAACTGTCAGTTGCTCTACAATTTTGTGTACAGGAGCATTATCACAGTAACCTGAGTTCCGTAAAGTTTATAGGTTCTAATGACCGGGATAACCCTTGGTTTTAATCAGTCACACAATTTAGTAAAACCAAATTTATATATTAATTATGATTGAAATTTTTATTCAATTTTTACATTATAAATACAAATTCAACTTATAATTTAATTTGTGTTTTAAATCTATAGATGACTATGGCATATGCCGAAAGCTCCTAAAATTGAATAATACTTCTAATAAAAATTAATATTATTTTGGTTTTATTAAATTGTGTGACTCGTTAAAACTAATGGTTTATTATTAAAAAAATTTATCATTAAAAATTTATAATTACAATCTCTCTCACTCAAACGAAGTCTGTGAAACAAAATGCACACCGGTTATATATTGATAACACTTATTTTAAACTTTTGTTGGCAAGGTAATATAACTTGTTGGTATGTAATAAGCCCCGTTCGTGAGCAAATCTTTGCTAAAATTTTATAGTTGTTAATGTTCGTTACATTAACACAGACGTTGATTCCAAATAATTAATTCTACGCCGCCAACAGACTGTTTTTTTTCTTAACTGAGAGCAAACGGTTTTTGGTTTTCTATCCATGATGTTGTTTTATAGTTACAAATAAATTGATGTTACGTTTCACGTATTTAAATGTTTCTAGTTTCTAAATGTTAGGTGAAGTCGATAAATGAAGCTTGCAACTTGCTATACAGTTAAGAATACAAAATACGTAGGTCTGTGCAAATAAACATTTTTATTTTTTCTGTGTTAATAACTTTAACGAATAACTAAGAGAGCTACGTTTTCTGGCATTATGATCAATATGGCAGTTTATAAATCTATCATTAACCTGTAATCTTCGGTAAGACGCATAATTTGAAAACTCCAGTATTGTTATTATGTGTCGTAAAGTAAACCAAATTTTATTATAGTTTTGTTCTATTACTACATAGTTCATTTAAAGTTATCGTAAATCCGAATTTGAAATAATTAAATGTGTATCATCCGCCTACAAGACAGAGGTCACGCAGTTTATTTAACCAGATAGATCACTAATATGCACAAGAAAGTTGAACCCTGAAGCATTTCGCGTCTCAATTCTGAAAATAACTTAACCTTCTTCATTTTCAAATGCTGCATTCTTTTTTCGATGTTGTAGCTCATAATCTTAAACATATCCCAAACTTGTAAAGAATTTCAATATTTTGTATTTTATTTCGGGTTACTGTCTGCTTTTTAAATGATTTGGACTCGTTAATTTTCCTAGCTTAAAAGTCTTCTATACTTATTGGCTTTTCAACTACAGTAATCTGTGCTTAGGTGAAGTACACATCAAACTTGCACACTGAACAGTCTGAGCAAAAAATAATAATTACCTTCCACTAAACATTACAATCACCTTCTTTTAAGATTATTTAATATGATCTTAATCAGACGAGATCAGTTATCATGAATAGATGATAAGCGTGTTCGTTAGCAAAATCTTTATGGATACATCTCGATCCCATTTTATAAGAGTTTCAGTTTTCTAATAACCTAAGTGACTCTTCCTCTTTCGTAGTTTCCTTTAATTAACCTACTGATAACAAGAACTTATTAAAGTTGAATTTGCGTTTCATGCTTGATCGAACCTTCTCGCTGCACTGGCATAATTTTCAATTATAAATACTTCTTCATTATAGTTTTTCGGTCGATTTTTCTGTAATGTAATATTTCATAATGTCACAACTCAATGTATTATTTATATTTGTAAAGTGTTCTTGCAACATTCTTTAGTGTGTCCATAGACACAGCATTTTTTAAATAAAGAGATGGTATTTGTTTAAATTACCATTTGCTACGTTCTTCTAAATTTATCCAATACAGTTTATACACTAAAATTTCTATACAGTTAATAATATTTATAGCATACAAACCGTATAACTTTTGAGGAAATTTGTAGGTATATATCGTGAGCACCTTTGTCTGACAACAATAACACCCGTTATTATTAAGGAAGATCATGATTGTACGGGCAACATACGGTTGTACTTTGTCTTGCTTAAACGTAGCGTTAAGTGGACCTTTTAAGATATGGCAAAGCCACCGGCCGTATCACATCAGAAATATAATGGCTGCTGTTTATAGTGCTGGCAATGCCAATAAAAGGTAATCGAGGAAAGTATCCAATGGAACCTTATACCAACATTCCACGTGACGGGCCAGGATGACGATGCCGAATACAAACTGGCAATGTCGATTCTCCATGATGCTGTATACAGAACCGGGATTCGTCTGAAAAATCGTCGTGACGTTATTCCAGCATCCAGAATCGTCGTTGATCACATCATTGGAGACGCTCCTGTATGTGATGCAGCATCAAAGGTGGCCAAGGCAATGGTCGTGCAAACTTCGTCGGACTGTTCGTACTTTGATGTTTTAAGTATGTTAGTGATTGGGGCTTGAGAGATCGGCGTTTCATATGACTATCCTGAAACCATCGATTCCACATTCTGCCGAAAGTTTAGGAATTTTGATCAACGCGAGCAACAATACTGTGGTCCAATAAACTGCAATCCTCGGTAGGCTACAATTCTTCTTACATGATGCATAATAATTATGTGAAAATGTATGAGAAAACTACAACCGCTTTCTTTGCATAAATGTGTTTAAAAGTTTGTTATTTGCATATTACAACATGTTTTATCTGTCCTGAAAATTTCGCCTGTGTGGAATGCCGCTTTCCTGCTGTAGTAATTTTAATGGTCAGATGTGTAATAAACTTTCATTTACGAAAGGATAGTTGAACCGTGTTCAAAATATATTATCATAACAAACTACAGTTGAAATACCTAAGCGAACAACTACTCCAGACCTTAAATATCTCTTTTAATTATGTGTGGAAATAATTACTTTTTGTAAAAAATTACCGGTTAATACCAAACAGTTTATGTAACATAGTATACTGAAACTTATTGATTTCGCGTGTTATTGTTGGGTTAACTCCAAAGTTTAATTTTAATGTACTATAAAAGAGAAGGTTAATGGTGTTCTTAAATGTTTCGTATATTACAACTGTTACATTGAGGATACAAATTGTTTAAATAAAAGTGTCTGTTGAATATCTGTATAACTTGCATTTGTAAACGCCTACGCCTCGTAAAGTAACGCAGAAGAGTTTAGTCCACGGGACCGGAAATACACTTTATAAATATCATCTTTTTCCCAGTCGCTACTTAAGCATAATAAAGTTAGTCCAAATAATTAATTACATTTTAGTCAACACGACCGACACGGCTGAACTCGTGTTCGGGTTTTGTTCATTAATGAACATTAAAAGGATGAAATATAAAGTTTAAAACTGCATTGTCTCGGTTTTATAAACTTCTACCAAATTTGTGCAACCGCTACTTTTATTGACTACTTCCCAACTGTAATTTACTGGCCATAGGTCAGCGCTAATCCTAGCTGTTTCTAATGTTGTTAGTTTTATTTGCTCTTTTTTTACAAGGTTATGAACTCTTCGTAACCACGTATTGACTTTAATTTACAGTATTCTGATGCCAGTTCTTTATACGAGAATGAAAATATTCAGCTCTGTTCTTAACGCTGTTGCTAGTTTTTTTGTATGAAAACATATCAGAACAGAGCAGTAAATCCCATGTAGTTAAAATCAAATTGTGTATCATGTGCCATTTTTCCTGAATATAGCTAAGGGCAGTTTTATATCGCTAAGTATATTATCACAAGATGTAACAATTCATCAAAATTGGTCTGACCGTTTTAATGGGAAAAGCAAAAGAGAGGCATCGTACTACACAACAATTCAGATTTCGGTTCTCATCGGGCGTGAAACGCAAAACTGTACTGAAATCACTCTGTTGTAAGTAGTGTTCAGGCAAAAGTACTTAACAGAACAGATTAAATATTTTCAATCGAAGCTCAGCTCTAAAGTCCATGATAGAATATTATCTATCGGAATGCGAATCGAACCAACGTCCTCCAGTTTGTACGCTTTGGTCTAACGTTAGTATTGAACTTCGATTAAAACCGTTTCTTATGCTATTAAATTAAATCTTTGTACTCAAGATCAAATTACACACAATATTTTTCTGTGAAAATTTTGATTTATTAAACTGTTCAGGTTTATAAATTGATGGAGAAATTTCGCAGTTGACCAGGGTAGATCAAATCGCATTATAAGCTAGGTACTGAGATCGATTCCCGGTTCGGTAGATATTTATCTATTCTTGTGCGTTAAGAACACTTGAGAAAATGCTTCTTTATGGATATAACAAGAAGCCTCGAAATACAAACATTTGACAGAATTTACGAAATGGGTGCTGGCTTCTCCTTTATCATGAAACTTTCATTCTACTAAATCAAACAGCCCGTTATTTGAAATTAATAACGACTGGTGGTCGCAATTTTTCGATAAAAACGTCCGTTTGTTTCATTTGAAAACAAGTGAGAGCGGCTTGAAGGCTGTTCATTCTTGTTCTTTCATGCGGACATTGAGTGGGGGAAACAGATTTCTACATGGCTAGGCTTTCGCCCAATTACCCATCAAAAGACTTCAAAATTACGCCTGCCAATTCAATGGAGCACCGAATACGATTAATTTCCGATCTCGTTCGAGTCCCACCCACTAGAACACGATGAACTACACTTTCGGTGTCGAAGAGAGAACGTTTTGCATCCCAATCAGTTTACTTTCTTGTTCGCTGTATCCAACTGTCGGGACAGGGAAACTTTTAAGCATTCAATTGCGGAATACATCTTTTTGACTAATAATGACTAGATTTTTGCATCCTGCCTATATTGATTTTAAATTTGACATAATTCATATATTTCCTAGAATGTTCTGCCTTTACTCTCGGAGTCTCCACTGGGTTTTCATTAATCATTCTCGGTAACGTTGGCGAAGTTTTTATTAATTAATGACTTTTCAAACTTGGAACTGATTTGCTACCAACATGAGAGTTTTTACTTCTTGCATTCCAGCCGGATTCGTTTTGAGTATATCGTTATTTTGCAAGTCTCTCCTTTCGATGTTCTGTAATTGGCGTCCGAAAGTGAAACATTAGAAGAAGCATATGTTCAATGCCTTGATGTAAGAATAAATGTGGTGTGCTTCATATAAGTTTCCTTCCTGATACTGATGTGAATTTGAGTTGTTGGATTTACGAATGTTCTTTAAAAGACACTATTTATTAATTTTATAAGAAAAATACCGCTTTTTAGTTTGTGATGTCCGTATATGAGTCGAATAGGATAGCGACGGGATCAACGGAAATCATGGGTTCCATTTCTGGTGGGGTGAGATTTTTCTAAATCTATTAATTCCCGGCCTTTAGAGCCGATTTTAGAATGAACTTATTTCTTCTGTTCATTAATTTAACAAAATTTAATAATTCTAGTTTATATGTAATCTTAATAGCTATATACCAACTAAAGAGGTCTTGGATTTCCACCCGGGATATATACCTCTAGTAGATTCATCGATATCAATGCCGTTATCCATTTTTACCAAATGAATCATTAGTACTGAATTACATTTTGTACTCTTTGACATTTCTTTCATAAAACACGCTATGTGAGTGGATTATGGAAGCAAAGATTAAATGTCTCTGTAACTGACATTTGAAACGCAATATGTTGAATTTTAAATTTAATTGAATTGATAGGTTTCAGTGACAGTCTAACATTTGATAAATCATTTATATTGTAATACCATATTGAAAGGATGGACACTGAATTTAACAGAAGGTATTTAAATAAACCGAGTCACGCATTGAAACTCGTTATATATAATATAACTATTTAATTTTTTTTCATTTCAACATCTGTGTGAACTGAGACTGCTTTAAGCAAAATATAGGATTGGTAATATAGGAAATATATTAGCCTAAGACAAGTATAATTTAAATAGACATTTATAAAAACACCGGCGTTACCCGGGTATTTATTTAATATCATTCCGGTACATTATTTAATTCTTGGTCAAGACATGATTAAACCCGCATCGAAGACGTCATATTATGAACCTCAAATATACTCCCAGTATCTCTAGAAGGTAAAAATTACTCCCGGTATGAATTTTTACTTTAGTCTTATATTAAAGATTATAATGTATTACAGCGACTCGCACTTTCGATACAAAACTCGATAATTTCTTTATTTTCATGTGACTCATTTTCATCCCACCCCTCACATGCTGGAAGTGGTTGAAATTGTAGACATATATTGTCGGAGAAACACTATAAAAGTTTTTCCAGACTCTCATATCAGCCTTTATTAGAAGGAAAAAGCTGCAGTTTATGGATTTTTAAAAATTACCGCCCCTTCCACCCTCGCCCCAACTGGTGGTAGCCGTGTATTACCCTAATTATGTTGAGTACGATCGCCAAGAGCGCCTCTTCAAAATTTGGTCAAAATTATTCCATCCATTATAGATAGTATGCGGAAGTCTGTTTTACCCCCTTACAACCGCTCTTAGGGGATAAGCTGTAAGTTAAATTGCATTTTTATGTCTGAAATAACCTCAATGGCTCACATTACACCGGTTTAGACTCCAATCTCGATTGTTTTCTGATTATTTTTATGTGATGTCCCTCCACTCCCACCCCTAAGAATACTCACCTTTGATTATGGATAAGATTGAAATTATACGCTAGCACTATCGGAGGACACACTGTCAAATTCATTGTCCAAGAATGTATTAAAATGATGGAAATGTTGGCCGTTTTTGCTTATATAAAATTTTCCACCCGACAGTGCATATTTCCGTGTTGAAAAGAACACGTGCCGAAATTGACCAACTCGTTTAGATTTGTATGCCCTACGTACATACAGACGGACACCCACATACACACATACAGGAAATTGTATTAGAGATGATCTCTGAATGGTTTTCTTTAGTTGCTTTATAGCCTGAGTTGTAATTATAAAATTTCGTAAATAAATAAGCACTTACTGAATTTAACTGTAAATAAATTGAAAAATTTTTAATTCAATAAAAATATTATAAATTCAGTATTACACGAAAATTATATTTGTAAATTATTTATGCAAATATAACTCTTTTTTAGGTATAGAAAAGTTCTTTTAGATTTTTGTTGACATGACAATATCTGAAATTAATCTTAAACTGTAATTCTTGACCACAAATATATTTATAGGATATATTCTATCTATTTTTCTAAAGTTTTAATGAATATTAAAACAATCTCTTTTCTTATTAATTAAAATGATAGCTTATCATTGCTTTATTATTTCTTACACTTCGTATTTTTTACCTCTTAGCAATAGAGGTTAGTAATACAACTATATGATTTTCTCTTATTTGGTGTAAGACATAGGAGCCTATAAATATTTATACATCAGAATGTGAAGTAATTGTTCTTCGCTGACATCTGGTCCATCCTGTGTATATAATGTTAAAACTTATTTTTATTGATTATATTGAAATGTGGGGTCAATATTAGAGTGAGTGTCCTTAGTTATATAATGATTGGAATGTTAATACTGATTTTTTTTCTTTTTTCCGTTACTTTAAAATAAACTACTAACACCAAGATATTTATTTTTCTCCTCGCGCTAGTTCTGTTACCTGTCTACGAATGCGAATCATACTTTAATTCATCTAAATCTTCCTGTCACAAACTGTTTTCAATTATGTATTCTAATAATTTATGGTGGGGAGATATTAATTCTTACTTTGTCAATACCTATTCATGTAGATATTAATACATTATTGTTGATCTCGTTCAGGCTAAGAATTCAAAACACTGAGTTTTATTCCTGTTTTCTCCAACATTATTTATTGAATCAAATCTGTAAATAATGTTTATATATTCTCAATTTATTATTAATTTCATATTTAATCCGCTTTTTCCGCAACATGCGTATGCATATAAATGCGGACGGGTAAAATCAGTGTGTTCGATTTTCCTCTAACACTGTTATCGTGCAATTTAATATTTTATTTCATTGTATACAATCGCTTATAAATTACTCTAATAGACTGGCTTGGTTCTTTTAATAACGTCGCTCACTGTAAGAACTTCCACACAATATACGTAACTTTAAGAGAGTAATTCTAAATTCTAGTCCAAAATATATGTTTTGTTTACTTTTCTGTGACCACTAAGTTCCATTTTTTTCTTAATTATTTAATTTTGATGAGTGTTCATAGCCCTATAACCGTACTGCTTTCTTCTCTCCATGTTTATATATGAATATTAACCCTTTATATATTTCTACATTTTATTCTTTATAATGGCGACGTGTATTCTCTTTAATATACGTGATCTGTAGGCCTAGTTCTTTTATGTGTAATGTCTATGTTTATTTATACATTGTACATTATACATTGGTGTATTATTTTCTAGATTATGTATTTTATTAATGTGCTTGATAAGGATGTATATTTTTTGATTTGCCTTATTTCCTCAATAGAGGATATACGGAACCAGTCAATAAATCCAAATCCGAGATTTGGCTCGGATTAAATGACTTATTTTGTTTCGTATGTTGAGATATACTGAAGAAAGAGGGCGGTGATGGTGATAGTTTCTTATCGTTTTAAATTTCGAACTAATTTTTGCAGTACCAATAATTGTCGGTTTTCCCTGCCTAAATTGTTATATAATTAGTTTCTTCGCAAATTCTCATTTGGTTCTAAGAATCAATGTTTACGAGGTGTTTTTTTGTTCTTATGATACTGGTTAATAGCATTCAGGAAGAAATTTTGTATGCAATACGCTTTCCTTTTCTTAGAATAAGAGCGGTAATACGAAACTGGGCGTCGAGTCTTTTCCAATATAAGGACTATGAATTTTAATGTACTTGACGTGCGTGCTCGGGAAAACAGAGTGTGAATCCGTTATTGAGTGCTCATCCGACCTGCCACTAAATGTCCGGAATATGCTGCTTCGATGGCCGAGACCGAATATAGTGTGTTTATAATCGTGTTACTTATCAACAATGAATTGGACTGTTTAGAATTAATAAATCAATTTAATTCAAAAAACGTTTTTAATTTAGAAAATCTGCACAATTCGTTTTATAGTTACGCAAATTAAAATACGAGTTCATATTAGTTATTATTATTATTAGTATGTAAATTAATTTATTAAATTTTCAAATTATGCTAGTTTGTCGCTCACTTGTTTTCATTGTCAATTGAAATCTGTTAAACATTGGTAACGCCAACGTAAACGTATTTTGTGCTAATCGTATTACCCGCTACAAATTAAAGTGAAGTTCAGTTGTTCAAACTATATCTAGTATTACCTCCAAATTTTAGTTATGTGTGGAAAAACAATTCTTTTATTCTATGTTTTATTTTTCTTAACGTACTTTATTTTTATTATTATTACTTAGCTCCTATTGGGCATTTGCCCCGTGGCAGCTATATACAAAGAAAACACTAATACAATCACAAAAAGAAAATACAATTCACACTAATGAAGAATTTTGAATTGTAGATTTTGATCTGAAAAAGAAAAGAGAAGTCGGGAGTCACACAGAAATCACTTCACTGCATTCACTATTATCACTTCACTGATTCTAAAAAATACTCAAGTTTTCTTAGCCTATTCCTAAACTGATTTACGCTGCCGGGAAAAGTCGTCAGTATTTCTGCAGGCAAGGAATTCCAATCGCGTATTGACCTATTTACAAATGAAAATTTCCTACGTCTGTGCTTTGTCCTTTTTCTTTAATTTTGAACGAGTGGTCAACTTTAGAAATATAATTCGGCGCCGTTGGATGGTTTGTTATTTCTTTCCAGGCCCTGTGGTTCACCCTTATAAGCTTTATATATTGCGCACAACCTCACATGTTTCCTTCTATTACTGAGGCCTAAATTCTCGTGAGGATTGTTCGCGAATCGACCCCCAAACATCTTTTCAGACCATTTTTGTATTTTTTCCAACGCTAGAGTGTGTTCATTTCGATATGGATCCCAGCACGTTACCCCTTATTCTAAAATTGGCCTGACCAGCGTTTTGTAAGCATAAATTTTGGTTTTTCTCGTGCTTTTCCTCAAAACCCTGTTTACAAAGTGAAGCGCCCTCTCCCCTTCATCTGCCAGGGACCTCGCTCACCTCATTACCCCAATTTAAATCTTTACTAATCGTGATCCAAGATATTTACAGAAAGATGCCGCGCTATCCTTAATCTAAACTATTTTTGAGTTTTGTGTGTCCTAAATTATAATTACGGAAGATTCAATTTGTTTGGATACGGTAGGAAATTGACGGAATCATATTTGATTTTCCTGATTGCTCTGTAAACGTGTAAAATATATGTAGCTTCCGTTTACTTACTTGTTATTTTGTTAGTAATATTTGCAACCCAATCCACTAAAAATTGGACAAACAGCAGCTTAAAAGATTAAAGTTAAACACTATGTGTTCCCTTTCAGTCACTGTACGATTATGCTGAATTAGTGCAAAATATTGACGGAGAGAAAATTGTGATGCAGCAATTCGTTGTTTATTGTGCGGGTAAACAGAGCCGATTAATTGTAAATCTGGCAGGGCATTGAAGTAACTTAAAGTTGAACGTTCGCTTCCACGGACGAGAAGCTGATCTTGGGAGTGGAATTGATTACCGAGCAAGAAGTTGCTACAGATGCACGCAATCAACTCCTCTTGTGTTGCAAAAATGAGCGTTAGTCGTATTCATCAAAACTTTCATCGGTGTATTCGCCAATCTTTTCATCGATTACTTTTTCCGCGAATACTGCTTTCTCGAAGTACATTTAATTGAAAAACCTTTTTAACTAAAGTTTTAATGTAACCGTAGATTCTTCCCCCTTCCCTACTCTGAATAATAGTCTGTTCTTTAACTAAGATCTCGGTTATACATACAAACAGATAAAATAAGGTAACAAGTTGTTTTAAATTTTTTTAGGTTCATTAGTGATTTAGCATCCCGATTTTTTTACATTTATTTACCCAGATAATCGATTTATTACACGGTGAACGTAGTCTGTCGATTATTGCATGCCGCATTAATAGAAAACGCGTAATATACTAACTGCAAATAAGCAAAACGGATTCATGGAAATATATTTTTTCTTTTTCACACTAATAATTCGTAGCCGTGAATCTCCGTATGCGTAACTGGTTGCATAACCAAGGGCTTCGCACTTATTTTTGTCGAGGACGACCATTAATTTTTAGAAGCTTATTTTTAATTCAGAACTTGTAGCTGTGCAATGTAAGCAGTTTGGCTCTGATTTACGTATTTATTGTCGAGTCTTCATTCTTGTAAATATTTTATGGCTTAGAAATAACAGGAATTATACACTGTTACCTTCTTATTTAATACAATTTGATGTGGTAGTAAATCTTAATTGCATTTGTAAACACTTTACCTGCAAGCTTGTCTTTCGTAATGTACCTTGTATCTGCTGGGTTCTGTTTTCAATAGCCTAATTCCCTTGCATCACTACGGAGTATCATGAAATCCAATCATCAGCTAACGGCTCTGAATTCTGTTCCCTGTCTGCTTACTGCATCTTTCTAATGGTCTTAGCTGTAAATTGTGTACATTTATCTGATAATTGCTGTAAAACAGGTGGAGACATGAAAAGTGAATGCTGCGACCCCACAACAATCTCATATCCCGTCATTCGGAAGGGCGTGAGAATAGTACCCAGTAGCCCGACCTACTTGATGCAGGTTTTCTATGGTTTTCCCTGCAAGTTTTAGGTGATCCTTAAACTATAACTTGAGGATCCTAGTCAACCGTTGGCTACCTTGCTCTACCTTACACATTTCAATTCCATTCCTATGCTATTGACGGGGAGGGTGGCCTTCTTCAGGATCACCCTCATGTAGCCTGTTACCACCAAAAAAATCCGTCACCCTTGAAACATTTCCTATATTTAACTGCAAACCATTAAAAATTAAAGGATTTAACGTTTAATGCCATTTTCTGTAGATTGACGATTTCAAGTATCTACATATTGCGTACTTATTTGTATTCTACACGAATCTAATTTAATCTTATATTTTTGATCCCGTCTACATTTCCCGTGGTTCTAAAGACGCCTTTAAAAAGTATTTTTTCGATGCCTATTCTTACTTACGGAGATACATGCAATTGAAATTTGTGAATCTGTTATGTCAAGTCCCGGCGTCAACCCGAAATTAATTTCATTTTCCATTTGTAGATACTTGTTTTGATTCTAATACGCGTAAGAAAAAATTTCTCTATTCCTGCTGTGCATTATGGGAATATTTGAAAGTAAAGTTTGACACTACTCCTCTCAGCTACAATCGCCACATATATTATGGTATGCCACAAGCCGTTTAAATGATGCGCACTTGATTCATTCATTGAATTATTACCAGCATGTGAATTAACTTACGTATGTAAAAAAAATATCCTCTAAACTCAAAAAAAACTTGACAATTTCTTTCCGATGAGCTAAAACTATGTTACAATAAGATTGGCTTATCACTAGACCTCTTTCTTACAGTCAAAAATTATTAATTTTGTGTAAGGATGCTTGAAAATATTTCTTCAGAATTTATAATTGAAAAATCCGCATATTTCGAAGTGAACGCATAACAAATTATATCGAAAATTATCGATTGTACACCATAGACGTCATGTCCTTTATATCGGTATTTTCTAAAATTTGCATTCAAAAGCTGTTACTTTTTGTTAATTTATATAAAAAACTTTTTCATAAGATTATTAGTTGGTACAATAGTTGTTCCAACATATACAATAAAAAGCTATTATTCGGTAAAAGTCTTATCAAAAAGAAATAAAGCAGCCGTATTGCGAGAAAGCAATATTTCTAAATGTATCAGTTTGTGTACAAACACATGCATTTATTTTTTATCTACGATTCCTTCCCCGTTTGAACTAGAGGTTTCTGTACCCGCCAATGTATTAAAGAATATGTGTACCGAGCTCTATCGCAATCTGTCCACGCGTTTACATTTATTTAAAGAGTTACAAATTATATTTGGCTGCCTGAAACCTAAAATAAAACATGTAGAAACGTTTCTCTGGTTTCCAACCGGGTAGTCTCAGTAAACAGCGACGTTTCGACAGATAGCAACTCCGTCATCTTCCAGGCTGGAAACGTCGCTGTTTACCGAGACTACCCGGTTGGAAACCCGAGAAACGTTTCTACATATTCTTCACCGGGAAAGTCTTCGTTCTTTAATTAAAATAAAACAGTTTTGAGAAGATCTAAAACTCATATCTCAAGTATGAAATCTGTTGTAATATTAAATTATACATTAATATATTTAATTACTTGCATTAATTCTTTACGCGGTATATTTATTTAGACAAACTTACCCTATGAGAATAGTCAATTTTACTTTTTCCCGCGTATAGAGTTCAAAACAACCAATTGTTGTAATGTTAATAGAGCCTTGTTGTAAATAATGTTTCTGACGAAATTAAAACAAAATCGTTAAAGTGAATTTTGCAAAGCTGCAGTAACGTTAATAGTCAGTCGTATGTTACGAACGTTAATGTGTTACAATTAGTGATTAAAGTAATTTTTATTGGACGTAACGCACATTACATCAAAAGTGACGTTTTTTCTGAAGTTGATGTTTGCTGTTGGTGACAATAGGTTCTTTCTGTTAACCCAAGTTTATTATTTATGGAGAACAAAATTGAGAAAAGTAGCAAAGCAAAAAACAATTATCTACATCATTAATGCCGTTTAATTTGATTGACTGCTTTCAAGTTCTAATAGTGTCAGTATATTATGATTTTTAATCACAGGTTTCCCTTGTTTATTATCCTAGACGAACTTTTTTTTATTTATCTTCATATTGTTTGTATATGTATTCGAATTAAAATAAGGTACCCATCCGTAATTCCGCGACTCATTGGTAGTTGAAACAATATGAGTGCGAATAACAAACAGATAATATCTATAAATATGTTCGCATACACATTTCACTTATTATTTCCGTTATCATTAACTCAAATCATTAACTAAAATACGTTTGTGAATACTTTAATTTTAGCAGATAAATGTTTTATCGATGTTTTACATTCATTTTTAACTATCGTAGAAATATAACAAGCTGTGAACATTTTATTTACGGACATTGGCATCACTTAAATAAACTATTATGATCGTCTTTTTTATTTCCTATTTAACGAAAAGCTGACTTCGTTTCGTGTGTCCAGTGTCTTTCTAGGTTTTGTAGGATCTCCGAGCAGATTACTTTAATTCCAACTCCCTAGAAGCTGGATTAAGGGAGGACTTATCTACTTTGTAAGGTGCAGACTGTTGCTGAATGAAGAAAAAGACCTTCAAAGTATCAATCTTCTGTCGGCTTCCAGTTTCTTTTTCTGCCGTTTGTCGGGTTTCTCGCATCAGAAACATACGTTTCCGATTGTCCTTAATATAATTTAATGTACTGAACCAAGTTAAATTTTAGTTTGCTTAGAATAAGCGTTCAACTTTTTATATTTTCGTATTTTTTAATTTTTATTTTGCTCTCCGTGATCTTTACTGACTAGATTTCTAAACAAAAGAAACGTTATTATTTATGCAACGATTAAAATCAGGTTAAATGTAAAAAAAATTATCCGTTAGTTGATACCAAACTTTACAAGAGTAAATGGCCACTTGTTTCTTGGCGGATGAGGTTACAGACTAGAATTAACACATTCAGTTAGTCATTTATGATTTTGAATTTGTATTTATTTTAACTTCCTCGTATATGTTGGACGTTGGATGTGTTACTATAATTTTATGTTTATCCACATGTTCATTCTTCTTATTCTACGTGGTGATTGGCCATTATCTAAGCAAATACCTCAAAGACTTATTAGTCTGCAACCTGGTCTAACGTTTAATATCATTTTAGTTCTCACTTCACGACATATACATTTCTCTGTATGGATTTTAAAAGAGGAATCTTATGAAATATAAAGCAAAATTTCATTTATGCCAAAATACTTTTTAAAGATATATTTAACTTGATATGACATATTTTCATTTATTTGTGATATGGAAGTATAGTCCCCAACTATTGGGGTTTCTGTCATATTGACACTAAATGTAGGTGCTTATTTATTTGATAAAAGTAAGTAGTATATTGTTGTCGTTTTGGTTGTGGTACTCAGTCCTAAGAGAAGATTGGTCTGATGCAACCCTCCATGCTAACCTGTCAAGCGCAAGCTTTTTCAATTTACACAGCTCCCACATCCTTCTTGATCTGCTTCTCATATTCCTTCCTCGGCCTCCCTCTTCTGTTCTTATCCCTCACACATCCCTCTAATGCTAATTTTATGTTATCCTCGTGTCTCAAAACGTGGCCTATTGATCTATCCCTTCTCTTAGTTAAAGTGCTCCAAATTGTAGTATATTATACTCAAAAAGAATCTTTTAAAATGTTCTTGTACTAGAATGAAAATTTAAAAAAATAATTGAATGGTAAACTTAATATTTTATGAGCACATAATTTCTTCTTGGCATAAATTATCTATACGAGAGTTGAGCAACCTTGCTTTAGAAGGGGCGAACTGCAAATTTTAAACTTTTACGCGGACCGCTCATAAGGGTCATAATAAAATATACGCTGTAATAGAATAGATGATGGGCTCACAGCTTGCTAAGCGCACGTTATTTAGCCTTAATTGGTTGTCACTTTTAATTATATCATTGCTGAAAATAATTGCTCCAAACATAAGTACTTCCAAAAGGTGTCAGGAATTGAATTGTAAGCGTAATTTTGTCAATAAATTTGTACGTCCGAATTTTGAAATGTTCTCTCATATCACAATTTCCAGTTGGCTTGTTGTAATGCAACGTTAAAACACACTTTCTCCCTTGTTATACCTTTGAATGATATATGTATTCTACTCTCTAAATGTCGTATTTTTAATTTGTAATTTAAACATTTTATTTCCAACCATGCATGGAAACACGTAAAAAGTATATTTAAAGATCAAAAGTAAACCAAGTAGGCAAGATTCTCTGTTTTGTTATTGTCAAAATTGTGTATGTAACAAACAATGGGAACAAAAAATTCCGCAAATGGCTTTAGCGTCGCGTTTGTGCCTTGGCATTGTGGTTTGTTTATTTATCGTTTTGGTGTGTTTAATTGGGTGTTAACTAGAGCAAATTGTGAAAATTTGAAAAGTGGCTTTCAACTGGAAAATATTGTGGTTAATTATTGTACCTTGAATACTTTAACACAGTGGGAGTATTTTAACTGCTCGAAATAAGTCGCTCAAATTGTAGCTCGTATTATTGTGTTATATATTAATTATTCATTGTATTCTTTAAAATTTTGTGTTATATATTCCACTTTCATATTAATAAATTATATTTTTTACCAATTTAATTAAAAGGGGGCGAATAATTTTACTGTTTGTGCAAGGATTCGATATCCTAAGTATTATTGGATTTAATTTAACATTTCAACGTTAATTACTGTTTCGAACAAACAAAATTTTTTACAGTGATTGAAATTTGTAAAGAGAGAACTTTGTGCGGTGTTTACTTTTTTTCACTGTAATCAATGCTGAGTTATTTATTATATGTATAAGAAACGGTTATTATATTATTTGCTTTATGTGTTTGGGTCAGTCTTTATATAGTTCTGAAATATTCCTATTCATATGTGGCACACTTTTGCGCATTTGTTGACCATGAAAATAATGTTAATCTATTTACGTATTATTTCCTTCCCTTATTAATTAAAATTTACCAGCATTTTGCCGTGACGATCTTGTGCTTAAACTCTGAACCAACCCATGGTTCTCTTGTAACGTGGTTATAAAATGAATTTACTAATTTTGATACTATCTTTTGTTATGTTTCATTATTTTGGTTTTTTAAGTGTTACGAATATGTATTTGGAAACCATAGCCATAATCGGCGTTGAAGTTGTCTTCCATTTGAATATAGTTCGCGACGACGCCATAAAAATTCCTGTACTCGTCCGCGAAATTTGCGTGGAGAGCGTGCGATGTAAAGGAGTTTTCTGATTTGAGTCAAGCTATAATTTTTTATGCTACCTATTAGAATGTGTACGCTGATAATTGTATTCTCATTAGGAGAGCGAGTAGCGAGCGTTCGGCGTCCAGTACGGAGAAAGCGTCACCCCCTACATATTTGTGGCGTCATCTAGATTTGAGTGTATGAAATTTTGACAGTTGTTAAAAAATCTTCGTATATTGTGTTTAAAGTCAGCCTTCAAAATAATACGAATTGTGCGCGTTATAATAATTTAGTAAATCATCAGAGTACCTTTACTTGATCGTATTTTACCACTCAAGTTCACTACTTTCATTACATTTCAATCACTTTATTAGAGAAATATTCGTCCAGTAAATGTGGATATTGGCATTGAGTGTGATGAAGCTAATCTCTAAATGTTTACGAAGTTTTTTAAGTGTGGATTATTATTCCTATTCTTATATATTTTATTCATAATACTGTCCCTTTTCGTAATAAAAAAGTAACATGAGAATTGCAGGAAGTCGTTTATTGGTATTAAATAACTGATTCTCATTTTATCAAACGATGTATTTTACTGTTTATTTTAACACGACATTTCGGCGAAATATATCTCCGGCGTCGTCAGGCGACCTAACAACGGCGGACATGAATTTCGCTGAAACATTGTGTTAAAATGAACAATTAACCGGATTGATAAACCGAAAACCATTTTTTTTAATCAATACACCGAGATAGTCCGGGATGGGACCATTCGGCGCGAAACTCACTTAACATTACAAGACATACAATTTCATATTCACCAAACTTTTTAAATATATTCCTAAACACTTAATCAGTTGCAATACCTGAGAGTTGTAAAACATCAATAGTAAAACAAGCTATAAGTATGAATTCCACAAATATGGATTAAGCGTCGTAGGTTTATTTAATTAAATATTAGGCTACGTTTTATGACAAATTATCTGGACTTTTCATTAACATTTGAAGATGCCAAATTATTTATTCATTTAACAATTCGTAACAATAACTCATGAGACTTTTGTGTTCAGAATAAAAATCGAAATATTTATCCATCAGTGAAACAAATTTTATAAAAGTAGCGATTTAAATTTATTTAAATTACTTGTCTTTTAATAATAATAATAATAATAATAATAGCCGAATTGGTCTGATGTGATGTGCCTCACTGATCAGTATAAAATAAATATTATATTTTACATATGAAAATATAATATTTTCCTAATAAATCTTATGGTTGTTTCAATATGCATTCTTCCACAAAACTGAATAATTTTTCACATTGAATTTTATTTGTGCGCATAGTTTGGCCAATATAACTGTAATTACAATATAAACAGATACCGAAATTATTAATTTTATTTTTAATTATTTAACATAGCTTAAATTATTGCAAAATTTTAAGTTAATTCCGATATCATAATTCATTAAATCATATCATAAGTTTGCATAATTTCTTACTGCGTAATTTTACGGGTAAATTATTAATTTCATATTAATCTTAGTCAACCCAATTTTAATGTATATGTAAATGAAATGCAAAGGATAAATATTAAGAAAAACACTATTTATATTTTTCCCAGATTAAATTTATGATAGCGCTGATGTTATAATTTGACGTCCATATTTACTGAATTATAAAGCATAGTATCTTATGGAATAATGGCTGATTTGACATGTAATTAAGAATTATTTATGAGTAAGTAGATATTTTTATAGCAATTTGTAACTATCTTATTGACAGAAACAATAACCAAAACATCAAGAAAATTGACAGTGTTCTTTTTCAATTTCAATTTTAAAGTTTCTTTCAGTGTTGTAATTATTAAAAGTATTGAGCAAATGATTTATGTGTAATCTGAGGATGATACTGAAAAGTCATCATTCTTGAAATATCTCAGTGGTTTTAAATCTAAAGATGTAATACATAAGGCTTCCAAATCTCTCATAATTTGCGTGAATAACGACAAAGAAAAATTCCCAAGGTAGAACCAATGATTTCGTGATAGTAAATGTTTTTGAACGAAAAATAAGTGGAATTTATAATTACATTTATTAAGATAAGAATTTTTGATAAAATAATTTTTGACAATTTGGAAAAGTAGTTATCCCATCTATTTTTAAAACTTTATGTAATTGATGCATGGGGTAAAAATTAAATAAGAACTCTTCATCTAATGATAAGAAAACAAGTTCATTAGTGACGTTTAAATGGTCAAAAAACTTAAAAGACGTTTTGCTGTAAACTTATTTTTCTTATTAAGAGAATTATATAAAAATATAGAAATGTTAGTAGAAGAAACGATAATTCTGAAAGATATATTATATGCTAGAGCATAGGCTCTGGCACTATTATCAGAAGTTAAAAACTAGGAGTTAAAAAGTGCTACTGTCCACAAGTCTTTTCAAGTTAATTTCTAATTGATCAATAATTAAAGTAAAGGATTTAATTTTTATTGCAAGTTCTATGTATTTATTTGTCTGATAACGTTTCAACTTTATAAAACTATTTAGTCAAATTCGTTTGGCAGATTTACTAAAGATAACATCAGGATTATTAGAAATGTACATTTTGGTGTTTTTCACAACTTACGATAATTTTCTATACAGAATTAACTCATTGTTTAAGTTTTCCATTGTAATTATGGAACTAACATTACGCTTATGAGTTATTCTTTGTAACTGTTATTTCAGCCTCGTTGCGACATGCACAACAAAAGTTTTATCCATTTCAATTTCTTTTTTCCGTTAATAATTTTTCATTTTATTACATAATTGTATTATACATATATATATTATAAATATTCATTTTTATTATAATCGTAAAAGATGAGTTTTTAAATTTAGGAACGGAACGTCGTGAACGAACTACTGTTAATAAAGTTTATATCACTTTTTTCTGATATATAGGCTGTTTTTCATTTTATTAATATTAATATAAGATGTGTATTTGTATAAAATAGCTTATTTGAAACAAGTGTCCACGATATTCTCGTTTATCGCCACGTAATGTCCCCGAGCCCAACCTTGCGCCGAAACGGCCGCACCGAATAATTCTTGCGCCGAATCGGCCGCGCCGAACTGGCCGCGCCGAATCGTCCTAGACCCAGATAGTCTACCTTATATAATTGTATCTCAAATTGTACTTATAACGACACTTCAACGATTACCAAGAAAACAGTTCTTTAGTTTGACGTTGAAATTGCTTCATACACACTTTTCTTCAATAAATTCAGCCGATCAGGTAATTCAGTATTAAATTTCTCGATCTGTGCGGAAGTTAGAAAGTAACGTTCGTGTAAAATGTGAAAAATTTATTAAGAAATAACTACGTTTGCAAATTTGCATCTTACTAGCAATGTTGAAAGGGTGAAGAACTTTCTATTTGCGGCGTTTCCCTTTAAGATCCACCTGATGCGCTTTCCCGTGGAATTTGCATTCTATATCAAGTTGGACGTTTTGTGCTGCTCCAACCTCCATAATACATTAGGTATTATTACGTTTCCTAGAAATTCGCAGAGTAAGTTTTTAATGTCTATAACTGTTTCACTACTTTCTTTCGATTTTGTGTGAATGATTTTCCTCTGTTCGGCAGAGATCTCATTAGCTTGAAACTATAATGCATGGCATGTGTCTAAATCTTTTTTTTTATCGAGAGTAGGAGAAAATCTTCCAAAGACGCCGTGAATCCCGAATTTCATGGTGTGTGGGATTTTTACCCACTAATATCCAGTGTCATGTCCGTGTGTGTGATTGGTGGGCAAGAAGCTGCGAAACAAAAGTCGAATACGCCTACGCAGGTGAACCTGGAAGATATTAATGACGACATCCACTTTTATATTCTCTCTTAACGTTTCATATAATTTAATAAGCTATATTTAACTAATATTGTATTAGCGCATACTTTTTTGTTATTAATAATGTACGAGTATTCATTTGTTGATACCTTGTAATAAACGTAGGGAAAGAAGCAATATTTCCTTCTAAAAATCAAGGAAATACATCAATTAAACAATATCATTTTTTAAGTTCAACAATTACCCACTTCATCAAAGCTGGAAGAAGCTCAAGAAATGTGGCTAGGCTGTCGTAGACCCAGGTAATACCTACTTTGCCCTGAAATTAAGAGCAGTCCGCATTCACGTCTCATTACTTAACTAGTGGACTTCTGTGGCTCAAACATCAATTTATTTTATTTGAAATTTTTTATGTGAATTCTGCGCAGAATTACATTTAATTACGCTTTCTGTAAGCGTAATGTTATTTATTTGAAAATTCAATCCATAATTGCGTTAAGAATATAAACAACCATATAAGTTATATAAAATATAGAATACTTGCATTCAGAAGAGTTTACATGTAATATATTCTAATGAAGTGTATTCTTGGGTTACGCGGATGTCATTAATTTCATGGACATTTTAAACTGACAAGCTCTGAGCAATCTGTGGACCCGTACATCGTTGTGGCGTTTACGAGAAGAGCTCGATTGTTGCTGTCAGGGACTGCTTTTAGGGATGAGCCCAGTAGCAACTCCATAATTTGTCATTGTCGCGGACAGAAATATAAGCGCGTCAGTGATGTGTCCTAACTCTGCTGCGCGGTTTGGTTTCAAAAAATCTGATTGGTTTAAAGTCAGTATTTGCGGGAGAAATATGTGAAATCTTGGAAATACCACACATGAAAAAATAATGTGGAACTAAAAAAGACGTGCCATTTAATCCACTGCAGTCTGAAAATCGAGGACTCGGAAATTTTCTGAGAGATCTACACGAGTTGCGTCGACGTTACTGCTTCGACCATCCATCGCCATCGCCGTGCTTCAACCTGCTTCCAACCAGTTAGCTGCATATTCAAGCCCGTAGAAGACATCAATAATAAAACACACAAAATAGCTGTATGCAAAGTTTTTTTCAATATATTGTATTTTTTAAATCCAATAAATAATCTGTTCTTAGTAATTTGTTTTAAAACAGTTTCTTTTATTTCAAAAGTCCCCATTTATTTATATCAATTAAAAGAGAAGGGTTCTATAATATAACAAATTTTAACTCTACGCTAAACATAGCTTCAATTTAGTAGAGCGTAGATTTGATGCGTATTTTGAAATATAATAAAAAATGGGAGTTTGACCGGTAGAAGACCACTTGGGTAATTATTGTCCTAATCCTCACGGCAAATTCAGTACAGACTACCTGGGTTTCCGACAGCCTAGCTGCACTCCGTAGTTGATAATACAATAATTGATTTCGGCCATTTTTCGTCTACACACACGATCATAAATTGTAAGGAATTTTTTATTCGCTCATTTTCAGGAGTTCGTTACCCTGATATATGACCTGAGAAGGCATCTTTATTAAACTCCAATTTTTGAGAAACGTTTCCAGTTACAGTGGCTCAGTAAATAACTTTCATGCGCTGGGGCAGAATTTTTAGGACTTTAACTTTTATATATATATATTAGAACCCTTCATTACCAAGTTATATATATGTTAGTCATTTTGAGCTGTTCCCTTCGATACTATGACGTAATGAGGTAACTTTATTTATGGGGGCAAACCTTTTAAAAAGATATTTATAATTTTTCTATACATTCTGCCCCAGCATATGAAAAAAAAATTATATAGTAAACTGCAAGGGATCTCTATTTACACGAACATAATTACTAAACATTTTTATTTTGTCTTTTAGTTAATTTAAAACGTAAATAGTTTCCAGTCTCGCATTTGTTTTTGTTGTTGTGTTCAGTCGTAAGGCTGGTTTGATGCTACCCTCCATACTAACGTATCCTGCGCAATCCTTTTCATATCTACAAAACTACCTCATCCTCCCTAATGTGCTTAGGTTATTCCATCCTTGTCCTCCCTCTTGTGTTATTACCCCACACACTTCCTTCAAGTGGCCCCAATTCCAGCATTAACTAGTAATCCATATATCATATTGCCAATCTGCATTGGTATGAGAAAAAAAAACATTTTCAAATGTAGTGTAGTACAAAATATCCTATGCATTCCAGCATATTATTAAATGTTTCCAAAGAGCATTAGTATTAAGCGTAAAATAGTAGTCGGTAACCACAGGCCCGGGAAATAACGAGTTTAATTGTTGTGCCGGAAACGTGTTTGCTTTATCACATTCTTTCTCCGTTTTGTGTTTGCTTTATCACATAAAGGATTGCGGAAAGATTATATTTACCTCGTCAGTCGTTCAATAACAAGCCTCGGAGACTGTTCGTGCTTCAAGTACAAATTTGTCAATAAATCTTTGTGCAATCTGTGATTATAACAACTATTTGGATATTTTTGTGTGAGTGCATCTTATGTATTTTATATATAGGCACTTTTAAATAATTTATTTCATTTCATTTACTTCAATTATAATTATTTTTTGTAGATTGTTTTCACACCAGAGGAGGTTCCAAACAAAGGAACGAAACGTCGTGTTATAATTTAATTAATAAATAACTCTAATTCTGACCAATTTTGGCCGTAATTTTTCGCCAATTAAAAATTGTGAAATAACAGACTTAATTGATTTAGTGTGCATAAACATATTTTCGTATAATTTTAATGCCTTATTGTGAAAAATGCCCTTAATTAACCTGTTAAGTTCCGTCATTTGTAAATTATAAAATTAAAATAGATTTGAAATTCACGATTGTTTAATTCAATTACTGATTCGTTTTAAATTCATTAAAAAATCATTTCCGTGCAGAATTAGATTTGATGGATAAAAAGGGTCTCATAATTCAGGAATTAATATTTAAAGTAATAATATTCATTACTGCATTTATTCGTGTATAAAATATTATTGACTGATGTCTATTATGATATATTAGAGGACGGCGTCTAAATTTTCGTAGATATGCTCATGTAACAAATAGTTTATTTGTTTCACTACTTACAGGCCAACCGCAATCTATTTATACGCATTGTATTATTAGCACTACATCTAAATTTGTGGTAGTCCATTGTTATCTTCTCAAATAACGAATTGGAGGTCCAACAGTTCCAATGATTTCGTATACATTAACAGTGATAAGTGATCTTACCTCTGGAACTATTCTATAGCCACTAGAACTTATTTTTGGGTAAGAACAAGGAAAGTACCAGACAAGAAGCGTTCGTATTGCGTAAATAAACTGTCTCAAAGATAGACTGTAATGTTTGCTCTTCATCAAAAATGTGCACATTAAGGAAGTTTACACGTGTTGTAAAAAGCCAAGGTTGCAACGAAGGCAGGTCTGCTGTTATTATTTATTTAGAGTCTCATGAACTGCTAATGGTCTTTGTACCATTTGGGGATATCTCTTCTTTTCAGAGTACAGAAACGATCAGTGATGTTATTTGTGATTAATATCAGCCATCTATTCAGAACAAACTCAGATGTGCATAGTCTTCATATTAGAAATAAAAATAATTTACTCAAGGCAGAGAAGTCTCTGGTTATAATACTAAAGGGTGTACATTATATTTCTATTAACTTATTTAATAAACTTTCAGCCTCTAATAAGCAATTTAAAATAAATGCCGACTAGTGCAGACTAAACTAACAAACTTTTTTACGTAGCCACTAATACCGTATTAAAGTATGGAGCTAATTGTATCTACATAAACATATTACATTGACAATATACTAATTTCTTAGTACAAGATGTTAGAAATATATATATATAGGTAGAACTTAAATGCAAATAGTAACATTCAGTTAATTTTAAGTATGCAATTATAAGAACTTTTGTTCAATCTATAACTCATTCCTCATCCTTGAAGTTCTACTTCTCTATGTGATCAATGGAATGTGATTTAATACTGATACACAAAAAATCCATGCTCATGCCAGGATACAGACTCATGACCTCTGTAGTGCGATGCAGCAACTACAGGATTACAGGAAGTCTGGTGGTTTTCTCCGTTTTGAGATATTATGACTGGTCTGATGCAACTCTACGCGCTAACCTATTCTACGCAAGCCTTTAAGGTTCTTTTGTTCTTACCGCACTCTCGTCACTCTAATGCTAATTTTACAGGGCCCCTATGTTTCAAAACGTGGCCTGTTTATCTATCCTTTCTCCTGATCCAAGTCCTCCATATTGTTCTCTCTTCTTTTATTCTGCTTAGAACTTTCTGGTTAGTGATTCTATCCACCCTTATGATGTGCTATTCTACTCTTTATGTCTACTATACTTCTACAATCCCTTGTTATTATGCTGCCCAAGTAGTAGAATTCCTTAACTTACCTCAAAATATCCCTGCCCAATTTAACACCCTTTGTTATTCCACTGTCTCCCATACTAAACTCCTTCGCCTTGGTTTTCCCTCTATTAATCCTCATATTGAACTCTTTCTCCATGACCACATTTATGCCATTTATCATGGTTTCTTCTGACTCCCCTAATACAACAATAGCATCAGCAAACCGTAGGGTTTTTATTTATTTTCCATATTCCGTTTAACTATACAACATACAAGTATTTATAAAAATTATATTCAGCTTTAGATCTTCGCTGTAAACATTTCGATATTGAGTGTGATCGTTCATTTTGTACATTGGACTACAGAGGTGACTACTGTTTAGGGATCCGCTTCAATCACGCCTATTCCATATACACGTTTCCACCTGCGTCCATGTCAAAAACATTTTCGTTAACGTACACGCACTGCATACATAGTCCAATTAAAGGATGACAAAAATCTTAACCTACAATGCGATTATATCAAGAGAACGATGTAACTAAAGACGAATAACCTATTCTCTAAATCTTTTTAAATAATGAGCAGGCTAATCATTTTCGCATGAGACCCGTCACGGCGTTCTCTGAGCCCTGTAAACACTTTAGTCTCCGTCCCATTGTGTAGACTGCATCCTTGTCTTACTCTTTTCATGATTTCTACTTTCTTTTCTTGATCTTCAATTCTAATTACTGCTGACTGCCTTTTGTATAGTTAAGTCTTCTTTCTCGATATTTTATCCTTGTCCTCCCCAAAATCCTTAATTGTGTATTCCAGTTTATATTATCAACGGTTTCTTCTAAATCTACAAGTGTCATGTCATGAACGTAAGACTTTTTTTTCTTATCCTGTCTTCTAAATTAAAGCACAGAGTCAATATTACTTCTCTTGTCCCTATATTCTTCTTAAAACCAAACTTCTTCTCCCAACTCGTATTCTATTTGACGTTACATCCTCCTATATACTATATATAGTAATAGGAGAATATGCGTAAATCATATTCTGGAGCATGGGGACAACTATTGAAGTTTTATTTTCTTCACTCCTGAAAGGCTACTTTGTAGAATACGTCCACTTCAGACAAGACAAGAAACCAAATGCAGTGATTAACAGGCAGCCTTTAGATATTATCTCTCGTCTTCGGTAGTACCACAATATGACACGAATAATCTACCCGAGGGGAATCTTATACTCTGCCAGTGTTGTTATTAAGGCAGTGACCGACGACGTGCATCGTCAGGGAATTCCAGCATTTACGAGAATAGCGACCGCTTTTAAGGCGATTAATAATTTCTCCCCGTTTCGTACAGACTTCCATTGTAACTACAGCTAAGCCTGTGCTCAATACAATGCCATTATTCCGTGAATTAGTTGATCAATTCTTCGCCTGTACTTCCCCATTCTCTCTTTACTCAACACACAAAAGTTAATTAACTGGAAATTATCGGTTAGAAAATAAAATTATCTATGTAGATCTTGGAGTAATTCTATTAAACGCTTGTAACTTAAATCTTATAATATATACGACTTGAAGTTTTTATAAAGATACAAAGTATTACATATGCACTCGGGGAAGAATAATAGAATTTTCTTTATTGTTATAATACGTAACATTTACACTCATTCCTTTAGTGCAGCTGGAAAGTTGTATCCACGGCTGCCTCGCAACTTAAAGTACCACCGTTTGTTACCCCTAAGGCACAAGACTTTTCGATTAACTCGCAGTCACACAGCTCCTGAAGAAGCTCTCGAAGCTCCCAAATTGATTTAGTTGACTTAGCAGACAATTGGGGGGGAAAATATTAGAATATTAGAATTATACTGCCATCTTTTATTAGAATTAATGTGATTCTTAGAGAATTATATTTGTTAAACTCCATATCATATAGACCCCATTAACAAGCTGGCTGTCGAGTATGAAATTGTTATTAATAACAATCTGGGTACTCGGCGTTGCCACGGTATTTATTTATAATATCCCGATGCATTATTTAATTCTTGGTCAACATATTACAAAACCGACATCGAAATATCACAATATGAACCTCAAATATACTCCTAATATCTCGAGAGAGTCTACGAAAACATTACCAGGGATAAATGTATTTTCAGTATTCTAACAATAAAAGTTTTCTTCCACTTAATGGTTAAAATTTTACTTAAATCGCGTATTAAAGGTAATGTAACAGCGACTCGCATTACTCCGTTTTCGACACAAAAACTCGGTCGTTTCCTTTTTATTTCCATATTAAAAATTACTAAAATTAGAATATACCTGGTGCGGGAAATAAAATCAATTTATGAATGTATGTATACATCGTATCCACGATCCAAAGAAGTGTATTTCTTCTCAGCCTGCTGCAACAATAGAAAGTAAGTGGGATGGTTGATATGGGAACGCGTAATAGGACGTATAACTCGCAGTTGGTTTACAAGCCGGCTTTCGCGCGGCAATTCCAAGAAATCGTCCTGTATAATTAATATTTTTATTTATATGCATATCTTCTGCTCTATATGGAAATTAAATATTCACGATTATTTAATTTAAATCTCCGTTTTTTAAACCCTCAAATTTTAATTGAAATCCGTTTCGGAGCCTATTTGAGACAAGCATACTGACAGACAGATAGACAGACACAAATTTCATTCATTGGTATAGATACACCTTAATTATGTTTCTTTGAAAAGCAGTAGACGTTTGTGATAATATAATATTATTAATAGAATGTGTACATTAACTAAAATTTATCGTTATAAAAAATTGCCTGTTTGTGTGTATGTGGATTTGTTTCTCAGTGTGTGCGTGTCTGTATGTATGTTCCTCATACAAATCTATACGAGTATACCTAATTCGACCAAATTGGGTACACGTATTCTTTGCTACCCGGAAATCAACTGTCGGGGTGAGACTCTGGTACCATGTAGAGGTGGAACTGACCATTATTTTTATCATATAAATACATTCTTTGATCAATTAATTTGATAGTGTGCCCTCCGATACTGCTAGCGATTTCGCTGAATTTGTTTGCGTATAATTTCAATCTCATTCATCGTCTAAGAGGAGCATTCATAGGGGCGAGGGTGTGGGAGGGAGGCGTCAAATGAAAATAAAACAGTCAATATCGGTATCGATATCGGTGTTATGGGAGTCTTTGAGTTTGATTCTGACATTTAGAATGTGAGTTAAACTGCAATTCAGCCCCTAACAGCGGATAAAAATTTATTTCTCTATTTCTCGTGACCCAAAACCAAAATCTTTGAAGATAATACGCAGCTACCACCCCTAGGGAGAGAGGGTGGAATTAGCGGAATTTTTAAATATATAAAGGCTCATATGTGAGTTTAAAAGAATTATTGAGGTCAATAACTTTTATAGTGCTTCCCCGACGATATATGTGTATAATGAAAATAACAAAGAAACTATCGATTATTGAGTCGAAACCGGTGTAATGCGGGTTGCTGTGTTACATTATGATCTTTAATAAACGGTTTAAGTAAAAATTCAGCCCTTAAGTGGGAGAGAATTTTCATTCTGTTAGAATGCACCGAAAATATTTTTAGCCCTGCTATTGTGAGGGAGTGTTTTTGACTCTCCAGATACTGGGAGTATATTTGAGGTTCATATTGTGGCGTTTTCTTTGCCGGTTGAATTGTGTGTTGACCAAGAAGTAAATAATGTAGCGGGATAAATAAATACCGAGGCAACGCCGGATCCCCAGCTATTTGAAAAATAAATTTAGTTCCATACATTTTATTACTTCGTATCAGATTGATGTAATCTTGGAATTTATTAAAAATATCTATTTCATTATAATGAACTCATTTCGTAGGGTATTTTGTTTATATTTATTATGTCAATGGCTCTAAGAATTATTTTTAAATGTGTACTTCAAGTTTCGTTTTCACTCACTATTCTATTAGCACTGACTTCTCTCTCTTGTAAATACTTATACATGTTAACTGAAATTACATAGGTTTTGTGTATACGACATCAACTGTCTATTAAATTGTAAATATGTTTTTGTCTTGGTATTAATTTACAATTACCATCATATTGCTATAATTATGGTTGTACGATTTTCCACCTTTATTTCAGACGAAATGTGGTGATTAAAAATAATAATAATAATAAAGATACAATATAAATACGTTTATTAATCAAAAGTTTTAGAACCATTTAAGAACACAAGTTAGGTCGCAGCAAACTAAATTATGTCATGGCTGAGCTTGAGACTCTTCTTGTGACAGGCTTTCAGGGAAACAAGATTTTTTGAGTGGTTATTTCCAAAATCTGTGATTGCAAACACTAAAGCATTTCAACGAGAATTGATGAAGGTATAAATACCCTGTGCTCCGTTGCTGGCTGGTCTTAGCAGTTCGGCTTGTGAGTGACCGGCCCGTTGTTGGGGATAGCGTGTTCGACTTTGTGGTACCTCTCTGCTACTTCCTATGTTGTAGCCTCTGTCCCTGGTTATCTCACCTCGCATCTGAGAGTCATTATGTATTTTTTCTCCTCCGCTTCACGACTCCATCCTCTCTAATTTTTGCATGAAACGAGATTATTGGCGTCTTACAAATAAATCCACCCATCTTGCCAAAAAGTTTAAAAATAAATGCATGACAGGAACTAGATTAACACAATTTAGATCCTGTTACTTAGTTAATAATAAATTGAATACAGTATTGCGTAACATTATTGCTTTAAAATTCATTATTATTATTACCGGAATGAAAATACGAGTTCTAGTGCGTTATAACTTCAAATTGACAAAAACGTCTCATGAACCCACATTTTATATTATGTTAAAAATAACTTGTCGACCTCCTCTAATAATACGTAACGGAAAACTAATCTCAAATTTAAGTTACACGGGGAAATTTAAAGATATCACTATCCTGTGCTTAATTAAGATGTAGCCCAAAGGGGTATGGGTATGGGATAATTTATATTTGCTATTTTCAGGGCCATGCTGTAGGTACATGGAATCAACAGATCTGCAGTTGATAACATGTATATATACACCGAAAGAAATAATTTGCTTGGCGTACAACTCAAAGCCCGCAGAAGGGAGTTGACGTGTAATCTCTGCGGCGTTCACCCATAGCTGTCACGGCCACTACCACCAGCCGATTATCTCCATGTCTCCAACAACGAGCTCGGTCATACAGAGTTACGGTATACTGGTCAACGTCGACCTCCGTTCCAAAGGCCGGGTTTAGTGCTCCATACACACGGTTTTGCTGTGATCCGATGCCTGCGGGAATGAACTACTGGAAAATAAAATGTCACAGTACTATACACATAAGTAACGATACCCGACGGAAATGATCTTAGATAAAATTTTGAGTTAATATCAAACTTACAGATACTGTTTTTTCAAACCAGGGAAGATAATCGATTTTTTCCCCGTTAACTCACATCCAGGAGCAGTCTATTTGTTTGGTGGTTACCTGGTTACCCGTCGAGAATATTTCGTTTTGGGAAGAAAAATAAGTAAACGTATAGGCGCTAATAATTAATGAAATACATGTATTACTTGTTTCGGTTGAAGCTCTCAGGAATTGGTTATGACTGAACGCTTTGTGTAAATGCTTACCGCGTCCGATGAGTCCATTCTTTTTTGTGTATATATCTATTACTAATGATCGAAAGTTTCCTAATGGAAGTATCAAGAACAAATAGAAACCAAGAATATCCACTATATCAAGAAAGAACCCCTGTGTGTCCCCACTTGTCTTCCATTCACTAGGCCTTTCTGAAAACTATTATTTATATTAATTCAATATTCTGCCATGTTTAATTTATCTTTGGACTACAATTTTATATATATTTAAGCAACACTTTCGTATTTTATGCGTAATCTCCAATACACTAGCATTCAAAATTTTCCAGTCCCTTATTGATTTGTTCACGTATGAATATTTTCCTATATCAGTTTTTTGTTCCTGTTCATTTATTTTGTGGTGCTAATTATTTTTTATAAATATGTGTGTTAATGTAGACTGTATTATTTCTCTTCAGGTCAGTTCGTCTGCTTAAGCTTGAGATAACCTACAAAGCCTTACTTTTCTCCAGTTCCAGCTCGTCCAGTTTCCCATTTAGCCTGTTTGTGTTTTGCGTGAAAAACTTTCTGTCCTATATTCTAAGACAGACGAGCAAGTGATGTAAATTTTACTATCTTTACCTGACTAATTTTCTTTTTTTTATTTCAATTATAGTCGCATAAACCGCTTGAGTCATTAGCGGCTTCTTTCTCATCGGTGTGATAATTAGTAAACAATGCGGGGTTTTCATATGGAAACTCACACGCACAACATATAGAGTTTTTCAACAAGGGCGTGTCTATGTTTAAATGGAATAAAACAATCAATATGAGAGGTATTAAAAATATTATTTTTTTATTTGAAACGCTCGTTAATACCTCGTACACAGCTTGTTTTATTCCATTTCATAATCGACTCGCTCTTGGGGGGGTCGAAGACCGTGGGATACTGTGAGTTGTCCGCTGATCCCATTGAATCAGTCGGCCAACTGCCTCCTAAAACTGGTGAACATACGGAGAAGGGAATGCTGCGACCCCTCAGAAGACTCGTTTCTCGTCATTCCGAAGGGCATGAGAATAATACCTGACCTACCTGATGCAAGTTTTCTAGGGTTTTCTCTGCATCTCTTTAGGTGAAACACCGGGTAGGATCTTTAAAATATACCCCGGGGGCCCTAGTCAACCCTTGGCTACCTTGCTCTACCTTCCACACACCCCCTTTTTCATTCTCTTCGTATGTTATTAAAAGGTAGTTGCCTGTTTCAGCCTCATCCTCATGTAGCCTGTTAATCAAATAAAATTAATAAATGTAATATTATTGAAAATATTTTAAATCCTGTCCGTAAAATAACTATAGGCCTAATTGTTATCAGCCGATTCTTTGTTTTAATTGTTGTATTACTGGTGATTTATAATTATTATTTATGAAGTAGTATAAAAATGAAATTGAAATTATTGATTTGCTTTAAATATGTGAAAGCATTGTCCAATTACGGGTTCTTAATAAGATTGGAAAATTAGGAAAAAAGTAATTAATAAAAATTCAACATAGACTACATATGTTAGTATATGAATCTCCATAAAAAGAAACATTACTGAAAGTTTAGGTTTTGTTCAATAGTCGTAATTTGTCTTTAATCCATTCGATTACTTGTATAACTTGACTACTGTCTAGTATAAAGTCTCGTTTTTCATAAATGTATCCAATATATTCATTAGCGGTATTCGTGTTAGATTAAGTTTGCACGATTAAGTTTCTCAACGGCATGTAACCAATTTCAGCATTGTTTCTGTGAAACGTGATTTTAAAACAAGGTTTATGTGTACGTCCGTATGATGTATGAGCAGGGCTTTGATTTAAAACGCGTTATTTAATCGTATTAATTAAACGCACGAAATGCTTATAATATTTTTCCGAATTACGAAAATTTTCCTTACAAGATAAGACTAAAGAAAATGAACACGTCGAGTTTTATGTATGGTGTATTCAATTTTGGTATTGACGTTTATCGCAATAAAAGATTACAATACATTTCTAAATATACGTTTTAAGACTTAAATATCGAGAAATTTAATAGATATATATGGGACTCTAGCCTAGCATCATGCAAAATGAACAGCATATTTCTGAAACCGCAGCGATTTCCGCCAACATGGACAGTTTATAACGCTTCATAGTCGTGTTACTGAATATTAGTGTTTTGGAACTAGTGAAACAAATTCCCAGGAAAGTTTCCTTCATACTTTGCCGTCCCCCTGCTCGCTGGTCTTTTATTTCGTCCCCCGAGTCTCCGTTAACAAAGACCGTCTGCGGCCACCACTGCTTTCGTAGAAAATGAATTTCTGACTATCGTCTTTAATGCTCTATTACACGAATAACGTAAGTCAACACAGTGAACAAATACCTAATAAGGCAGGAGCATTCAGCTTCAATTGAAGGTAGAGAAATATGTAATGTAATGCATTATCTTCTATATACATAAAAGTCCATTTAAGTGACGTGCTCCAGTCCTTGTACACCAGGCTTGTAAGTTTTGCCCTTGGCTTTGTTATATTATTCGTCCGACTGCTGTGATTTTTTTTGTTAAGCGCTTATCACCCCTAAAGAAGGTCTCTGTAGATCTTTTGAAAATTTAGGTTCCTTCTTTCCCCCCTTTCAGGTCAGAAGAAGGTCCCACGTCAATCATCTGCTCTACGACTTCATGTTTTTCCCTTATAATTTCCTATACCATTCATCCGATAATCATGAAATTTTGGTGTATTGTAGTGCTCTGCCCGGTTTCTGTCGATATTTTGAAGATTTAGATACCTACCCTAAATACTTGCAAATTAATAGATTATACCTTAACGTAACCTGTCAAAGATATCCTTCAATTGCTGGTTACCATGAAATAATGCTCAAGTTTAACTGACATTTTATTTAAGTAATGAAACTTTAATTAATTAATAATAATGCAAAGTGTTATCTATTAAATCAACTTTGTGTTAACTGTTTGGAAAAATATTTACATTTATTACAATTAACAAATTGATTAGTTGTGCAACTCATCAATAGTCTCAGCGCAGATTGTACAATCTTGAAAACAATGTGCCCGATCTCCTTTTTCGTGTTACATTTAAATTTTTTCCCATTAAATTTAGCGAGATCTGTTTGACGTTCATTCGCTCTTTTAACGTGAGATACTGCACATATTTGGCACACAAACTATCAGGTTTTATCTTGAAAATAAGGGTTAGGGATTACTTTGTAGACGCAGAGCTCATCGGCGTTGAGGAGGAGTCGACTATGTCTGGATCTCGAAGCAATATATGACATCTTCCGTCCGTCAGTTTCTGGAAGAACTTCCCAACTGAACGACAGTCCCCATGGTTGTACTTTGAAACGTCTCCGTCCCGGGGACGTCAAACCAAAAGTAGTTCTCCCTTGTGAAAACGACTCTTAACTCAGGGGTCGCCAATTTAACTAACACCGAAAGATATTTTCGCATTTAGAATGTGTTAGGCGAGCTACTTCCCTCCCCGTCCACCTGCCCCCACTATATCAATTTTTATGTTCAAAATACAATTTCTTGTACTTTACAAATTTTTATATTTTGTGTGTTACAAACAGTCGTCGATTAAATTAATTTTTAATTTTTTATATAAGTTGTCGAGCTTTACTTAATACAGTGTGTGTAAATTTCCTAGTTTTAATGGTGCAATATAACAGCTTAATTTCGTGTATGGAGTACAAGCTATATGGATTTGCAAAATGGCAACTTTCGCAAAAGTTTTTAAAATCTGGTCCTACGTTGAAGAATAAATAGATTAAAAAATAAATATCAGAAAATGTCATCATTTTAGATAATCTACTGTATGACAAAGATTAATGTCAGAACTAACTACGACGTCCATACTGGATGAGCAAATAAAAACTTTTTAAGAGGACCGTGCTTCTGTGGCCGCCTTGCGGCTGTTTGACGCACGACAACAGAGCCTTTGCTTTTCACAACGATAGCTTTATGACCGGAAATCCGAGTCCGACATACATAAAAGTATCTAGTATATCAGTATTTTGTCACGTTACTCAGAGAAATAGACTCTGAGATTTTTAAAATAATAATTTTGTTTCTATAAATTTGGGGCGAAAAGCAACCAATCCAATAGTTCTCGATGAAAATTGTGGAAAATGAATTTGACTTCAAAAATTAACTAACCGACATGTAAAATACGCTACATACATGCAAGACATACGTTATATAGTACGTCACCGGTTGAAATCCTGTTATATTATAGACCAGCTGAAGAAAATTCTGCAGTTGCAAATAAGGCAGTGATATGAAACGTTGGATGAAGGAAATCTGCGAAATATTACAAAAAATATTTATTTTTAATGCACTTGAAATCGTTTGACCAAGCAAAACATATGAAGTTCTTAAGAAAAACATCATTCTCGAAATATAAATATAAAAAATGTCTCTACAGTCGTATTATATAAAGATTTTTAAGAATCGTCAAAACAGCTACAATTTACAAATTTTATTGAAACAAAACGTTAAAATTAATGATCATGTTATGTACAACGCATAAACTCAGGCCTGCCTCTTCTTCGCAAGTTGGATGGACTTGACCGAAGTTATATTCTGTGGACTGGTATTTTTAACTACCAACCAAAGTTTTCTTGATTTTAGAGGAAAGTAATGTCCAACGCAACAACACCGAAAATCCATAAATACTACATTTTTTAAAATGCTTGAAAAGGGGTTTAACCCTCGTTTCTGCCTATATATATATTAATCTTTAATAATATACATAAAAAATTAAATAACACATTTGTTTGTAGATTGCTTATACTCTAGCGATTTTATTACATCTTTACGTTACATGCTACGGAGTACCGGAAACTATTGTCATATGAATATCTGTCACTCTAAATTTATTCGCTCATCATAACAAAATTATTGGATCGATTTCGATTAAACCTTTTACGCTGATGATAAGAAAAGCTGATGGCCACCTGCATAATAGCATCTTTTGAACGCATTACAGAAACGAATTATCATGGCATAGATTCGACAAGTCCTTAGCAGGTTTGTGGGCGCAGAACTGGCGTCCCAGTTTATTCCATCGGGATGAGATCAGTCGAATTTGGTGGTAAGAAACATAAACATGAATTTGTCATTCAAAACCTTGAAACCATTTGAGCACGATTATGGCCCTTTGACAAGGAGAGAAATATGCCATTGCCGACGGGGAAGTCAGCAAGAATGAAGGTAAGTCCCATTATGTTCACTGAAACACTTGTGACTGCATAAGCATTTCACTTTACCGTCAGATCTGTCAACCTACTTTAAACACTCCATTTTCTTTCACCTACTCGTTCCTTCATTTATTTTACACAGACTAATCATGACAGTAGCACGCGAACTGCAGACTAGCTCCTCGTTTTACGAGGTGAATCCTCATTCGTCTATTTTCCACTTCCTTACTTTTTATTTTACTGCGTTGCGTGCCCAAATATCACCAGCGATATTCGATGGGCAGCAGTCTTATTTTGGCTGTTCAGTGTATTTGTAGTTGTGTATAAGTTTGAGAAGGTTCCTAGAAGTGCCAACATCCATCTTCAGAAAAATTGACGGGCGTACCAAGAACCTTATAATTTTCATTAAAAAAATATCAGCCTTTTTTTATTCAATTTCTCATCGTTGTATATTGTGGCGTAAGAATATTTTAAGAAATATCGAACAGCAATCGGCAGGGATTTAGCTCGCACTGGCTGTACGTTTTTTTTTTCTACTAGGGCTTGTATTGGCAGGTAATCAAAAACATGGTTGCAAAGTTAAGGTAACAATAAAATTTCATAAATAGTAAAGAAGTAACAAATTCTTAAATGAACAATTTCGTATTAAACAATGAGCTTAAAGACAAAAAATCTATGCTATATACATATATTACAGATTTTGGCAAATCTTTAAGTTAAACCTATCATTGTGAACTGTGAACAATATTTTAATTTCCGTGTGTAAGATGGCTAGTAGTAATACAGGAAATCCTTATCTGTATATGTAAGTGTTTATTGACAAAAGATTTTTCTAACATGAAAACCATTATCGCTTGACTTTCTATTTACGTATGTTGTTTCGTTTATTATTGATTTGCACTGTTTGATACTACTTGAGGATAATTTGTAATGCACTAAACTTACAGACTCACACCACGTTCCGAGAATTAAATGATCTAGTAGAGTGCTTCAGAAATTGTGCTCCGTCTATTTCCATCTCCTTCACAGCAAAGCAATTAGCTCAGAGCTAATTTAAGCAATTGTTTAATAGGAGCTTTGAGCTGTTTAGATTTCTACGTTTTCACAGAATATTAATATTTAAATGGCATACAGAGGAGTGGTTATTTTTTTCCAGATAATAGCCTCTCCCTCCCCCCTCGTCCGGGGGATTTATTTCAAGTAATGAGCAAATGTTTTAATACAGATTTTCTTTCTGAGGAAATTGAAACTGGTTTTAAATCATCAGAAGATGCCTAAGAAAATTTTGTTTAATTTCTAAATCTGAGAGACGCCGCTACAAGACGTGGCCAGAACGTGAAGGTGCGGAAGGAGTGGAAGCGGGAATAAATGAGGGGAGTGAGGGCGCGTCAAAAGGGAGGTGCCAAGTACCAACAAGAGAATGGCTAAACTTGTGCTTCTTGATTAAACGAGGTCCACTGAGTAATAGAGGTCGCATCTGCATAGTTTGAAGCAGACAACTCAATTGTCTGCTAAGTAGTCTGATTACTGGTCTGCTAAATCTGAGGTAATCAACCCGTAATTTAATTGTGTTTAAACAAAGAAATCTGTAATTTGTTACGAATTTATGAAGACACGAAGTTACGTAAATTGAATCAACCTACGCGTTTAAAGTGAATTTGAAATTAATATTACAATGGCATAAATCACCGAGGAGATCAAATTTCGTAATTTGTATCTATAAAACGAAACAAATTGTTAGATAATTATTCAAAATATTAACATTACTGTTATCAGTTGCTTCCTCATTAATAGAAACATATATTAGATTACAATAATAATAATAAATTCACTTCATGTTGTGTGAATTCATATATGAAGTTAGGATTGAAAATACCGAAAATGTTAAACATTGATCCGTAACGTTGATTGTTAATAATTTTATTATTAAAAATACATATAATAATGCAAAAACTCGTCCTTTATGCAACCAACAATTGATTTTTTTAAAAATATTTAAGATTGCTTTGAATTGTAAAAAAATTTCAGACATTTAGAGCTTCCGGACATTTCGACGCAAGTTTAGCATCTTATTCTAACTTTGATGACTTTAATTTAAAAATGGAATGAAGAGTAAAAAAGGACCTAAGAACGTAAAATATTATTTAGCATATTAAGATTTTGCGTGCCACGCTTAATGTTAACACTATAGGACTGATTTTCAATATACAACATTTCAGAAATTATTTTTTACGAAAGTGTGATTCTCTGTCTAAATGGAAGCTGAATTTAATACAGTACATAGTGAAAGGATTGGGCTTACAAGTTGAAAGATTAAAATTCGATTTATGCTCTTTCATTCTTACATTCAAAATTATTTTCGTTTGACCGACATAACAAAAAGCATAATTTAAACAAATAATTTTATATACATTAGTAGTAGAAAACTTATTAGTAGGATCTTTGTTTCATCTGATAAAACCAGGAAAATACGTTTTTGATCAAAAAATTAAATAATTGTCAGTTCATTTGTTTAGGACCAGAATTTAACTTACATAATGTATTTTAATGTAATTGGAAATAAATTCAATTAGGTAGAGGTTAGCCAGAATTTGTTTTACCATCGTCCAGGCTACCAAAATAATAGGTAAGATTGGGTAGTATAGCTTTGTCAACAAAGTTGTAAACAATGGCTCGCTCATGTGTAGCAGGATGATTAAACATTCTTAACAGGCTCTGAAACTGATACCTCGAAGAAACTGGTAGAGTTTTGTTGACATTCTAAAAGAAATTCTAATGTGGGTTATAACTATTAAACACAGTTAACATTTCATATATACTACCATAAGGAATAGTACAAAAATAACGTCAACATATCTGTGATAACTGAAATTAATTAATTATTACCTTTGCGACTAAATCTTTTGGTGGATAACTATTTAACATATTGTTACATTCCTGGCATTTGACAGAACATGTTACTACTTTGTTACATGATGTGTTAACGTATGGAAAATGTGTTTACATTTGACTTTAAACAATTGTTTCGCAACTGTTTAATAGAATTTTGTATATTGAGGAAATCGCGATTTATAGACTATTTTGTACGACACAGACAAAACCAAATAATTCGAGGCACATTGTTCACCCAACAGTCGGTTTCAATCCTTTTATATGTTTCATAATTGAGTTGATTTAGCAAACACAATATAAAACATAAATTTATACATTCTTGAGACCAAATTTTATCATACGAAAAAATATTAACTAAACTAAGATTTCGTATATAAACGTATCAAACACTTTTAGCGTTTGATCAAACAGAAAATATACGAAAGATTTTATTCAATAAGTTCTTGTACAGTTGTGTAATTTTTGTGAACGTTAATTTCGATTTGGTCCGTTGAAATTAATTTTAGAGTAAAATGTTTTTGAAGTTCTATTAATTCAAGTACTGACTCGTTTTCGTTCAAATGAAGAAAAAACTTTGGGTTAATATCACTGTTTTGAAGGCCATAACTCGAAAACACAAGTATTTCTGGATACATGTTGTATTGAACTGTTTTATTGTCTTATATGGGAAATAAATATCTGAAATTATGTCCCGTAGTTTTGAAACAGCCTGTGTAACAATGCTATAATATTTTATCGATATCAGTTCGACTGTTTATTTGTAAAAAGCCAATAAAATTTTTGGATACTCCGCCATTTTGTCTCAAGACCTCGGATGAAATTTAGTTAAAGAATACGTCTGACCCGTTTTCTAGTGAAAATCTAACAGGGCGGAAAAGACCGGGTGTTAGATCAAATCCGTTTCCGATCTGTAATGCACGAAAGGAAAATATTTGCTGAAACCACTCGATTTTAAGCAATGTTAAGTAAAAAAGTTAAATTGAATTTATATAGACAGAAACGTCTGCGTTGAAAGTATACAAATTACTAAAAGGAAGGATCCAAAATACAAACAATTATTAGTGACAAAGTAAATGCTAACCACTATATGTTCTATTTATTCCGTAACTATTTTTTTCTGTATTTTATCTTTTTACTTGTTGTCATAACTGTTTAACCAATAAGAACTTCACGATTTCCAAATCTCTCAGAATGTATTCTGGTCTCCGCTTAAAAGTGTGGAACTATTCTTCCAGTTACCATGCAGAGAAACAGACAAGAAAAGCTACGTTTTAAAGTTAGAAACGATATTTAATTAAACAACTCGCTGAAATTTCATTAAAAACTAATTTTAAAGGTCGCGCATTATAAAATGCAGTTCATATACTCTGCTGTGCTCCGAGTACAAAAATCATATAAATTATCTTAATAATTGCGTTGGTTATATAATTAACTCAGAGGGAAAAGTTTACTCGGGAACAATTCATGGTGTAGAACGAGATGACTGTGGAATTCGTTAAGTACAAAAAGTTACCTGTTTTAGATACTTGAAAAATCGCCAGGACGTTCGTTATTACGTCTGACGCGGTTTACGTATTATTTATTCCGTTTTAAGTCGAATTCGATCTCTGTGAATTACCTCTGAAGCACGATGAGGAAAATAGCTAGTGATGTCTTCATTGATTATCGTCATTTAACGATGCGTGTCACTGAGCTTTAATGTATTCGTTTGTAATTTTTGGAATTTTCATCAGAGTGCATCTTATTATTCAAATACGTGCTGGATTCCTGTGTCAAATGTTTGGCTACGAGGGCTAGCGAAGATCATATTGTTAAAACTATTTGTACGTGTTTCACTACTCTAAATGCCTGAGAGGATGCTGTGAGACTGTGGACACTTGTGAATAAAGAAGAGCAAAGTAGAAGATGAAAACAAAAGTACAAGTGATTGAAGATAAGGAATTGAGAGGCAGTTCCACGTTTCGAACAAAAATCTGTTCGTCTTCAAGAACAGGGAGGTTTAAGAATCAGAGTTGGGACACAGGAGTCCTTAATGAAATAAATTTATGCAGTCTATTTCAGAAATCCGGCTGTCGATGCTCTTAGCAACTTACTAAGTTTTCCAATTTATTCTTCCTCAGCAATAAATGTCGAATTATGTATAGTAGAATTTTCAAGAATCAGAGTGAAAAACAACTGAAAGGTATTGAATGTCTTTCTGTATTTCACTATTAATTTTTATAATTTAATCAAATCTAAGTTTTAATTTGTGTGTGTCATGTTTTGCCCATTTCTAGTGATTCTTGTTGCTTAACAGCATAGAACGTTGTGCACACATGGGCTGGAGATCAGAGTAAACGATGTACGTCAAATGTTGAGTTAGGGCGTATACACTCCATTAACGACAAGGGGTTTCCATGTAAAGCCACTGCGCTAAAATCTGGACTCCTTGATTATCACAAATACGTAACATCAGAAAATGTTCCCATTTTGCATAATCTTCAGTCAGTACTGCAAATACAACTAGATTATATTCCAAGTGATAGTCTGTTTACTCAATAACAATAGCATTCGGAATCAGAATTTTATAACACAATTATATGGTAATGAGACTCATTAGTCTTCTAGGTCACACATAAGACCTACGAGTCCTATTTCAAAGAAATTCTGTATTCTTTATATCGCCCATACTTATTTACACAGGAGCTGTCGGCTTTTTAACTAGTCATAGTCATGTATAAAACATTACAAACATTTAACTAAATGTTAAATATATAATATGTATAAATATATGTTAAGGAAGTAATACCAGGAAAATTCTTTTTTCACATTAAGTGCTGATTACAACTCGTTTCGAAACATATCTTACAGCTTCTTTTACATCATTGTTTACATTCATTTAGTACCGCTATGGTATATGGTTTGATATTATGTTAAAGATGGCTTCAATAGGACAAAAATAGTATGTTTGTATACTATATGTATAGAGTGAGGTTGAATATCTATTAAGGAAGTAATGCCAGGAAAATGCTTTTCTCACCTGTACTTATCCTATGAAAGCAATAATCGTAAAAAAAATTGAAAAGTTATATTCGTCGTCGTTCATATTAATACCATATACGTTGAATATATCTAGAGACCATGATATATCTTGAGAACTACCCATTGTATCAAAAAATGTGATAATGAAATTTATTCCGGGAAGGAGGACGTCCAATGATATCAAACTCGTCTCCCTATACCAACCTCCTAGGGGTGGGAACTGCCTGTTTTATTCCATTCTCCAGAAATATTTACATTTATATAATCTACAGTTGAAGTAATTTCCTTCCTTCTAAGTAGGTAAAAAGTGTATAAAAGTGGTGTAATAATCCAAATCAAAATATTTCCATCAATCTCTACCGTTTAAGCCTCGTCTCTCTCCATATATTTTTGTCTCAAATCAGGATAAATCAGATGGGTGGGTAGAGTAAATAGCCAGGAACTTATAAGCAGAATAGCGGAAGGAAGTAAAATTTAGAGGTATGAACAGAGAGAAGGGATAGATTGACATCTATTGTCAGATTGTGTGTATCTTCCCGTGGGACCGTCGTTAGACATTACTTCACAGGACGCAGTCGTAGCGTCAAGCTCTCTCTGTCTCCTTTAAACATCATTATTTCTATATTTTTCGAAATTTCTTAATCTTTGAATTACTGAATAACATCTGCCACTATAAATACGTGTACACGTCTCGGAAAGTATGCAGTTCTGGACCCATTTTTATTGGTCTTTTTTCTTTGTATTGATGGTTGCTACCGTCTTCCAAAATATTCGACATTTTTTTCATATTATGTATATTTAAACTGTATTGAAACTGAAACGAGCAATAAAATTCCATATTTTTAAATTTCGTGATTCGGAGACAAGAATGTGTTATAATTGTTAATATTATTATTACTCTTGTAAAATACGCTGTTGAAACGTTATAATTTAATCTATATTATACCACACGATATCTACTGTCATGAGAAAATCTGCAGATAAAGTTAGGTGTCAGTAGTGAGATTTGTTTGACTTAATGTCACGACAAGATTCACAATAATTTCGTTTTATTAATAAATTTTGTTTTAGACACGTCAATAGACATCGGCCATTCCTTTCGGGTTAAGCGTGAGTCTGAAACTACGTGTGCATATATATATATATATATATATATATAACATTCTTTCTTATTGCATTATTTTTTATTTAATGTTGCAACTCAAAAAAAATATATTAATATTCGTGAGAAACAATACCTTAACTTTCAAATTGTGAAGTGTTACGCGTCGTTTGGTAAGGTGAAAGCATTACTTTTCCCGCGGGACACGTCCTTCTTCCCACGAGTTCAGGGAATTCCCCTTGAGACCCGTCCCCTGGATTTCCAGAAGTATTGGAACATAAAACTCTTGACTACACGTACGTTCGAAACTCGTTTGAATTGCCCCAGTTCCATCGCTAATTACGTGAATGCGGCAATAAATAATCTTCTCACATCTTCGTGAATATTTGTCAGTTGAAAATTAACATGCATGACATTTTTTACCATTTTTGGTCGAAGGTCTGCTTTATTATTCATAAATAAATATACAGTCAATTTGTGTGCAAACAATTTTATATTTATTTAATACATCTGCGACGGTTCGTCTATTTGAGAACTTCGTCAGGTAAATTTCAAAGGGATAACATGTATCTAAGAGTAGATAATTTTGTGTATTGGGCGCCAAGCATTAAAATTGGTTGAGTTATTTCATTGTAATGGTCATAACCGGGTGACAATCAACAACACAGACTAAAGTATAAAAGTTATATAAGAAAATGGGGGGAAGGAAAATAAAATAAGATAAAAATAAACATTACCCAATTAAATTATATATTTTTAAAACTCGTAATGGAAATCATTGCTAAAAATGTTTGTATCGGTAGGAGTTGGGGAAAGAAAAAGAATAGAAGCCTTTGAAATATGGTGCTATAGGCGAATTCTGAAAATCAGATGGGTGGATAGAATAACAAACGAGGAAATTCTAAACAGAATAGGGGAAAAGCGAACAATATGGAGGACGTTGAGTAAGAGAAGGGATAGATTAATAGGCCACATTTTAAGACACGAGGGTCTTGTAAAATTAGCATTAGAGGGAAGTGTGTGGGGTAATAACAGGAGAGGGAGGCCAAGGATGATATACGCCAAGTAGATTATGGAGGATGTGGGGATTGCTAGTTATAAGGAAATGAAAAGGCTTGCGCATGATAGGCTAGCATGGAGGGTTACATCAAACCAGTCTTAGGAGTGAATACCACAACAACAAAGGTGTCCTGCTGTTCTCGTGCACTTCACTACAAAATTACTAAAATAGATTTTTTATATTTATATTACTTCATTTTCCACTTCACTCAATTTTCTGAATACTAGTCTTATATTAATCTCTATAATTAATAATTAGTCTTTTTAATTGTTTCGGCTGAAGCTTTCGTCAGTATGAAACAAAATTTGATGTAATGTACTCAATAACAACTGCCATTTCAAGAATATAACTCAACTATAAAGAAAACAATTTGGAAATTTACACTCAGTTGACTGGATGGTTGTTACACCATAGCGTCACGACTTCGCTTTACTGTTCTTATGAGGAGATATCAATTTCTACGAAATTTTTGATAATACCGCACTTAGGGCCTATTTAAATTGTGTCTGAATGGAAATCTAGCAATTCGTTCATAAAATTACTAATGTATCTTTTTTCTTACAAACGTAGTGTGTATGTGTAGGGCATACTCCTTAAATAAAAGAATATTTATATTTTCAGTTCTCCGACGTGCATCCAAAGGAAACAGAGGAGGTGTGGGCTACTCTGTGCTCCTGCTGGCCTAATAACCTTAAGGTTATCATCCGTTACCTGATCATCGTGTCTGGTATGGCGCCTCAGGACTTGCTGCCTTACGTGAGTACCGATTAAAAACATCGATACAGTTAAGTGATTTCAAAACGAAGTTCTTTAATCCTTTAATTACAAAGTAGTGTTCAAACCTCAATCCTTCATCAAATTTAAAAACTATATGCTGAGGAAAACGCTTAAATAGCATTTTTACACGCGTTTCTTTAGTGTCACAAAAGAAGTAACAGTTAAGCAACTAGAGAAGCAGAAATACCAAGTAGATCCGTTCTTTGTTTTGCAAAAGCAAAAAAAAAATCTCTAAAATAAGGAAAGTATATAATGATTATTAAAGAATATACTCTCCTCATTACTACTTAGTTTTTTAAAATACATTACAGGTACAATCAGTCCCATACTAACTTAATCTAACCAGTCTTTACTAACTGAATAGGTTAAATTATGCAACAAACTCTATCTGTAAAGAAATGAAGTACGGAATACTTCAGTAATTTACCAACCAATCACCCCTCTGTCTGTACTTTTTAAAATATTTGAAAAAGTAGTATTCATAATTCTTACGAACTCTCAATTTGTATTTAAGAGAGAATGTTCAACTTGCAAACCTTTCTTCACACCTACCCACGGAGTCTTAGAAAAGCTTAAGGAAGAGCTATTTTAGGAATTTTCTGTATCCTTCAATTATTTTGATATTGTAGGCCAGAATATACTGTAATTAAATATTACGGATATTAGAGTATTTCTAAATCTTCTCATCGTATCTGTCTGTCTAGCATGAAGCAAAGAATTATTAAAGGACACAATCCAGACACAGGCTGGGGTTTCCCTCGACTCCAATTTAGACGTTAATCTTATTAAGTTATATAAATAACCTACCCAAAGTTATCAGCTCTTTCTCTGAACCTATATTCGTTCTAGATAATACTATTATTTTCGTAAAGAGTAAAGAAAGTGGCTAAGGTGGGCTAAATGTAAACATCGACGGAATTTAAAGAATTAACCGTACTCTAGTATAGTTGTTAATCTAGTTCATTAGAATGAAAATGTTAATATGTTAACGCATTATTCATCATTGTAAATTGCATCAAACAATTATTAATCATTAGTAAGGTAACGTTAATTTTCATTTGATAAAATCATGATTTATGTATAATCTTTGAATCATTTCTGTTCCTTGAATCTCTGTTTCACTATGGGATCCTTAATTTTGATTAGACATTGATATGAATAGTAGTAAATTATTGTGCGATTATGGTTTTGATTTTGCTCTTATGTCAATTTACTATTTGTGTTCTTAACTTCTTTCTTCAAAGAATTATAGTTACCCTTTTTACTTCAAATCTTAAGGTTTTTTTGTTAACAGACTACATGAGATTGATCCTGAAACAGGCCACTCTCCTTTAATAGCATAAGAAGGAAATTGAAAAGGGGGGATTTGTAAGGTATCGCAAGGTAGCCTAGGGTTTACTAGGGTCCTCGGGCTATAGTTTAAGGATCCTACACGGTGTTTCACGTAAAGAAATGCAGGGAAAACCCTAGAAAACCCGCATCAAGCAGGTCGGACTATTAGGTACTATTCTCACACCCTTCCGAATGACGGGAGACGAGTTTTCTGTGGGATCGCAGGATTCCCTTCTCCGCGTCTTCGCCAGGTTTAGGAGGCAGTTGGCCTACTGATCCAATGGGATCAGCGGATAACTCTTGCCGTATCCCCAAAGTCTTCGATCCTAGTACATACACCTCCCAAAATAGGTGAAGGTGCGTCGGCATGTGAGAACTTTGTAAAAAACCAGAGAGAGTACGAGGCATTCCCGACATAGTCAGGTGAGCCCCGCAGTAAATATGGGAAGAAATCCTGCGAGAGAAAAGTCCCACAGGCCATCCTCCTACAATCAAAAGTTATTTGGTCACTTCTATTGAACATTCAGTGGAAATAGATGCACATTTGAAATTTAGATATAAGTAAGCACGAGTATATTACACTAACTGAAACGCACGTGTATGCCAAGTTACACGTTTGATGTTACAGTGAGACAATATTTCGTTCATTTATATGGAAACATTGACGCAGAATTAACTATTTATTTTGAATCACCTAAATAAATAAAAACACGAAGTAATTTTCGAGCGTGATGACCCGTCCTTTATTTTTACACTACGTTCTCAGACAATTGTCATGCTTACCATATAACGTGTTTGTATTTCAAGCTACGTTATCTTTATGTTTATTTTTTGTATATATAAAAACTATTATCTTTACAGATTCTCAGTTGTGCCAATTTCGATATAGTATATACAATATGAACACAAAAAAAAACATGAAAATAAAATATAGTATATAATTTACATGGTTACATGAGGGTAGGTTAATCCGTTTGATTAACCTACTTTAGCCGAACAGGTTGGGTTTAATTGTGTGGGAGGGGCATACGACGTGGCTGTGTGAGGATTGACAAGCAGTGAACTGATTTTTGGAGGATTAATGAGGATGTGGTCTGCGGGCATGATGGTAGAGTGGTTTAGGGTGTGCCTGAATGATCAAGGGGAAATCTTTATTTTTATGATTAAGAGGTCCAATTTTTTAGTGTTTACTATTAAACTGCAACTACTGCAGAAAATCTTTAAGCATTGTAAATTGAATAGGTTTTTTTGTTTTATCAGTTATTTTATTAAACATATTTTTTTTGGTCCAAGTTAATTTCTGTACTACTTTCGATTGCATACAAGTTACAATCTATATTTTTGTTTAAAAAATTACTATTTTCGAATCTTCAGCATCTTGTAGTTGAGAGAAGCAAAACTTAGAATGTTGGATGCAATTCAAAACCCTTGAATTGTGAGGTTCTTGTTGCATAAACGCACATTAGATTGACCAATTCGTGTATCACACAAAGTAAATTTCCAGCAGGTCTGGGGAAAACAGTGCGCAGTCGGAGATGAAACTTTTATGAGTTCCTTTGAAGTGCAACGAGAAGAAAATAACTGAAAACTTGGATAAACTATTTATAAAGACAAATTATCAGCAGTGAGGGCTGAATCATCGATTACAAATTCTCTTACACAATCATGGACACAAAAAAAATTGTTTGTATTACATTTTTGCCCCGAAAATTGTTTTTAATTTATTTTTAAAATTATTCTATATTGATGTAACATACATGTAAATGTGTATTTTAAACGCGTAATTTCTCATGAGGCACAGTTATTTAGACTTTTTTGCGTTATTATTACTGTACCAGAATGGAGGCACAGCACAAGCGTGAAATCTGCATGACAAGATATAACATGGTGTAATATGCAAGTGATTAGGTTTCGAACATATTCATTAGAGATGGGTAAAACCGTTCTTCTTAGTGATCAGTTCGGAACCACTCGCTCAGGAGAAAGATTCGCCTCTCACTTATATGGTAATTTTTAATTGCTCTCACTCCCACATCCACCGTTTCAAATCCCTTCCTACGTTATTGATGGGGAGTTGAGACCACGTGGATTATCGTAATGTAGCTTGTCACTCCATAGAAAGTACTGCAGTTAGTGAGAATTTTAAGAGACATATAACAACAATGTCGTGGACTGCGTCATCAATTTTAAAAATCCCTATTGGCTGTATTAAGCTGAATTTTTGTACTGATTGAAAATTTGTTCTTCGTATTAACACTATGATGAATTTTCGTAATTAAGGACTTGATCCAAATTGTACTCCAATATTATAAGAAAGTGAAGTGGATTAGTAATAATGTTAATATGATGGTAAACAAATAACGTATACAATGTATTGCATACTGTTGAATATCCCTGATTACTTGCGTAAGAATATTCATGGGCTCATGTCTGTGTTAATGTAATGTCGAAGAACAAACACTTGTTTCTTTTGAGGACTGTTCTATTGGTTTATATAAGTTGAGTACCAAACTTTGACGAATACAGTCTTGTTGCAGTGTTAATTTACTATTAAAATTTCCTGAAAAGTTGATTACTTGTGGTCTATAAACACAATTTTACACCAATTTTTACGTCCTGTAATGTACGATTCGTATACCTAAGTTTATAATCAATTAATAACTTTTGTCTACTCCGGTGAACATTATTTGGTTAGAATTTGTAATATTAGTAAGCGACGTTTTATTTCTGTGGCGCTGTAATAATCGAAGTTGTTTCAACTGTCATCTGTTATTATTAAATTATGTTACCACATATTTGTTACCCGCATATTTTAGCTACCGTTTATCACTTTTGTTTTGGAATGTACGTAGTTTGCCTTAAAATTTAAAGTCCAAATGCAGTTATGGTCTGATAGTATTTTCTTTTTGCAACTTTTAAAGAATACTATAACGTTTTCTCACCTCCTCGCCTAGGTTATAAACACGTCCATGAACCCGATGTTCTTACCTACCTGGAAGGCGGCTCGTAACGTTCGGCAGTTCAGCCCAGCTAGCCGATAGAGGGATATTAATGGATGGTAACGATGTTCAATGCGTACGCAAATATTTGTTGCAAGACGCTATGAGCGTAACTATCGTGGCAAATGCGCAAACGATCAAGAAGTCTAGATTAGGCGCCAGCAATTCTCATGGGACGATATACTTCCAGAAAGAACTACAGAAGTTAAATTGTAAAATATCGTACGTAAAGCGAGGAACTACGATTTGGTAGTACTGATTGCGTTGATTGTATTGAAATCAACAAATAACTGCAGTGATGCAAATCCGCGTACTTAAATTTACATTTACAATCGACGTGTCATACGTACTTGTAATCAAATTGAAATAAGATAAACTATGACGAATAATTCATGTATGAACATAAAACAAAAAGAACTAAGATTATTGAACCAAACAATTCACTAGTTTAATTGAATGTAGAAAATAAAACGTAATGATAGTTGAACCGAAATTGCCTTCAAAATAAACCCAATTTCATTTTAATACACTGGAATTTGATTATCTTAATTGCTCTTTCGTATGGCCGTATAACGAATAAGTTTACTAATGCGCCAATAAACGGGATGAAATGACTAATTGAAGTTTAAAGAACTCAACAAAACATAAATTACACCGATTGATGTAAAACACATATATTGAATGAATACAATTATCGTACAGTAGATATGATCTATGCTGATATTCAAAGTTTATTAATCAGATTATGTTAATTCACAAAAATGCTTAGAATTCGTAAATTAAACCACTTTCACTTATGGTTCAGGTTATCGTCCTTATCGCTGCTTTCTAGGCATTACTTACTGTAAAGCTCACGAAATCGGATTTTTCCCGTGACCAATTGCTGAAGTTTCTCTCTCAGGCTCAATGCTTAGTCTCCTTGCGCGCGACTGGCGGAGACTGTCAGATACCTGATACCTGGAACCTCCTATTATTAGGGATGAACTGATGGAAAATTTTCTTCGAGATACTGATTTATCGAAACATAAAAACACATACCTCGAAGAATAAGAGGGATTGAAAAATTCTGTTTTTCTGCGTCGAGTGGTAATGACCAAGTTTATCCTCCAAAAATCTGAAAACGGGCGTGACGTCGCGATCACGAGCTACAGACGTGATCAGGAAAATATTCTATAACGTTCTCGAATTATCTCGAATGAAGCCTCAATAATGTGGGACATTAATAATGAGAGGAATAATTTAATTTCACTACGTTGCGTCCCCCAACTTTCGGAACTTATTCAGTTCATTAATTAAATTGTTACGAAATTTCATGATATTAAATTAAATTTATTTAATTACTTTATTTATAGTAATGAAAGAAGTGCATCCGTTTATAGACTGGCAATACAAATTACAATCAAACTGTTAAATAATGTAAAAGATGGAAAATAATCAGAATAAGGTAATACAATAAACGGATAAAAATAGAGTGAACGTTCTAGTATATAATTACAGAAAGAATAGAATTAAAATGAAGGGAGGGGAAATTATTACGAATAATAGTATGGGCGATAATTAAAAGCATAATTAAACAATGGAGTAATAAATCGTGTGGAAACAGCATGTAACTACGTCTTAACCGACTATTATGTAACGATAAATTTTAGAACTGGGCCAATAATTCAAGAAGAAATTTAATTTTAAGTTGTTATAGCGTTTGTAGATTCCCAGGAATTTGACCACATCGTCGGATGTGAGAGAAGTGGACACTTTTCAGAGAACACTGCTTATTGCACTGTCCTCTCCAGTTTATATATTACATTTTTTTAAGTATCGCCGTATTAAAGTCAGACCACGTAATAATACCTATCATATTTTTCTCACTCAAATTGGCTATTTCAATATACATAGTTTTTTAACTATAAACACACTGCCAGATAGCACTCGTCGTTGAGATGGAACAATCAATTAGATTATTCTCATTCCATAAATACGCCAGATACAATGCTGTTCGTAATATAGATTAAAGTCGTCAGACTCTTGCTCAATTTTAATCATAATCTATTGCTTCTAACCACCTTTAATTTGTGTCGTATTTCGTTTTATTCATAAATTTTTTAAGTTGTCAGGTAAAATATTAATAACAGAAAAATGAGTTTTATAGTTTTACCTTACATTACGAACATACAATATATATTAATTGACTTCTTTAGTACCTACGGTGTTTATTTTGTCCTTAAATCTATAAATAATGTAATTTTAAAAAAATATTAAAAACCCAAAATTAACTAGAAAAACATAATGTGATAAACAAAATTAAATGTTTATAATATAAAGTATTGTATATTGGACAAACAAAGAGCGTGTTATAACGCTAATAAAATAACACAAAATCATTATCAGATGTAATATTCGGAAGTATACAGTTGTATCCAATCACATCTATCTAAAAATTTGTAATTTCGATTGCCGAAATGTGAAAGTTTTAGATAGAGGATTTTAAAAACTGATAAGCAAAATTATCCACTGAATGTAAAAATTCCATTAATAATTTACACAACTTTTGCGATACGCTCTTGCTATTGTAAATTTAATTTTTATATTATTTCATTTACCATTATTGAAATTAAACAACCTACATTAGTTACACATTGTCAAATAGCATCTCGGCTGGACACAGCCAAAGCCACAAAATTATCCACACGTGTATATAGATTTATCCATTTAAAATATAAAATTATTTTATGTAATTTTAAAATTTCATTGAAACGTATACTTTTTATATTTTAACGAAACATTCTCTATACTAAATTATATTTTTTTTCTATAAAATTTTGTCTAGTTACTTGGGATGTCTCAAATAAATGTTATTAGTTTGATGATAAATTTTCTGGAATTTTTATTTATAATTGATTGTGTCTGATTATTGATTTATTTAATGGATTGGTTTTGTTATATGTAGTTTCATATTTTCAAAGGTTGTGTTCATTAACTTAAATTTTAATAAACTTCATTTATTAAAAAAATGAACAGAAAATATTTACAAAGTAAACGGTCTAAGTTTAAAACATATATTCCCGGCTACTCAACAAGATACTCTTTCATATATTATAATACTTATTAATGTCTGTAGGTTTAAATTAATGTTCAAATAAGGCCAAAAACATACAAAACAATAGAGAAACATAACAAACTATAATTTAAAAACAACTACATGTTTCGGTCCTCATCTGGACCCTCTTCAGGTTGAACTAAATAACAATGCACAAAAATTATAACATTCCAAAGATATTACAGTAGAGCCAAAGAATACAGTAATTAAATAACCATTATATTTCACGAATTAAGATGATATGATTATATATGTACTACTGAGCAAATCCGTGCCCGTTTTTACATTCAGAGTAATAATTTTGTGTTTAATGTTCATCATTTCTGAAACTAATCCGGATTTGTAATTACTGTCTTTGTCTAAAATTTAGAAATTATACCAGTCAGTAGTGTGGTTAAAATCTAAAATATGTTTTGAAATAACTGTTTATTTGTCTTGTGAAAGCTTAATTTTGGATGTGTTCCTTGATTCTGTTGTTTTTAAATTATAGTTTGTTATGTTGGCCTTATTTAAACTTTAATGATACTCTTTCTCGCAAGGTTACCGTGTTTTAGGCTGGAAACGGATTTTTGTTCGAAAAGACAAATATCTAAACTTATCGTTGCAGCATTCAACCAGTAAGGATTGCTGCCCAAGGACTTGGAGCAACACCCGGTTCTTTTTGCCACATGGTCCTCTGCTCTTCTACCTACTCTTTCTCCATCGCAGCCAAGAATATCTGTTTATTTGTCTTGTGAAAGCTTAATTTTGGATGTGTTCCTTGATTCTGTTGTTTTTAAATTATAGTTTGTTATGTTGGCCTTATTTAAACTTTAATGATACTCTTTCTCGCAAGGTTACCGTGTTTTAGGCTGGAAACGGATTTTTGATCGAAAGGACAAATATCTAAACTTATCGTTGCAGCATTCAGCCAGTAAGGATTGCTGCCCAAGGACTTGGAGCAACACCCGGTTCTTTCTGCCACGTGGTCCTCTGCTCTTCTACCGACTCTTTTTCCATCGCAGCCAAGAATATCTTTTTACTTTGTGCAAAATTTTTGCCTAACCCCTCCCTTTTTTATTACAGCTCCCCTAATTCCCAGCCAAATCTATTAAATATTTCCTGGTTGATGGAGTAAAATGCTGCTTTGGTCTGGAGGGGCGAAGGTGGTTTCAAGGGAACCTGGCTATCATTAAATGAAAGCTTCTTCCTAGAATTGTTTACTCAACCTGGTCATGCTTGTATCAGCCGCTCATTAAGCACAGACATTTACGCTAGATAAGAATTTTAAAATAATAATTCAGTAACTGGGGGTAGCAACAATTTTAGCCGGCAAACACTCAACATGGTTATATATATATATAACAAATTAAATTAATGTAAATAAAATGAGATGTCCGCTATAAGATTAAGAACTTCGAAATAAATTACTCCCAATTCAGAAAATACGTTTTCCCATAAATTCGATACATTTTCTAAACTGTGTAGCAAATACTGTACATTATATAGAGAAGTTCCTTAAATTTCTAGACTTATATCGTATTATTTGCAATAAAACTTCAGGTAATCCATATGAAGTAAGTAGGTGTAACGGTTTTTTGTAGAAGCTCTAAAATAAATGTTATAAGTGAAATAAATATTACCTCAGTTTGCGAGCGTGAATTATTCAAATACTTGTAATTTAGAATTTGACTCCGAACAGCAAACTAATAATACATGTTATTTAGTTAGTAACTTCGTCTTCTGGTTTAATTTGGTGTGGCCACTATCTGTGACTATCAAGTTTGTATCATCGCGAGATGGGATGCATTTCAATGGCTACTGGGTTGATACATTGTGTCCTGTGCATATTGCGTATCGATCTTTGGGGAATACTCTCAAATTATAGTTTCCTTGCTGTTTCTACGGAAATCACTTTTTATTGATTTAACAGACACAATTTAAATACCGACTGGAATAGTTCCCTTAGATATAAAGTTTAATGACACGCTTTGAATATGATAGGGCTGCTATTAATCCAGGTTTCCATTTTCTGACTGGTGAAGGTAAAGTTTGAAATTCGGAGGATTTAGGAGACAAAACGAGTACTAAATAGAAGTTGAAACTGAAAAATTTCCTTTTATTGAGATGAGAATTATTGAAGAAATAGGATGATGGTTGAAGGAAAGTTCCGTGTGAGAAGTACACCAACACTGATCGTTTTCAGGTTACCGCTTTCCGAGGATTAGTGAGAAGAGAAATCAATTTGTTTCTCAATTTGCGAGAATAGATTATTCAAGTACTTTTAATAAGTATGTGGAACTACTACATTCAATCCGTCCCTAACAGTGCTGCTTTTATAACTAATACTTCCTATTTATCTTATGACGGTTCAGTTTAAATTGTGGGGAAAGACTCCACTCCTATTGAAAAGCATAGTACTTTGCTTTAAAATGATTCAGAAACCCAGAGACTGTACAGGCTCAGTTATCTGTATTATTTTACTAATTTCCATAACAAAATTAGTGAGCGAAAAGGTTACACCGGTCCATCACGATTTTAATCGTCTGCTTTAAGGATATTGTTTTTTACCTTGACAGTTTTAAAACATTTTGAATTATATAGGACCCCACTACTCGGGAGGATGTCATCAGTAAGAAAAGAGTGACGTTCACGAATCGGAGCGTGGAATGTCAGAAGTTTAAACCGTGCGGGTAGGTTAGAAAATCTGAAAAGGGAAATGGAAAGGTTAAAGTTAGATGTAGTAGGAATTAGTGAAGTTAGATGGCAGGAAAATCTAGATTTTTGGTCAGATCAATATAGGGTGATTAGCACAAAATCGAATAGAGGAAATGCAGGGGTAGGTCTCGTAATGAATAGAAGGCTGGGGCAACGCACGAGTTATTACAAACAATATAATGAAAGATTAATTACGATAACGTTAGATTCAAAACCGCAGCCGACGACGATTATTCAAGTATATATTCCCACAAGTGCCGCAGAGGAAGAAGAAATTGAGAAAATCTACGAAGAAATAATTAAGCATGTCAAGGGAAACGAGAATTTTATAGTAATGGATGACTGGAACGCAGTTATAGGAAAGAGAAGAGAAAGTGGCGTAGTTGGGACTATAAGACTCGGGGAAATGAATAAAAGAGGAGGCTAGTAGAGTTTTGCATGGAGCACAGTTTAGTCGTGACGAATACCTGGTTTAGGTATCATGAAAGAAGACTATGCACATGGAAGAAGCCGGGGGACACGGGCAGGTACCAATTAGATTATATAATGGTTAGACGGAGCCATAAGAATCGGGTACTAAACTGCAAGTCGTACCCAGGAGCAGATATAAACTCTGACCATAATCTGCTGGTTATGAAATGCGGGCTGAAAAGAAGAAACTCAAGAAAGGAATTACAACAAAAAGATGGGAAATAGGAAAATTGCAACTACAGGACGTCATTCAGAGTTTCAAAGAAGTTGTGAGGAGTAGATTAATAGAGAAAGGAGAAAGAAACAATATAGAAGAGAAGTGGGCACTCTTAAAGGAAGAAATGACTAAGACAGCAGAAGAAGAAATAGGAAGAATAGCTCAGACCAATAGGAAAGCATAAACAACACAAGAAATAATAAAAATGATTGATGAAAGGCGTAAATATAAAAACGCGAGAGATAAAAATGATAAAGAGCAGTACAGACGCTTGAAGAATGAGATAGATAGGAAGTGAAAATCAGCAAAAGAGGCTTGGCTACAAGAAAAATGCAAAGCAGTTGAAGATTTCATGGTGAAAGGGAAAATAGACGCAGCTTATAGGAAAATCAAACAATCATTTGGCGAGAGGAAAAATATTAGCAAGAACATCAAGAGAGCGGATGGAAAGCCAATTATGGATGAAGAAGAAAAAGGAGAAAGGTGGAAGGAATATCTAGAAGAGCTGTATCATGGTGGAAGTCTAGATTAGTCAGTAATAGAAGAAGAAAAGGTGGATGAACAAGAGTTGGGGGACAAAATTTTAAGGTCAGAGTTTGATAGGGTGCTGAAAGACCTGAGTTATGGTAGAGCGCCAGAAGTTGGTAACATTCCAGCAGAGTTGATAAGAGCATCGAGAGAAGAAGCAGTATCATGGCTTTCAGGATAGTTTGCGAAATATACGAAACAGGAATAATACCAGAAGATTTTAGTAAAAACATAATTATACCCGTACCGAAGAAGGCTGGGGCTGATAGATGCGAACAGCACAGAACAATTAGTTTCCCATGCATGCAAGATATTAACGAAAATAGTATATAGGAGAATGTAACGTCAAATAATATGCGAGTTAGAAGATCAGTTTGGTTTTAGGAAGAACATAGGGACAAGATAAGCTTATTGACTTTGCGATTAATTTTAGAAGACAGGATACCGAAAAACCGGCCTACGTTAAAGGCATTTCTAGATATAGAAAAAGCGTTTGATAATGTGAACTGCAACACGCATTTAAGGATTTTGAAGACAACTAGAATAAAATATTAAGAAAGGAGGCTAATACATAACATCTACAGAAAACAGGCAGCAGTAATCAGAATAGAAGACCAAGAAAACAAAGCAGAAATCAATAAACGAGTAAGACAAGGATGCAGTCTGTCGCTCATGCTGTTTAACTTATATATAGAACAGGCGATGAAGAAAGTTAAAACGGAATATGGAAAAGTAATTTTCTGCAAGGAGAAGAAATAAAAACCTTACGCTTTGCCGACGATATTGTAGTATTTGGAGAATCAGAAGAAGACTTTGAAATCATAATAAATGGCATGAACGTAGTTCTGGAGAAAGAGTTCAATATGAGGATTAATAGAGGGAAAACCAAGGTAATGGAGTGTAGTATGAGAAACAGTGGAATAACGAAGGGTGTTAGATTGGGAAGGGATATTTTGACGGAAGTTAAGGAATTCTGCTACTTAGGAAGTAAAATAACTAGGGATGGTAGAAATATAGTACAAATCATGACTAGGATACCACAGGAAAGGAAGACTTTTGCAAAAAAAGAGAAACTTGCGGGTAATATGTGTGAATATTAGGAAATGATAGCTGAAAATGTTTGTATGGAGCGTGGCGTTATATGGGTGCGAAACTTGGACGATAGGAGTTGGGAAAAGGAAAAGAATAGAAGCCTTTGAAATATGGTGCTATAGCCGAATGCTGAAAATCAGATGAGTGGATAGAGTAAGTAACAAGGAAGTTGTAAACAGAATAGGGGAAAAGCGAAAAATATGGAGGACGTTGACTAAGAGAAGGGATAGATTAATAGGCCTGGTTTTAAGACACGAGGGTCTTGTAAAATGTGCAATAGAGGGGTAAAAACAGGAGAGGGAGGCCAAGGATGGTATACGCCAAGTAGATTAAGGAGGATGTTGGGTTTGCTAGTTATAAGGTAATGAAAAGGCTTGAACAAGATAAGTTAGCATGGAGGGTTACATCAAACTAGTCTTAGGACTGAATACCACAACAGGAACCCATGAAACAGGATAAGACACTAATTTTCCATTACGACTGACGATTGCATGAAACGGACAGTGATCTTCTGACGTGATTTTTTTTATTGAAAAATCGGTCTTATGAGTGTCGGTCACTTGATTGATGTAACCGCTTGTATCCTAAATGTGATTGCTTATCTTTACAACCGTACTACCGCTGCTCTTCCTACTGCATCGATGTGTAGAGGAATAATTCATTATTCGATCAAGCATGTTGAGGGCATATTGCGCTGTTGTCTCACGACGCTGTAGGAGGAAACTTTAGTCTTGCGCGCGAAGTTCACGGAGGCGTAGGTCGACGTTTCGTTTGTCGAAAAACTATACCATGATTTACAGAGGCATCCTACACTTCGTATATGTACGAAATAACATTCTCTGCGATGGGTACTATAAAAGTCAAAATTAGAAAGAAACCCAATTTTGACCCTTTTTTGCGTAAAACAGATCCGCAATTCGAACCAGGATTGAAAATTAAAATAAGTAACTGGAAATACAGTAGCTTACACCCCTTTAAGCTTTTTATTTAATTAAAAATTATATTTCACTTTTGTTTACTTTGCCCGTAAATGTTATGCTTTGTACTTGTTCTTACATGGAACATTTTTATGTATATGCGTTTGGACATAAAAATTAATAAATATAATTTATTAAAAAACAGAGGCTTATTTAAAACTTATGGGTATCGAGTTTCAATATATTTCGTTTTTTATCGTATGAATGCATACCAATATGATTTCGTTTTCATTTCAGGCAAAGCGCGTGGCTTTATACCTAGCGCGGGCGAGACCCGAACGTCTCCTGGACGAGATGATGACAGAGCTGCAAACCGTGGAGACGCTCAACTGCCTCATCGAACGAACGGAGACGCCTCCCTTTTACCGGCTGACGAGCATGCGCAAGGCGTCCTCTCACTCGGACGGGGGCGGCGGCGGCGGCTCTGGGAGCGGCGGGGGCGCCTCCGACTCGACGGCCTCTCGCTCCGACCTGGGCGTTGAGAAGGGCACCATCCACACCAAGAGACACAGCGGCGAAGACCCGGCCAGGACTGGGTGAGCTGCGAAACACACTCAAATAAAATAACTAAAGCCAGCTGAAACGGCTCAGCAGCGCAACTCAAAATTGAACGAGTAGTTTCGGATGATAAAACATCCTTTGAAAATCAAACGCTTATATTTCTACGCGAGCAATCTGTAACTCAGTTTATAACGAGTTTATGATTGTGTTTTAATATATTTATATTATAATGTGGATACGAAGGCATTCGTAAGTCTTCAAGTATCACATGTCTCACGTAAGTATATCGTTGACAGTGAAACCACTCAACCATAATTACTCGAGAAGCTTGGCGTTAAGCCTGCGCCAAACTTGAGCGGGGCGGGACGCAGCAGAACATAATTGGGGCGGGACGGCGGCTGAGATATGGATGACTCTTAAAAGTTAAAGGAATAGATCATTTCGTTCTTTTATAACACAATCAGAAACTGAGTTAAAATGTCAAAATACATTATCATCGGCATAAGTGAAATTAACAAAGTTGCCATAGTTGCATCATTGACACGTCACAGTTTCATGCATTTATGAAGGCCAGCAATGGGTTGCGCTAAAAAACAACGTAGATGATCAAAACAACGAATGACATTTTATATTTTGATAACCCCACAGGGCGAATTAGTTCATTCCAAAATAATGGAAAGTTTTGGTGCCAATAAAAAATATATTGAAGAAACGTACTCGCCTGGAATTCCCCGCGGTGACCGAACGCACTTTTAATAACGCAATTAAATATGATGACCGTTAAATGAACTTTAAAGAGTAATTATTGATTAAACACATATGACAGTTTTCTATTAATTAATTGTTAATGTATGCCTTAGTTCAGGGAAATAATGTCATTTTATGTTATTGTTATTTTAACTTATTATTATTATTGTATTTAACATTACAGAATAATGCAATAATATTTATCACAAATCATTATATAAGATATTGTGTTGCTATAAAAATAGTTTCCTTAGTTTGAGATAAATCTCAAAGTTGAAATTTGTACTGTAGTTTGATACTATAGAGACCTATTAAAAGTAGAACTTTCATATTTTTATCTGCATGCCCACACAGGTATTGCAACTAAAAGAAAGTATAAATCCCGTTTCAAAAGGCTGTATTTGTAAATCGTACGTCAATTACCACTGATAATATATATAAAGTAACTACACAACTACAACATTATGTGTAAAAGCACGAAAAATATTGAGAATCCTTCTGGAAGAAATAAGCCTACGAAATATGAATTTTCTTAATTGGAATGGACAACTTCGTGTTACACAGAGTACATGTAAAATATAATAAGTCAAGTAAATAGAAGTTTAATTTGTAAGCTAAATGTACTGAACACGATACAGTTTATTTGAAAAGAATACGACAACGCATTCCTGGATATTTTAGAAAATCGTAGATACCTGCAAACGCGAAAAACGGCGAGCACCCTACAGTAAAAGTGTTGGTCATTTTTGAACCAGACAAATTATAAATGAAACAAAACTAGTTTTGAACTGCCAAACTATGAGGAAATGAGCCAACAAAATTTTTTTCTGATGATGTGGCAATCAATTTCCTTTTTTTGGACCACTGGATTCAACCCCCTGACAGAGATTCTGACTAGGTTTTCTAATTTTTTTAAAGTTAGTATTAATTTTTACAAATTATTCGTTAATAAATTCTACAAAATTTTGAAATAACCCACGTTGAAATTAATAAATCGGTTTTATCAAATTGTAATTTTGAAATCAACATTTGAATTAACCAATAATGATAGTTTATTACTCGATTAAGATTATAAAATTGCTAATATTCCAATAGTAAACTCTTCCCCCATCCAATTATCGCCGGACGTGTTGCGTTTTCCCTCGACATGGAGCGGATTCAGCGGGACGGGAAAACGCGTCCGTCCCGCACCCGTCCAAATGTGGCATCTCGCATTTAAATACCCCCGCAACGTGCTCAGGTGTGCCACTACCCTTAAGGTAAAAACAAAATACTCAGTGCTGACTTTTTTCTGGTTAGCTGCTCATCATTCGGTTTAATTACTGATCAATAAAATAATAGGATGGCAGTCTTGTGAAAAAAGTGTCTTTTTAAATTTCTGACGATTACATTCTGATTGCTTTAATTTTATTTTCACTAATTCTTAACGAGTTTACTTCGTTGTACCTTTAAAGATTTTTTTAATGTACTGGACAGTTTATCTATCTATTTCTGCGTGCATATATTCCAAGTTGATTGTGTAATTTTTGCTGCTTTAGGTTTCGATACATTAACACTTCCTTTGTTACTAGCAACTTAATTGCAGGAACCTTGGCTAACCCAGCGTGAAAATCAGATATTTCGCTATGAAAAAAACTCCTGTGACTAACTCTAGAATTGTTACGTAGTCTTCCTTTGTTATCATTTAACGAAACCCGTCTTTCCTTTCCCCTCCTTTAAAACAGCCGAGGGCGAGGGGAATTTTTTGCTGGTTACTTGTACAACGCGGACGTAATAAACCGCATCTCCTGCGAAAGTCCCTAGAACTGTGTTCGCGTGGAATGCCCCGTCATTAGTGTCGGTATACAACTATAGGCAGTCTGAGGCACGCCTGTCTCTACAGTTCGCAAGAAGTCGTGAAAACCATTTTCTCTTGTGGGTAGGTGTCTTATCAGTTACATGTCATGTCTATTCATAATATACGTATTAATATGAATAATGTAGATCGAATAATAATTCATGTAAGGATCTAGCACTTAATGGTTTAAGAAAAGGTCTGAGGGTTAAGTCGTCTGCAATCCAATATTGTTTCAAGAACACGCAAAACTACCAAATATAACTGCTTAAAATTTTAACTTAATGACGTTTACATCTTATTTATTATATTCGCAAGTACCTTATGCCAGAGAGACGGAAAGGGTTTTGCTGATAGTTACATTTATTACATTGTTGGCTTCATGAGGATCATCCACGTATTTGTCTCTATCCCCTTAAAGCCATAGATAAGAATAGAAATAGGGGTGTGTAATAGAGAAGTAAGGTTGAAAAAGATTTATTAGAACTTCCGGACTATCGGTTAAGGATCCTATCAGGCATTGGCCTAAACGTAATGCAGATTAACCTCTAAAAACCTCAATTGAATGATCGGGTTCTTGTTTACTGTAGTGTGTCTGCAGGAGGGTTCCACGACTGGTTCATTCTTTTAGACTAACATACGAGGGCTGTTTTTAAGTAAGTGCCTATATTTGTTTAAAAAATAGAATATTATTTTCCAGATAGTTTATTATCAATCATTGGCTTACTTCTCCACATCGTCAACGCAGTTATTCAGGCAATTGTATGCCTTCCTCAAATGAAGATGGTGTTAAATATGAAAGCCAAGTAGGAACTTCTGCTTCCTGTCAGCATCGTCGTTGAAAGGTTTTCCGCCAATGAATTTCTTCAGATGAAGAAACTGATGAAAATTGTTCGGCGTCAAATCTGAACGGTAGGTAGGGTGGTCGAATTGTTCCAAGCCAAATGATGCGAACAGATCTTGAGTTTGTGTGTTGGTGTGTTGCTGGGAGTTATCATGATTCAAAATGATTCCACACTTTTGTTTTGTATTCCACGAACGAGATTTCGTAGTGTCTCACGATAAACATCTTAGTTGGACAAAAACACTTCGTCTGTCACAGAAAACCGTGCGCATGTTTTTGCGAGTGGATAGCATGTTTGAATTTCTTCTTCACATGGGAAGTTGTGTGACTGCACTCCATTGATAGAAGTATATTCTGTTGAATTTGTCGATTTTTTAAAATGTACGCTCAAATAATAAACACAAACCCTCCAGTAAAAATGTTTATTACTTAAAATGTCTAGGCTTTACCTGAAGCTGTGTGTACCATATCATTAACAATTTATGTTACACTGTCTTTCCATTATGACGGCAGCCTATTATTTGGCAACAATATATATTTTTTGAGGTGTCGTGTTTTAGATTTTCAATGTATTGTACGAAGAATGTAGGGTATTGTTGGAAAGTTATATACACTAGCTTTTCAGTGATGTTTGAATTTTTGCTGTATTCCTCTTACATTTGTAATTATGTTTACGTGTCATTTTTTACTATAATTTTGATTTCATTAACTCGAAAAATTTTTAGAATTATCATCTAAACAATGGCAGAATTACTTACCTTGTCATATTTGTCCTTCATACAAAGTTTCATGAAAATCTAAAAAGATAAAGTTACAAATAATTTTTCTATTGAACTAACAACCTGTATATGTCTGACCAACGGCGACTCGTGCTACCTCTGGCGGAGATTTGTGTAAGTAAATGGGTGGTACTGACTAGTTATTATATGCAGTATACATTGAATGTGACGTTTTGAAATAAACTAATGACTAAAAATGAGTAAAACTGTGAGGGAAAGTTTTGGAAATATTTGATGCATTCCTCAGTGCCCCAATACTGTAATAAAACCCCCATATTTGAAATTCCGAATCGGCAGTGGGAAACCGATTGGAAAAAGCATGGATTGCTCGCGTACATCGTAACTGTTTTCAACGGTATTCAAGACTATTAATATAATTACACGTGTTTTTGAGCAATCTATAAACTTTAAGTGAATTAAATTATTATTGGACATTACATCAAACATACCCGTAATAATTGATGTACTTTTGAAACAAAGATATTGGGGATAAAATATAAAATTTAATTAGGTTAATTGATGGACTGAATTATTAAATTCATAATAAAAATGTTTCTTTTTTCATTAGCCTATTATGTAACAATCAATTGTACTTATATTTTGTAAATTTCTATACATTTTTAATTAGAAGTTTTATTATTGAAATAGAAATTTTACAAATATATAAGAAATATTAATTACACGTTAATTGCACTTTCAAAAAATGCTTAACCATTTAAAAAATAATTTGTTTACATGTAGTTTTGTTTGCTTAAATATTGTTCGATAAATTTGCTGTTATCTTATTTAAAATGTAAACCTACACAATCGGTTTGTAAGTAATCTCGTGATTTTTAGCAGTATGTGCCCCAGGAATAGATTCCAATACCGTGCCGGTAATTATTCGCAAATCATCCCTCTCTAACGTGAAAGCTTTCTAGTAATTTTCGTCCTTTATTTAAAACACTCACATCTACTTCTTGAAACCCATAATAATTGACATTATCAATAAACATTAATTGATTTATTTACAAATTTAGCAACCTTTTCACAATACGCAACGCAATGTAACTTTTCAATTCTACCACCACTTTTCTTACACAGTTTACCGATAGTGCGGCGCTACCGTCGGATAAACACTACATTAGGTTGGCGTATAGGAGACAATTATATAAAAAAATTTAACTTAATGGACGTTTCGACCAGCACTCGTGGTCCTCGTTAATATCTATAAAATTGAGGCCTTCTTTTAATCTGCGCAGTTAATGTCTGAAATAACTGTGTAAAAAGTCTGTACGATTACCTAAACTGAAGTTGTGTAGCAAATCTTCAGTTTTCCCCTTAGTTCCATCCGATTTTTCCACAGTTCTCTCGTCACTTTCGTAGGTAATGGGTGACCGAAAACGAAGAGCCGCAGTTTGCTGCATAATTGCAACACTTATTAGAAGAAGATGGGAATAAAACTCTGCCACTAAATTTAATCCGTCTATAAGCCGTCTATAAATGCTAAAGGCAATTCTTTTTTTGTAAGCGGAGCCATTATATGCTGATGTGTTCAAAAGGTCGACAGACGACAACTTAGCAAATTGTGCGATAAACTGCGCAAATTATCCTTGCAAACGAGGGTCCGAAAGCGCAGGCCAAATCTCTGCGTAAAAATCGCACAGACATGTCACATGTGATAAACTGAGGAGATAAACAGAAGGCGTGTAGCCCCCTTTATACAGGTCGTTAATTCTTATCTAATTTATGCTCTTTACAAGCGTCAATTCTTCTTATAGTTGTTCTATTCATCGCACGAACATATTCCATCAGAAAAATAGTTTTGTGTGTACACTACTTAAATTACCGTCCTTTGTCCTTACTAAATTTTATATGTAAAAATTGCATTCCACATGGTATCTGTAAGAGAATATTTCCAAAAGGGCATAAATATTCTAGTTGTACGACCACGTATAATTTATCTCACTCAGGTGTAACTTCAAACCGTTGCATTGCATTTCATGAATACCTGTGTAGTAAAGAAAATGCGCCAATGAAATATGTTCCATAAAATAATAAAACATCTGATCCAACGAGATTGAAGTATGCGCTAGTCACGGAAGCATCGAGCGACGTGGTCCGTGTAACCCGACTCCAACCCTGAGAGCTTTTTATTCACCCACAAAATCTACAACCTACGTGGTAAGTGATAGCCCATACAACAGACAAAAAATTTATTTGAACTTATGAAAACGATCTCGTAGCTTTTAAGTGACTATGCAATTGTTTTCAACGGTGATAAAGGAGAAATTTTACAATATAGTCGTAGAATTTGTTGCTCAAGTAAATAATTAAAATCATTGCAATGCTTTCCAAGAAATGAACGGGACAGTTATCAAGTATGTCTTCATTTCAGCCAGTTGTTTTCATTTTCACAAAAAATATTTCTACTAGGATTATTCAGTGATGACAATCGACATATTCAGCGTGGCGTGTGTAACATATTATTTCATTTTCTCCTTACATTTGCTGCATGGTACTTTCTCTTATTTATCTTGTACACAGCTGGGGACGAACTTTTAATATAAGATTTTCCTTTGACATTTCGTTTTACCTTCCATTAAAACGATCTCGGCAAACGCGGCTTCTAATTTTGTTAATACCGCGTGTTTCGTTGTATTTGGCTTTATTTTCTGACCACGAAATAAAATAGATATTGCATTGTTTCCTACATACCCTACATTCCATGCAATTTATTTTTCATTTGAACAGTAAAGTAACAGAAAAGTAAAATTCCTCGGCGTTGCATTTAATCTCAATCCCCATTGCTCGTTAATGAATTAATTTTAATGAATTTTATTTTCCTAGTTTAGCTCAAGCCAACGAAATTGCATAACAAGAGACATTAGTAAATTTAATCTACTTTACTAAGGGCTGTACGACGTGTTTGTACGCATAGCAGAGCGGGAGATTATTGTCTTTTGTATCTTACTTTGCATTCATCCTGCCCTAGTTTTCTGATTGACTGGCCATCCTGGATTCAACGCAAAGGCAGCTTTCGGGTCGGCATAGAAGCGGTAGATCTCTGTTGTGATTCAGGAAATGTGTCTCCACTCGTAATCTTGCAGCGAGATTGTATCTCCTCTCTGACTCCTTGAAGGCAGCCAGTCCGACTTTCCGTTTCCACGTGCTAGCTACTCTGACCTCTCACCTCCAAGTCTTTTCCGAATGATCTTTTCGAGGTCCTCTCCACCTCGAACTCACCTCTCTTAAAAACCTCATTGGTCTCCCGGCATTTTCTATCTTCCCCAGGTCCTCCAATGGGGTTGGCATCCCTACCCTTCCTCTCCAAAAATTCAAAATTTGGGAGGGGCCACTCCTAGCAATCTTTTGGGTCAACCACCTTGTTAACCTGGGCAGACCTGGGGTTGTTCGACGGGCGGCAAAAATACTTTCAGACAAAGACTGCACCTGTCAGGCTTCAAATTTTGTGACTGTGTTTATCTTACTTTTTAAATTTAAACTCTGTGATATTTACAGTTTGTGTTAAACAGTATACTTTTTTACACGTTTATTCACAAGATTATAGGAGAATTAAAAACTAGTAAGGAACCAATGTTTTAGCTTAGAGATTACCTTTCTTGGAGAAATAGCTGTTTGGATGAGAAGAATATGAGCATTCAAATATAATTTTGTAAAATGATTTATTGTGAGGATACGGATCGGTAGTGCTAATGAAACTGAGTTTCCAATTAGAAAATTTGTTATATTTTAAAATAATAATGTGCAGGATGGGTGTGATATTTAATGAAAAGGGTAATTCATAAATCGGAGGAAATTTATTTACGGAAGAGAACTTAACAAGGAATACATTAATGAGGGAATTATTTACAGGGAATTTAGGGTTCGGCGAAGCAATCAGATCTACTTAAACACAGGTTCAATACCGTGGGCGATCCCTAATTGGAAAATTGGCAGCGTACCTTATTACTGCTACTCTATTTGGCGTCGTCTTCTTCAGCACCAGTCGTGTCCAGGAACAAGCATCGGTTCCCGACCGTTTGCTTCTGATGCTCAGAGCCGAATGATTCTACACAGCCTCACTGTTGTGCACTCCATTGACTGAGGCAACCACGTGGTATTCAAATATTGTTTGTTTCGTTGCTTTCTTCCCACGTTATTTGTGAAAATAGCGCAGGTCAGATTTGGACGTGCTGTGACGGCATTACAGCCAGTCTCTGCGGCGACTTGTCGGCGCCACTCAACTTTCCAATCCTTTGCTAATTTTTACATTACAAATAATAGAATAAATATCGCGCTATAAATGACTCTGCTAGCATAAAAGGATACAGATTGTCGACTTACTCATACCCCTCAACACTAATGCATCTGAAGATCGCGTTTGCATTATTTCAAACTGTCAGGATTTAATACAGGAGCTCTGTTGATCAACAACAAGATCTCTGTACTGCTAGTATATTTTACACTATTTTCTTAATGTTTTTATACAATTGTGATGAAAATCTATTGTGTTTTCAGTTTCGTTGCCAGTTATATATTCTCTTAATATGTTAAATTAGAATTTTTATTTGGTGAGTAATGTTGGCGTCGTGTGAGTTTGAACTACTCAGTGATTGCGAGCGACTGCTATTGCCGCTTTTACGGCGAGCTCAAGACCCGTTCGTGGTTACAGTAGGAACCTGTAGTCAACTTTCCGTGTGAATACACCCTCCGTTATTATATGCGCTCTCTGAACCATTATATCACAAAGTGAACCTCGTCCTTTTAACGAAAGTTGTAAAAACGGTCACAGTTTGCTTTAGGGAACTGCAACGTTATCAACACGTTTTTCTAATTAACTTATTTTACTTGTACGTCTGCATACTGTTTACTCATTTTTACATCATCTTTGTATTATCTTTTCTACTTTCTAGAATTAATTTAGGAAAAGTTTCTGCCTCAAGTGTTATTTTTAATCCGGATATAAAAGCAAATGATTGTGAATGGCGAATCAGCGCAGACAAAAATTTTCTAATAAATAGATCGTCGACGCCATAATTAAAAAAATAACTGCTGCTTAATGTTTCAACCATGACCCTTATATAAACAAAATTCAAATCAGTTTATGGCTATCTGGGAATAATTATTTTAACGATCAGTTATTGCCTCATTATTGTTTCTCATATTTATTGATAATTTACCAAATGGTATGAATTCTAAGGGAAATAAGTGAGGAACATGACGCAGCTACTCTCCAAAATGACTTAGTTATTCTAAGTACATGGGCTAAACGAAATAAACTCAAAATCAACCAAAGCAACAATAAGGCGATCAGTTTTACTAAAATGCGCCTTCAGTATGCCTTAAAATATAAAATAGACGGGAAAACAGTGATCCAGGAGACAAACTGTAAATACCTAGGCATTTATTTCAGCAGTAATCTGTGGTGGGCGGAGCAGGCTAACTCTGCTACAAGGGAAGCGTGGAACACTTTGCACTTTGTAATGAGAACACTCGAGACTGGAAATGCGAAATCTAAGGAAATGGCATATTTGTCATTAGTACGCCCACTTATGGAATATGGTGTAGCATTCTGAGATCCGTAAAGGAAAAAAAATAGATTCCTTAGAAAGAGTGCAAGAAAGGGCCGCAAAATTCTTATAATTAGGCTAGGATGGGATACGATACAAAAAAGAACAGAGAGCTAGGCTACGCATTTTCTACCGAACCTTTTCAGGTCAGAAATCTCTAACAATATACTTAAGTGAAATAGTAAAATAGGTTCCCTGTTTTCGGGTATATTTCCACTGTCATCTTTTTCAGGCAAAAACAAAATAACTCGTCTCCTTTTTTTAAAAAAAAAACTGCATCAGGTAGGTCTTGTGTCTAGACCTTGGGCATACGGTAAGAGTTGTCCTCTGATCCCATTGGATCAGTAGAATTACAATCGTTCTGTTAATATCGAGTTTTAATGAGGAATATAAATATTTTTTATATCTGAAGCACAAATAGTAACTATTCGTATGTGCACGAATATTAATCTTCTAATAGGGCTGCATTCGTTCCTGTCGTCTTCTTAATGTCTGTCAGTCTCATCACATGGTCGTATAATTTCAAGTGTTGTGCAGAGAAAGTAAGGGAAGTAATAAGACTCGGGACTACTTAATAATTCTCCAGGAGAATTATGGCGTTTACTTATATTTTGTGTGTGCCTATTTCTGGAAAAAAATTATTGGATATTCTGTATTTGTCTATTCCTTGATGATTTTTATTTTGTTCCGAATGATATTACATTATTATTTACAAGGCTAGGAATGATAAACAACAACAAATCAGCATTCTCTTATGTCTTTTTTATTAATATATTTTTGTCAGTATTAGCAATGGCTTCTGCTGTAATATGAATGACCGTAACTGTGTAGACTGGGACGAAGAGGTGAATTATTTCTGGATGTTGGAATTAGTGAAGCGATTTTACCATCTGGCGAATTTCTAGCTCGTTAGCAGAATTCTGCGGTCATTGCGAATTCCGCCCGAGAAGTCACCTGCCAACTCGGAGGGTAAATCCCACTTGTTGAGGTACAATTGGTCTGCCGCATTTCGCGGGTGAGTTCCGTTGTCATCGCCGTTTCGACCTCTGAAAACTTTAACTGCCTCACTATGATTTTATCTGTACGAAAGGCAGTCAAACTGGTACCCTTATTTTATGGTGTTTTGTTTCACTGTTATTTATCACAAGGTTCTTTTATTGTTTTTTTTTTCTTATAAAAACTTTTATCGTAATGATTGTTAGTTGGTACAATAATTGATACAGTATATACTATTTAAAATAGTGAATACAAAATTAAAATAATGTATATAATTGACATGTCTGCATGGAGGTAGGTTAATCCATTGATTAACCTACGTTAGCAGAATGGGTTTGGTTTATTTATTTATTTTTGTGATAACCTGAGAAGCATACGACGTAGGTGGGTGAGAGTTGGCAGGCGGTGAACTGATTGTTGGAGGATATATGATAATGTGGTCTGCGAGCATGATGGTAAGGTGGGTTAAGATGTGCCTGAATGTTCAGGGGGAAGGATGAGGTCAATTGGGAGTTTTCATTTTATCAGACAGAAACATGAAGACGGAAAAGGATTATCATGGAATTGCTGGATCGGGGTTTGGGTGGTTGAGGGCACTTTTGATTAAGGAGGTTATGGATTTGGAGATTACGGATTTTACTTTGGGAAGTTTGATGTTTTGATGGATGACGGAATTTTTCTAAGATACCAGGGAGAGTTTGTAATATCACAGGGTTCTCTAGATAAAAGGATTTCTGATGTTTATAAAAAGCTGTGGTAGGAGGAAATACGACGACAGATTCGACAGCAGTGCATCAGCATACTTCACAGTCTAGATTGTTATATTATCTCAAGGTATATGATCTTCATTTGAATTCTTGGTCTGTTAAAAGGCTTCATTCAAGCTTTAGACAGACCAATTATATGAAATGCCAAATAAAGTTTGTTGAAGGCAAATTATAAACATAGTTCCACTTTATATGGCCTGTGAATTACAAGTACTTGTGGTTTTCTGATGCTAAAATAAGTTAAAATGGCTTGTTACATAATGTAATTTAAAACATCTTTCTAAATGAGCTTATATTACTTTATAGCAGTATTTTTGTATCAATATTAACAGATTGAATTACTTTTACAAATATGAGCACATTAATATACTTATTCAATAACTTAGTTTTACATTTAAAAGTCAGTTTTAAAACAACTGGAATATAAAAAAGGAGTAATTAAATAGATTCACTCAAAAGCTTTTAGATTAGTCTAAATTAAGGTGATCAGTCACTGCTGGAGCAATGGATGGACTACAATTATGATGTACCTATCCCTCAAGTCAAACATTTGTTAGAATTAGAACATTAAATGTTAATACTTTTCAATATCGTCATCATTTCTTCCTGTAGAACATCGAAGTCGGACACTGCTCTACGAGCATTGGCTGGATACCCTCCTACACGATCTGAGAAGGCAAGAACTGCAAGTGGACCTCCAGTGCTATCAGATGATATTTCAACTCCTACAACTGAACCAGAGGTTGGAAAAGATTTTTTGTATTGTTCATCAGTAACTGTTTATTTGTTATTAAATGTAATTTTGTTTAATATATATATAATTTAAAATATAAAGACAGTAAGGATAAAGTAACAATATAAAATATTGATAGTAATGATTGATGGTGGCTTGCTTGAAATAGAGGGCCACAATCACCATGTTGGAAAGGAAAGTGTTCCAATTTTATAAGATACAAGCCACCTCCTTGAGGACAGATTACTCTCTAGTAATGAAGGAGGCTCATTGATGCTTCCAAAATTTTGGAGGTCTGTGTCCTGTCTAAAAACACTTACCCTCAATTTCAGGCGAATCATCTATTATCTCTCTTTCCTTTCTATTCCAATTATATTTAAATATAAACAGTAATTAAATTTATACTAAGTCATTTGGACAGAAAAGAGGGATATAACATGACTGACACCTTACATCCACAGTTGCCATAGCTATGGTAGGAAGCAATAAGATGTCAAATTCCTTAGGACAGTAAGACTATACACTGTGCCAGCCAGCTAGCATAATGTTCAGACTTACCATTCTGGAGAACGGGGTTTAAGCCCATGAAAATTTGACACAATATTGCTACTCAGCCTTACTATCAATTGTCGATTTAAGGTAAGTTAGCTACTCTCTCTTCCTCTTTCCTATCCAAATGAGTTGATTGATATGACAATTTTGCATTTCTGTGCTTGCTTTATTAATACTTAAAGAAAATTTATATATGTTACAGCTTGTAGCAACTGAAGATGGATTTCTATTACGAACTGGACCAATAGATAAGTTTGACATACCACAGCCCCATCCACTTCCCATGCCAGAATATGGTGGATATTTTGCCCCATTAACAGAATATTTACCTGATAGTTCCCAGCCTATTAGCGGTTTTCACAGGTATTTGCAAAGAATTATTTTTAATATTTACTTGGATAAGGTTATAGAAATGGGTATAATGTATTGTATATTCTTTTAATAATTATTTATTTTAAGTCGCATCAACTGGTGGCATCATTGGCGACTCCAGAATAAATACATCAAATTATTTATAATACAATTAATGTTTCCTCAGATCTGATTCAACAAAATTAATGATTTCTTTCAACAATAGCCATCTGCAAAGAAATTAAGTTATTCTGACTTGATGATTCAATGTGGCCGTAACTGTTGCAACACTAAATTATTCACATGTAATACTTAATACATTTAATACTCTTTTCAGATGAGGGAGTCAAGAAGTAAATGACATGAATTGCTAAATTTTATGCCTGAGGAACTCTCAAATTTCATTAAATTGTAATAAATTTATGCTGATTTATAGGCCAACTTTTTATTTATTGAAAATAAGTTATGTTTTGCTATGAAATAAATTGTGTTAGTGTCAGATTAATTTCCATCTCCTAATTGTCATTGAAGTAATAGCTCAAATACTTGTAAATAAGCCTTTTGATATTGTTCATAAAATCTTCTTTATTTATTTAATCATGGTCAACATTTAAATTTACCAGCATCAAGATCATCACATATTTTAACATATCCCATTTCAGACCCCTACCCTATCTCACCTGATGGAATGTTAATTTTATCATCACCATGATGACACAGTATCTTAATTGAATCAAGAAGACTACTAGTACCTTACATAAACACACACCTTATATAAATTGTACATTTCACCCTCCAGTACATTAAGAGAGCCGAAAATACTCTGATACCCTAAATATACTTCTAATACTTCAGAATTAGAAATAATTCTGGTAACTTAAGAAAGTCAAAAATGGTCCTGGTACCTTAAGAAAGTTACTCCCTGTCAAGGTCTACAATAATAGGTCTTTTGTTGCTCCCACAATTCTTAGCAGCTGTGCCATATTGGATCTACATGGTCTGCACTATGTGCTGCATGTGTTGAATGAGATTTATTCTGTTTGAAATGTTGGTTACTGTGTTGCATTGAATTGCAAATGAAGTGAGCTGTAATTGAGGACTATGGAGTATCAATTACCATCAATAAGAACACTAAAGAGAAGAGTATAATACTGCAAGTTTGCCAATAAGTACAAATTGATTTAATTGAAAAATCAATTAAAATTCTTATGCAGTCCTTGTAAGATAGCTGCCTATAATTTTTCTTCATTACATTTCTCATTTTATTAGTGATTTATGGTTTGGTACTAAACTTAATTGAGATTAAGTTTCGGGTTCAAATCTTGCATAAATCATATTTTATTTAAAAAACAAGCTAATAACTTTGTGGCAGTGTTTCAAATTACCTGAGTTTCCTCTTTTATAAATCTAATTTAGATTCATGTAATACTTCACCCTCACCAAAACTAAACTCAACTAAACGGCCTGGTAGACAACTAGAGCCGAATTGTAATATCAAACTAGAAATCAAATATAGATCCTTACTTGTAATTCATTAAAATATATTAGTTTATTTTTGGAATGATAATCTGTACTAATTATTTATTTTCAATTTGTTGCAGGTGCAATGTGGCAGTAATGCTTTTGGTGGATGTAGTTGTGGATGGTGTAGATCTTGATTGGTCTATTCATGTTCCACTTATGTTACATATTTTATTCCTTGGATTGGATCACAGTAGACCATTGGTACATGAACATTGTCGTTTATTACTGCTAAATTTGCTGGTTGCACTTGCTGAACATAATGATCATCTAACTGTTGCACACATTCTTTTAAACTCCAAAACTAATCAGTTAGGTCTTGGATTGCCAACACCAGTGCTTCCAGTTCTACCACATGTTTTCACAGGTGATTACTAAGCTCAAGGTTTCATTCTCACAAAAAGTTTTATTTTATTGCTTGACTTCTTTATATCTCATTATTATAAGCAGTATGTCAAAAAATTGTTTATATTTAATGATTTTCATTATTATGTGAATGCCAGTTGGGTGCCCGGTAATGCCGGGGTTCTTATTTATATTAGTCCAGTACAGTATTGAATTATCAATGACTTCCATAACACCGAATCAACAGGTTGATGTTGTGTTATCTTTCATCCCTCTTCCCAACTCTGGGGCTGAAATAGCATAGTAAAATATAGTATGGGTTGTTTAAGTAAATAACTGCAAGTACCTGAAAAAAGTAAGAAATAGTCCTGGTACCCCAAGAAAGTGAAAGACTTTCCCAACCCCAACCCCTGTTGTTGCTAGGGGTCTCACCCATCCAGTGTTTGACCTGGATCATAAGTAACATGGTTACAAAGTCAGATTTCAATTACTCCAATTATAAGCAGAACTTAGTTTAACCCCCACTCCCTAAGGACTAAACTACAACTTAACCCACATTTTGAAAGACAGGTTTAAGATCAGTGACTTACACAGCCCTGAATTAGACAACAATCTCAGTTGAATAATTTACTTTCACACCCTCTCCACCCCATAATTTAACTGACACATTAACTGTCAGAATTAAACTCATCAACATCTATAATGCATGTTAAATGTCAGAATAAATTCAGTAATATCCATAATACAGGTATAGACATGAATCTCTGTTGATTTTATGTTATTACATTTCACTCTCCTACGCCCACAGACTGGCAGGGATGCAGGAAAACATAAGTTTTCTTCAAGTTCAGGTTGAAATTATACACAAACATTGGGAGAACCATTATCAATCCCAAAAACAATTTATTCTACACAAATATCTTTTCTTATTTGAAATTTCTACCCTGACACAGGAGTAGTAGTAATGCCTTACCCCCACAATATTCATTTTCAGGTGGCATGAACACATTTTTATAGAAATTGCTCAATGTGTTGTGAATTGAATGCTGTTTTTTTTTTCATCTCCACTACTAGTGGGTGATGTATAACTTATCCAGAATGTTGAATGTCAAAAATAAATCCAGCAACTTCTAAAACCTCAAATTCAACACCAGTTCATTTGTTTTTCAGTATTTTATGGCAATAGGGGTTTAAATTTACACAAATAACATCGGAGTAAACATAATCAAAGTAATTGACCTCAAAAAATATTTATTCCACTCAATTTATGCATATTTAAAATTTCAATCCCCTAAGGGTCGTAGTCATGTCTTACCCTGACAGTGTTTATTTGTGATTTGCAAAGAACACATATACAAAATTACTCTGTGGGTTCAAATTTGTATAAAGAATTATAAGCATACTTCCTTTTTTATTATAACTTTATTTGCTTCATAATTCATTCCTACTAAAAATCCAACTGTATTAATATATTTTTTACATTTCTCATGTAATGCTTTTGTACTGGGGACTTGTATTATTCAGCCTTCCACTGTTCTGTTGTAACTATCAAGATTTTTTAGTATTACGTCAATAAAAAGGAATATTAAATACAACTCAAGAAAAACATTTCCTAAATTAATAATACAGATGTAATATAGATAAAATCAAACATTTATTTCAAACCTCAAATTACTAAACTTAACTCTTTGTCATTAAAATTACATCTCTGGGTCATTTGTAGGGTTTAGACTAAAGATTTTACTTACAAAGTAATTCAACAACATTCTGAGAATGACAGATTCTGAAATACTGTGATGTGTCTAAAGAGGCTGCAAAATCTGAAGATTTTTCTCACCTAATGGCAGGTAATGTTGCTGATGGTTGGTGATCTCTGCCAAAAGTATTTATTTCTCTCTTGGCATAGAGATTGCCCAGACTTGATGACTTTGTGCTTCTTTTAAGCATATAAAACTAAAAAAAAAACTGGTCAGTATATCCACAACTCATTTGCTACAAGCAACACAACATCTCATATGTGCTTGTCTCCAGTCTGTCTTATATTTTCCTTCTGTCCTGGAAATACACATTTAATCCAAGGCTTCCTGTCATTAATTTTTCTGCCAAAAACCAGTTAACATACTTGGTGGTCTGACACATTTTTAAATTATGCCTTGTTCTTCCTGTTTTTAGTTTTTCCTATTGTATTTCATCTGGCTCTTGTTGATCATTGCACAGAGTAGCCTTTAATTTCACTTCTTTGCCAATAACACCCAATATATTTAGTCTTTCAAACCTCTGCACTTTAAGTGTGTTACATAAAATTAGTTCCATGGCTTAACTAACTAAATGATCAATTCTGACCCTAAAAACTTTCAATCACTTTTACTCCTGCTCATCTAAATAAGGGCACTACAATACATTAAAGTGAGAAAAGTTTTCAGAAGTCATTCCCATTAAAATCCAGTGAAGATAACATAGTTCTAAAAATCTTCCACAGACATTGAAAATACAACAGCGAGTACTCATTTCACAGAACATACATTTTTGTATGTAATTGTGTACCTGACAAAATTATGCCTCACATTACAGTATATTTTTGATTTTCTTCTGCAGTTCTATTTATTAGATTTTATTTGTTGCTGTAAAACACAATGTAAGTAATTGTTGTTTTTAAGTACTCAAGTACTTCATCATTGTTTCAGAACCAAATGCTGAATTTGACAGTTACCTACAAGGTCCTTTGCCATCTGCTGTTGGCGCAACACCTATACCACAGTCTTCCGGAACTTCAGTTGTTAGTTCTACCCAAACAGGTTTGTAGTTTCTCAATAGTTTTAAAAATATTTGTCTTCCTGTAGTAAAATTGTAAAGAAAGTTATGAATTTTATGGTTATAACAGTATCAAATTATTCATATGCAGGGAAATTTATTCAATTAATACACATTATTCCCTGTTTCTTCCTATCAGCCAATACTCATGTCATTATTACATGATAAACTTTTCATTAGTCCCTTACACATATGCTTGAAAATGACCAAAATGTATTTTTAAACAAAGGAGTAGAAATGTATCTTTTGCCTAGCTGTGTATTTTTATCCAGTCCACCTTTACAACAATTCATATTTTCATTAATTTAAATAAAATTATAAGTAAATCATCAAATTCATATTTTCATTAATTTAAATAAAATTATAAGTAAATCATCAAATATATGAATTAAGAATCACTCTTCTTTTCCTAAAAAAATATGTCATTTTAATTTTACCATTTATATTTTTGTTTTATATAAGTCAGATAGGAAAGGGAGTCAGAGAAAAGTCATTGAATTACTTTTAATTGATAGTAGGTGTCGACTTGCAATGAAATATGAAAATGTGAATTTTCAAGAACCTTAGTTGCCCTTCTCCAGACAGTGTTTGATCGGCAAGACAGCTAGCTGCATTGTGTACATATTGAAATGATGGGTGATTTACAATTTATATAAATTTTATTAAACAAAAGATTTGTACAAAACAAGATTTTCTGAAAAAGCTTGTAAAAATCACTTACCTCTATATTTATTATTAAGTCTTTGATTAATATATTTTAACAATCATCTGAGCTCTAATTATGTGAATGAGTATAAAGAATTCCTTTTCATCAGAAAGTGTTTCACACAGCATCAAGTAATGGGTAATCCCTTACTTTTGGCTGCAATCTTCTTTCATTCTGGCTTACTACAATTAGGCATCTGAAGTGTTCTCTGCTAGTGGATGTCTTGGGCAGCTGAATTCTGCAATGGCATGACATAGAGCTATGTCAGATCATGACACTGAAGTCAACAGACTGCCCAAGTGTTGATACTGGTACTGTTGTAATCCCACGGCGATGACCAGAGAAGTTTCCTTGAAGGAGCTCGTCTTGATGGCTTTGACTGCATTGATGTCCTCTTCTTGGCTGTCTGTCACTCTTTGTAAATATGTAAATGTGATTCAATTTTTCTAAGCCCTGAAAAAGTCCAAATTCTCGGAAGATCAGAGTAGCATGCTCAGATAAAATTGCACACTAGACTGTTTTTGAAAGCTCTTGTAGATATCTGTGGTCATGTTTCTCACAAATGTAATTATCAAGCACTGCATTAACTAATTAAAGTTTGAATTTACAATTCACTTCATTACAATATATTGTATCATATGTTTTCTTCATAATTCTACAAAAATTACATATTGTAAGATCTTGGCAACATCATCACATAATAGATAACAGTATACAGAGTGAAAATATGAATATGAGAGAAAGGTAGAGGGTTGTTCTCTGAAGAAAGCATACATTTATAATGTAGAGAGGCACATCAAGCACATCGTTATCTTTCTCCAGTATTTCTATCTTTACACACTATCATATTATCCATTGTGTGACTTTTTCATAAATTTAAGTATATATAATCATAAGTAAGGATTAGGCAGTAATTGACTTACATTGAATGGCAGGGATGCAAGAAAACATAAGTTTTCAGCACCCTAACCTCTCTTCTTCAAGTCAGTGCATGTCTGAATGACTGGCTCCTTTGCCAATTTGAGAAGTGATAGTCCTGAATATTGTTTATATCATTGTGGAAAACAACTTTCCCTTTTGTATCACATATTTCTTACAGCCTCATGGACATGTTTTACAATATTATCCTTCTTCTTTGGTGCAACAGCCTTCTTATTCCAAGACTGCCCCATGAATCTCCTCCATCCAATTCTATCCCACACTTCCTCTTTCCAGTGACTTAGTCCAATTGACTTGAGATCTTTTTACACATCCTCAAACCATCTTATTGCCGGTCTTCCCACTTTTCATGGATCATTATACAAATTGTATAGTTCGGTATTGTATCTGATATGCTAGATACCCTTTTCATTTACAGGTCCATAGATATTTCTTAGTACTTTATTTTAAGATATCATTAACCTTTTTCTACTTTCCTTACTCAAGATCCAATTTTCTGATACTTATAGTTGGACACGTCTTATCAATGTTTTGTACAGCCTACATTGTGATGAGGTTGAAGCTGCTGCTTTAATCCATAGTAGCATTAATTAACCATATTAATTATTAAATTTATTTAAATGTTTTATTTCTGTCATTTGATATAATAGTTCCAAGATATTTAAATTATTCTACGATCTCAATTTTATAATCATCAATTATAATATATATATTATTATATTATACTAATATTGGAAAACATTGAGAAAGTCTCTCAAATTTAATATTTTTACCAACTTAAAAATATTTTTGTTTTTTACTTAAAGGTCCTGGGTTCATGTCCTTGTCTGGCTGATATTTTTGCATGCAAATCCTTTAATTACCTTTTTAATTCCATTTGCTGCCTGTTGGACTATTAAAATATTATTTTATATTTTGGATTGTCACTGTATCTTGCCATTTCAATTTTATGTTTGATCTTATAGTGCTAAAGAAAATTGTGATATTTTCAATATATTATTGTTTAGTCTATTTTTTTATTGTTATTTAAAAGTATTACTGTAAAAATGTAAAAGCATTCAACCAATTACTTACTACTTACAATTAATTATATAACTTATGTTGTTAGCAATGCTAAGCCACTGCTCAAATATTTTCAGCTGAAACAAATGCTGTAACTTTGACACAAACACCTGCTCCACCTGTCATAGTAACTCCAGAAGATGGAGCACCATGGGCTGGACCTCAACCAGGCCCAAACATGCCTATACAAGATGTTATAAAATCTTTGATAGACTTTATAGCTTCCAGGTACTAGTTATTTATATTTTCTAAGGTATTTGATTTCATAAATGAATCAAAAATTCTTTATTAATACAAAATTTTAGTTTTATAATTATTATTTCTGTTTTCATATTACTAAAAATAATACTTTATTCAATCCTGTTCAATTTTATTTGTTGAGATTTACGGCTTACTAAATTATTCAGTACTCATTATAAATGTATTTCTAGGCAGAATCAACCTCTTTGGAATTATGAGGATATTACAGCAAAAGTGTGGTCAGTTCGGAGTGTTGAGCAGCTTGATATATTTCTTCAGCATGTACTTCGAGTGTTTCGTGAGTCTTTACCTCATGCTCTAATTAGTGAACGATGGGCTCAAACAGCTCTTCAATTGGGACTGTCTTGCTCTTCCAGGCATTATGCTGGTCGCTCTTTACAGGTTTGATGTAGTTTGTTAATGTATGTTTGTAAACATTAAAACAGACTTGAATTATGGGAAAGTTAAACCTTAAATTTTACTTAATTTAGATTTTATATCAATAAAAGTAAATATTAGGTAAATATGTATAATAACTTTGCTTTTTATTTATTGAGAAAACAAACATTGTTTTCCAGTTATTCAGAGCTTTACGTGTTCCTATTACATCAAGAATGATGTCGGACATTCTTTCACGGCTTGTTGAGACTGTTGCAGAGCAAGGAGAAGATATGCAGGTAAAAAAATCATAAATACCTATTGGTGCATATTTTATAAATCATACTAATTCATGAGATTGTGTACTTTTCAAAATTCTTATAAACATTCAGCTTAATCACAGTTTAATAGTTATATTTATCTGACTTCAACTGAATCTCTTTTAGGTGAAACACCAGGTAGGATCCTTAAACTACAGCCCAAGGGCCCTAGTCAACCCTTGGCTACCCTGCTCTACCTTCCACATCCCCCCTTTTCAATTCCCTTCCTATACTATTAAAGGGGAGGTGCTAGTTTCAGGATCTCATTCATGTAGCCTGTTAAACCAAACCAAGAAAAGGAATCATTTCAACAATTAGTTCACCGGGAAAACCTTCGGAAGTTAAATCATTAAATGAATAAAACGGACAACTTGTCAAAAATATTTTAATAAAATAAAAATTAGCACTTATCGTTCCTATGTTTTGGGAACCTTTCTGGTGCACAAACATAAAATGTGGTAAACTGTACATGTTTGAATAATTTATTTTTTGTAATAACAATAAGTAATTATAATTTTGTGGAGAAATGTGCTTTTCACACACATCTAATAATAAAACCCCACAAGTATCATATCTTGTGCAGGAAAGTTTATTTCTGCACTTTTTACAGATTTTATATTTTCAGACATTTGCCATAGGCATAATTTTTATTATGGCATTAGATATTTGAATCCTTTTACCTTTCATTCATAGATTATTTCACCCTTCACCAAATACACATTGTAAACAACCTGACAATACTGCAATCATTTTATAGCAGTTAGACAGATGTATAAGTAATGTACCATAGTACAGCTCAATTTTGCAGAGAATTTTGCATTATGAAAGAATATCCAATTTAAAAATAATAAACAAATTTTATATTTTGTATTAATTTTTTAATGCCTGCTTTTAGGGTTATGTGACAGAGTTACTTCTCACATTAGAAGCAGCAGTAGATTCTCTTGAATCTGACTTCCGTCCTTTGGATTTTATGAAAGAAATTTTTAAATCAACACCAAATCTAAATAACAAAGAAACTGTGGGCAGTGGACCTGTAATTGGTGGAAAGCGAAGTCCTGGCTGCGGTACTGGTTATATTGGAAATTCTGGCCCAATGGGGCATCATGTTGGGCAAGTTGGACACACAAGAAGCACAAGCTATTCAGTGTCATATTGCACACGTAAAGCTACTGGATCCCCTGCTACTGATAATAAAGGTATCATTTTAAAATATTCAAAGAAGGCACAGACATTCAAATTTCCTGTTTAATTACTACTAAAAAAAAATCGTGATGAAATTTTTAAGTCTCATCCAAACTTTTTACACATTTTGAATGAATGTGAATTTACATGATTAATTTTATGTCTTCCTGTGTCCCTACTATCAATTTAATATAAGTTTACTGCTGTTTTCTGCCCCTTTCCTATTGAAAATAATTTTATATAGACAATTAGTTTTTATAGGAAAGAGACAAAAACCGGCAGTTGATATATATAAATGGCATTGTTATGTTAATTAAAACAATTAATAACGAAAGGAAAGAGAGATAGAAAGTAGGTGATTTACCTGAGTTTCATAGATGGTACACACCTTGTGAGGTTTGGAGTTCTTGAATTTTCAGAGGCACCGCCCCCTTCATCAGAAAGTTAGGAATGAGTCGTCGGCTAGCCAATCACTGGAAATGTCTTCCTAAATTTCTGTTGAAGCGGGGGGTGCCTCCGAAAAATATATATATATATATTGTAGCGGAATCCGCGTTCCTCCGTATTCGAGGATTTAAATTCTTTTAGGGCGCCAGGTATTTTTTAATAAAAAATACCAAAAAGTGATTTTAAAAGTTTTAATCTCAATCAGAGAATGAGAAAAAATTATAACTGCAGGGCGTGGTCATTCCTCGTCGTCACGCCGACACAACCTACTTCTCCGAACACTCCCTGACGACTGCCAAAGTCTCGCCAGACTCCATTGTTAGCCCAAGTTGCGACAGTTCCTCAACAATTGCAACTCGCAAGCTGGCCTGCATTGTTGTGTGTAACTTTTCATGTTAAAATATATATATATATTAGGATAGTAAGTAAGGATAGTAAATGAGGGAGAAAGATAGGAAATACGCTTCCAAACATATGTTTGGCACAGAATTATGCTCAGGGAAAGACATATGTCAAGTGTAGAGAAGAAAGGAAGAAGGAAGAAAGACTGAAAATATTTGGCGCCGCCGGGACTCGAGCACAGATCGTCACAGAGCCTCCGCTTTAGCCGCAGAGCCCCTTGACCATTAGGCTACGTTGCCGGTGCGTCAAAGATAGTCAGTCTTGTAGGATATATATATGATGTATTTAGTTGGGATGGATAGAGAGAAGTGGGATAGAAGAGATTATTAGGAGCATCCATTAAGTATAAATTACAAATTAATGAAACGTTTGTAACGTGATGAAGTCACACGTATTGGATATATATATATTGGATGGTGAGTAAACATGTATGGGAGGAAGGCAGGAATGCACTTTAACATATACGCTCAGGCATAGTGATATTCTTCTGGTAAGTGTAGAGAGAAAAGAAAGGAAGAAGAAGGAAAGACTGGCACAGCTGGGACTTGTACGCAGAATCTCCGCTTTAGCCACAGTGTGTGTTAACCATGCCAAGTATGGCGTTTACTGAATATAACCAGTCTCGTTTGGATAGGTGAGATAGGTTGAGAAGAGGAAAAGAATAGTTCCCTATCCAAACAATACTTAATAAGACTAGCTATATTCAGTATAAGTTGTACTCAATGCAGTGGTGGAATTTGTTAACACACTCCACGGCTATAGCTATCTGAGTTCAAGTCCTAGCTGTGCTGAATATTTTCAGTCTATCCTTCTTCCTTTCCTCTCTATGTTAATACGTGTCTTTCGTTTTCTTTTGTCTCCATACTATATTAAAGAAAATAGTATTTGCATAACTTCTATGCCAGTTATTACTGGCTTGTATTTTACAGTAGGCAATTTCTAGCTGTTACCTGAATTTATTTAATGTTCATAACATTCTTTTTTGGATTTCAGATATTAGAGGTCGAACAACCTCTGAACTTGAAGCACGATCAGGATGTAACATGAACAAATACTCGACTAATCTTTCTCGATCTCGATCTGCTCAGTCATTAAAACTTTTGGGTGATTCAGCAACACAGGATGACAAAATGACAATTTTAGCTCAGTTATTTTGGCTATCTGTTTCACTATTAGAATCTGATTATGAACATGAATTTCTGCTTGCTCTGCGTTTGTTAAGCAGGGTTTTGCACCGTCTTCCTTTAGATCGCCCTGATGCCAGAGATAAAGTAGAAAAACTTCAAGCTCAACTAAAGTGGCCTACATTTCCTGGAGTGCATTCCCTTCTGTTGAAGGTATTTGATAAGTACATTTTAGGTATTAATATGGTTCAAGATTATATTGCCTTGAAAATTTGAAAATAGTTTATCTAAAAAATGAACATTATTGATGAATATTCTTATCTAAAAAATGAACATTATTGATGAAAATTCTTATCTAAAAAATGAAAATTACTGATGAATATTCTTATCGTAAGACATGTATTTCACAACATAGCTTTTGAGCTGGTTAGATGAGTTTTGTGTTTACATCAGTCTATGCTAACATTCACCAGTGAACTCAATGCAGCCAAATAATTAAACACTCCTAGGTGATGGGCTCTCCTGTAACAGTTGCTGAATTTCATTGTCGTGTTTACAACTCTACACTTAAAGAACTCGCAGATCATTGGAACTACAACACAAACTCAAAGAGAGGGTCAATCATGGACTGTTCTCTGGAAAGTAACCTCAATGATAATCTGCATCTATTCAAAATCCTCCTTCCATATTTCACTCAATCACCACAAAAAATACAGCAAAGTTCAATCCAATAATTTGTCTCCCTCTATCTCCACAAATAATTTCTCCAATAACTCTACCATGAAATTCAACTCATCATTCAAAACATCCAATAGACACAAAATCCTACAAGCTATAAACAATGATACTGAAAAAGATTTCTTGCTCCTTGCTCATCAAATCAACCCCCTTCCTACCTTCCTCAACAACCTTAAATCTATATGTACATCAAAATTCTTATACAATATAAGTGACAAAAAATTCAAGCTAAAAACTTCTTCAATAGAAGACTTCCAGAAATTGATAAGTTACCGCCAAGTAAATAATGCCAAATTTTACACATCTTAAATTAAAAGCAATAGAAATTTCCAAGTGGTTATATGTGGGCTTCACCCTAAATCAGACACATCAATTATTGTAGCAGAACATAAATGAACTAGGCTTCACCCTTGTTCAAATCCTCCCAGTATGCCACCTCATCACAAAAACATTTCTCCCTCTATTATTTCTCTGCCTTCTATCTGATCCCAAAAACCACATCATACATCATAAAAATAAACCACCAAAACCTAAACACCGAATTCCATAATGTCTGAGGTACCAGGACTATAGGCACGCTAAAATCTACTGCCACAATCCTTTGCATTGTGTATACTATGACTCCAGCCATCTTTCCTCTGAATGTCCAAACCCTCAACACTCATCTACACAAACTGTAAAGGTTGTGGTCATATTATAAATCTATTCAAAATACATATAATAACCTTCCACTACAACCATGCCCAAAGTGTCATATTTATTAACAAATATCTGTCTCTTTGAATTTTCAGTTTTTTTCTTTCAATTTTGTTCTCAAATTCTGGATTGTCATTTGCGTAAATCAAGAATTATTCACACCAACAGGAACACTATTAGACACAAAAAGTAACTTAACAATTTCATCATTGGAAAACATGGTGCCAGAAGCTCTTGCATTCTGTGATTTTTTTCCATGGCTTTCTTCTCAGGCACTTAAGATTTGAAATAATTAAAGAAAGAAGGTGGTCAACTAGATTGCCATATTGTATAGATCCACAGTGAAATATGAATGCTGTGATTGAATATTATGAATTTTCAATGCTACCCCATATGGTAGTATGGGCTAAATAGTGAGGAGTTAATGTCATGGCCTTAACTTATGGCATATTGGAAGATGATAAGTATTAAATCAAAAAATTATGGCCAATTAATGATAATTATTATCAACTTAATTTTGTCCAGATAAATGTTTTCTATTTGTTGAAATTAATTGATTTCAGGGATGCACTAGTCCGAACACATATGAACCAGTAGTAACACTACTATCACAATTTACTCCTCTGCTGGACTTACCAGTTGTTGATCCATCACAGAGTTTAGCATTTCCTATGAATGTTGTTGCACTCTTGCCATATATGCTGCTCAATTATGAAGACACTAATGAACTATGTATCCGCAGTGCAGAAAATATAGCACAGGTAATAACAATTTGATAGAATTACTTGTTTTGTCCCCTTACTTGATGTTAGTCTCAAAGTTTTTTGAAAAATTCGATAATTTTGGGTGACATGTTTATAAAACTTCACTCTAGATTAGTACCTGAAGAATGTATTTTTATTTACTTTCAGGTTAGCACTGAAAAGAGCAAAAAACTTGAAAACTTGGGAACTGTTATGACTCTGTACAGTCGTCGGACATTCAGCAAGGAAAGCTTTCAATGGACAAAATGTGTTGTGAAATATCTTTATGATACCTATGCTCATCTAAGTTTAATAATGTTAGCATTCCTAGTTGAAGTAAGTTTCTTAAATCTTTTTACCAAATACAAGCAATGCTTTTACATACTATTTTCATTAGCTCTGAGTTATGTTACAAATATATAATCAATTTAATTATTTGCCACTAGCTTCAAAAGAAATAGTAATTATACTGGAATTTAATTTTAATTTTTTCTGAATGAAATGTTGTACAAATGTACATTATTCAATTGTTTAGTCTGAATAATCTAATTGTCAATTTCATTGGCAAATGGTGCCGTTTCAGTTATGAATTATAAAAATATTTTCCCGATATAAAACATCGGTTTGGCACTAATTATGTTTGCATCTAAAGTATCTTAAATGAGAAGTAAAGGTAATGTGGTATTGTTAAGTTCATTTGGATATGAATGAGGGATAGAGAGCATCTGATTTACCTTTAATTGACAGTTGGCTTTGCCAAGCTGAAAAGCAGGGTTTAAATTAGACAATGTGCAGTAAACACAATGTTTAGTCCATCGACCCTGAGGAAGGATGCAAAGGCCTACACCCTCAAAAATTTGATGTGTTTAGCTTCCCAGCCTGGTGAAAGCCATTATTGATGTAAGGTAAGTCAGGTGTTCTCTGCCCCACTTTCTTTTAATTAATTGACTGTGTCACTTATCTTTACTTATTTAAATAAATATATTGTAGCGGATTCCGTGTTCGAGGATTTCTAATTCTTTTAGGGCGCCAGGTATTTTTCATAAAAAATACCAAAAATAGATTTTAATAGTTTTAATTCCAATCAGAGCATGAAAAATAATTATATCTGCAGGGCGTGGTCATTCTCTCGTCGTCCCGCCGACACAACCTGCTCCTTCCATTACCCCATGACGACTCCCTGCCCCTCGCCAGACTACATTGTTGGCCCGAGTTGCGACAGTTCCTCAACAATTGCAACTCGCAAGCTGGCCTGCATTGTTAAGTGTAAAATATATATATATATATATATAAATTAATGAAACATTTGTAACGTGACAAAGTCACAGGTTTTTGGATATTAGGATAGTAAGTAAGGATAGTAAATGAGGGAGAAAGATAGGATATCCTAATATCCAAAAACCTGTGACTTCGTCACGTTACAAACATTTCATTAATTTGTAATTTATCCTTAATGGATGCTCCTAATAATCTCTTCTATCCCACTACCCCAACTAAATACATTGTATATATATCGAAGACTGACTATCTTCGACGCACCGGTGTCGTAGCCTAATGGTTAAGGCGCTCCGCGGCTACAGCGGAGGCTCTGTGACGATCCGGGTTCAAGTCCCAGCAGCGCCGAATATTTTCAGTCTCTCTTCCTTCTTCCTTTCTTCTCTATGCTTGACATATGTCTTTCCCTGAGCACAATTCTGTGCTAAACATATGTTTCACAAAGCATATTTCCTATCTTTCTCCCTCATTTACTATCCTTACTTACTATCCTAATATATATATATATATATATCGATATGTGTCGGAAAATGACATTGTCAGGTTGATTGAAACAATAAGGGCAGTAAAGAGAGACAGAAAGTTGGTGACTTACCTGAGGTTCACAGTGTTGGGTTTGAAATTCTTCATCAGAAGATTAGAAAAACATTTCCAGTAAATTTTAGAGAGCATAAAGCCCCTTATCAAACAGAGAACGTCTTAATGACATGACAGCCATCCACTCAGTGAAGGAAGCTATAATTTTATCTTTTTCTCAATTGCAATTTTCTTCAATTTCAGGTATGCCAGCACTTTTCTCTCATTCCTTTCATTAAAATATAAATATTTATGCAATTAAAATAATTATATCTAAATAAAATAAATGGAGTGGAAAAGAAATGTTGGCTGATCTGACATTGGAGATCAGTTTAACTATGTGGAAACTATTGACCATGGATAACCATGAGCATCCATCATTTGGATCTGATCCATACTTTCCAAATTCATTTGAGTTTTCTTGCACTCCCTTCTTGAATCTTTTTTTTTTATTTATTTCCCAGATGAAAATAGTTAGACTTTGATCCAATTTCAATAAGTAAAATGTATAGATACAGCAGAAAACCTCCAAAAGTTGTATTCCAGAAGTTTTGTCAACACAGCTAAGAAGTCTATGAATGGTGACTAATTAAAAGGAGGTTAGAGAAAATATATTAATGTATTATTGGCAACTAAAGCTTCAATATATTTTTTCATACCATCTATTAATTTAAGAGGATCAATAAATAACACATCAACCATGATTTTAATGGTTGAATGTTAAAAGCATAAGTTAAGTATGTAAACCTATGTGCTTCATCAAACTTATTGTTAATTTATTATGTCAACTGTATTGATAGTAGTATAAATTGTTGGATTAATGTTCCCTTTGAAATTTCTTTCCAAACATTGAGTATAATTTTACCAGTATTCAAAATTTTGCACTTCATGGAATGTTATGTAATTAATTGTCTGAAACAAAATTTGATTATGGAATTGAAAGCAATATACTTCTTACTGTCCAGGTTTTAGAAAAAGGACCTGCATCTGTGCAACTTCCTATTCTAGGAATCATTCACTGTATGCTGCATTATGTAGATCTAGCTTCATCGACTGCCCAACTTATCAATGCTGATTTGCTGAGAGTCATTGCAAAATATATTGAGGTAATTATGTTGTATAGTTCATATTTCCAAACACACTCATTTTACATACAATTAAACAAAATACTATTGTTTAAGACAGAAAATTGATTTTGAATGAATACCTATATATATAATGATTATTATATATTCCCATGCTTAACAGGAAACCTTTCAAATTTTTAGAGATGCCAGCCTCCTTCAAGATGTGTGAAGTGTTCTGAACACTGGCTCATTGGCTGGCATAGCTTTTGTCTCCTGAGAATGAGGCAAGCACCTCTGAAAAATTGAAATGCTTCCTGTCCAGCATGGCAACACCAGCCCTCAATTTATTATGCCAATATAAATTATTTTGATAATGTTACATTATTTTTACTTTATAAATGTATAAGCAAGTAATAGTATATAATGTAATATTTGTCACAGGGCCCACATTATAAGGAAGCTTTGAAAATTTTGAAGCTTGTTGTTACACGATCATCATCGCTAGTTGCTCCACCAACATCACTACACCCTCCTCACTGGGAAAGCAGTACAAATTCTCCTCATCCATCATTTACAGACAGTGAAATCTTTTCTAAGAAGGAACTCCCAGGTTAGTTTTACATATGCATGTAACATAAGTTGTATCCTAAACACAATAATTGCAGTATTTTATCATTGTTAGTAATGTCATAAAAATATTATGATTATTATTGTGTGTTTATAGAATTGATATTGACTGGATAGATTAGAGAAATAAAAATAATATGTTGCTTGTCAGGCAAGAAATATTTCTAATTTTCAAAAGTGGTGACATCCTGGTTCAATTGTTTATAGAACACTTCATACCAGGTGTATCATCACATGACTGTATAGTAAACCATAATTATGTGCACTATTAACCTCTGAAGAGGTTGGCAAACACATTAACAACTCTCTGATAACTGTTTGAGGTATATCACTTTTAAAATGCAGCATTTGATTTAAAACTTTGCCCTCTTACTTAGATGAAACTTCTAAAATGTTGAAACAGAAGTATATGGGATTATTTGTAACCACTAACTTTCACTTCCTATTATTTTTGTAATGTATTGTGATGTCATCCACTTTAATGAGATCACAATCGAGTACAATAATTTTTAGTACCCTTAATTGACATAATTATGTACTACATTATCCAGAGGTTTCACTTTGTGACATATTGTTTAGTGATGAAATCTGAGAACCAATTATAGATTAGTTAGATAGATGTATTCAACCCTCCATGCTAACCTATTCTGTGTGTTTCATGTCCACAGAACTACCACATCCTCCCAAATTACCAAATATGCTTAGCATGTTCCATACTTGGCCTTTCCTTTTGTTCTTACCCCAATCACTTCCCTCTAATTTTAAAAGACCCTCGTGTCTCAAAATGTGGCCTATTAATCTATCCCTTAAGACCCTCATGTCTCAAAATGTGGCCTATTAATCTATCCCTTGTCTTGGTTGAAGTCCTCCATATTGCTCTCTCTTCTCTTATTCTGCTTAGAACTTCCTGGATATTTATCCTATCTGCCCATCTGATTTTCAGCTTTCTTCTATAGCCACACATTTTGAAAGTTTCTATTCTTTTCCTTTCTGCAACTCCTATCATATCACACCCATATAATGCCACACTCCATATGAACATTTATCATAATGATTTCCTGACATTCATACTTATTTAAGCCATGTGTAATTTACTCTTTTTTGCAAAAGCCTTTCTTGCCTGTGATATCCTACTCTTAGTGCCTACTATACTTTAACCATTCCTATTTATTGTGCTTCCCAAGTAGCAGAATTCCTTAAATTCCTTCAAAATATCCCTTCCCAATCTAACACCCTTTGTTATTCCACTATTTCCCATACTACACTCCATTACCTTGGTTTTCCCTCTATTAATCCTCATGTTGTACTCTTTCTGCAGGACCACATTCATGCCATTTATTTTGTTTTCCAAATCTTCTGACTTCCCTAATCCTACAATATCATCAGCAAACCGTAGGGTTTTATTTCGTCTCCTTGCAGTATGATTCATTTTCCATATTCCTTTTTAACTTTCTTCATTGCCTGTTCTATATATAAGTTTAAGAGCATGGGCAACAGACTGCATCCTTGTCTCACTCCTTTCTTGATTTCTGCTTTCTTTTCTTGCCCTTCAATTCTAATTGCTGCTAACTAGATAATTCTTCTTTCTTGATATTTTATTCTTGTCCCCTTCAAAATCTTTAGTAGAATGCTCCAGTTTACATTATCAAAGTTTATTTCTAAATCTACAAATGCCATGAATGTAGGCCTGTTTTCTTTTAATGTATCTTCTAAAATTAGATGCAGAGTCAATATTGCTTCTCTTGTTCCTCAATTCTTCCTAAAACAGATCTTCTCCTAACTCACATTCTATTCGTCCTATTTTTTCATCAGCTGCTCTAGTTATTCCTTCTTTCAAGAGTGCCCATTTCTCTTCTATATTGTTTCTTCCTCCATTAATATACTCTTTATTTCTTCTTTGAAACTCTGAAGCACCTCCTGTTGTTTCAGTTTTTCTAATTCCCCTTTTTTTTTTGTTTCAATTCCTGTCTTGAGTTTCTTCATTTTCAGCCTGCATTTCATAATCAAGAGATAGATTATGGTCAGAGTTCACGTCTGTTCCTGGATAGGTGTTGCAGTCCAGCACCTGATTTCTATGTCTCTGTTTCACCACTATGTAGTCCAATTGATACCTGACTGTGTCCCTCGGTTTCCTTCATGTGTATGATCTTATTTCATGATTCTTGAACCAAGTATTTGTCATTACTAGTTTGTGCTCCTTCCAAAATTTCTAGCCTATCTTTCCTTTGATTCCTTTCACCAAGTCCATAGTCCCCTACTACATAACTTTCTCTTCTCTTTCCTGTTACTGCTTTCCAATCACCCATAATTAGCAAATTCTCATTTCCTTTGACATACTTCATATTTCTTCATAGATTTTCTCAATCTCTTCTTCCTTTGTGGCACTTGTGGGCATGTTATCCTGTATTATTGACATTGGCTATGCTTTTATATCTAACTTTATGGTAACTAACCTTTCACTATATTGTTCATAAAAACTTATTTGTTGCCTCAAGCATACCCTGCATTCCCTCTATTCACTTTTGTGCTAATCACCAAAAATCTTGATTGTCCTGCCATCTAATTTACTAATTTCTTCTATATCTAACTTTAACCTTTCCATTTCCCTTTTTAAATTCCCTACCAGCACTGTTTCCATGCTCCAATTTTTAGTGTCACTCTGTATTTCTAATGATATCTTCCTGAATGGAGGACTATTTTATGTCCAGAATATTTCACATGAGAAGCTGCCATCATAATTTTGTGCAGTTAGTGTTACATGTCTGTGGGAAATTAAAGACACAGCTGTAGCATCCCCTTGCTTTCAGCTGTGCAACGTAACACAACCATTAAAGCTGTTAGATAAATAGAATTCATAATTCTTTAAGACCCACAATTTTTCAAAGTTTTCATTCTACTTCATTTTTTATTATATTATTTTATTATGCATTTAATTTATGTTAATTTGTTCATGCAAATTTTAATCTGATGGAATATCTAATTTGTTAATGGCTCATGATCAGAATATTTTTCTTATTACCAGAGGAGAGTGTAATAAGCATCCAAACTCCTTGTAATATTATTTCTTCTCTTATAAAAATGACATTTCAGTATTTACCCACACAGTATGTTGTATAGGATAACCTTATTCATTCAACATTGCCATTAATTCTATATCAAAGCCTATCAATGTTTTCATTCAATCATTGTTCATGTTCTTTTTTTAGTATTTTCATGCAACATGTATAAAAAGCAACTTTTTAAATTTTCTTTTAGAACAATTTTCTTTAATTAATTTCTGATCTTAAAAATGTTATAGGAAGAACTATGGACTTCACTTTTGATTTATCACAAACTCCAGTTATTGGAAGGCGATATTTAATCAAATCAGAAGAAAAGATTTCTCAAGGAGAGAACTCTGCTGCTTCTCCTCGACGGTCTGTATCGTTGTCCCCAGCAGATAATGCAAGCATTGCCGGTTGGAAAAGACCTTGGATGTCGCAGGTAACTTATACCAGCAGCTGTATACCATGTGTTTAATTTAATTAGAAACTTTTGAAAATTATTTATTATATGAACAGTTTTTATCTGAACAATAACAGAAATCAATAATATAAAATACTCATTAAAATAAAGATTTATTTTACAGGGCAGAGTCCGAGAATGTTTGGTAAATCTTCTAACAACTTGTGGACAACGTGTAGGCTTACCAAAGAGTCCTTCAGTAAGTCACTATGTTCTATACTTAAAATATTTGGAGATATTTAAGTATGACTCCATTTGCATGATTTAGTTGGCCTGCTTTTTGTTTCTGTAGGGTCAGTTGACTTCAATTTTTGAGGTACTTATTACATGTCATAGAATTAATATTGATTCTTCAATAACTACAAAGGAAACCACAATAATATTCTTGCATGATAAGAATGAATTTTATTGGGATTAAATTGTTCATATAACATGAATAATAGATCAATAATTATAAATGACTAAACATTTATACATATTCAATTTCTACCTCAATTCCTTAAAATTGGAGTATTGTTTAAAATTTCTTGATGCTTCTCCCAACCTATTTAAATTTACGTTACATTAAACCACCATATATTTGTTAGTAGCACAAACTCATTCATTACAACATAATATAAAGAGGTAAACTCCTATGATGCATGTTCAGAAATGTTTCATGACACAGTCAACAAATTGACCTAATATTTTATAATATCAACATGTGCTTCAGTTTTGATGTACATAAACATGGATATTTTAAAGTAGCAACATCTCTTTAAAGTACCATAAGTAATGATCACTGATGTGATTGTTGATTCAGAATGTTTTTAAAGTATTGATTCTCAAAGGCTATTTGATAAAGTTAATTTTTATGTATGCCCCTAAAAGATGAATTACTATATATTTTCTTTTAAAGCATCATAATATACAACATTATTTGTGTTGAATGGAAACAAAACAGTACTCCTCGTGAATAAAACGTCTTTGTTGCACTATTTTCTTTCATATTTTTAATTTTTAGTTACAGAAGTTGAAAAATAAATATAATAAATATTTTAACCCATAACTTCACAATCATTTGTAATAGCAATTGTAATTGGTATTAATTAGGTAAACACTGTATAATTGTTCTAATATATTAAATCAAACCAGCATTTCTAAGAATTTCACATTAAAACATTATAGATCAAGATAAAATCTCGTGCTAAGCTTCATTCATATATCCATCAAGTAATGTGTTGCTGGAGCAACATGACATATGTAACTTTTAATAATGAAACTAGTTTATTCTTATTCAAGTTCTATTTTATGAGTGCCAAACCATATATTTTGAATTTCAACAATACATAAGAAATATGACCATATACTTAGACAGTCAACTATTGATAAATGAATGAAGTTAACACTGTAACCCTTAGCATGTGCCATATTCCAGTCCTTTTATATTCCTCTCATGATTGGGTAAAATAAAGTTCTGTTAAATATATACCATAGGATTTTATTTTTAAAGCCTTGGTTGGGAAACATGCAAACTGTCCACTACAATAATTTCTATATTGATACACTAAAAATATCATTGTTTTACAAACTGTAATCATTTCATAATACCTGAATACATATTATTAATCTCACAGTGATCATCATTTTTGTAATTAATGTTAGATTGTAACTGAAATAAAAATCAGTTCATTTCATTTCAGATCATGTGGATTTTGAAAAACACTTTAACTAAGAGAAATACCATAAACTAATAATGATCTGATTTTATAAATTATTTTTCTAGTAGTAAAAAGTAATTTTATTTGTCAATCTATTACTAAGAGGTATAGAAACAATAAGACCCAACTTTATAACTTAACATTGAATCTCTTTCTCATTTGTTTTCCATATTCTGATGGTGGTTGTCTCCCTGTTTCTAGGATGGTTATATTAACGCAATTAACAAGGTAAAACTAACACTGCATTAATATTCGCTTTCTCCACTGTCCGTAAACATATTTCCGCTCAATTAAAGTCAGCTTTTGGTGGTGGAAAGTGCATGAATCTTAAGTGAACAATTGAACTTGTTTATGAGTACTTTGAATGCTTCATCTAATTCCTGATTATTACTTGCAAAAAGCAACCTTATATTGCACACAACAAAGTATTTAAAACACTTCATTACACATTGAAAGGTGAAAACCTCATAATTGGAAAGAAAACACAACTGCTTATAATAATTGTTTTCTTTAGTTTAAAGCATGGGGTCACACCAGATTGCCTGTAAGTTACACTTTAAATAAACCAAAATTTTATAAATTCTAAATGGAACTATGTGGGTTAGGCATTGAAACTTTATAAATAAATAAATATTACTTTACTTTGAGAAGTGTAGAGAAACTATTTAAAGAATTAAGAAATACAATATATTGCCTACAATTTCATCATAATATTGTTTTCACATAAAGTACGACACTTTTAAAATTTTATTGTATCTCAGTTAATATATAATAATTGTCTAATAAGTGAAATTAAATATCAATAGCTATTACAATGGGTTCATCACCTTGTTTACATTTAATGAAAGGGTATATGCTTAGTAATCCAAATTCTTTATATACTCATCTCAGTGAGGGCATTAAAGCCACTGCATTGTAAATGACACACAGTGTAGAGCACATTCTAATATTCATTTTTATAATGTTTCTTCACTATGCACAATGTACTCATTTATATACACACTCCACACACATTAGCTTACAAACACTGGCTTTATAGAATATATACTAGTATTTCATGAGATATTTATCTGATGTGGAATTACAAATATTCAGAAATGTGACAAATAATAATCCTTTTAGTATATTCCATATAACTTGAGCAAAACTCATTGGTTCTTATCCAATATTTACACCTTACAATAATGGAATTTGAATTATATTCCCAAAAATCAGACACATTATATGAATCCATAATCTGAAAATTACAGATGATGTAAATAATTCGGTAACTCATTTTTCTTAAACATTGAACTTAGAAATTGATAAATAAGTTTATGTTACTCAAGTCAATTAAAACACATACGATGAGACATTGTCTAAATAATTAAAATATGTGATCTGGAAAGGAAATAGTCTTATCAGAAATAGCATCTGAAAGGCATCAACCTCCTTCATAAGAAAAGGAAACTGACACCTCAGAAAATTTGAAGAACTGTATCTTTTACTCAATGACAACTCCAAGCTTCAATTTCGTATAAACCACTAGCTTTCATCTCTTTCCTTTCCATATCAATTAATTCATTTGTATAGGAAAGAGGGACAGAGAATCGTTGACTCATTTTAAATCTATAGTAGGTGTTATCGGTCTGGGAAGCAGAAATATGTCAAAATAAAATTTAAAACATTTATTAATAAAATCACACTTTTACTACAAGCATAAAGTTATTATGTGAAAAAATATATGTATACAGAAAATTTATATGATTAAGAAAGATAATAAATAGATGGCTTACCTAAAATTGTGGGCAAAACAAAAAAGAATTTCATATTTTCAGAGGTGACAGACTCCTCCTTCAGGCTATAATGGTACGTTTCATGCCACTCAGTATTGTTATGGCATGGTGTGTTTCGTCACAAATGCATTTTCACACACCAACTTTCACCCTTCATTGTAATACACATTTGAACTTCCATCAGATTTATGATAACCCAGAAGAATCTGTAAAATGGAGTCAAACAAGAACAGCTAGCACCTGATATGAATGGAAATTAAATTTGAAATATGTATCGGTAAAATACAAATTTGGAAGTGTTCTCTTTATCACACACTTGTTGAATTGTGTTAAACATCAAGTTTATTGAGGTGAAAAAAATCTTTATATGTTGATGTACATTCTACCCATTAACAACCAACACTGTTTATAATTCACAACTCTACTCACTAGACTCTTCACAATACAGTTTAGAATTATGAAGAATTGACAAGTATTCTGTATGATAGTTTGCAATGTTTGAGAACTGTTTGTTGAATTTTGAATAGCTGTTTGCATGGCATATTCATTGTGCCAGAGTTATGTATCCAAAGTGTATTATCCAACCAACAGTTCCTTTATAATTCATTGTTAGCCTAGTACAATAAATTCTCTTTTGGCCACCTAATTGCTGTGTCCCAAAATAAAGCATTTAATTTCCATGTAATCTACACAGTCATATCTTGATATTAAAATCCATTGCCTTAGATTCTTCTTCTCCTTAACTCTGCAGACCATTGAGTGTATTGGCCTACCAGAGCGATTACCAGATTATCACCTTTCATGGCACATTCCAGTTTTTTTGGAGTGGCATATGGTCAGAGTAGTGATTCTCCTGCAGATGTAAATCTTTTCTTCCTATTTAACTGCCATAATATGAATGCCATCTGTATCAGAGGGCATATTCCAGTGTTTAAAACATTTAAGCAATTAAAACTCCAACTGGTTTTACCATTTGACAGAACAAAATTTCCATGTATAATACAAAATCTGTTGTCATCTGATTCTTAACTTCATTTGTGGAAACTATATTTTCTGCATATTGTATGATTGAGGCCAAGTCCAGTGTTTAATATTCTCATGGTACTGATGTATATAAACATCCTTGTTTGTGATAGTCATTATGTCTGTGTATTCTCAAACATTCCCTGTGTGTATTTTGATGCATATGTCAAACGTTTGTCTATATATTCTTTTTCTGTAATAATTCCCTGTGAAAGAGATCGTTGGCTTTGTTTTGGGTGATTGTTGTTGCCATATCACAATTGAACATTACATTACAATTCAACACCATTGTCTAGCCTGCAGACAACTGGAGCAGACATGCTGATGAAGAGGACCATATCATCGAAAAAATTCTCTGAATTCTTTCCAATTGTGGACATCACTGTTACTGTCAGGTAAACCACGATCTCTTTCTATCTTTCCTGTCCTTACAAATTGTATACATCAAGCATTTTTTCCCTAAAATTATATCTAGTAAAACCTACAAATGGCTTATTAATTTGCAATATTGGGTGAATAATAAATATTCTTTTTTCTAATAATACAAAAATGTCTCTTTCTTGGCCAAGGATGAAATTATGTTGTGACGCATTTGTCTATTGCAGACAATTCTGTTTCAGAAATCAAATTTACTAGATCATACAAAGTAAAAGAGTACAAATATTAAGTATGTTTCTGTGGAAAAAAATTGATTAAGCTCACTTTTTCCCAATTAGTGATCAGATCATAAAGTTTTTTTAGATAATTAGGACACATTTATTACATTGCCTGTATTTAATCATCATGTGAATAATTAATAGAAAATAAACTACTTTAAAATCAGCACTTTATCATACCATGAGGTACAAAACACTGTGTGCTATATATTTTGATCTCAAATTAAGGAAGATTAAACTAAACATTTTATTAAGAAATCTGTTATGTGAAAAGATCATTTGATTTAATCTTTATTTTTGTTTTTGTTGTCAATCATTGTATATTTTTTAAGTCAATAATTAATTTAAAGTTGTTCCAATGAAAGTATTTGATTTAATGTTATATTCAGTGTGAGACTCTGTTGACCTAAGAATAAATCTCAGTCAATATATATTGATATATTTAATGTGTAAATAAAATGAGTGTCAAAAATCTGGTTCCATAATTGAATTGATACCATATATAAATGTTGTAATTTCTTTATGATTAATTATTAACTTAACCTTATGTTTTACCATTTACCTGTGGTTTTCTATTTATGGCTCCTCAATATTAATAGCATGAAGTAGTTTAATGTTGCATGTTTCAGTGTATGTGTTTGTTTGTCACAAGCAAATACTGGGGACTACAACCATACAGAGTATGTACTAGTCAGCTTACTGTATGTTTACTCTTTCTTAAATGGGCTTTATATAAATGTGGTATCTAATGTAATTGTACTATAGAAATGTAAAATAGGTACATTTGTTGTTGTATTACCTTTTTTTGTAAGTTGATACCACAAAAACACTATTTATTTATTTTTATATTTTAAAGGACTAATTCAGAAATTTGTAATTATTTGTATATCTTATTTCTATTTCTTATAATAAATTAACATTTAAATAGATTGAGGTATACTTTTAAAAATTGAGTAAATGTTGTCGCATAGCAGTAAAAATTAATTGAACCTCATCATATTATTTAAAGTTATTAACATTATTGTTTCTGTTAGGTTATATTCAGCCAAAGTTCTGATCTAATGGAACGCCAATCAAGTATGGCATCTTCAACTGAGGAAGTGTCTGGTCCAAATAATGATTTATCAATAGGATCAAGGCGTGATGAAGGTGCTACAGACCAGTTCAAAGTTTTCAAGGATTTTGACTTCCTAGAATATGAAAGTGAAAGTGTTGAGGTAAGGTCTTAAATTAAAATAATATATTTCTCATTACACAAAGTATACAAATAATTGTAAGTACTTATTTCTTCAGGGTGAAAGCACAGACAATTTTAATTGGGGTGTGAGGCGAAGACCACTCAGTGATGGTGAAACTGACAGGGATCACAGTCTTCCACCTAGCTTAAGTGAAAAGACACCAATACCAAGTAAAAAGATGGTAAGTGAAGCACTTTCATAACTTGCAGCGACTCATTTTAATTATTTCAAATATGTTCAAATTAATTTTATAGCAAGGTGTTGCAGAAGAATCCTCAGATGATGAAATTGGTTCAGAATCCCCTTTAGATGAAGTAGTTGTAGCTCCTGAATTCAGGAGTGGAAATTCTGTGAGTGGTAATAGCTCTTATCCACCTTCATCATTAATTTTGAGAGAACATCGTGAAAGACACGATTCTGGGACTCGCTCCGATACATCGTGAGTAATAAATCTTCATAATGAAGTTTGTCACTTCTTTTACAATTTTGAGCAAGTTTATTGGTCTTCATATTGTAAGATTTATTTTTAGATCCTTCTCATTCTGAGACTTCTTGCTAATATTTATGATGAAATATTAGTTTGTAATGCATTTATCACGAAAAATGATTATTTATTAATTGTCTCACCAATAGTGGCTCAAGCGCAGGAGATTTAGGGGATGTAACTCCTTGTAATGCATCTCCAAATTTATCGGCAATGACATTCCATACCATCATGCGAGATGATACAGAAGAAACTTGGAGAGCACAAATCCAGAGTTTACTAAACCAGTTTCCTGTTTCACCAGTCGAACTGTTTCAGCTATTACATAGGCTGATTAGAGTAAGTGGTTTCATTTTTTTTCTAATAAAATAGAGTGTCAAAATGGGGACTGATTTTAAGTGCCAATTTGGTAGTAAATTAGAAAATTAGTCTTTACATATATATGACATTGACTTTTATAAACTTTGAAGTATTATATTTAAATGTCTGTATATTTTTTACTTTTCCTTAGTTTAATCCTAATTTATCATTTTTGCAGGATGTCACAACAAAAGCAGTAGAATTAACTAATGAAAGTTGTAATTATTTAATTACTGATAGTTCAACTGCTCCAAGTACATTGTTGGGTTATAGACTGCAAGGTGTTTCTGAATTACTAAATTCACGTGTTGACATTCCATATGTATGGGTGAATTCAGATTCTCTTTCTAATACCAGACTTAATGAATCCCTTCGCTTTGGTATGTTAGAAATACAGGAGCATTGGGAAACATATTTGGATCGGAAAGATCATGCTGTTGAGGTTTGTTGATACTTGATATAGTTACTAAGGTCCATTGTTTAATACATATTCTTGTTATCTTTGAGAAAAAGTTTGACTTAAATTCACATTTTGTTTAGATTACTTGCACGTTTTTCAGTTAATAAAGTTTAAATTCCCAATAATTAATTGCACCAGAGATCAGTAGATGAAGCACAATATAATTTTACCATTTGCTTCACATTTTTTTCTGTGAACAAAATTGCATAATTGTAATTGTTAAATTGATATTTTCATTGTTAAATATTGTCTCTTTCAGTGTGCAGATGCTGCTAAAGCTTCTTTCAAGCTCCACATGCTAGGAGAAAGCCAGTCAGAGCTAATGGGAAATGAAGATATATTAATATTAGAAATGGGACGCTCTCTTTACAAGTTGCATTTCCAGTTGCGTCTACTTATTGAATCCGCTCATAAAATGGTTACTGCATTCCTTGCAGTAGCTCATAGTTGCAAGGTAAGTGCTGTTATTCATTAAATTTTTAAGTCTATTTGCCCATTTTTCTTTGAAATACTGAAATGTTGTTTCAGCTCCAAGATATGTCTGCTGAAATTACTTCTGTGAAAACCAGTTTACTGAAAGTGTTAGAAGAAAGTGCTGAATCAGATCATGGCACTCCCACACCCACTCCTTCACCAGTACCAGGAAATGATGAAATAGAAACAACTCTCGTAGAACTTATTCAAGCTGAAAACTGGGCAGCTGCATTACGTCACGTGAGACATAACAGGTATGTTACATAATATAACTTGTTCCATATTGTAATTTTAATCAATATTGCCTTACTAATAAATAATTCGTATGTGTGTAATAGGGGTATATGGAGTGGAGAAATATTCCCTTGCATTCAGTATGATGAAGATATCATTGGAATCTTAAATGTATTTTTCAAATATTTATCACATGGAAAACCAGGTCAGTGTTCCCATTATTGAATATTTATCAATTCAGAAATGAATTGTAACATAATGAGATAGGAAAGATGTCATTTGTAAAAAAAAATGTTAAATAAATTGCTGTTGTTATTTTCTTTCAGATACGTTTGTGGTAACTCGAAGTGAACAAGACATGAATGAAACTTTTGGTCATTTAATGGAAAACTTATATCTAGTCCTCAAGGCAGTAAATAATTTAGAATCCCACCTTAAAGATCATGGAGAAACAATGCCATGCAAGACTGACTGTTAACTGCATATCCCATTATTTATATTGTGTATGTATACAATAGTTTGCTTCATTCATTTATGATGACTTTACTTCATTAGTCAATGTGATACTGTTGTAGATCAATTTGTAACTTATTTACTGTTTTTTTAAAAAAAAATTGTTGTAGAATATTTATATTACATTTCAAGTTCTCTGTGAATCTTTGTATATGATTAAAAATAAAGCACAACAATGTTCTGTAGCAAAATTCACCAATTTTTATAGTATAAACATTCACATTTTTTAACTGAACTCTAAACATATTTCAATTTATTCAAAAAAGATTATTCACACAAGATTAAAAGTGAATATCAGCATAGAGGGAGAAGAGACCATGGCCGATGAATGAATAGATTTGTGAACATGAGCCCACAATGTCATAACCAGCCAAGAGGATGAGACAGGCAAATAGCAATAAACTGCAGCCTGACAGCACCTCAAAGCAAACAGTATATTGTAGCACAGTATTTTAATCACATGTCTTTGATTTTAAAAGATCGAAATTCAGCAAGAATATTCTAACTCGGAGACAGGTAGGCAAGAAGTTGGAATTCCCCAGCACCAGGGTGTTTGATTGAAAATGTGTCTGTCTGCAACTACAAAAAAATTAGGCTTGTTTTGCTGAAGGGAGATTCACCCTTCAAAATTTCCCAAATTTCTCCTTGTAGTATGATTCAGCTAAAAGATTCCTGCGCTAGGCAGAGGGCGAAAATAGATTGTCAAACACACATTACATGGAATGATGCTTTCCCTTGGAGAAGGGGAAAATAAGAGTTAAGCTCGGAGGTGATAACACAAAACATGAGAGTTGATGAATTCATTGAAAGGTAAGGAAGGGGAAGGGAACAGGAAGCTGAGGAAGTAGGAGAGAAGATAGAGATGAACAATTATTAATTCAGTGTTTATCGAGAGTTGAAAGGCAGAGGAGCATTGTAGCTATTGAACCTGGGCTTTCCTCAATTGCCGCTCCAGACTTCTTCCATAAACAGATGGTAAATCCATAACCTAACCTGGATGTGTGAGAGTGGAAGAACGAATACTATGCAGAGCATCCAGAATTGCTGAGAAGATGAAGCAGGTTCGTCATTAATGTGAAATATCTGCTGTTCATTGAAATTTAAACAACCATCCCATTTAACAAATATATATAATTGTAAATAGTGTCTGAGACCCACTAAAGGAATGTTTTTTTATATAAATGATTTTTTCTTCTCCTTGCAGTATGATTCCTTTTCCATAAAAACCTTATGCTTTGCTGACCATGTTGTAGTATTAGGGGAATCAGAAGAAGGCTTGGAAACCATAATAAATGGCATGAACGGAGTCTTGGAGAAGGTGTTCAATATGAGGATTGATAGAGGCAAAACCTAGGTAATGGATTGTAGTATGGGATATGGTAGAATAACAAATGGTGTTTAGATTGGGAAGTGATATTTTGATGGAAGTTAAGGAATTCCGCTACTTGGGAGTAGTGTAATAACTAGGGGTGGTAGAAGTATAGTAAACATAAAGAGAAAGATAGCACAGGCAAGGAAGGCTTTCATGAAAAGAGGTATTTACTTACGGGTAATATATGTGTGAATATTGGGTGTTTCCCAATTTTGGTGAGAGTTGCTGCATGGGGTGGTGTATTTCCCCGGTGGTTGGAACTGTGGATAAAGAGATTTTGAAATTCTTCCTGAGCCAGGAATAGCAGCGATGGCGGCTGTGATCTGGAGAGAGGACGACCCAATTAGGAGGAAGGAGCTGGAATATGCACTAAGCCGACACGGTGATTACCCATGTGACTCTTTGCCGATTTTCTGTACTGCCGGGTCCTAGCAGATTTTTTGTATAACATTCTGATCTATGAGAAGGCCCATAATATACGACCCTGAGTGTAGAGTTAGAAAATTGTTAGTTTTAAGAATTTGTATCATTTTTTTGTGTAAATATATTAGTAGTTTTAATTGAGAAAGAAGTGCTGGCATAAAGATCAAAATTGTAATTATTAATATAAATATGTTTATTGATCAAGTAAATTGTTTTATTATTTTTATTACAAAATATTAATAATATATTAATATTCCAAACAAAATAATGAATACCTCCCCACACACACATATTCGTTACAGTATATAAAAGCGTTATTTCATGTCAAGTGGCCTAATTTGAAGAACGATCTCCTCGCGACCGTTTCAGATTTTGATGAAATTTTTACGGTGCATCTATGAAGTCTTTGATGCACTTCTGCAAAATTTCAGTTCGAGATATGCATTTCTGGCTGGGATACGGACTTTTTCGTGTAAGTCTGTCGTTCGTTGATGTCAGCGTCGTCTAAAGAAATGCCACTTTTGATCTATATAATTCATTTCATTAGTTTCCAACCGGCATTTTTTCTTGAAGCTCCTCCAAAACTGAGGGGAGAACGGGGGCGCCTATGCACATAATCCCTTGCGGAAAGGGTCGTGCACCCTTGGGAAGGCAAGAAGAGAAACCATGCCGCCTCGAGTCCAACTCCAGTGTGTGTTAGCCTGGGACGTGGTCATGCTTTCGGGGCCTCCGGTTGTACCAATTTCCCCGAAGAACGGCATGCGTATAGCTCCTTTCGGTTCAGGGCAGTTGCACATGCCATTTATATGGCCCTTGAAACTTGTCTGCCCATTCCAGCGAACCAGAGTGAGCTTTGAAGCTAGGTGTACATCCTGATACTAACGGCATAGGGTAAGAACGCTTGGAAGTCGGCTCACTTGTTGCTTGTACGGGCAAGAGCATATTGTCCGACGCTTGTTAAAGGTTACGGTGCACAGGATATCAGCGCCCGTACTATTGAACCTTTCACGGTGAAAGATGTCTTCTTCGAGGAGGAAAACTGATGCCTCCATTTTTTCCTCGGATTGTCTTCTATAATCATAGAAACAAACAAAATAGAGCAATTTCTTAACGTCGTTTACATATAAAGTTTATGTACTATGAAAGATAACAATTTATGCAGTCAAATTATATATTTTTATTTGTAAATTATGGATAGCTTTCGGTATCTTTCGTCATATACATTAAATAAAATATTGCAATTATTACAGACTAGCTATAACCCCTGCTACTTCGTTCGCGCGGAACTTGGATGCCCGGAATTCTTTAAGGTCGTATATTTAGGTTACGTGTACCAATCTATTATGAAAACCATTATTTTTATCAGATTAGCAGCTGAAACTAAAAAGGAACATATGTTGAAAGTCCCGTATCTGAACTAACAATTGTCTCAATAACAATGCCGTGATCTCCAACAAAACTTCAGTTGCAACAATAGTCGGAGTGAGAATGCTCGCCCCCACATGCTGCCAAAATTCTATTGGATTGCATTGATTTTTTATCTTGATTACGTTTCAATGAATTAATTCTCTGGTCCAACAATTCAGTAATAAAGTAATGACAGTCAAAGAATTGTATTTGAGCTGCTTTCATTAAAGATCGGCAAGTACATCGTTAAATATGTTTACAAATTGGGATGTGTCATCTCGTATAACAATTTAATCCCAAATGCATTCATTTTTCCTTAAGTGAATCGAAGTTCCTTCAGTGCTGTCCTTACAATACGACTAAGTCTCAATATGCCATTACCGCGTTCAGGGCCGGATTTACATGAAACGAGGCCCTAGGCTATTCTACTTATGAGGCCCTTTCACCTCTCATTTTTACGTTTGTAAATTATATGAGAGATAATAAAATATACCTTTACTGTGAAATATATCAATATGTTAAATGAAACATGTCGTGATTGGTTCTAACCTTTATAAAAATGTGGCACGGATAATAAATAAAAAAAGTCGTGACACTTATTTTGGCATTTATTCTCAGCACCATATATAGTACTTGCAACAGTAACTAACCAAACATAACACAAAACATTTAAAAAGAAACAAAATTCAAGTACGAAAATAAAATACAAAAAAATGATATTTTCTATCAAATTAAATAATATATATTCAATACATTTAAGATTAAACCAAATTCAATTCATATAAATTTATTTCAAAATAATTCGCATTTAAAGTTTAAGTATGAATTATTATGAATTTTAAGTCATAAACTAAACCAAAAATGGAACTTGATGTAAATAAAATCCGGATCACAAAAAAGAAAATATCATATTTTATATCATGTTAAATTTTATGTTAATAGTTATTTTATTTAAGAACTGATTCAATCCAAGTATACATTTAAAACGGAATAGTAGATTATAAGAATTTATTTCTTAACTATTTCACACAGAGTTCTTCTATAAGTTCTGAATGTCTCATTTTCGATACACAAAATACTCGATAAAGACAACCTCGCCTGGGTCATTGTGCTTCATAATTGATTTTTGATATTTTTAAATCTTCAAAAAGTACAATTAGTGACTATTAAACTGCGAAACAGCCGCAAGATTGATTGAGAAGGCCACTTGAATATTTTCTTTGAATATTATTTGATACAAGCCTGTATGCGACAATGTGGAATTTTTTGAAGGCCTCTTATATTTGTGGAAATGAAATTGTTCTTCAGTAACATTTTGGTTGACATCTTCTGGGTATTCTTGCATTAACAGCTCAACACCTCTTTGAAGTTCTACCTTTGATAATGTAAGATTGGCAAGAAAGGAAAATATTTTCATTACATCATCATAAACAGAAGATCTTCTTCCTAAATTTGATTATAGTGCATCTAATATAGGAATAAATGATTTAATCCTAATTTATCTCTTGAAGAGAGTTCGTCTAAGGCATCAGGGTCAGATGAATTTTCGTAATTCCCTTGCCTTTTAATTTTTATTATCCTTCTGGCGTTCTATATTCAGTTTTTTGCTTGTTGCTTAAGTGCATCAAAATCTTCCCTAATTTCCAAATATCCAAAAGTGACCTGTACCAATCTGCACAACTGCTAAGTAAAATATTAGGGCTTTAAAGAATTTTATTTACTCTTGAAAAATGTCTCAGTGTTTTAAAGTTCACAGTTTTTAGAATATTGTAATTTTAATGTTGCTAACAATTTGAATGTAGGCCTCTCTTGTTCTTGAGGTCCTAGGCTGAAGCCTAGATAGCCTATAGGAAAATCCGGCCCTGCCCGCGTTTCTCTCTGGTTTTCATTCGATAATCTGTTAAAACTTGCAACAATATGGCCCCATTCGGTGGCGGCTGGTGCATATGTGCTCATGTGCTACAACACATTAATTATTTGTATCGTAATTTTAAGAACCTTTAACAGCTAACTCAAATCAACATTTAACAAGATACTCATTCTGTGTAGTTATGTGGGCATTTTTGTGCAGCAAAAAAGTAGTTATACGCAATTTTGATACATTGACACAGACACTCCTGATTTTCTGTGTTAGGAAACGGCGACTTCCTTCGTCGACACCGATACCTGAGGTCTTTCTTCCAAGAGTTCGAGTCTGGTGATTACGTAGTCGTGCAATGGCACCTGAAGTCAGTCTCGCCGCCTACTCTTCTTTCCTTCTATGATGCTATTTGACCAGTGACTATAGATATAAAGACAAATTTCTCTCGTTGCTGATAGATCAACTATTCTTGCCTCCCTCATTCTGATGCTACGATCCAGACTGACTTGTTGCTTCTCGTGGTCCAACTCCCATACTATCTCCTTACATTCTCAATCCTCAAAGATTAGCGTCAGTCTCTCTACCTCGTCTCCTCTCCACCTTGCTTCTTCAAAATTCCATTACAGACTCTCCACTCCGTCTCCTCTCGCCCTCCTGCCCAACTCATTTCCCCCGCTGACTTTTTCTCTATCTTGTCTCGTCTCAGGCGACCTATTCTCATGCCCCTGCCATAAGGGTGGATGCCATATCACATGACTCCGCTGCTCCAATCAAATTCCCAGCTTGGCCTGCGTTGGTCATTGATTTCGTGGAGGATGAAATAGCCTTCGAAATTCCCGAGGTGTTTAACGCCCTGATCAGGTAACTTCTACTTATCCCCTTCAGTTAGGACATTACAAGTTTCGAGTCGTTCATCCCCGCCTAATCGGCGTGCGACTGGCGTGTTATCGCTGTCTGTCTGGCACTATTAAGGAATTTCTCAACAAAAGTAATTCTGAGTATCACCACTTATTGAATAAACGCATTAAAGACACACGCAATTATATTCGTGAAAATAATTTCGAGGGTTGATGTAGCACATAATAAGCTAAAATTAAAATAAGTCCTTACAATTTTTGTGTAGTTAGTAAATTGTATGTTGCTTGTGTTAGCCTACATAATAATCTCAATTGAATAGGCTGAATTTTGTATGATAATTCTTTTTAAGAAGTAATCGGACTTGTGTGTCCAGCACTGAGGAATATTCTTCTTTCCTCAACACCAACAGATTATTTTAGTGTTCACAACGTAGACATCTTTAATTTTTTGCTTAGAAAATAGAAAACCCTTACAACACTATCCTTCAATATGCTTTCGAGACATATTACGATACTAAAGTTTGCTATTATCTGTGTACATTAACATCTTTGCTTAGGCTTTAAATTTTAGAGGTAAAGTCGAATATTATTGTAGGTTATGTATGTTTCTTAAAGTGTGAGGTTTTTCCCAATGAACGACCCGTGAACAATTTATACTTTGTGTGTTTCGTTTGCAATGTTGGCTTATGTTTCCTATTTACGATTATAGTTTGCAATTTTTGTGTTATTTTCATAACCGCTCGTTTATATTCTTACAATCATGAATATATCTGAGGATGATATACTGCGGTCAGTTGACTTACTGGATCAGTCAGTGAATCCTTCAAATAGGTCTCTACGGTTATTTCGAGAAAGCACACCACGAAAGCTTCTTGCGAAACACAAAAAAGGTATTTTGGTTGACGTTATCTTCAATTAATTGTGTTGCACATAATATATTATTGTTAACTTTATGGTAAATGTTCGCAGCTCTTGCAGATTCAAGTTTGAATTTATCTGGTAGAAGTTTTTATGACCCGACATTGGACCCCGAAGAACTAAGCCTCTTCGGTTTGAATAAAACTACATTTGCCGAAACATCGATCCGGGAATTGGATTGTATGTAAAATTTTGTTAACCTCGTACTTTTGTGTTTTTTGTAACGTCAGTATAACTCAAAAATAAATTGTTCTAAATGAGTACTGCCTTGTCCTTTTGTGTAGAATTTAGGATCATGTTGAACTGTCAAAATAATTGATATAGACAGAAAATACACAGAGAATCATTGGCTTACCTGAATTTGAGGACTGATATAACAATGACAGTAAGAAATATTTAACATTTTCTGAGTCTTATAGCATCCTTCTGCAGGAGAGAATATTTCTCTAGTGTGAGGTGCGGTAATTCCTTCTGAGAAGCCTTTACGCACCTGAAAATTTAATATTTTCTTCCTATAATGGTGAAACTGGACATGAATGAAAGTACAAGTCTTCCCCAATCATTCGTGAAGCATTGTATTAATTAGCATATGCATTGATTGTTGTGATTATACATAAGTTAAAGGTGTGTCACAAATATATATTTTTTTAAGACAAGTGTCAATTGAACCAAAAAGTAGCGACCTCTATAAAGTAATACTATTTCTTTCCTTTATCCTCTCTTTTGAATATATTTAATAGTGAACAAAACATGTCTCTGTACAGATTTTGTGGTGAGATGGTACATAAATTATTCCATTTCAACAATTTGTTTGTTTGTATAAATTTGTGAATTGGCTTTTATTTTCCAATTTAGTTGCAGATTGCCTCTATGCAAAGTTTCTAGAATGCATGCAAAGTCATGCTTCTGATAGAAGATTGTTTGATACTGTTGCTGATTTCATACAGAATTGCCAAGATGCTATTGATTTGTTGAATGAACATGAGAGCAAAAGATCAAAAGTTACATTTAAGGTACAGTTAAACATATTTAATGTTTTTTTATTTATTTATCTGGTACGTAAGTTGTCTGCAAAACATTTGTCTTAACAGGAAATGGTTTACATCAATTTTAAAAGGTTGAGGCAAGTAATTATGTTGCTCAGGAATTACATTTTTATTTAAATACTATTTTCTTCAATGATGATTGCACTGAACTCTTGTCCTGTAGTTGTGGTGTAAGGCAATTCAAATGTGTAATAATTTCTAGAATAATTCTACCTGGATTGAAGACGAGCGTAACACATGGCGTCTTGTTTATTGCTTATACCAAAATAGACTGAGCACACAACAACATTCTGAAGCAGACTCATTACAAGTTGGATCTGTGAGGAAACTTAGTGAGAAAGAAATAGTTGAAGAATTATTTAAAAATGATTCTGTTATAAGAGAGGTGTGTATTAATTTTAAGAATAATTTATGAACTTTTGGTTTGCTTGGGCAATGCTAAAATATATGCAGTTCCATTCGTGGTTGCAAATGGCAATTTAATTGATATGCTGGTTGCTTTCTCTTCAGAAAAAACTTCAAATTTTTCAAAAACTATTGTATTGTAACTATTGTATTTATTAAATTATCATTAAGAAAAGTTTCTTAAAAGCTCATAATTGGATTATTGTCCTCTTACAAATAAGACATTCTTTTACTTACAGTGCCAACTAGTTATTGATTGGTTGGAACAAAATGCAGCTGATCAACGTAGAGAAGAGCCTGGTTTACTGAAATTTTTCACAGATAAGACAGTTTCTTGGGAGAACACACTTCATTGTTTACAGGTAATCTATTTCTCAACAATCTGTTGTAGATAAAATTATTTCTTAAATTATAATTCCTGGATTAGAAGTAGGGCATTTTACAAACTTGGTTAACATAATGTAATCATTAAAATTGTTTTGTATGACTTAGTTCTGTAAATATATAATTAATTTTTATTTGTCCAAATTTTAGAACAAAAATAAAGGAATTGCATATAGTGGTCCAGAAAATCTTGTTACTCAACTTGACCCTGATGCTCCTTTCAGACAACGAAAGCTTTTGCATCCACTAGATGAGGTGGGTGAATATGTTTCTGCTCAATTTTTTAAAATATATTTATTAAGTATATTTTTATATTGAAGTTAATTCTAGTTCTTTTGCATCCTCAAACTATTTATTCAATGTTAATATTACTGATAAGGGTTGTGGTGGTCAGGTGGACTCTTAGGTTTTACAATCTATTCTTTTGGTAAATTTTAATGTGTTCACCACATGAATTTTTGGGTAGAGTTCAACTTATTGAAAATATCAAATTGATTCATTTTGATCATAAATATATTCTCCATAATTTAAGTAATCAAACTATTAACAACAATTCTGTCAGTTAATTTATTATCAAAAAATTTAAAGAACTATTTTCATAAATTACATTCTTAGCATATTAACTTGCTCCAAATAGCCGCATGGACTGACAGGTTAACCATTAGGAAAATTACATGTTGAAACTTAAATTTAATTTTAACCCCATAAAAATTATGCAAATAATAATTTATGTACCCAGAATTTCAATCTAAAAAACGAAATTACCACGTCAACATGAGAACATTGGGCATATAATGTGGTTGGGCTCTTACTGTGGGATGACTTGTTGGCTGCTCCGTCTTGAATACTCTTACTGTGATGGAGGAAGACAATGAAGCCAGGATCCCCGGTACTGTGACATCCTCTAATGGTCTCTGAGCGGTCTGCCGGATACTTAATATCTAATGTCTACTACATGTGTCTTGTTCTCATAGTGTTAGGTGGATCAAAAGTAACCTGTGGGCCAGAAATTGTTGCACATGTTTTATTTGTATTAATTAGATAATAGGAAATGCCATTACTCTTAAATATATTTTGTAAACTGTACATAACATAATAGTCATATTCTGTGGATCCTTCAATGAAGCTATGCTTCAAGGATATGGAATCAGTCAAATAGTTTTATGTAACATTATTTTTTACATTACACTATTAATTGGATAATATTATATCCAGTAGCACATGCAAACTATTTACATTTATTTACTGTAATGCAATCAATAATTATATTGATCTACAAATTTCTTTACAGAATAGAAGGAATGGTTAAGTAGACAAGTGGCTAATTCTATTTTAAATTTGTTTGGTTCATTTTGGAGATGTTTAATGTGTGGGGGAAACTTGTTGAACACTGTTTTGTCTAGTATATTGTACAGATTTTGGTGTTATTGGTAATCTCATCCATTCTATATTAAAGTTATTTTTAAATCAGTGTACATCTGAGTTTGTAGTGTATACATTTTTATTGTTGATCATAAAGAGCATTAATGAAAGAATGTACTGTCTAATTTTTTGAAAGATCCTTGACAAGATGTTCTTGAGTGACCTCACGTATTATTATAATGACTTTTTTTATTGTAAATACCTTTTCATTTTTTGAAGTGTCATACCAAATATAATGCCAAAGACTATACAGAATTGAAAATATGCATTATATATTAATTTTTGTGTATCCATATAATTAGATATAACTCTTCCAGCGTTCTTAATAGTTAATTAATATGCTTTTTCCCTTACTGTTTATTGTTTACAGAAAGTCATAAAATGTTAATATACTTGGTCAAATATATTTCCTTATTTTTATGTACTAGGTTTACATATTGTAAAGAAGCATTAGTTCATTAGAATTGTATAAAATTGGTTTTTCTGAAATTAAATGATAGACCATTGTCAGAAAACTATCAAGCAATTGATTTAATACATTATTAGCTGCTTCATTTAATGTATCCCTGTTACTTATTAAAATAATGTATCATTTACAAACAGTACACCTTTTGAAAATGTATATAATATTTTAGTATATCATTTATATAGATTAGGAATAATAGAGGACTTACACGACTGAGCTGCTTCTTGACATTTATTTTGTTTCCATACTAAAGACATGGAAAATTACAAATATAATGATATTTTAATTTGTGATGAAGTTATATGTTAGATAATGGGATATAAATATTGTATTAATTTGTTTTAGTTTTGAATGTCTTTGATAATAACAGTGATGTAAATCAGTGACCCATTCATTTATTTTTACAAATAGGAGGATGACAAGCTTCTCTCTATGACAATGTTCCATGAAATACGATGTGGACGTTTGGATGAAGCACAAGTTCTTTGCAAACACTGTGGATGTTATTGGAAAGCAGCCCTGTTAGAAGGCTGGCGACTTTATCATGATCCTAATTATAATGCAGACCCAGGTCCAGATGGAGAAAAACTACCTGCTGAAGGAAATCGTAATAGGTTAGTTTTTATTATTTTCTCAAAAGAGGTGTAGAAACCCTGATAATTAATTTAATACCAACATGCATACTAATGGCATCATACTTTTAAAACTATGTACAACACTTTATCTTGAACTTGACATTTTACAGCTAATGTTTTTGTTGCACAAGTAACCGTAGGGTTCTAACTGGGTGAGAGAAGGCTTAGCCGTTAATTTCAGTAGCAGTCACTGCCCTCTTTGTTAGGTACAAATGTTACTTATGTGGAAAATACACCAGGAAAACCTCTCCCTTGTAGTTTATTGATAACAATGTAATATTCATTACAAGTTTCCTTTATGTGTTACAATATATAATAAATAATGAAATGTAAACACACTTGAAAACTGGCTATACAAACCATGTGCTTTGAAATCACAATGGGTATGGGTTCAATATTGGAAGTTCGAGGACATCTGTGCAGTGCAATGATATTGGAGACAGGAACACCAAACTATACCACCAACACACTTGTGTATCGCTGGCCTTCACAATAAGTTCGAAACTGATGGAACGTTTAAGGATGTGCATAAGATCGGGTTGTCAATGCACAGCAACAGGTGAAGATTCTTAATGTGTTATATGCATTCGAATGCTTACCACAGAAATCTATGTAATAATGTGGCCTGATGAGGCACAGTTTTAAGTGAATGGGGCGGTAAACAGGCAGAACTGTGAACTGGGCCCCACAAAATTTACATTTTTTCTTTGTCAGTGGCCAATGTACCAGAGGATTTAATGACCGGAGCAGGCTATCATCAAGGGGACAGATTGGACTTTCTTTTTTAAAGTACAGTTACTGGCATGGAAATGCTGAAGCCATAAATTTTACCATCCATTCATGCTCTGTTTGGTGAGTAACTTTTTTCTTCCAACAAGATGGTACCCCTCCCATTTTCATAGGGACATGTGCACCCATATGGATAACATAGCACCAGGCCATTGAATTGGATGAGGGGTTCCAATGAGTACCCTGCATGTTTACCCGATTTTACCCTACTTGACTTTTACTATGGGGTACCCTGAAAAACGTAGTATATAGCAGGAACCCTCACAATCATTGCACCTTGAAATTGAATGGCACCTTGACTGTATTGAATCGTGCTCAGAAGTGTTTGGAGGCTAGCAGTTTGAACACTAATTGGTTTACTTTGATTCATTATAATTCAGCTGATAATATATAAGCTATGCTTTATCAAATTTTGTGTACACATATCATATGTACCAATAAATAAAATTGAAGTGTCTGTCTATCTGTACGCTTGTCTCGAATTAGCTCCAAAACGACTCAATGGATTTCAGTGAAAATTTGAGGGTTTAAAACAAAGAGATGTAGCTTATATATTTGTGCATATTTCATTTCAATAATGGTATTAATATAATGTAAATAGTAATTTTACAGGAAGGTTTCTTGGTATAAGCGCATTGAAGTCTCCAGGAAGTGGATTTGGATTGATCTTGAATTCTGCTCTGAAACAACTGAACGGATTTCTATGAAAATTTCAGGAATTGAAACAGGAATTTTATTTAAATTTTCATGTTTTTCATTTCGATATCTTGCAGAGTTCGGAAGATATTAAAGTAAATATAGTAAATGGATTTATATCCATTGAATTGCTGTGCGAAAGGAGGTGTGAAATAAGCTGAGTTAAAAGTCCTATTAGGCGTTCCTTTACCATTCATCCCACTTACTGTGTTTATTATAAGTGTAATTTTTGCAGCATGGGAGAGAACAAGAATTCTCACTCCATCTATTGTTGCACCATAATTAACCTATTGTTGGCAGAGAACTAACTCCCTGAGAAATAATAAACTATTTTTGTTCATTGATATGATGTACACATAATTGGTTTAATTTTTCACGTCAGGAAACTTAATATTTAGTAATTGCTCATTTTTAAAAGCAAATAAAATAAATAATATTTATCCCAATAAATATAAATGAAGTTTCTGTCTGTCTGGAAGTTTGTATTGAGTTGGCTCCAAAACGTGACCTATTCAAAATTTTAAGGTTTGCTGTGAAGTGATCATAAATAAATGGTACCATACTTTTTACATATTCAATGAATTCAACTTTATCAAAATACTTAGCCTGTTGTTTCATTTTTAAGGCAAAATAAAAAGAGCTATTTCCATGTGAACAATGTTGTGGGCATAACTAGTATATATATTTATTTATTTGTATTCCCATTTGCTTTTTCAGAGACATGTGGAAGGTGATGGCGTGGAACCTGATTGAGAAAGGGCAAATTGATCCCTACATGCAAGCTTGCATTGCAGCTTTTTGTGGTCATCTTAATGGACTTCTACCTGTTTGTAAAACGTGGCCTGACATTTTGTGGGCATATTTTCGTGTTGTTGTTGATATCCGTGTTGAAAAAGAACTAAGAGCTTCATCTACTCGTTGTTACATTCCTATGCCTGAAGATTATTGGAATAACTTGTAAGCAAATGAAATATAATCGACTGTAATGTAACATTGATCTGAAAATATATGATATACATTATTATAAGCATAAATTTGACAATTAACAGGCAAACATTACTAAAAAGTGATAAATTCTTCATGGTTGACCAACTAGCTTAACATCTTACTGTAATGGTTTTAGTTCTTAGAGGAAGATGCTAAGCTGGACAGTCCAAGACCAGCCATCACTCAGAATATATTTCCCACATTCCTGATGAAGGGAGCTGTTGCCTGCAAAATCTTTTGGAAACCTCAATCTCGTCATTTGTGACTTAAACTTATTGTGTTACTGATTTTGGCATTTTCACTTCCTTACTTTCATTTATATATAATGCATATAATAAACTAATTTGTAAAATAAAAATGGTTAAACAGCAGTTGATTTACCTTAAATCAATAGTAGGGGTTGCTAGTCTAGGAAGCAATAACATTTCAAAGTCCTTGGGCCACTTCAAGACTGTACCCTGGTGGTCAGCTGCTGAAGTAATTCATTTTATAGGAAAGTGGGAGCAATGTGACAATGTCACATATTCTTTACTTACTTTATTTAAATTCAGTATTTTAATTCAGTTTTTGTTCTTTTTAGGAAATCTATTGAAGATGTGTTTGTTGCGTTGCCCAATGTAAATGAGAACAATATTAAGAAAGATATGTTATTGGAAAGACCAATGTACTTCATTCAAAAGATGATTATTCTCAATCAAGTCGCTCCTCTTATGGAGTCTGTAGAAAATTTGCTTGACAAATGTGGACCTCAATTTCTTCGTTTCTTGGCTCATCTTGTCCTCTTCTATAGACTATCAGGACTATCTAGAAGGGAAGATATTGGTGATTTAATTCTTCAAGCTTATATTAAGGTGATACTTTTATTAGTATGCATATCACATTATTATGAATGTCTAGTATCTTTTGCATAACATCAGTGTTTTTAATGAAATTTTCAGCTTTAAGTAAATTAATGAAAACTATCGAAATTGTTGCTACATAAAATGCCAATGTTTCTTGAATAATTTCAGTCCTGAAATTCCACCCTTCACCCAAATAGCAATTTAATTTTATATTCAATTCATCTTTATGGGTTTAACAATGTTTCTTTTTCGAAATGTGCAAAGTGCATTTTTATTCCATTTCAAAAGACCTGCTATAGAAGGTTCCATCAGTACATATAATTAACTACCAGTGCAGAAATGTCAAACATTTTTTAAAATCTTACAGACTATATGTTTATACACTAATCACATAATTGTTTTGATATTTCTCAAAAGTGGTTTCATAGTTTATCATTTAATGTAATTAATTTACTTATTTATTTTTGTCATCAGCTGTTTAGAAGTCTGATGTGAGATTTTCTGGCTATTATATTTATCAACTAGATGGGGATCCAGCGTTGCCTGGGTATTATTTTATATTATCCCAGGACATTACTTAATTCTTGGCCATCACATGATTAAACCGGCACCAAAAACATCACAATATTAACCCCCTTGCAACCAAACTTTAATGTATAATGTGCAGCAAGATTTTTCTTCATGTTTAGATTTTGGTTAAAGCTAAATTGAAGGCTTATAATAAATCCATGCACATAAGTTTCATCGAAAAGTGTTTTATGTAAAAGATAGAAAAATAACATCAGAATATTTTCTAAGCTTTATTAATAAATTTGTGGTAAAATACAAAGTTGCTTTTGCGTGACAATACCTATCCTTAAGAAAAAAGAAATTAAATATATCTGTGTCAAAGTGGGCTTCTAAAGAAAAAAAATTCTAAAGGGAGAAACACTTACAGCAAATTCTATATCAATATAAGAATAACCTGGTCGATAAGAAGTACTAATGCTCTCTCACACCATCACACCAGTGTGGGAATGGGAAAGATGAAGGATGTGATATTGCAGGTTATAGATATGTTCAGACCTTTTTGAACCTGCATCTGGATTTTCCTCTTCGCCTAGAGCTAGTAACAAAAAAGTCTTCTTTGTCTGAAGTCATTATTGAACTCACTATTTTATCTTGAATTAAAAATACTTAATTGTCTTAAGTGGAACTGCTGGAAGGAGTCTAGAAAGTTAATTCCAATAAAAATATGATGTGCCCTGTAGTACTGTCCTGCATCTGAAACTGGACTCCTGCTCCCATTCTCAAAGTCATGTACTGGTTGGTGTAAAAGGGCCTTTAAAATTAAAATTTAGTAGAACTTTTTTGAACACAATCATGTAGTAACTTAATGTAGTATAATATTTCATTGCTTGTATTTTAGGTTTTAATGGATAAACGTAACCCTCACCTTGTTGCATATTACGTTTCTCTTTTACCGGCAGAAGATCAAATGATACTGTATTCACAGTTTCTTCAGACAATTACTGAACATGAAGAAAGGCTTGTTAGTCTTGCTGAGGGTGAAGAAGCAGGGCTTGATATTCATACTATCACGAGAATAACAGTGGAAAATATAAGGTGTGTGATGGCATCTTTTTATTTTAGAGTACAGAATTAGGTTAAATTATAACAATGTGGGGATTTATTAGTTTATGTAATATAATACTGTAATATCCTTTTCAGGGGATAAGACATTAATTTATCAATTGAACAAACTTTAATCAATTTGAAAATTTTACATTTATCAATTTATGGTGACTACATGAGCCATTATCTCAAGGGATTTTGGGTCTCTTGAGAAGTGGAGTATGCAGTTACTGAAAATAGAAAAAAATCATTTAAATATTATTCAATCAGCACAATGAGCAAGTTTCACAGCTTTTAAGAACTTACCCACAATTACTGGGCCTACAAACATCCAACTTCACGAATGTTTCAGTGTCTCTCTGGCATCTTGCAGGATTTTTACACCGATGAAGGTAGTATGAACCAGGTCCAACTCATCTGACAGATCCGTCATCCATCCTCTCTGCAACTCATCTGCTTTCTCCAAACATCCGACCACGTCTGACCTCTGACCACGTCTGCTCACAAGCCACTTTTGTTTTGGGTAACAGGCTACATGAGGGTGATCCTGAAGCAGGCAACTCCCCTTTAATAGCATAGGAAGGGACTTGAAAAGGGGGGATGTGGAAGGTAGAGCAAGGTAGCCCAGGGTTGAGCCACCCATCGGCTCCCCTTTTAAATTCTCGCATGGGAATTCCCCGCCATCGGTTTTCTTATACAATTCAGGGGTTCCCCGACATCAGTTCTTCACAAAATTCCCGGGTTCCCCGCCATTTTTTTACACACCCCCCAAGGGAGTTTCCCACAGGGAATCCCCATTGGGGGTTCACCCGCTTTCAGCCAACTTCACATTGTTGTTGGCCTTGCTTGTCGCGCACAAAACTTAAAACGTAATAACCTTTTGTTTTAGGCCGAACTGTGCCTCATAACGCCACAATATCACCAAAATCCGCGTTTTTTCATTACAATATATATTCCTTTTTGTAGAAAGAAAATGGACACCGAAGAATATCCTGAATTACAGCCAGAAGAAACTCCTTTGGACCTAGAAAAGGTTTCTGCTGTGGACTGGCTTGTTGTTTATCCAGAACAACGATTTGATCTTCTATGGCAAGCCAATGCCATTATGCGCCAGTTTTTGGGTGGTGGAAAATTGGAACTATCACGAAAAATATTTAATAAGGTTTTTTATTTGTAAATTTTCATAAGTTATTTATTTATTTTATCTATTTACTAAACACATGTATCTTGTTTCTAGATTCCAGCAGATTCAATTGAACTCATAATGAAGCAATATTGTTTTAGTAGTACTGATTCTCAATTTGGACTTGCAGATGTCAATTCCATGTTACCACCGAAAGTTGCCGCATCGTGTAGGGAATATCTGTGTATTTCAGCATATCTGGTAAGTGATATTTGTTTAACATCAAATAATCAACATTTAAGCATAGATTGATTTTTATTATATTCCTTATATATTATATTTCTTAGAGCATAAAGCAAATTATTTTATGTAGGCATCACATGAATGAAACTTGTATTCATATGGTTTAATTAATCAATAGGTAATGAAATATTTACAAAATGAAGATAATCGGGAACATTTATTGAAAGTAGAATTTTGTTATGGATTTCTAATTAAGTACCAGCTCTGAAATATTTCATCCTCAAATTCAAATTACCATCAAGGAAGAAAATGAAAGTGTTACAGAATTAAAAATAGAAAATAATAACAGCCAGACAGCTTGTTTGATGTACACGAAGACATCAGACATAGCAAATATTAACTTAAAACTATTAAGTATTATATACACTATACATGAATTGTGTAAAGATTTACAATTGTACTTGGAATACACAATAAAGAATTACAATATAAACTCAAACATGTAGATTAAAAATGCACACAAATATAACAAAAAGTAAACAAATTAGCCGGAGCCATACTGCAGATTTCAGAGTACTCTACATATAAAAATTATTGCTGCCCAAAAATTTTTAAGAAAAAAAAAACAGGAAAAAATTAATAACATTGAGAAATTTGGTAATCTTAGATTTGTGTTTGAAATTGATACTGGTTTTTAAGTTTAGTTATGCTTATCATAAGAAATAATACCAGAAGCGTTGTATTGGAAAATGTGGAACTATGTTAATGGTTCATTGGGGTGAATTATTCCCTCAAGAAAATGTACATTTACACAGAAAGAAAATGAAGATTTTCTTCTTGAATACAAAATTTTCAGTTTGTTTTGCAGTGTGACATTTTGTCCAACAAATTTTATGACATTTGGCACATTACTTTATATTGGAGAACATATTGTCAAAATTGTAGGTTTCCCAGTGAATTTGTTGGATAAACAATTCTTGGGCTTCCACCTGGGTCATAATAGAATTAAAACACACCATTTCAATGGAAACATCACCCGTCTGTATCAAGTGTTAAAGATGAATGAGATTTCCAAGAAATTTCTTGTTTTAATTCTATTGTGACCTGTGTGGAAGCCCAAGAATTGTTTGTTCAACATTTAATTAGCCAACCAAAATTCATACAAAAATATTTTTGCTATTTTTTCTTGCAGTAGCTGATAGTCTCCTGAAAGAGGCTGGAAAACTGCATTCTTTTCAGCCACTTCAATAATAATAATAATAATGGATATTGCCTTCTTGTAAACTCTGAACTTCAAACTTGCAAGACACTGTGCAATAGTTTCATTTTATCATTCACTATGTTGAATAAGTTTATATCTTTCTGCAGTAGAGATTGAGTAAATTCTCATAAGTTTTAGAATGTAACTTATCTGGTGAGATTTTTCTATTCTGATATTATAAATTCAGTTTCATGACATTTGAAGAAATTCTGCTGTGTTTGAATTAACTTTTGTGTTTGAAATAAAGATTTTACTGGTAAATATGTTAAAACATTCTACAACTTTGTCCATCGTCTGCCTGAGCTGTTGCTTGTTAAGTTTTTCATTTCACTTGTAGGCCAAAATTCCTTTTCCCATAGTAAAAAAATAACTCCAGTTGTCTAACTGATTTATCATAATTACTTGCAGCAGGACTTAGTAATAGTTTTTTACTCATTTTTAAATATACAAATTTTCTTGTAGGATGCCCAAGAGGCATTCTCAAATTGGTTTGAGCACTTTCATAATGGTAAACCAAAAGCTCCTGCACAACCACAGGAAAATGCAAATTTCTCTGAAAGAGTTGCATATGAACAAAGGGAGAACATGTTCAAAACAGAAATGGATCGATGGAGAACAACTATGTTACATCAAACTAAGGTAAAATAATTTGAGAAAATAATCAAATTCTTGTACTGGACAGTATAGTTAGCTCATACCAAATTTTATTTTAGGCCATGAAAGATAAATTGCACAATGTTCTTGCTTTCCCTGACGGTGGGTGGATGGTTGACGCAGTTCCATTTACAGAATGGGAGTTGGATGATTTAGAAACTGAGGAACTGAATCTACGAAAGCAACAAATGGAAAGCCTAAGGCAATTGTGCATCCCAAAGGTAAATGAAGTGAAGTTTTCACATCTAAATGACAGATTAATAAAATTATAATCCCACATGAGTAGTGTCAATTTAAATCATTCTCGATACCCCATCATATTTTCTACAACTAAGGAATAGTATGTTAATGAAAAATCCGTGCCATGGAGCTGGATGTTGTGTGGCTCCTAGTATGTAATTAAAGAGTACTTCTTTTGAAGTGTTCTTCCACACTGCTTCCAGACCTTCTTTCCAACTTGATTCAAAATCGTCCATCACTTTCATTGGATCTGAATCAACTTATATCTTCATGAATTGTAATTTTTTAACTGTTTCCCTACCACCCCTTATCTCCTACCCTTTCTATCACCTTTCATGGATTATGTTTGACACTCCCATCTGCTATTAACTGTTAACTTCTTAGATCTGCATCTTGAAGAAGAGAAAACCTCACCTTAAACCCTTTCCAAATTTTGATTTCTGACCAGATAATCATCCCAAATTCAGCTCTACTAGGGGGTTCACACTAAATAATGTCACAACTTTCCAACCGCAGATATTACTTCTGACCTTGAAAATTACAAACTTATTTTTCCAAGGCTCATTTTGTCCAAATCTCTGGTGTCAAAGTTTCACATATCCGTTAGGAAACTCGGAGCCACAGAGCAAACAACAGAATAGCTATACCCAATTTGAATAACTTGAATTCTGAATAAATAAGATAATGATATTATTGATTTGGTTGGTGCTGATAGAAATATACTTTTAATGTTTTATTCCATTTTTGTGAACTAAGTAAATTTTATTGTGACAGGAATCTTAACTATGCATGCTAATGATATTAAATTTAGCATGCCTCTCAACAATTCTAAGTGATGATAATCACAACTATGTTAGTATTACATATATGTTAAATTGTTTTCATCAAACTTTTGGGGAATCTGTTGTTTCTTTAAAAACCGGTTATGGAACAAAGAAGCTTCAATTCAAATTATTTGTTTCAGGTTGTTTTGCTCCTCCATAGTATGTTATATAAAATGGGGGAATATCAAGAATGTGTACAACTAGCTGATATAATTGTAGATGAACGGAATGGATTATACAAAGTAAGTCATTGCTTCTGTACTCAAAATTCCGGGCAGAAGTTAATTATTGTTAAAAATTAAAGGCATTTTGAGAAGTTGTTATAAGTAGGCAGTGGAATTTGCATATTTATAAAGTCACAAGTGATGACCAATTTTAGTAAATATAAATTTATTCCTGTATGGGGCATAACGGTCATCTTCAATAAGATGTTCCCCATATTTTTGCTTACTTGAATTTTGGTTGAGTGGAGTCAACAAAACATATTACCTTGCGATCTATAAATAAGCTTTTCAGTGATATTCTCAAAGTAGAACCATCAGCTCGATTAACAGAATACTTGCAAAACACCAGTAATGAGACAGATTCATGTTTTCCAATTTCATAATTCATTTTTATTTATCTACATGGCATTTTTAGTATGAGCCAATGTATTCTTCATTGAAACTTCAGCATTTTCTCATAGGTTTCTTCATATGTTAAATAATAGAATAAATAATTTAGTAACATTTTATTTTGGATAGTAGATAGTAATATGATCTCTTCTGCTCTGAATTCCACAAAGAAGCCACAATTTTTAACCTACTGCTTTCCAATTTGCAACACAACACATGGTTAAAATTCCCTCTATGAAAAATCTTGTATTTATTTAAACCATAGCACAATTTATGTATTTTGTTCTGAAATGTGTCGTAAAACATTTTGGCAAAATGTTCATACTGTATATATTTGAATGTGTTCCAGGTTTATATGGTGCAAGGACTACGAGACATACTGTCAAAAATCTGTGACTCATCTGTCCAATTATTGCACCAAAAGAAAGACCCATGGGGATTTCCAGTTACTTCATGAAATATTTTTGCATACATTTTGTAAAATATATTACTTTTCATTCTGTGCAAACCAACTTATAAATAGTTAAGTCTGTATGTTCTTTTTTGTAATAAATTATTTCCATTAAGAAATTCTAAAGAAATTATTTTGTGTTTGTATGATATATGGTGGACAAAGCTATGTACAAAGTTAGTTCTTAAAACAATGATTGCATGTAATTAAGCATTTGGCTTAACCCATTCAACTCATGCCATTTGGAGCTGGGCTTTTAAATCCATTGACATGAACAAAGGACACTTGTTACCTTGCTTGATTTCGTGTGACATTGGAGAGTGACTTTTCTTCATTAGTTTACTTTTTATAAACATTTAAGCGTGAAAATATATTCTTATTCAGTTGAGAGCACAATGTGTTTACATACGCAGTATTGGGTTAATATTTATCTTAAGGTCTTTCGTATGAAAAGTTCAGGCTTTCTATTGGGTTTTATTTTTCATTTCCAAATTTCTACATACCAGTGTGTTAATACACTAGCATTTTTCCCATTTTCAGTATCCACTTATTTGCTAGCGGAAAACCTACTTTGTTTAAAAAATGTTTACGTAACTTCTGAAGTATTAGTCAATACTGTTTTATTTTTCCCAAAGTATAGTTTTCTCCAAATCATAATAAACTGTTCCTGATTTAGTCTTAAATTTTATTTCAGAATCCGCTAAGAATGACTGAAGCTATTCTTTTGAAGTTGATATATATTTTTCTGCAAAAGCATATACATACTCAAATATTCTGGTGTACATGTGTTGTGTCTTACACGTAGTAAGTGGAATTATCCCATTATCATATTAGTTGGTGCCAACTCCAATGTATTTTGTATAACCACTGAAATAGCCTGGCGATCATTTTAGATAAGGGTAACTTAAAAGATTCACAATTTTTCAAACATATATTCAGTGGTGTGAGACATAAAATACTTGCCTTTACATGAAAATGTACAAAAACTCTCCAATGCATTTCCTCAGTTCTTGCTATGTGGTTGGCAACAAATACCCAAAACTGAGATAGTGAGACCCTTAACATAAATTATATATCAATAGATTTGTTTACCCTTTGCATATTATTAAATTATTTTTGTTAATTGAATTCAGGGTCAAGTGGAGGATATATGAATTTTAGGCTGAGATACGGACTTTTTTATAGAGGATAGTTGATACGTCCTAAAAAACATTTGGCAAAAATGTGTTCCATGTTCATAAAAATGTCTGAAATGAGAAATGCGCAGTATTTCGTCTAACCCCCACCAAATAACAATTAAATGAGCTTCAGGATACAGTTTTAAATGTTTTTAACAAATTAATAAAAAGATTACCTTTGATGGATTTTCATAACTTTGATAAAATTACCGTTAAAGGCAGACAGAAGTTATTCTTTCTTCTTCCTTCATGGGCAGTGTGAATTTCAGCTGGCAGAAACTCAGTATTTGGCACTGTTAAGCATCAAGGAAAGCCAGTTTTCCTTTTTTATAATATCTCAGATGTGAATTTTGGCTAAGATGGTAGAATTTCTTTGTTTGTTGTGGTATTCAGTCGTAAGGCTGGTCTGATGTAACAATCCATGCTAACCTATCCTGCACAAGCCTTTTCATTCTCATAACTAGCACAACCAACAACCTCCCTTATCTGCTTAGCGTATTCTATCCTTGGCCTCCATCTTCTGTTCTTACCCCACACACTTTCCTCTAATGCAAACTTTACAAGACCCTCGTGCCTTAAAATGTGAATTATTAATCTATCCCTTCTCTTGGTCAACATTCTCCATATTATTCAATTTTCCCCTATTATCTTTATTACTTACTCTATCCACCCATCTGATTTTCAGCATTCGCCTATAGCACCACATTTCAAAGGTTTCTATTCTTTTCCTTTCCAGAGCTCCTATTGTCCACGTTTTGCACCCATATAACGCCACGCTCCAATTTCCTAATATTCACACTTATAATACCCGTAAGTGAATTCCTCTTTTTCGCGAAAGCCTTCCTTGCCTGTGCTATCCTAGTCTTTATGTCTACTATACTTCTACCATCCCTAGTTATTACGCTTCCCAAGTAGCAGAATTCCTTAACTTCCATCAAAATATCCCTTCCAAATCTAACATCCTTTGTTACTCCACTGTTTACCTTGATTTTCCCTCTGTAAATCCTCATATTGAACTCTTTATCCAGGACTCTGTTCCTGCCTTTATTATGGTTTCAAAGTCTTCTTCCAATTCACCTAGTACTACAATATTGCTGGCAAAGCGTAAGGTTTTTATTTATTCTCCTTTAAGTATGATTTCTTTTCCATATTTAATGAATAATTACATAAGGAATATTCCTCTGATGCTACAGTTCATATGCAAACAAAGCTAAAGTCATAGTGCATGTAGATTGTGGCATACTGAAGAAAAATGTAATTGCCGAGAAATATGGAGTTGCAACATTATCCATTGCCGAAAATACATATAGAATGCAAAAATATTCTTAATGATGTGCATCCGCTTAAAAATCTAAGCGACTTCGTAGTGCTGAGTTTGAAGATGTTGAAGTTTTACTTCTAGAATGGTTTGACCACATGCGCGTTTCTCATGTTCCTTTAAGTGATAAAAGTAAAGGATTGCAAAAAAATATATTCAACATTTCAGTTGCTCTTCTGGTTGCTATAACAATTTCAAGAGACACTCAAATTCATCATTAGCATTTTGTGGAGGAGCACATAAAGTAGGAGGAGCAAACAACTGGTTGCATGAATTTAACCAAGTGAGAGAAAAGTATCCCTCTTGTGATGTTCACAATATGGAAAAAGCTGGACTTTTTTAATAATCTTTTGCAAAGTTGTGCCCTGGGAATAAAATGAGACCAGTGACATGGTGTAGCACATTGTAAACAACGTATAACTGTTGTCCAGGTTTGTAATTCAGATGGCAGTATATGGTAAGTCCGAAAAACCACGTTGTTTTAATAACAAACATCCAGTTGCATCTTGTGAAGTAGAGCCATTGAGCTACGGCACTACTAATGAAAAATAATTTTCATTAATTTAACATTTACTTAAAGCATAAAAAAATCGACTTAACTTATTATATTTCGATAAACTTGAAGCTGCATGCAGATGAATTTGTTCTATTTGAAGTGTGCGAGTTGGTTTGAACTCTGTTCACTTTTGTGTACTACTGACTGGTACTGGGTAAGCCTATATAGACACATTCAGTGGGGTGCAGACCTTATGGGCAGGGGTGGAGCCAAAAATGCCTTGGCTCAGTAGTTTTGTCACTAGAATGCAGTAGCTTATGGACTTGTTTCTGACTGTTGCTCATATCCTGTCTTCATTACAACACATCCACAGATGTGCTTGTCTCTATTCTTGCTGATAGGAAATAAATCATCACACTGTGTTGCCATTTTAGGCTTACGTGTAATGGAAGAATTCAATTCCCTTTGAAGTGAAAGGCGTTCAAGGGAAACCCGTTTCCTTGAGAATTTATGTTAATTGATGCAAGCAGATGCGTCTCATATTTCCAAATCAGTAAACAGACTTTCATGGCATGCAAGCATTAAAGCAAAAGTACACTATCATAAACCATAAAAATTTAAGAAAAATAATTCTAGGAGTACACAGTTATTTGGGTATTAAACAGATAAAAAAGTTAAAATATGTTATACAAATATTTTAATTAGTACAAAATGTTTGCTAAGGTATTCACTACCACGTAGCTATGCTATTACTTAAATAAAACAACCCTATATCTAAGGGACTTTAGGTTAAACAAATGGATTATTAAAATTTTTAGTTATCTTATAAATGAATTTATTACTAAACAAAAGCACATATACTGGAGCTTTATATTTTGAAGTCTTTACACACTGCATAGCATTCTCAATAAGACATTTCACTTTACATGGTTGTTTGAAGAGTGTCAAAATTTTCTCCCGTGAACATATCAATACACAAACTCCAATTTAATGTTACAAAATGTACAGTATGACACAAACATTATTTTTGAGTGAACTAGGGTGAAATGAACATTTGATTTATGAGAATGAATCGAAGTATCACAAGGAATCTCAGAAAATATCTAATATGTCACATACTGTTTACATTGAGGTCCTTACAATAACCACACTGTCTTTAAGAATTTCACCATTGCAATAGAGAAACATTCACACTTATCTACGCCCCCTTCCTCTACCTCGCCCACGGCCTCTTGCACGACCTCTTCCACGGCCCCTGCTAGCACCTGCAAAAGAACACATACATTAGAATCCCTATGCTAGTAATACAGAATAGAAACTATTTGTCAAAACAAAAACTTATTTCTTTGACAAATAAGACTCACCACAATGGCATTTCAGCCAGCCAAAAATTACTGAATTCAAGTACTCAAAATTTACTTTTCTCCTCTCCAAGGCTACTTATACCCATAATTGAAACATTTTGATATACATATTCATAATTCATTACCTTTCTCCAGATAATATACCCAAGAGATTTTGAAAGATACCATTAATATTTCAAATAATGATAATTTAGAATAAGATGAACATTATTTTCATACAAATATTTGAGACAAAATAATTTATTCCATGGAATACATGTTTTTTTCACACTAGCAGAATGTACAGCCAACAGGAATTTCTAACAATTGCAGAAGAAAAAAAATAACTATGAAAGAAACTAAAACTCAACAATTAAAATAACATTACAAAATAAAGTGATAGAATTTATAAGGTTTTATCAAAATTTATCCTTATTTCAATAATTAAGTTAGACCTTGGCAAGAAATTGCAAATGGTAAGCTTTTTTTGTGTGTATAAGTTCCTGTTATTTTGACTTTAATCTGTTGAAATCTGCCATCACACAAATTGTGGAGAGAATTAACATGTCTTCATTTTCAAAAACTATTCCAAAATTATGCCCCTTATTTCACTAGAGCAGGTACATCAACTATCTAAACTAAATGGGACCATCTGTAGTTCAGATAATCTCTATGAAGTAATGCTACAAAAGTGTTAAAAAAATATAGTTAACTACTGAATAGAATTTACATTGCACCATATTTCATGACATACTCACTAATTGTAACATGGCCCTGCAAACAAGAATCATTTTGAAAACTTATTTCGGCTAACAATTTTGGTACCACTATACCCCCACTTCAACCAAGGTCCTCCATAAGCCCTGCTGTATCTTCTCTTTCTCTCTACTATTACATGGCATTACAGCCTTCATTCCAAGCAAAATAAGTTATTTATAACAGAACTACAGAATGCAGCACAAGCCAAATTAATAATGTGATATTGTAAAGCTAATTGATATTGCCAATGTTGTAATTTGGGAAATATAGTCATGCATTGTTGAAAAAGCTCACTTCCACCACAATCTCCCATGTATAGTCGAAATAGCTCACAATAGCCCCAGAATTAATGTCAAAAGCTCCACGCTCAAGTTGGAAATATCTCATTCTTACTTAATTTACACAAAGTGTCCAAAATTTTACAAAATAGTAGCAGCATAAAATAATAAGGCTAATATTTATTGCAAGTAAATGGATGGGATAACATGAAACTGGTTAAAGTTGTCTATTATCACTTTTAAAGAGTATTTGCCAGATAAATTTTCTGGCGACAGCTGATAATGACGGAGATAGAAAATTATAATGTGTGACGTCACACATAAAATGACTCTTTACAACCAAGCAATTGAAAGATGATATATGGCAGAGGTGCTTCAAAACAAGTACAAGGAAGAAGGACGGTTACTTTTTAAATTTGCTCCTAATAAGCATTTCACCTGCACAATTTCTACAAATATGCAAGTACATTTCACAACTACTGCTTGCCATGCATTTTGTCATAATGTTACATTCAGAGTATGACACCTCAAGTATTCATGTTTTGCAGGATGTGCGGGGCAAGGAGGGGTAATATTAAACTAACCCAGCTACCTTATTTCCAAATGAGGTTGATCAAACTTATTGAAGGCAAAATTTTAACAGTTCCTTGCCACTATAATTTGGAAAAAAACAGTAGGTTTTAACAAAATCTTGTAGTTAAAGGTATTTAAGACCCTTTTAGTATCTTAGATTAAATAGTTTGTACAGAACAGTGCATTAAAAAATAAATGCCCTTAAAATTAAGGTGAATAAAATATGAGTTCATATCAGATAACTGATGTTTGAAGGACATTGTTTCAAGTGTTCTGACAGTATGCAACTGCACAGTGCAGCCAGCCTCTCAGTTTGATATATTGTGTTAAATGTAGTTGACAGCTTTATTATGTTTATCATATCATACATCCTGTGATTGGTGGTGCGAAAGGAAGGAAAAACTGCTACTTGGTTACAAAATTTTAATTAGCGGAGTTTAAATATCTATGTAAAAAGGGAAAACTATCACTATTGACAAAAATGTCAATGGTAAAGGCTATAAATTAATTACAAAGTCAGGAGGGGCTTCATCGTGACACATTAAGTTTGGAGGATAACTTTCCTCTTTAGCCATATATTTATTTGTAAACTTTTACATCTATCCTCTGTATATTTCCTTTGCTTGCAAAATGCAATATTGCAAACATCTCTGCCAATTATAATACACATAGATAAATTGACTTACCCCTTGCTGCTTCCTTCTTCTTTGCCTTAGCTTTAGGTGTGTCATCAATCAAAAGTGTTTCCAATGGAAGAGAATCTGGAAGTATATAATACCGAATATTGTTTCCACGAATGCTAAGGGTTTCCAACTGAGTGGGTTGCCTATTCTTGATAGTCATCCTCACAGCCTTCAAATGAGTGTTCATTGCAACATCTACTCCTGAAATTATAACAACGTAAAATATGCCATTATGCACATAAAATTTGAACACAGATCAAAAAAGTATCTATATCCCATGGGCTACATTGGAATTATACTCTTATTTATACAACATTAAATAACACTGAATCTTATGAAATCAATAACATACAAAACATTTAAATTTCTCACAATTTACCAGCAATTCTTATTATCTATCCATACAACAATATCTTCAAATTACATCATTTCTTAAACTATAACAGGTTATAAAGCAAACTCTGACTCCAATTTAATTTACTCCATTGCTTCTAAATTAAAAATTAGTTACATTACTATGTCCGGAACATTTGATGAATTCTAAGATTAAAAATTTTGGCGTACATGTCACACGAGCATACAGGCCAAATTGCATTGTTTCTTTAAACAAAATGATGGGGTTACAAACTAACGAAAGAAACGTCGTGTAGCGTATTGAACTATTGTTTATAAATTTCTGACCGACATGCTGTTTTGTTATTTATTAACCATAAAAATATTATGAAAACACATTTATGATTAAAATTGTCTACATAAATATTAAAGTGGTTCGTTATTATTAGAGAACAAAATAATTTGCCGTAATTAAATATAAATTAAATGAAACCACAATTTCTGATGGAATTTTGTGGATATTGCGGCAAGTTAATGGATAATACAACTTACCGGTTATGGTTCCATGAATGCTAGTTCCATTCTTCAATTCAATAGAAACTGTCTCATGACTCAACTTCATAAGAAATCTGGAATCGTTAAATGTAACAATTGACTAAAAACGGTTTTAAACAATACAAAAACAGTAAACACAATATGCATCTTTAAATTATTAAAGCCGGCATTCCTAAATTAATGAATGATGTTAAAAAAGACATTCCTTGATGTTTCTGGCATAGAATACCTTATTCATAAATATAACTTACCTCACCAATTTCATGATGTTTCCTGATATTTCAGCTAGTAAAATTAAAATTTCAGGAAAACCTCCAATTCGCAAAACCACAGATATATTAGAAATATGGCGTCCTTAATCTACTATAGTATCTGTGTGAATCGAGAAAACAAGTGAATAGTGAATCGATTATCTCTCTCCGTTTTACAATAAAGCTAGGTTTACACGGGCAGTGATGTTCGTCGAAGTTGGGTTGACTGTGCTCTGCCTACCGTTTACATATTGGGCAGATAACTGCCCACTTCTTCGCTGACAATTCTGTGCAAGTGCTGCCCTCACTACAAAACGGGCAGAGAACTCTGATGCATGTTTACACTTCTCTGCTATTTTTGGCAACTACGATCGGTTGGAATGTTGTTGCATAGTATCGATATATTATAACTACTTGGCTAGTATATATTGTGAACTATATATTTTATCAGAAAAATATACAAAATTACGATAAAGTATGAAAAAGTTTATTTAACAGAAAGAAATACAATGAATACATAAGGGATTACATTATATATTGTAAAATAATATGATGCATTAAAAGAGAGAGAGTTGGTCAATGTATCATTAAGCTAAGCTAATGTAATGTCAAATTTATGTCTTCTTTACAATTCTTAAAGTCAGATGCAACAATTGACATTATTATTTATTATGCTGTGGCATAAATTTGTCTTTAATACTCCGACAATCTGAATACATGTATATATAAAAATCGTCACCTAGTCGATCACTGGAAATGTTTTCTGAAGAAAGGGGCAGTGCCTCCGAAAATTTAAAAAACTCCAAACCTTTCAAGGTGCCTGCCATCTGTGAACCTCAGGTAAGTCACCTTCTTTCTATCTCTCTTTCCTTTCCCTATTATATATATACACCATGTGATCAAAAGTATCCAGACACCTGGCTGAAAATGACTTAAAAGTTATTTAGAAGACATTCATTTGATGTATGATTAGTTTATTGAGTCTTTACTCAACAAACATTACTCAGACAAATTTTAATATGAAGACAGTAACAAAATTTTTAAAAATGTGGTTGGACATGTTTAACAAAGGTCGCAATCTAATAATACATAATATCCCAAGAGTTTTCTTGTCGTTGGATGCCGAGAAATCTGGCACTCCAAGGATGTAGATTTCTGAAACAAGTAGAATAAAAATTAACAATTGTATAATTGTTTTGCAATATGGTTAAGTATTAACATAAATAATATCTTATGTGGAAATAATTAAGAGAAATAAGGCATTTAAAAACATATCAACTCGAGTTTAGCATCTTACTCTGAAGGCCAGTATTAAAATTAACACTAGTTGAACTAAAAATCTCACTTTCTGTAAAATGAGAACAGATTGATATCTCTGTCTTTGTACAACTTAAATTAAATTAGGTTCACTCTCCAACCTGTCATCAGAGTTGTTCTCACATTCTCCAATAACTGGCTGATCTTTTACAGCACGTACCCCCATTCTTCAAAAGCATCAATATTCCTATCCCTACAAGATTTTAAAAACATATTTCACCAGGTTCCTGGCTGTTTTTCTTGCTCCCACATGGAGTTGCAATTGCCTTAGCGGATCAGCTCATACATTCTATTGAATTAGTATGGGCCCCAGTCTCTGGGTCCTCAGAAGTGACTGTGATTTATCTGAAATAATGTGTAGTTTGAAAATAGTATCTAAAAGACATTTCTTTACAAAATCATTTATAACTACAGTATCTTACTTTTAGGTGCTCATCTTTGGGGCAATCCTAGGCATGTCAGCAGTAACCTTGTAAACACACGTCTGAAACTTTCAAGAACTTCACTTAAAAATTATGTTGGAAGGTGACAGCATAGGCCTTATACACTAAAAGTACCGGAATTAATCATTTTCTGTTTGTGCTAGGAAAGGTGTAACAAATGAGGAGGAAGGCTTCATGAAATTCTCTCAAAATAGTCAAACTCAGTATTATGCTACACTATAGATACAAAAAATGAAATCTATTGTTTAGTAATATTACTTCATATTATTACTAGATTAATTAAGCGCCTATACTTTGAAGCTGGTTTTCAGTGTTTAATTGACTAGGTGTTTATTACTTGTTGTTTTATTCCCCTTATATGTCAATCACTGAAAAAAACAAAATGAATTATTTTTCATTTCGTGTGATTTTAGTACGTTTATAGCTATATATCATTTTTTCGCGTAGTTTTTTTGCCAGTTAAGTTTGTGTCTGGAAGGTGGACAAAAATTATATTTGGAAAGTTAACCTAAAAATTTATAGGTGAGTAAATGCTACTTATCAACTCTATCCCGTATGTTTTCTGAACCAAAGTACTTTCCACTGTTCACAACAACGATCCACTTACTCCAATCACACATTAAACCAAACTCCACGCGTATTTAAATTTCAAAATACAAAGTGTTTACTGTTTACCTTCGCGCAATCGATAGTCAGGCCTTCCCCACTGTTCACAATCGATAATTGACAACCGTAACTGCCACTGACTGGCCTCCCATGAGGGCAGTGTCTAGGTCGGTGGAGGGGGAACGTCAGTCATGACTGACATGCTGTTGACACGCTCCAAGAAAAGTGAGGCAGTGCTCTCGTGTCAGCGACGGACTGGCAGTTGTCAGCGCAGCACTGACGTATGTTGACACGGCACTGACATCACTGCCCTTCGTTTTCTGGCAGTCATCACTGCCCGTGTAAACCTAGCCTAATAGTGAATATGAAATCTATTTTTATGAACAGTGAGTTGACGTGCTTTTGAATTTTTTTACAATATCATTAAACTAATCGGCTGTTATATTATTTGCTAATAATTAGGTTTCTAGAATTATAGAGATTTTTAGAGTAGACTTTGTAAATGATGGGGGTGAATATTAATTAATGAATTTAATAATTGGGTTTAAATATATACATTTATTAATTATAACACAATAATTTTAATATAGGTAGTGCGTGTATATATTATGTACAAAATTAATTAATTAAAATGGGATGGTATTAAAGATCTCAGAGTATTAATGGTTTGGGTGACCACGTGTAGCAGATCTACTGTTCGTTGACGAACCTGAGTTGTTTTCATAGGCGTCTCGCTGTAATTTCCGTGTTGTAAAACTTGAAGTGGCCGGTCGACAATAGCTGCTGCCAAATTGAGGAAACACCGCTTTTTCCTCTTTCTTCCCTGCTTCCTGGACTGATCAAAGCATGGTCTCCGCTGCCATCTCACCAATCTCCTCTCTCCACCACTCTGCTGCCAATCTCCTTTCGCCACCACCTTCTATCACCAGCCAAAAATCTCTCCGCCACTCTCCTTCAATATCCTCTCGCCATCCCCTGCAAAAATCTGTCCAAAATTGTCTCCGCCAGTCTCTTTAAAACCTTGTCCCCACTTACCGAAACCTATCACTAAGGTGGCAGGGATGGATATTCTCCAATCATATCCCTTGTTTCATTTGGGGAACACACGCCACCCGGTCACCAAATTCCCAGGCAGATTAGGACATTCCGAAACCGGCGACGAGGTGTCCGAGCTTTATATTCCAGGTGTCAGTCGCAGTCCCTTTGTTATTGTTCCGAGCCGCCAAGACGGCGCGCGGAAAACCCCCTTCTTCGTGGCAAGCGACTTGCTCATGCCGGAATATTTGTTAAGTTTCCGTAAATAATAATAAAAAATTGGACGCGGGTTCTACTGCGCTACAACTTACAGTATTTATAAATAACTATGCTTACCAGTTTTATAATAAGAATTGCTTGTGTAAGTATTAAGCGGATCAGATTAGTTTCGGAAAAAATATTTAAATGCAACCTGGAAACAGTTGCTAAACAGATACATATTGGAATTTTAGTATAATTTAAGTATAATATATTGTTATGGTTCCTGAATTTCACATTCACATTCGTTATGAACTAAAAAGATTAAAAATAGAATGGTGTTTGTCACGTTTCAATCTGCTGAATACTTAAACGAAACGCACACCAACTTATAAAATATATTCCTACTTTCAATTGATCATTGATAGTTTGCTACATCCGCCATACGACGAAATATAACAAACAGAGATGTCCCACTCAAAATAAAGAGACTAGATACTATAAAGAGACGAACATAGGAATATGAAAACAAGCCACAATCCTGTCGTCAAAAATATTTATCCCCAAACTGATGACATAAGCAATGCCAAAGAAATAAGAGACGAACAATTAGAAGAATATGTCTGTAAATTTACAAGAACCAATTATTCAATCTAGAAGCCAATTAAAAATTTAAGTATGCCGAAATTGGCTGCACCATCAATGCGAAGAAGTATCTACCAAAATGGGCAACGAATGATAAGATGAGGCAAACCTTTTTTGCAGACCACCTTGTGGTGGCAAGTTATGTATAAGTGGGGAGAGAGTAAATTATTATTGTTCATCAATTAAAGATAAGTGAAATTAAGAAGAATGAAATCAATTTAGTTTGTTTACAAATTGAGCCGGCTATTTCACAAGTCAACCGAGATCAAGAATTATTATCTACGGTATTTAGAGGATATAAAACAAAATTAGGCGTCGAATTTTAATTAACACAGATAATCAGGGGTGAGAAACGTGAATCATTGTACAACACCTTTCAGCTTACAGATCTATAGGCTTCACGATGTTCGTGCAGTTCGTGGATTCTCGCATCAGTTACTCGTTTTTGTGATCTGAAACGCCCGTACTCGGCAATTTTTAAGTTAACGGAATTCTCGAAATAATTGCCAAATAATCAGCAAAGATGGCTTCAATTTCAAATGTACTAAGTTCTCTAAACCGTGTATAAAAATCTGTGTCAAAAATTCAACTCTTAATGCATAGTCCTCTATCTCTCAGCAGTTCAGCGTTTTTTCTCTTCTAGCTGAACCTACATTAATTAGCGAGGGTTGAAGGTGCGTCTTTTCTAACAACGGAGTATCCCTTTAGGACTTTTTGGTGTTATGTGTACTTTTACCCACGTAAATATTAGAGCGTCAAAAGTGTGTGTCTCCACATGTGCATGGCGAATTGTTTATTTTTCATATGCACATCAAGTGTTAAACCTCCGGCAATGTGACACGAACTCCTCAATATCCAGGTCTTTTGGCCTATATATTTCCTTGCTCTGGTCCTCTCCATACTTACTGTGTCGCAGGGATTATTCTTTTCTTGTGGTTTGTAAAGACGTAACTAGACTTTGTTCACGTTTTTTAGGCCAATATATTTCCTTACGCTGGCCCTCTTCCGACTTACTGTGTTATGTCTCAGGGATTATTTTTTTAAGGTTTGAAAAGGCAGATAGCTAGTCTTTGTTCACGTTCTTTAAGCCTCTAGATGCTGCCCTGCCATTCCTGTAAAAGTTCTTGTCTCGCTATAAACTACCATTTTAATTGGAATATCAAATGGACCAATCGCGTTCATTAATGCTCAGCCGTTGGCTTGAAAAGCACCCTAGTACGCTACATACATATTAAATAAAAACCCATAATATATTTTATTTGTGGGTTCAAATGCACACAAAAACCTGAATACAGTTTTCCAACCTTAAGCTACGAAATAGATAGAGAAATAGAGCAAATCTCATTAATTGCAATATAACAGAAATTTATTATAAAGCTACTAACTTCTAAGGAAGTGAGTGAAGAATTAGAACGATTAAGCACCAGAAAGGCGCTCAGTATGTATCCTCATTACTGCAAATATGATTAAAGAATTACCAAAAACGGGGACAGTTATGTTAGGATACATATTCAACGCTTAGGTAGGTACTGGCGAAAACAGAAATTTAAAGTTTCCCAAATGAAAATAATAAAAAAAAAACCTGAAAAGCCCCAACTTTGCATGCTCGCATCGTCTACTGCCAATAAATTATCATACTACTATTCTGAAGAATATGTAAGAACCACCCACCTCTGCAATATATGTAACCCATGTTTGGGTTTCGGCAGAAACACTCAACTGTTCAACAAGTCCACCGCATTACACAAGCATTAAACATAGTCCTAGAAAATAAATTGTACTCCTCAGAATACCTCGACGGAGTTTGGACTACTTTACAAAAAAGAAAACATTACAGCAGAACTACTACGATCTTTTTAAATTTACCTAAGAAATAGAACGTTTGAGACAAAAATAGATGAGGAAAAGTCTAGTTTTTCCAATAGCACCCAGGGTATCATAAATCAGTGATTTAGACCATTACTTTTTGCCCTATACATGTCCGATATGAGTATCGCGAAACCCAATAAAAGTAACGTTTACCGATGACACTGCCGTCTTTTATAGTCATCAAGGCCCCAACATACTGTAAAGATTAATGTAGGGGTTATGATTTAAAACTATTTAAGAAATTACTCGTGCTTTTAAAATAATAATGATAATAATTTTATTTATAAAAAGAATTTTATAATGCGCCCTGAGCACTATTACTTTTTCCAGGGGCAACAACGTGCATTAGAGATTTTACGTTCGTGATGAACCTGTTTCAGCTTCTCAGCGATCCTGGAAGTTCTGCGTAGTAGGTTTCGTCCCTGCTCTGTGGCCTCTTTGACTGGTTGTTTATTTGCCCTCGGTCGACGGAAAAGGTTCTGCCCAGTTTTCCTCCTTCTTCACTACAACGTACAGTTCCTACCACTTAGTTTCACTTTCTCGCTCTTCATTCTAACTCAAGAGCAACAATTCTCACCTCCTTTCAACTCTCAATCAACACTGACGTATTGTTCATTTTTAACTTATCTCCTACTTCCTTGGCTTCATGTTCCCTTCCACTTTCTAACAACACCCTACTACCTCTGCCTCTTCGCTCTTTCAACGTCTTGAACCACAGTGCTCATTTTTCGTCTTTTCACCTCCCAGCTTAACTCTTATTTCCCCTTTCTCCATGGGACGTGAGTTCGCCATTCTTTATGCGCTCTTCGTACAGCGCGGGAATTTTTACTGACGAAGAGAATAGTGCCCTTGGGAAATTTTGAAGGGTGAACGTTCCTTCAGCAAAACAAGCCTAATCTTTTGAAGCTGCAGATAAGCACGTTCTCAACCATGCACCCTGGCGCCGGGTAATTCCAATCGCTTGGCTTGCCTGCGTATCTCCGAGTTAGAATATTCTCGTTGAATTTAGATAATTTACAATCAAATACATGTGAATAAATTAGGGACGGATCCTGCTGCACTACAATACTAACCATTAATTTTCATGAACATTTGTATTATGTAAGAAGAATGGCTACCAAAATGGACGATCACACTGAAAGAAAAGGTGTACTTTACGTAGAGGTAGGAGTCACTTAGCAACATCAAACAACATTGACAAACCTCAAGCAGACAGCATCAAATACCAGCAAAATTGCATAGAAAAAACTAAACTGGAAAAAACAGTGAAAGAAACTTGAAATAAAAGCAAGGGATCTATCCCGTTTAATAGAAAGAAAATCCAATTTTCTGTTAAAGAATAAAGTCCTTATTTACAAAAGATTTAGATTTATTGTTGTTTCCATTAGTCCTCGGATAACTTACTAAATCACTTTCTTCATGGTCTAATTTTAAGACTCAAAAATTACTCTTTTTTAAATTAGTCATGCTCGTTCATATATTTTGATACATAAATTCTATCATAATCTTTATATTTGACCAGCATCTAAAGTTGTATATGAAAATTATTTATTCATAAGATCCGTATTCTATTTAGTGTCGATCTATAAGTTTTAAAAATACGTCTTCTATTACCTGTGGTGATGTGTATTAATTAGTGATATCATATTTGTGGTAATTTTCAACAAGTTTAATGATTTTTCTCAATTTACACACATCTCCAAAATGCCAGTTTGTAATGTACAGGGCAGGTTTTACATTTGAAATTTAATTCTTACAATGTATTCTGATTGTATTGATGAGTACAGTTCATTATAAAGTGTATTATCTTTTACGAGGTCAACGAGAAATCAATTTTGTTACAATGGTTTTCTTGTTGTTCTTGTGGTATTCAGACCTAAGACTGGTTTGATGCTAACCTATCTTGCGCAATCCTTTTCATTTCGTTTTTCATTTCCCCACACCCTCCCTAAACTGCTAAGCGTATTACATACTTGTCCTCCCTCTTCTATTCTTTCCCCCACACTTCCCCCTAATGCTAATTTTACAAGACCCTCATGTCTTAAAACGTGGCCTATTAATCTATCCCTTCTCTCAGTTAACGTCCTTCATATTGTTCGCTTTTCCCCTATTCCTCGTTTGTGATTCTATCCACCCATCTGATTTTCAGCATTTGCCTATAGCACCATATTTCGAAGGCTTGTATTATAACGTCACACTCCATACGAACATTTTTAGAAATGATTTCCTAGTATTCACACTTATATTACCTGTAAATATATTCCTATTTTTTGCTAAAGCTTTCGTTGCCTGTGCTACCCTAGTTATTACACTTCCCAAGTAGCAGAATTCCTTCCCAAACTAACACTATTTTTTATTCCACTGTTCCCCATACTAAACTCCATTACCTTGGTTTTCCCTCTATTAATCCTCATATTGAACTCTTTCTCCAGGACTACGTTCATACCATTCCAAGTCTTCTTCTGACTCCCCTAATACTACAATATCGTCAGCAAAGCGTAACGTTTTTATTTCTTCTCCTTGCAGTATGACTCCTTTTCATAATCCGTTTTTACTTTCTTCATGCCTGTTCTATATATAATTTAAATTATCAAAGAGTATCTTAAATAAAAAGAGAGGCAACAGTGGCTCAAGAAGCGTGACGGCCATCCCCTCCAATGTTGGTATAACTCGCTCGTAGGCCCATAAGAGCCCGTGTAAAAACAACGCTTTTTGAGTCCGCTAAAATCCTTCTTAAAGCAGAAAAAGACAAATTAAAGTGGATTATTTATTTACACCATATATTAGTATTGCCAAATATATAAGTCAAAAAAATGAACTCAAATGGGAATATTAAAGATATTGAACATGTTTCGAAATCCGTAGCGAGTAGGATGCGAAGTTATATCGGCATATTTCTACATAAAATTTGTTTAAAATATATAATTTTTTATTCGCAAATGTTGGAGTAAACTGTAAATTGTTTTTCCTAGGACCTTAATTCGGAAAATTAGATTTTTTAAATTTAATTTAGATAGGCCGACGTTTCGATGCGTCATTGGTATCTCACACAAAGGGCTCATAAAGGGAATTTAAAGTTTTTAATTAGTTCACTGATTCTTACGCCCCCTGTGTTAAATAAAGTCGTATATTTGTTTATAAATGTCTTTGCTCTCTATCAAAGACATATATAAACAACATAGACTGGACAAGGCGCCGCCATATTTGAAGCAAATTGAAGGCTCAGGCGCCATTTTTTGAATGGAAAGGTGGGCGTGTCCTGTCGTCTGCTGGCATTGAATTGAGGTGGACTTACGAATACGTGCAGGAAGCGTATCTCATAAATCAATATTTAAAAACTATATATACATATGTATTAAAGTTACAAATGAGCGGAAACCAGCTAGAAAGTGTTTCATTACATATAATATATATAACACATCACTTAAAAATTGTAAATTATTTCTGTTGTCACACAAGGAAAGTGCCGAAATTAAAGTTAACACGGATAAGGGCTCATTAACATCATCTCAATGCTAAATACAACATGTAAACATTGACAGTTAATGAACAGGAAACTTTATAATAGTTAATTTATAATTTTTGTTTTAAATCAGTCATTTCTGATATTAATGCCGAATTATTAGATGAGATATGAAGCATCTCGCTCATCAGTCTATAATAAAGATTACTCCCAATATCTAAAATTTTAATTTTTTTACAATTATACAATTGTACGTTGTACAAGTAACATCTAAATGCATCTAGACTGACATTAAATATAGACATTCATTAATTACAGTACAGAGAACTACTTTCATAAAAAGAGAGCTGGCTTGACTTCTAGAGCACCACGAAGATCAGAAATTTGGTAAATATCGAAGTTACAAACACGTGCTGTCAAAAGTGAAAATATGATGATATTTACTTAAAATACGATATTCCAGTTGTTTTTGAACTACGATTAGTACAATTGTACGCTGAACACACATTTGGCATGATTTCGGATGAAAAACAATATATTTTAATCACAAAAATACACGATTATTCAACCTCAGTCATTTAACACAGTACATACGGTCAAAGTTCTTGACCGTAGACATTGTGATTGTCCCTGTTGTTAGTTGCTGCCACCCAGGGCGCTGTAACGTCCTCGTAGCCTCTCTATGATTTTTATATATCTCTTTGCTCTCTATCTATTTAAGAATCTCTTTGGTGGAAACTGACGTGTCTTTTTGACAGTTGTATTCATTGCTTTCATCTTTGGTTTGTAACTTTTTCGCACTGTAAACAAGGTAACCTACAAAAATGATAAGTCGTGGCAGAGTAAAACGATGCAGATAACGAGAAATTCATTTACTTCGCCGCCACGTCAGTGACATTACCGAAACTAAGCCGACTGATCTCGTCATGGAAGGTGACGGCAACAAAGCTGTAGCACTTATTACCGGCATTACTGGACAGGTACTTCTTTGTTTTGGTTGATTATGTGTTTGTGTGTAAATAATGTTAAGAAATAAGCTGTATTTCTCTGTAAAGTGTTTAATTGTTCAGAAAGAGTAGACTTATTTGCAGAAATTTAATTCGTATTATCTTATTTCTTTGGCTATTCGTGAACAGTTTAAATTTAATTTGTTACTCTTTTAATGTGAAAATCTTTAGCTTGTGTTTCTTAATAGTGAAATTAAATTTTGACCAAGGCTATGGAATTGTTATAAGTTGATTTATGAGATATTCTTAAACCAGACTATATATTAAACAAAATAATCATAATTATGCTATGCACTAGTAGTGTTGTCACAAAACATAAAATTTACATCAACCGTACTTTTTCCGTCAGGCTTTAATTTTAGTTAATCTGGGAAAACTTTCATAATTGACCATTCATTAGGATAGTTCTTTAAATAGTTCAACAAAAGGACGAATGACTTTAAACTGTTTTAATCTATCTTTAGAAAGATATTTACTGTACAATATTTTTGAAGTGGACTCTTGGAACCTGAACAGCCGTTGAATTGGTTCGTATATCTTTAAAATGTCATGGTTGTCTCAGCTGTCAGTTGTTACCCTTTGTCATTGTAATCAGTAATACCATTATATTTAGCTATTATGACAGTTTTCCTTATTTATCTAAAATTTAATTTATTCCTTTAGTACTAATTATTTCTGTCCAAATATAGTAAACATGGTTAGACTAGTGCTATATCATTCATCACTTTATTTACATTTATAAATAGTCAAATTGCCAGGCAATAGGAAAAACATTGGTTACAGAGGGCTGCTTAAATGATTTGTGTTATAACCCTTAATTTAGTTTCATTTGGTTCATTTTATAATTTGACTACTTTGCTTTTTATGGAATTAACACATGCAATACTGTTACATAATAGTTCAGGCATATTTTTAAGTGATCCTTTTCTCGTGTTATCAGTTGTCATATAATCTTTTCCCTTTATGTCTTCTCAATTTATTGACCTTATTTTATACTTAACTTTAAGAAAAGTATGTTTCTTTCCTTTATTTCTCCAAAAATTCATTAACCAGTTTAATGTTAATAATTTTTTTCTCTCTTATTTATATCAGTCACTTCAAAAACCAAAAGTATATTTCAATTTTGATTTCCAAACTTTATTCGGAAGAAACTTTCGGCAATTGCAATATTCGTCTACAAAATAAATTACAATATATGAAACATTACAATTTTTTATATAATATATATATGTACATAAATATGGAAATTTGTTTAAAACAATGGTTATATGATATATTATACATACCTTTCGAAATACATATATTTCGAAAGCAAATAAAATTTATAATTTTCTTCAATGGATTAGTGCTGGCTACACAGAGCATTTTTCGAACTTGGAGTTCCAGAAGTTCATGCTCATGTGCTCACCAAGCACAAACGGCAACATACATCCATGAATCGTCGAAAAATTTACATTGAAAAATTCTTTCAATAAGTCTCTTTAGTTCGGTATAGGAGTCCATTAATGAAGAAAATTAAGTGATAAAATAAATGCTGCACAACATTTCTCCAATCCTTGTTGCTTTCTTGAGGTGATTCAAATTCACAAGCGCTGTAAGAACGATTTAGCACAAACTACGTGCAACTAAAATGCTTTGTTAATGCAGCCGTGTTAATAGTTCCTTACATTTTTCAACATAGTTTTCTGACATTAAAATTACAATAAATAAAAAACGGCAAAAAGTCGGCATATAAATTTATCACTAGACGTTTCGTCTCCGTTTTGAGACTTCCTCAGGCGTAAAATTTAGGAATACATTATATTTACTCCTTGACTCCTCGTCCGAAAAGATTATTGAATTTACGTATGAAGAATTTAGTGTGCAATGCACTACGTCCAGCGACCGTTACGACCGAAAATGTTTTTATTTATTTATTATTACATTTTTCTTTAAGTGGCAAAGGTAACAAGGATTGGAGAACCGTTGAAAATCAGGTGCCGTCTGCAGTTTGCTATAACTGTCTGAAATTTAATAAATTAACGTTTTTTGATTGTTGTTCATCCTTTTTTGTGGTCTTGCGCAATGATGATCTTGTGTATCAGTGTTTAACGTCTTGTGGGGTGCATCTTTTATTGATATAATAGTAATGATCCCTCTCAACTATGGAGCCAATGCAGGGCATGATCATGGTGTAAGTGGGGGTTGGCTTAAATTGGCCAATATTGGTGAAGGTTGGAAATAGAGTTGGCTGAGGTTGACTGATTGTGGTTTTCTCCACACGTCAAAGAAGGCCAAAAAAGTATGCAGTGGCAGAAGGGGCTCATGTACTGGGTCAGTGTGTGAATGGAAGACAAGTCTCCAACTCTTTGTAGCCAACTTTGAAGGCCCTTAGTGATGAGAGGCTTTAGGTTACCCAAGATCATTTTTTATATTTTTGTAGTTACACACACTCAGTTCATAACTCTTTAAGACTAAGTGATTAATGGTGTTCGCGCCCCTGCACACAGTATATTCTGTCAATATTCGCGAGAAAGATCAGAATATCTATATTTTCGTCAATTCTCTGTTCGGTACAGTATACATGATCTATATTACCATCGTAACTGCAAGGCATTGTCAGCATTATTTAATGCATAGTAAGGCTTCCAATTCAACGGCATAAATTGGTTTCATTACTACTTAATTCGTAGTTTTCAATGGCAAATATGATTTTCGTATAAAAGTCTGCATCGGCCTTTTGTCACTTCGTTCAAGTATACCATTAGACGCTTTCTGTTGAGTCGATAATGATTCAGTTATCTCGTTATGGAATGCTCGGTGACGCATAGCTTGAACCACCAGTCAATGATTACGTTGCACCCATTCATATTCTAGTTTCAAAATAAAATAAAGTTAGATTATTATGTCATTCTCACTGTATCTCATTTTAAAGGCGGGTCTACATGATCGTGTTGAGTTTAAATGTAACCTTTTTTCGTGTTAATTTTTACGATGGCCGTAACTTGAAACGGAAGTTCGTAGAGGTCATTAATATAAAACTTAATGAGGTCGCCTCCCAACACAGCGTCAATATACCGGATGTGTCACTCTCGTCAGATATAAGTTTTATTTATATAACAAGTTGATAATTGAAATAAAAACCTTTTAGACGGTCACTAGTTTCATTTAGATCAGAGGAAGTGTTTAAACACAATATATTTAACTCTTACGAAGTACGTAACTTGTCTTGTTATATGTCAAATTTTAAATTAAATGGAAGAATGATTATGGCCCGTAAGTTGCCGAAAGATACCAATAAAAAAATTCTTACTGAAACTAGTGCCCGTCTAAAAGGCTTTTATTCTTTCAATTATCAGCAGTCAACATTTAACGGTTAAGCAATCCAATGCATTTCTATTAAAGATTTTGGCGTATAAATTGTCTCGCCCAGTGTTAAAAGTTTCCCGGACACCTAAAAAATTCTTATTTCTGTCAGTTCTTAAACAAGGCAAGCCGGTCTCTCCGAGCTTTATAAATGACCACTGTCACATCTGTTAATTGTGAAGTAAGTACTTCAACAGATTCTGAAATGCGCTTAATTTAGTAGGTTTTATTTCATTAAGGAGTGATCAGACTCGTATGCCTTCTTGAACAGTTTTATTTTTACTGTCGGAACTATCTTTTTCCTTTCTTTATCTAAAATGATCACCACTACACCATTTTCTCTAATCTTTTCTAAACAGAGACAATGGAATGCCTGATTGTTTCATCACACCATTGTCAACAAATTTCAAGTACAGATGAAGTAACTCCTGAATAAACCGTGCATGTCCATTCAGGCGGTTCTGTTACTTTGCCGTTTTGTTCAGAAACCTCATTGCCACCTCGTGAATTTGTTGCACCAGCGTAATTATTTAATTTTGTTTCGCTTCACATGTAGAGAGAGAGAGAGCAGGCTCTCCCGCGACCCTGAGGTTGCTGGCAACCAGATGAAGTCATCATGACACCTGTGTACGACCACAGTGCCCTTAATTTATCGCGTTTCACTGACCACTGTACTCTTTCGGTTTAACTTTTCGTGAACCCAGTTTTTTCTTTAAAAATAAATTTCTATTAAACCGTTTGAAATTTGAACTCTTAAATTTGTCTTTATAGGCGAATACGTTTTTGCTCTTCCAGAAACATTAATGTTAAGCCTTTCAGCGTTTCAGAGAATAAAGCACAAGAATTTTTTAGAATACGGACTGCATTGCAAGGCGCATTGAAGGTAATAGTTTTGGAATTATGGCGAGTAGATTTCGAGTTTTGAAGAAAACTATAAATTTAACACAGAAAAAGGTTCGCAAAAATTGTCTAACATGTTACTTTTTTGCATTACCATTACAAAAGGGACTTTACTTACGAGGAATATAAGTGTGAATATTAGGAAACCATTGCTAAAAATGTTTGTAAGGAGCGAAACGTTATATGGATGCGAAACGTGGACGGTAGAAGTTGCTATAGGATAATGCTGAAAATTAGAAGGGTGGATAGGATTATTAACCAGGAAGTTCTAAGCAGAATAGAGGAAGATCGAACAATATGGAGAACGTTGACCGTCAAAGATGGAATTCGCTAAGCAGATTAGGGAGGATGTGGAATGTGGTGGTTATGTAGAAATGAAAAGGCTTGCGCAGGATTGTAGGTACGGAGAGTTGCATCAGACCAATGTTAGTACTGAAAACCACAACAGCATTAAAAAAGGCGAAAAAGGTAATCTTCCCTCCCACTTTCACAATTTTTCTTCCTATTAATTATTTCGATGACTACTACCAACGAAACATGTAAGTTGACACGTATAATCTCCCGCTTAATTGCACAGTTGTCCAATATTTTATATGTGTATTTTTGTATTTACCAATTATTTTGCCCAAGTACGCTTTATTAGAAATCTACCAGAGGGAAAGGATAATATCCTAGAAAAATTCAAATTCGTCGTTACATCGCAGGGTAGGTTTATATATATTCTTTTCTCCTGCTACAGATCTATTGTTTCTCAGTTATTTCTACAGCTGTCGGAGGAGCATGCTCGCATATTGGTTCTTGGCTTCTCCTTGGAATTAAACTCGAAAATTCCCCTCAGCCCATGCTTCTTGAAATTTTATTCTTATACGCATCACATTTTACTTTCGGGTCATTTAATGTTAAACCGACCTCTCCAAATCTCGTGAAATTTTGTAATGAAGTAACACTAAACCCCCAAATGAAACTGGACAAAATATAATATTTCATTGTACATTGGTTCAGGAGTTACAAGCTCATGTTCAATGGTCTGTCACCTTGTTACCGCGCACGCGCTGCTGAAAAGCCAACTTTGATCCCATCTCAAATCAGTTGTAGCTCCAAAATAAGTGTGAAACTTGGCTTATCGCTACACCACCTAGCCCAGAATGTAGTGGTTTTATCAAAGAAGTATTACAGTTGGCCGTTCAGATACCTATCACTGCCAAAGTCTCCAGACATTTTGTCGCTGCAAATTTAGACCTTAGTTAGGAGGCCAATTACTCAGCAGAAAACTATCTATATGGATCAATAAACCGAGCAGAACGAGCACCATATTAATGAGTGCTGAAACAGTAAAACTGTTCTACTCATATGTCTAGAGTTGTTCTACATAAAAGTTGCCCAAAAGTAATTTACATGGGAAAATAAGCAAATTGCAGATGAAATAACTCAAAATGCATCACTTTGAATTTTTTTAATGGTATCATTAAAAAGAGCAGGCTTTTATATACGCGAAAAATGTTTGTTTATGTTGGGATTTGCCTCTGATGCTAACATATGCTGCTCGCGAGCTGCTAAAGGGGCCAACTTCCCAACTTCCATCTCATGTCAAATCAATTTAAGTGTGGAACTAGGCTTAACGGCACCACTTTTACCCATAAAATGTAGTGGTATGATAGAAAATGTAACAGATGCCTGTCCATGCCGTAATGACCCCAAAATTTTGTCACGGTAAATTTGGACCTTAGTTTGAAATACAATTACTCAGCAGCAAATAATTTATATGTCATAATATTTTTCAGTTGTACATATCAGTACAGTATTTACCTGGACTGAATAAAAACCTCTATTTTCATATATGCCCAGACATGTCTCACGTGAAAGTTACTGGAAAACATTTTATGTAAAAAATATCCATATTTCATTAGGTTAGTGCATTATAGTATGTATCACTTCCAATTTGTTTTAAATAGTACTATCTTTACAAGAACGTTATTTATTTATGTTAGGTTTCTAGGTTTTGTACAACAGCTCTAAATGTAACGTATTTTGCTACGGTAAGTGCACTCTCTGCAAAATGGGCCAAATTTGATCCCATATCAAATTAGTTGTAGGGGCTAGATAACTGTGAAACTCTTTTATCCCAGAATGAAGTGGTGTGATCAGAAAAATAGTACAGTTGGTCGTTTAGGTATCTATCCATGCCAACCTTAACTTAGAATTTTCTGACAAATTTTCTATCTACTTTGGCAGTGATATATATCTGAACGGCCAAATGTACTTTTTTGATAATACCACTACATTCTGGGCTAGGTGTTGTATGGATCAAAGAGTATCTTAATATAGTTAGAGTGGCAATGCCAGAGTGACTCAACCACACTCCTCTGGGATCAACAACTAGTTCATAGTCCCATAAGAGCCCATGTAAAAGCATCTTAAAACAACAAAAGACAAATTAAAATGGATTATTTATTTACACCATATATTAGTATTTTCAAATATGTAAGGTACAAATATAAATTTATACGAAATATTAAGAAAAGTAGCCATGTTTCGAAATCAATCTTGCAAGTTGGATGCGAAGTTATATCAACATATTTCTCAAACAAATGTTAATGATATATTATTTTTTATTTGCAAATGTTGGAGGAGAATATGAATTGTTTTTCTTGCGATCTATAAGATATTTTATATGCTTGGACCAAATGGAAATTTATGTTCATCAAAAGTATATTCCCTGGTGTTTATCCTTCCTCTGGTCATTTTTAAGTCTCAGCATTTACTACACTTGACATTAATTATCTGAATGCTTTGATGTGATCACTAACTTCCTTGTATTATTGACCTTCACTGTACATTCTTTTCATTTAGTTATTTAAACAAATATCCAACAGCTAATGTGATTATTGTTAATGTTTTCCAAGTTATTGTTTCCCTGTTGAATTTTTTTTTCCTTTTGAACTTTATAAGACAATTTAAACTTTCAAATTTTTCTGCAGAGCAGTTGTAAAAGCTTCCAGTTTACTCTTTCAACCTATCCAACTCTTCACATTTCACACACAGTTCTGTACACCACACACAAAGTTTGAGAATAATTTTGAAGCATACAATTTCATTATATGAGACTAATAGGTTTCTCATTGAAATGTGCCCTACTAGTCTGCTTTCCCCAGTGAATTTTATACACCAATTCATAAAATGTATTTATGTCGAAGGATGTAGAAATGCTTTAATTGAAGCTCAAATAGGAGTGTATAGCTAATTTGGAAGAAAGACAAAAATGAAAAATTTTCTACTGGACCAGGGCTCGAATACACATTTTATGAAGGTTTATAAAAATTGAAGTAATTATGCTGTCTTTTTATTTTATTAGTTATAAGAAAAATTATTAAGCTTTATGTTATGAAATTAATTGTTTTGTATTAATTGTAGGATGGTTCATACCTGGCTGAATTTTTATTAAATAAAGGATATGATGTTCACGGCATAATACGCCGAGCAAGTACATTTAACACAGGGCGGATACAACATTTATATGCTGACCCTAAATCTCATCGGCAAGGGAAGATGAAATTGCACTATGGTGATATGACCGATAGCAGCTGTCTTGTGAAGTTAATCAGTTCTGTAAAACCAACAGAAATATATAACCTGGCTGCTCAAAGCCATGTTAAGGTAAAGTGGAATGATATTGAATATTATTTTGTTTCTACCTATTCAGGGCAGATATTAGTTGTTTCTACAGCTCCTTATTTTAATATGATTAGGTTTCATTTGATCTGAGTGAGTATACTGCAGAAGTTGATGCATTGGGCACATTACGTTTACTTGATGCCATTAGAACATGTGGACTGCAAAATCAAGTAAAGTTTTATCAAGCGTCAACATCTGAGTTGTATGGAAAAGTGCATGAAATTCCTCAGAAAGAAACCACGCCATTCTATCCTCGCTCACCTTATGGTAATTAGTAGTGCAGTTCTTAAACTTATGAAATACAGATTACATTGTGGTTGTTTTTATTGTTTTGTTTCCTATTTTTTGTAGCATGTGCAAAATTGTATGGCTACTGGATTGTTGTAAACTACAGAGAAGCCTATAATATGTTTGCTTGTAATGGAATATTATTTAACCATGAAAGTCCCAGAAGAGGAGAAAATTTTGTAACTAGGAAAATTACTCGCTCAGTTGCAAAAATATTTCTAGGACAGATGGAATACCTCGAACTTGGTAATCTTGATTCTAAGAGGGATTGGGGACATGCAAAAGATTATGTCGAGGTATGTTCATTATTTTAATTTAAAAAATCTTAGTAAATATACATTTTATTCTACTTTATTTGTTATATAATAATAAATATTACTTACATGTTGATGATAATTCTATAAATTCTAGAACCTAATTAGCTATTGGTTTTATTTGTTCTCTGTGATAATAATAGCATAAGTTAAAATATCATTATATACAAATAATTCAATAAGTTATAAAATGTAGCTCTTTGGTTTACTTTCTATGGTAAAATATAAAATTAAATTTTCCTATGCTTTGCAAGGTTGGGGCCTGCTAGCCACCGCGAGACTGCTTACGCAGGTAACATTTCTTGGGAGGATTTTGTTCTTTTCCTGGAATTTAACGTCTGTTTTCTATTAACCAGTTTCCTTATACGCTGTTCGCTGCTACACGATTCCCTTTTCTTCGTTCATAATATTTTAGTTTATTCAAGAGCACCGCTATGGCAAGTTGTGTTAGCAAAAAGCTACTCTCCTTTGCTGAACTTGAACGACTAAGAAATGAAGATGTTTGTGGAATTGTGGACGTTGATTTGAATTCAGAAAGTGACGGATGGATCATGAAAGTGACCATGTTAGTGCTTCTGAGTCGGGAGTGACAAAGAAGAAACTTCACTTTCCAAGAGTAATTATTACATCGCTCGCGATAAAGTTACAAAAGGGAACATATTTCCGAGTCGCCCTACCCGACGAAAGGAAAACATAACCACTGAGGGTGGAAGTGAGTGGCAAAAAATGTACGAACATCTTTGGAAGCTTTAGATTTATTGAGACAATTGTGGAATGCACAAATAATTGTCAATTTGAAAATTGTTGCCAAATTTTGAACGTGATCGTGATGCTACATTAGTAAGTGTAATCGAAATGCGAGCGTTTTTGGGATTACTAAGTTTGTCTGACGTTATGCGGTCGTCTTATCTAAATTATAAGGACCTATTCTCCACAAACAATATTGGAAACTACTTTTTCCATACTACCATAAGTGGCTAAAGATTTTTTTTTATTCTTCGATGCTTGCGTTTTGATAAAGTTGAGACTCGAAAAGAAAATTCCAATACGGACAACTTCACAACTATTTGGTACATTTTTGAAACATTAGTAAATAAGTGTACAGAGTTTTTCTCACCAAGTGAATACGTAACAATTGATGAACAACTTGTCGCGTTCCGTGAGCGGTGTAGTTTTAGACAAGACGTGCCGTGGCAGCCAAGCCCAACAAATATGAAATAATATATGCGCTCGTTGTTTTTATAATTATTAAATGGAAGTGTATGTAGGACGGTAACCTGAAGGAGTATACAAAGTAAGCAATTCTGCGGAAGATATTGTAATAAGACTCATACAACCAGGGCCGGATTTAGATGAAAAGAGGTCCTAGGCTATTCCACTTAAGAGGCCCTTTCACCTCCTATTTTTAAGTTTGTAAATTACCTGAGAAATGATAAAATACACAATTTCTGTGATGTATCTCAATATATTAAATGAAACATGTTGTGATTGGTATTAACCAGTATAAAAAATGTGGCACGGATAATAAATAAATAAATGTCGAAAACACTTATTTGGACTTATTTTCAGGATGTATTCTGTAATATCTGCCGCAATATTAAACGTCTACTTTGACGAACGGCTGTCTTCTGCGAAAGACTCGTATTTCAGTCAGAAATGCATATTTTGAACTGAAAATTTTCAGATGTTCATCTAACGCCGCATAGTAGAAACTGTAAAAATTTCCTCAAAATCGTAAATCGTCGCGCGGTGATCGGCTCTGAAAATTAAGCCACTTGACATGAAATGACCCATTTCCTATTTTTGAAGTGAAAAAAAAACCAATGAAGGAGTGAAAAACCCATTAATTTTAATTTTTCATGTGGTAGTGTACATCTTTTTGAATAATAATAACACTTTTTTGTCATTATCCTTTTTCCTCATGATGATATTCATGGAAGTTCATATTTCATTAAAAAAATTCATTTCACCACTTCAGTATTTTTTCAGACCACTTATAGATATTTTGTAGTTACAATAATTTTTTATGGCTTCCTTGTCTATTGAAGTATTTACATAAAAAATTTCATTAACATAGGTTGGTAAATAAGGAAGGTATAATTTATTTTCTATGGAAGAACAAATTCCATTTCTCCCGTTGATTGATAAAAAGCACGCGATTTCAAAAACTTTAACCAGCTGTAAAACAAAAACTATTTGTGATACAGCAGAAATATTTTATATCTTTACTTATATTCGTGAAAGGAACAAACATGCCATGTTTCACTAAATTCTGAGATGGGTGTCATGGCTGGGTTGAACTGACGTGGAATGACACATTTTCGATGCACAAAATACCTAGTATTCCGCAAATGAAGATATTGTCCCAAAAAATTCAGTAGTCTAGAAAGTACTGATCCATGAACTCAAAAGGCGAGAATCAAATGATCGTGTACGCAACTAAAATAAGGATCTTTTCTAACAACATAAACACGTGTTTCATATTATCGAAATAACAAGAATATAACCGAACTTCGAGATATCAATGGTCTGTTCGTCTGTTCCAATCTGCACTTTACTTACGCAAGAACAAACCAGAGCTTAGTAGCATAAGGCACGTCAATATTTGCCATAGCATACTGAACGTATGAATTATACTTTGGTGCAGTCTAGTATATACAAACGAACAGACTCAATGAGCCAAACGCGTTGGTCTTAACCAATATATTTTTGTGTTTGTTTATAAGTCATATGCGTATAATTTCTCCTTATTTTCGGTACAGTGTATTAGTATCTACTGTTTTTAGAATAGTGTAATTTTAATTTTGCTAAAAATTTCAATGCTGTCGAGGCCCTAGGCTGAAGCCTATTTAACCTACAGGAAAATCCGTCCCTGCATACAACCTATCAGTGGGAGCGGCCGACACGTTACAGTAGACAATTAGCACACGAGCTTTCCGCTATCGCAACTTTTGTGGGAACACTACGTAAAAATCCAAAGGGAGATACCAGCAGAATTTTTTGCCAAAGAAAGAACGACGTCCGACATTTTATAACTTAACGCATGGTGGCGTAGATACGAATGACAAATTCTGTTCAACCTACAACGTTGGAAGACGAACAAGGCGGAGGCCACTAGTACTATTTTAACATATGATAAATGTGCAATTAATGCCTTTGTTATTTGTAAAACAAATAAAGCTAACATGCCAAGAGAACAACTTGCAAGAGATCAATGCTAACGAATAAGCAGCAATTATGTTCCAAGAAAAATAAAAGCCATAGTTACGGATTACTTACTTTATTCAAACGACAAATTAGACGTGCCCAAAATTGATTAAGAAGAACTTCCTTCCTGTGTCCACGAGCAAGAGATCGACATTCCAAACAACTTTATTCTCTATTTTTTAAAAACGTATGTGAAACGTGTTATTTAAAATGTAAACTAAATTAAATACTATTATCTTCAATAAAATGTACTTTAAGTTTTACGCTTTGTTAATTCGCCTTTATTGTAATATTCGGTCCGTTCAAACAACTATACTGCTTTGGGACCTCACAGGCCCCACGCACCTACTTAAGTCTGCGGCGCCAGGCGACTTTTTAAGGGTTTAAAATGATTAACACAAAATTAAAAAAAATATTAACAATAAACTTCCATTCAAAAGATTATAAAATTGAAAACAGCAAATATAATATAATGAATGATTAGGGTTAATTAAATAGAGTGATTCTGATACACTGGTACAGGTCAAGACTTTTGTATTCATGTTGCCATATTGAAGATGAATATAATTTGTAAATTCTTTGTCAATATGTCTTACTTTAGAGATCTGAGGCTTGGCTCTTGTTTTAGGCTATGTGGATGATGCTACAACTGAAAACTCCTGATGACTTTGTAATCGCTACTGGAGAGACTCATAGTGTTCGAGAATTTGTCGAGGCAGCTTTTAACTACATAGGCAAAGAAATTGTGTGGGAAGGTAATGGTGTATCTGAAGTTGGACGAGAAACCGATACAGGAATTGTTAGAGTTAAAGTAAATCCAAAATATTTTCGGCCTACTGAGGTGGTGAGTGTATTACATATTACAAATAATTTTATATTTAAAAGAAATTGAGTAAAATTGAGTATAATTTTAACACTTATTTTTAGGCTTTATTTGCGGGAGAATTTCTATGTTGAGTTATTTGTCATGTAACCACATATTTCAATCAGGGTAGAATAGTAACAGTTGAATGACTTCCTGTGATCCTTTACACGTTTATTTTATGCTATTATTTTAAAGATAACATCGAAGATTTAATTTAAATACAGAATGAAATTGCTGATAATAGTCATCCAATAATATTTTACTTATTTGCTTTCGGACGTCCGTCCATTTACAACCACCGCTGTGCTAGCGTTTTTAACTTTTTCTTCACTGTCAACAATAAGTTTTCGACGATGTTGTTGTGGTATTCTGTCATTAGACTGGTCTGATGCAACTGTCTTCTATTCTAATTCTCTGTAGAGGTTATGCAAAAGCCTCCTTTCTCGATATTTTATTCCAGTGGTCTTCAAAGTCGACGATAGCGGACAGCACTCTCCGTGGAAAACGCAACGCTTGTACTGCGTTAGTAATATGAGTGTATTATGGAATGCGGTCACAGCAGGCCGCGCGTAATTGAAAGGCGAAAATGCGTCCACTCACAAACTGAAAACGACCGAGAAACGAAAATATGGAGTTCGTGAGAAAGTTAGACTGACAGTAAAACCTTAGAAAATTACCAAAAGTCAGGGATTATAAAAACAATTAACTCAAGCGCTAGACGTAGGTAACACGGTCAGAAAATTAGTTTGCCTGCGCCAGAAAAAATATAGCTCTGTAAATTCTGATGAAGAGGATGATCTAGTAAGTAGATGAAAACATGGTTACTCCCAAAGAATAAGAAGAGAAATGCCAGGGAATTTGCTGAACAAAGAAAGCCAAATCAAAACAAAAGCAAAATTACTGTGACCAAAGTGGTGAAACCTCCTCCATTAAGGATTATCAGAAAATTAAGCAAAATCTAGAAGATATCAAGGTAAACTGCAAAGTCAATTAAATCAATTAAAAATTAATGTCAGTGCCAAAAATATGCGATAGCATAACCATGAATAGCACTCCTATGAAAATAAACAGAATAGGCCAATAAAAGTTGTAATAAAAAAATTATATCCAAAATGTGACACAATAATAATGGAAGAAAAATTAAAGAGACTTTAAACCTGAACATATCAAGCTGCTGCTGTTCGTAGCAACATTGGAAATGCAGAAAAATATGTACTATGGTATTTAGCTCAAATGAAAGTGGAAGTGTGTAAATCTAGTAAAACAATTCCACAGTACAAGTAATGACAAAGATACAGACACAACAAAAATTCTGCAGCAGAATACCTAAATGTGTGAAATGTGCAGGAAATCATCTCTCAGCAACATGCAGTAAGCTAAGGGTTACTCCAGTTAAGTGTACAAACTGTCTTGGAGACCACCCTGCTAATTACAGAGGGTGTGTTATAGCAAAAGAACTACAAAAAATAATACTTCAACAAATACAGAAGATACAAGGTACAGAGCAAATGGAAAAATTTTCACATCCAAAAAAGTGGCAGGACATGTCTCTTTAGATGAAGCTGTCAAAGGAAATGACTCTTCACAAAGAAAGTTTTCACAACCAAATAATCCAAAAGAAGACAAGACAGTCATAATGTTAATGAAACCATAATCCACTACATGATGTCAAATCTTACAGACTGCCAGTAATTTTAAAATTGTTCTGCTCAAAAGAGTAAAACAAAACATCCAAGAAAGTAAAATAATTCCAGACTATCAATTTGGCTTCAGAGAAAAACTCTCAATAATTGACCAAGTTCACAGAGTTACCTGATGTAATAGAAAAAGCATTATAAGATAAATTAATCTCCTCAGTAATATTTTTTGACGTTGCACCAGCATTCGATAGTGTGTGACATCAAGGACTAGTACATAAATTGAACAAAATGATGCCAAGACAATATGTGGAAATTATAATTTCCTACATATATAAAAGACTCTTCCAAATCAAACAAGAAAAACAATACTCTGACTAAAAAAGAAATTCAAGCAGGGGTAATAAATACAAGGAAGTGTTCTCAAACCAGCCATGTATCTGCTTTTTACCAGTGACATCCCACAATTAGAAGATGTGAAACTTGCCATGTTCGTTGATGATACAGCGATATTAGCAGCAGGGCACGATCTAACAACATCCACTATAGTACTGCAAGCCGCTACTAATATTATATATGAATGGAAAATTTATTGAATGAATTGAAATCCATTCCCTCCTTCTGCACATAAAGGAAACCACAGTATGACACGAAAATAAAACAAATATCTCAGTTTGACACTAGGTACCAAGTTAAGGTGGAAAGAACATGTAAATAGAAAAAAGAAGAACTCGACATAAAACATAGACAGTATAGATGGCAAGCTCGAAGAAATTCTATGGTGGCATGAAAACACAGAAGTTATTCAGCTCCTGTTCAGAAGACTGAGGTGAATTAGTATGAGTGATAAATTACGAAAATAGAGTGTGCTGTGTGAGTGTGTTACGAAGTCATAGCATGACAAATACTAAAAAATGTCATTTGACTAATAAGTAACTATTTATAAAAATTAACAAAGGAAAACTAATGGTTGGTCTCTGTAGACCACCTTTAGTTAGGGAGGTAGTTTGTAATGGGTAAAAATCCCACATACCGTGAAGTACAGGATTCATTATAATTTTATGATAGTTTGCATTAGTCTTGAACTAAGAGTTACATTTCTCTTGCCTTGTTTGATAAGATTAAGATTATCAGGGGTGTTTGCTATCCAAGTTGTTTTTTAAACAGTCTTATTTGTTAAGGAAGTTTTCACATTTTTATGTCCTCAAACACTATGGTTTTGTGTATAGCAACAAGTACTTTATTTGAACTCATATTTTTATGCCTTTTTTATTCTTTACAATGCTCTATGCAGTTTGTAATTTATATTTCTAAAATATTTCAAGTAGGAATAGTGGAATGATTTTTTCTTGGATATTTAGTTCTTAATATGATATTTATTGTAGTCATGAGGATTATTAGATTCCAATTAAGCCTTTGTTCAAAATATTTGGTGAACTAATCTAGAACATAACATAGCTTTCACAAAAAATTAGTAAGTAATTATAAACCTCAAAATATCTTTTGTGGAACATCACAGTTCAGACTGAGTAGTAGATAGTGTATCAATATCTTTGCCCCAGTTAATTTTTAGTTACTGGGATGAAATAGTCACAAGATTTCTTTGAGAGATCCTATTGTTACATTATTTTCGTTAACTTTCAAATTTTAATAGGTTGACATATATTGTGCCCAGCAGATAAATATATGATTAAGATCTTCTTACTTGAATCTAACTCCTTACAATGAAAATGTTCTCTATCATTTACACCAAAATTCCCATAATCAAACCAAAACAAGTTTACCTTTCTTGGAAAATTGTTAACATTATTTACAAATGGTTTCTAAATAATGAGAACTGTTATAAATATCTGTCGTTAGCTGTTGTTGTGGTATTCAGTCCTAAGACTGGTCTGATGCACCCCCATTCTAACCTATATTCTGCAAGCCTTTACTTTCCACATATGGGCTACTAATCTATCCCTTCTTTTGGTCAAAATCCTCCATATTGTTTGCTCATGTCTAGAACTTCCTTGTTAGTGATTCTATCCACCCACTGGATTTTCAGCATTCTCCTATAGTATCACATTTCAAAGGCTTCTATTCTTTTCCGCAACTCCTATTGTTCACGTTTCGCACCTATATAACGCCACAATCCGTTTTTAGCAACAATTTCCTAATATTCACACTTATAATACCCATAAGTAAATCCCTCTTTTTCGCGAAAGCCTTCCTTGCCTGTGCTACCCTACTCTTTATGTCTACTATACTTCTACCATCACTAGTTATTACACTTCCCAAGTAGCAGAGTTCCTTAATTTCTGTCAAAATATCCCTTCCCAATCCAACACCCTTTGTTATTCCATTGTTCCCCATACTACACTCCATTACCTTGGTTTTGCCTCTATTAATCCTCATATTGAACTCTTTCTCCAGGGCTACTTTCATACCATTTACTATGGTTTCCAAGCCTTCTGACCCCTAATACTACCAGCTCTTCTAGATATTCCTTCCACCTTTCTCCTTTTTCTTCTTTATCTGTAATTGGATTCCCATCAACTCTCCTGATGTTCTTGCTAATATTTTTCCTCTTGCCGAATGTTATTTTGTTATCCTAGAAGCTGTGTCTATTTTCCCTTTCACCTTTAAATCTTCAACTGCTTTGCATTTCTCTTGTAGCCAAGCCTCTTTGGCTGATTTGCACTTCTTATCTATCTCATTCTTCAGGTGTCTGTACTGCTCTTTACCATTTTGATCTCGTATTTTTATATTTATTACTTTCATCAATTATTTTTATTATTTCTTGTGTTATCCATGCCTTCCTATTGGTCTGAGCTATTCTTACTATTTTTTCTTCTGCTGCTCTAGTCATTTCTTTCTTTAAGAGTGCCCACTTCTCTTCTATATTGTTTCTTTCTCCTTTCTTTATTGATCTACTCCTGATATCTTCTTTCAAACTCTGAAGCATGTCCTGTTGTTGCAGTTTTTCTATTTTCCATCTTTTTGTTCTAATTCCTTTCTTGAGTTTCTTCTTTTCAGCCTGCATTTCATAACCAGCAGATTATGGTCAGAGTTTATATCTGCTCCTGGGTACGTTTTGCAGTTTAGTACCTGATTCCTATACTTCTGTTGTTAGCTATGAACAGTATTATTCAAATTTAGTATCCTTACAGACTTAAAAATTTATTAACTTTGTATTGAAATTAATTTACATACTCTAAAATTTTACTTTATTTTACTAGTATATTTTCAATACATGGATGTGTAAATAAATTTCAAGCTACTTTTTGGTTTTCTTTTTTGTGTAGTTGATCGGCATACACGATTTTTAAGTTAAAACATTTGTTTTGTTCAAGGATCTACTGTTAGGAGACCCTAGCAAAGCACGAGACAAGTTTGGATGGCAACCAAAGGTTACATTTAAGGTAATAATATTGTACAGAAAACCACAATTCTTTAAAATTAAAGTCCTTTTATTTAAACATAAGCCAATATTATTCAGTACATGATCGCAATTACACAGTAGATACATGAATATATCTGGTGAGATCTTTTATGAATAAATTGCTTATAACTACAATTAACTGAGCAACTGGCTGCCACACTGTTCAAAGACTCTTAGTCTGAAGAATTTTCGCACTTCCCTGCTAGTTCATACCTGCTATTAATTTATGGTAAGTGAATGACTGTTTTCTGTCTCTTGTTCCAATTCAGTTTTTTTTAATCTTGACAATTTATTTTTATTTGAAAATAATTAATAACAGAAAAGAGAGATAGAAAATTGGTGGTTTACCTGATGTGTACAGTTGGCAGACACCATGCTGAGTTTGGGTTTTTAAATGTTTGGAGGTACCACCAGTTTCATCAGAAGATAAGGCAAAGCATTCTGACTGACAGCCAGCTGTTGACTGAGCAATCAAAATTGCTATGTGGCTAGCTTTTGCTGTTCAACCCCAGCAGGCCACCAACTTTCTCTCTCAATGAAGGTCACATATAAATACATCCCCATATTAACACATACAATCACACAAACATATACAGACACATCCACATCTTAACTCATACATACTAACACACACAACCACATATCAATGTATCCACACACGTATCCACGTTTGAAGACACGCAAACTAAAATGGGTACACATATACTTGTGCAGTAGTGAGTGGTCAGTTTGGGGATAAGGTGAGGTGAATGTTACATACTTATAGGATGCTGAGTCCAGAACTTTGTCTAGACTGCAAGATGTGTTGAAGGAGATTTCCTATAGAGTGAGTTTGAGAGGGTAGGGCTTTGAGGGGGGGTTGGTGTGAAGCTTTGGTTGAAATTATTAGTGTTGTGGCTCCAGGCATGGGCAGCTACAGGGAATTGGGTTTTTGAAAGTTTGACTGTGCTGCAGTAGTTGGTAATCTGTTCAGGGAGGGGTCTCTTTGTTTGGCCAATGTAGAAGACTGGGCAGTGTGAACAGTTTATTTTGTAGATTGTAAGGGAGGAGAGTTAGGTTATATGTAAAATAATAAAAATTAAAAGACCCCATACTTAACATGGTGCTTGCCTTTATTTATTGTTTTAATTAGCCTGACAATGCTATTTTATGACACACACACTTTATATATATATATATACACACACACATTTCCAGTGATCGGCTAGCCGATTTTGAATAGGCTGCCTGCAATTATTGTGTTCTATGTAAATATTAGGATATATATATATATATTTTCTATCCCTTTTCACTATCTATCCCAACTTAGATAATCTAACTACCCAGACTGACGATATTTGGCGTGCGGGCATCGTGGCCGAATCGGTAAAGGCGTCTCGTGGCTAAAGCGAGGGCTCTGTGACGATCCGGGTTCGAGTCCCGTTGATGCCTAATATTTTCAGTCTTTCTTTCTTCTTCTATTCGTCTCTACGCTGATCACACAGCTTTCTCTGAGCATATTTCTATGCTGAGCTTGTGACTTAAAAGCGAATTTCCCAACTTTCTCCCACATGTCTATCTTTACACCCTATCCAAATATACAATGTTTGTGACGATGTCACGTTTCGATTATTAATTTGTATATATATATACATATATATCGAATTTTTTCAGTCCTTCTTCCTTCTTCTATTCCCTTCTACGCTTAACATATGTATTTCCTTGTGCATGATTCCATGCCGTACATATGATTCAAAGAGCGAATTTCCTGCCTTTCTCCCAAATATTTCTATCTTTCTTTCTATCCAATTATCAAATGCATGACTCTGTCACTTATCCAATATATAAATATATATATATATATATATATATATATATATATATATAATTAATGGGGAAAGGACAGAGAGATAGAAAGAAGATGACTTACCTGAGGTTCATAGATGGTAGACACCTTGTGAGTTTTGGAGAACTTGAATTTTCGGAGGCACCGCCCCCTTCATCAGAACCTCAGGTAAGTCATCTTCTTTCTATCTCTCTGTCCTTTCCCCATTAATTGTTTTAAACATGACAATGTCATTTCCTATCTCATATATATATATATATATATATATATATATATATATATATATATATATATATATAGGACAGAGAGATAGAAAGAAGATGACTTACCTGAGGTTCATAGATGGTAGACACCTTGTGAGTTTTGGAGAACTTGAATTTTCGGAGGCTAGCCGATCACTGGAAATGTCTTCCTAACCTTCTGATGAAGGGGGCGGTGCCTCCGAAAATTCAAGTTCTCCAAAACTCACAAGGTGTCTACCATCTATGAACCTCAGGTAAGTCATCTTCTTTCTATCTCTCTGTCCTTTCCCCATTAATTGTTTTAAACATGACAATGTCATTTCCTATCTCATATATATATATA